>CM044004.1:69927662-70567063 GCA_024085815.1 Flaveria linearis | reverse complement strand
TTCAACCCATGCATACTTGACTGCCCCACCGAGACACACACTCCCATATATACACGTACATACGGAACATACATACGCAACAGAACACCCACCATCATGGATCTACACCGCATACATCGCACGGTTCACCCACAACAGCCCCGAACATTCGAAGTCACATACGCAACCATCACCGAGTCAAGTGTTCTACGCATCCGAACACACGAACCCAATCAAATAACTCGACGTGATCGTGAACATGTGCATCGCGAAAACGAACCATATCAAATCTGAACGCGTAAGGCGAGTGAGGGACATACCGTACGGGTTCTTCGGTTGATCTCGTGACCGCGGTGGTGTGTTGCTCATCACAAGGTGCTCGATCGGAACCGCTGAGGGGGAGGAAGCTGCCGAGAGAAGCTTGCTCGTCACAAGATGCTTGATCGGGACTCCGTTGTGTGTGCTTGAAGATATTAGGGTTCAATGGAGTTGGTTATGGGGTATCGAATGGGGAGGGGGAAGTTTACGGTGATATAGTTCAAGTAGTCCCATTTACACATTATCCTATCTTAGATTGCATATTTTGTAATTTAGGTGAAGTTATATTGAATAACTGAATGTTAATAATAATTAACAATAATTATTATAATAAAAAAATTATTATATCATCATTTTAGCATGTTAGAATTTTTATTTAAATAGAAAATAGCGGAGGGCGGTTAGATTACAAAATGATGGTAACTAACCTGAAAACACGAGTTGTCACAAGGTATTAATCTATTATTTGAGGACATGGTGTCGAGCCCGAGAGAGGATGAGAGAAACTCGACTCGGGTGGAATACCACCCTCCCAAACCGCTGACTCTCAAAAGACCACAACCCAACGAAAACTTATCACACACCATTGTTTCATCTCACATCTCTTCAGACTGTTACCTAACAGTCATATGACTATTTTCCATTGAAAATACGTTTTATATAATAAATAATCATTCAATCGTTTTTTACAAAATATTCTACTCCAATCACTTTTTTAAAATATAATTCAATCTCTTACTTTTCTCTTCATGTGATCATCATCACACTCTAAAAAAAAACAATCGAATCCCAAAAGACTTGTGAAAAAAACCACACCTCACAACCACGTCCTCAACACACTTTCCTATTTGCACCCTAGTATATTATCCGTAATTCCAACCGTCACCCTACTACAACCAATACGTACACTTTTAGTGTCAAAAGGCCTAAACTTTCCAATGTGACAACTACTCAAACAATTTTCAAGACTATCAATGTGACGACTCATATTCTTGTGAATTGTAGACATAGGGTACAATTAACCCATACAATACTGGGTACCCGAACTCGGAGACCCGGCCTATACGGGCACGACGGGTAAGCCAGTATGACACGTACCTGCCTTTAATTAAATTGGGATCACCCCAGTCATAACTGATATCCAGTAATAGGCGAGAATATAAAAGGTAACGGATTCTTAGGGGAATATCCCTGTAAATCAGCAGATGGTTATACAAAGCAAATGCTATAAAACCAGGTAAGGATGATTGAGGTCTCACAAAAGAATACACACAAAAACTCTCTCTTTATTACCCTATCACATATTTCCGTTCAACCGATTCTTACTCTCACGTCAGAGGGTTTTATAGGGAGACTTCCTCACTGAAACGCCTTAACTGGTGTTGTTTTCATTGTGCATAGGTGTGAAGCTTCAGAGAGCACCTGTGGATCGAAGTCAACACAGACCAGAACCATACGGAGTTGGACTACCATTTACATTGGCGCCAACCTCATCAAACCTCTCACGGCATACCAAAAACACTCTCTGACGCAGTCATTGTATCAGACCAATATCAACATGTCCAATCCAACAGAAGGAATTCGGGCGGAGGACGCAAGCAGTGATAGTGGGACGATCACGTACACGTAGGAATACAGAAGCAACCGACACTTCAATCAGGGCACCTACGAACCACCGGTCCAGCTAACATTACAGCACACCACACAAATCCTCATTTCCCACTTTCCCACCAATCTCAACCACCACCACCCACCCACACCACAAAACTAACCAACCATATCCTTACTACCATCCATGTTCCAATTTCTAGTGTCAACAATACAACCAACACCCTCAACGCAATCCAACACAACATTTAGCTCCATGCCCATACCCAACATGTAGACCACATTCCCACCATTTACACATGTCACACCACCACCCAACCGCGACCCCGGAGTAGCAATATCATGGCTTTGACAACATCGGCGAGGGATTGCCGTGTAGCTCGGAGGAGACAGCTTTCCTAGAAGATCATCAGGCTCACACCAATACAATCCCCACAACTCTGATCGCAACTGCAGTTGACTTCACAAAGCCATACAAACCGGCCGCATTGGTAGCCAATCAAAGTTCATCCCGGCAATAGCACCGGCCCAGTTCCTGACAAGACTGAAGATGCCATCACAGTCGAGAAGTATGATGGAACACTGACCTAGATGAGACCACGTTAAGTTTCGTGAGCGTAGGGGGTGGAGCAATGGACAATACCTGTATGGTGTCACATGTTCGTTCAAACTCTTGTGGGGGCGGCCGCGTCTGGTTTGACAATTTACCTACGGGATGCGTAGGAACTCAAGGACTACTAAACCAGTTCATGTAGCAGTTTAGCCAGCACACACCCCGTCGCATGAAAGAGAAAATTGAGATATTACATATAAGGAGAAAGGACGGGAATCATCGAAGACTTTATCACCCGGTACAATAAGGAAAGCCTACAGATTGGAGGAGTGGGTGAAGATCTCATGATCGCAGGTTTCATTCAGGGGGTATGGAGTGACTATCTTATTCGTAGACTTCACGGGACAGATGGGATGCCCAAAACCATGGAATCTTTGATGGCGGCCGCAAAGGTTTTCGTGCGAGTGGAGAAGTCCGTCTAAGTCAATAGAGATATGGACCGAAAGTCTGTTAAACGAGATCATAACAAGATGTCCGACATGGCTACAGCCGCGGACATGACAAGTGGAGCCGACCACGCTTTTCTAATTACAGGCCGAGTTTCACGAGGAATGATAGAAAGCCAGACCAAGGAATCCCAGCAAAACAATCGGAGTCCGGTGCGTCAAACACCCGGAGCCGGACACTAGAAAAACTCAATACGGCACTGTCAAGACGTCGAGTAAGATCTTGAACACAGAAATGCTACAGCTGCCATAGCCGCGTCCATGATAGATGCGGCAACCTATCGTGATATGACTAAGTACTACGATTATCATCGAGCACAAAGGTCTATCCATGGATAATACTATCAGTTGAAAAGAACAATTGAGTTAGTAGTAAAATCGGGCAGTTGGCTCACCTGGTGAAGGATATAAAGCAGGACCCTAAGGACCCTAGGAACAATGACAAAAAAACAGAAGTAGATCTGAGACGTAAGCATGGTGGGTTCCTACGGAGATTATGGAAGGAAAAGGCAGGGTCAGATTTGGAATCATGGATGGAAACCAATGTGTGTTTCCGCTATTCAATAAAGTTCAACCGGTGGACCAATGATAATCACTACTCAGATAGGTGATTACAACATCTTCAAAGTTTTTGTAGACTGTGGGAGCGTCGTGGATATCATGTATGAACATTGTTTAAAGAAAATTTGACGCGGAGAACCATCGACAGCTGAGACTAGTGATGCACCACTAGTGGGATTCGCTAGGGAAGTAGTCAAGCCAATTGGTCAAACATCATTCCTGGTACAATTACAAGAAGGGTCCAAGATCCAGACCGTAGAGAGGCACTTTACGGTAGTGTCGGCAGCCTCCCAGCATAACGTCATACTGGAGAGGCCTGCAATCGAGACCTTCAGAATAGTGCTGGCTTGTCAAGGCATAATCATGTTCCCCACCTCGTGGCCTAGCAACAGTGCATATTGAAAGACAATGCGCAGAAGTAAATGAGGTAGCAAGAAATCCAGCCCCGCAAAACAAACCTGAAAAATGTGTACTCAACAAGAAGTTCCCGGATCAGCCGATTACCATTGGACATACGCTCTCCGCTCCATGAAGGCACGACTGAAACAACCACTGGAGGATAACATGAGTGTCTTTACCTGGCAGCCGTCAGACATGACAGGGGTACCACAGCACGTGATTGAACACCAGCTCAACACATACTGGGCAGTAGAGCTGATGGTTCAGAAGAAAAGAAGCATGGACGCTAGAGAAGTAAGGTGGCGTGAAGGATTTAGTTAAGGCTGGAATCTTGAGGAGAGTAAGTACCAGACCTGGATATCCAACCTAGTGATGGTCAAGAAATCCAACGACACGTGGCGAATGTGCGTGGATTATAAAAAACTGAATGACGCATGCCCTAAAGACCCATACCCCCCTGCCAGACATTAACAAAAAGATAGACTCGCTTGCCCCGTATAGGTTAAAATGTTTCTTGGATGCACAAAGTCTATCATCAGATCCAGATGGCTCTGGAAGATGAAGACAAAACCGCATAACATACGGATATTGGGGTTTCTTCTGCTACACCAAAATGTCATTTGTCCTTAAAAACGCCGGCAGACAGCAAATATCAAAGGTTGATGGACGAGATGTTCGTTGAGCAAGTAGGCAGGAACGTGGAAATATATGTCAATGATTTGGTGATAAAAAACAAAGAAGAGTGACGGTTGTGATCGTAGGATAAAAAAATGAATATAGTGATGGTTGTGATCGTAGGATAATAAAATCAGCATTAAGTTTTATTCTTAAAAACTTGTTTCTTAAATCCAAGTACATAATATTTTAATTGAATGCATAAGGAAATAAACAAAGTCAAATATAATAATTATGTGTATAATAGAAAAATAAAAAGAGTTTTCTTGTAAAATATTTATACTCTTTGATCATAGGAGAAGTCATTTATAGAATCAAATGCTTTTATAATGAAAAAACAATAAACAAAAAACTTGTAATATATATAAAATAATTATATAATGGTATATAATGCATGTAAATAGTATATGATATTGTTAAAATATAGAACATTTTTAAAATTTTAATTTATAAACAAAAATCTTGAATTTATTGTTATTATTGAAATTTAAAATTTATGAACCACATATGTTAGTATTCAAATTATTAGTTTAAATTTTAAATTTTTAAATTTTAAATTTTAAAATCTTGATAATTTTGTTACTTATTTTTAGATAAAATTTCTAATTGAATTGTAGATTAAATATATTTGAAGTTTTTAGATTTCTATTTCAATCATTAAATTCTACATTCTAATTTTAGAATCATGTTTAATTGGACATTAATTATTTAAATAGGATGCATATGTTTCTTTCTATAACATATGATAATAAAATATCATGTGGGCGATCGTATGCTATGAATGTGACATATGATACATAATACTTAAAGCTGTGTCACATGGTTAAATCACCTTTATTTATTATATATAAGATATGTCTTTGATGTATAATTTATTCTATTCCATAATTAATTACTTATTTTTCATGGACTTGTTTTGTAGAGATTTACATATATACAAACAAATTGTAATTTTTTAATGTTGTTAGGATGTCTTATTACAAAGAATCAATTAGTGTAATTAAAATTTAAATAATATCGTCTTAAATCCAAATAACTTAAAAGCTCACTTAAATCGAATAAGTCGTAAATAACAATTTCAATTTGGCTCCTTTTGTAAGTGATCAGGTTCGAACGCCCCGGTTCGAACCGCAGGTCGAACCGCCCAAGGTTTGAACCGTCAGCCCCATCTCGGGTCGATTTGTAGTCAATAGTTGTGAAAGAAGTTCGATCAGACTAAGGGCATGTTTGGGATTGCTTATTTTGTTGAGAAGGACTTTTGATAAAGGACTTATTAATTATGACTTTTTAAAATAAGCTTTTAGAAAAAAGTTTTTGGATCAACTTATAAACTAAAAAGTCAAAAAGTTGTTTTATAAAAAGTGTTTTTAGCTTATTGACGTAAAATGACCAAAAAGAACATCATGTTAAAAGTCAATAAGTTATTTTCTAAAAAGTGTTTGGGATTGCTTATTTTATACTATTATATTTTTTCCCGTCTTGCAATTGAAAAAAACTAGTTGTAACCCATACGCGCATTGCGCGTTAGGGTTCGGTTGTGGATGTCAGCCATGAACGGTAGCCACGACCAGGCAACAAACGCAATTCTTGTCACATAATCGCGACCCATCAAACAATAAACCCAATAAAAACGGCCTTAATCCCAAATAAGCAGCTACTTAACACTTAAAAAAGATACAGCCAGTCTCGGATGTAGCAGTTCATCGTCATCGACACACGTATACATCAAAACAAACCTAAAAGACTAAGAAAAGGAAAACCTGTAACATTGAGTGGTCTCAGATGTGTGTACAATCATCGTCATTGACCATAATCGCATTGACAAAAAATTTCAGATCTAACAAACATCATCACACGCGAAAGCAAACGTAAGCAAACATGAAGCAGCTAGAACAATGAAATCAGCTAAATAGCAACATCGAGTAGGCTCAGATGTGCGTACAAAACATCATCATCGCCCAAGGCAATCGTCCACGTATCTCGTCTCAGATCGAGACTTTCTGATCATCATAGACATAACATTTCACATCCAAACATGACATCATTGACCAAAGAAAAAACCAAAACAGATCAAGGTGTAGATATGCTTTTGAGTATCATCAATTGACAAACCCAACATTTTCCGACGAAAACATCACGGCAACAACATGCCTAAAGTAAACATCGTCCCCACAACGTCATACCAGACTCAGATGAAGCATTGCTCATCATCATCGGCTCAAACTAACAACATGGTCTAACAAAACATCATCAAGCAAAGAACAGACCAAAACAGAAAACAAACAAAACCATGTTTAAAGTCTGATATAAGTATTAAGGCAACAACATGGTCTTGATCAAAAAAAGAACCAAAACACCAACAAAGTCTCAGATGAGTTATTCCTCATCATCATCGACACAATGAATCTGCCATACATCATTAACAACACCAACAAAATCTCAGATGAGTATTCCTCATCATCATCGACACAAACTCTCCTGCATACCAAGATCTTAGATTAAGCCGTAATGAAGACAATCATTCCCAAAATAGATGATTCAAAGAACCGGTATTATTAACGTAGTCAGTCGTCGCCATCAGAATGCCGGTGAAGGCAACTCGGGCACAAACGACCATCACAACATAGCACAGCATCTGGCCGGGGGTTCCGAGACAATGACAACGACCCGACACCCCTACCATCATAACAGAGCTCGTAAAAGAGCAGAGGCACAACGACACACATGCAGCGGTGGCGGCCGAATCTGGGATTAGAGACACCGACGACCATCAGACATCGGCTATCACAACATCCTCCCCAGATCTACGCGATGATACCAATTTCTGCCTCGTAAGCCTCATCTCCACGACGACATCGCCGTTTGCCACTAAACTACACCAGTGATGGCGGTGGGCGGCAACACACCCGCACACACAACAGGCCGACCGACAGGCGTTGACAGGCGATGGTGTTGCAGGGTGTGTGGTGGGTGCGGTGCAGCCGGCGGCCGGCACAAACCAGCAAGTCATGGCGAAAAAGAGAGCACTTTCTCTCTCTAGAATCGGATGTGAAATGGGGATCTGAATCATCCGAACTCTTTCTCATCTTTAAAGCCAAGGGGGAATATTATCAATAAACAATAAACTGTGGCCAATCAAAAACAAAATATCACAATCACTATTCAACACTATTTGAGTTGGTTTTTAAAATATATAGGGAAATATTATGAAATATCTAAAATAAGATTCATTTACATAATTTATAATTTCTTGCTTAGACATAATAATCTTACAAGAGATTGTTAAAATACACACCACAATGCATAATATATGAAGCCAATGTCATGCAAAATTCATCTCCATGAGTCCATTACATCTTACGTAATAATATCTCTTATTGCTGCCATATACATACGTAATGATCCGAACGATTTGTAGCTGAAAGTTCTTCATAAGTTCATTTGTAGTACTACCCTCTCTAGGATTGTAAGATTTTGTTAGGCGGTGTTAAATGCTTCATCAAACATATCAGTCTTTTTAATAATGTTATGGATCACCGTCGATGCTATCACAATACTCACTGGTGCTCGTATGTGTACTTAACATGCATATCTCTTAAAAACACCCACCTAGCTTTCCATACTCCAAAAGTGTGTTTAAAGATATTCCGTAATGAATGATAATAGTAAATGTTTCTTTTGCTCCGCGAGGAGCACACATAGCACTACTTTGTCCATGTTAAAATTCTGGTATATGATAACGAATGGTTTGACCCTGTATGGAGCACAATACCCTTTAATATTTGGTTATTCAACATCAACAACGTAATATTTGTCTACAAAAATAACAACCAGTTAGTCAATTCAAAAAAGTTTTAAAAAAATTGCATTATACTAACCACCCCTTGGATGTGGAAAATGAAGCATCGGCCTTTGTAAGGCTTCATTGAAAATCCTCGTGTCATGTGCACTACCTTCCCATCCAGCCTATACAAACGTAATGCACATGTTAAAATCACAAACAATCATTATATATTGTGTTGCATATCCCTTTTGACCAATGTACTTCGTTTGGTCCTTTAATTGAACTGATGCCCTCACGTGCGTCCTTATCAATAGTACAAGTGCAGTTCTTGAACATTGGATAATAACGAGGATTATTTAATATGTGTGCGGGTACTTCATCATTATAGTTTATGGATGGCCTGATGATGGTCACAACCATCTTAAGCACGACTTTAATAAGTTTATGAAAATGTCTATGAATGGTTCCTCTTAATGATTAAAACATTTTTGGACAAACCTATTTATACACCCATGAGCCAAAGTAATCAAGAAGATTCCAACCGACTCCTCAACAGACATATTATGAGTTTGTTTCAATCCATAATTAGTAACAAGATCTCTGCATAACTGTCTAAAATTGGCACGTCCAGTCTAAATATTCATAACATCGTCTTGGATGGCCATTTAATATTTCACTAATAAACATGTGCCTTGTGCGATTCGACGTATGACATGGTCTTCTTCTATTATGCAAGTCACAAGCTATTATTAACCCTTTAACAACTATTCCACATAACATCTTGAATTCCATATCCTCATCGACCAAATCCTTTTGATCACCATCATACAAATCAGAGTCGTCACTATCCATCCTATTAATACAAAAGACGTAAACAATAATACATTATATAGATAATAGAAATAACAATCAATGTCAAACGATAACACATATATTAAGTGAAAAGATAAAAGATGTTAAACAACACAAATATATTAAAGTCAAATGAAAAAATATGTTAAGCAACACAAATATGTTAAAAATCAGTCTTCCAGAAGACTCTTAAGGAGATTCATCTTTGCTGCAAGACTTGTTGGATACATAAACGCTTTACAAGTTGGCTTTTTGATTAAACACACAATGCTCTTGTATAATCTGAGACCCTTCTTCGAAACCGGGAAAAGTGATGACAATGTTCATGCAATCGGCAATTGTTGGAGAGGCATTAGTCGGTGGAAAAGTTTGTGTGCTTTTTGTTGATATGGCATCCAATACAACATCTAGTTTTTCTTCGAAATTTGAGGTTTTTCTCTTGGTTGAATGTTTGTGAGCAACATCCTTTGACTTCTTCCTTTTACTCGAACTATATTCACCGTAACTAGGAAACAAAGGAATACCATCATCTAAACTGATTTCATCACTGTCTCCTTTTCCCTCATATTTTTTCACTTCCAACACCCATGTTTCCATATTGTTCAAATTGTAAAGGAGTCATAGCATGATCTCCTACGGAAACCGAGTCCCGAAACAATGTAGCATAATGAGTCTCAAAGATGTCAAATTTACACCCCTAAATTTGGCATAGTCTTTATCCACCTACATCAAAGAGAATATATTTAGGTTTACTAGAATGCATAATATAGTGAAAATTAAAATGCATAATATCGCCGTCTACCTTTATCTTCTCATCCCACCACTGAGGTGATGCCTCGATGAAGCTTTTCGTCCCACCGATCCCAGTTTCAAGCCTCGTCAAGCGATCATAAATCTTCCATTCTTTTTCATGCTATCTCATTTGTTTTTTATTTGTTTATGGTCAAGGGTTTTGTGGTTTTTATACATATTTTATTATATTTGCCCACCTAACCTTATTAAGTGAGTACCGGGTCTATTCCCTCTTCTAAGTTCTAACATGCATGCTTCAACGAACTCCATGAACATAACATCATCCCACAAGAATCTTGTTTTATTCTTGCTATATGATGTTTTACAACCAATAATATTGGACTATTCTCATCCATTATATGAAACTATAGATATATAATCATAAGTAATAACAATTTTCATCCATATATTATTTTAGGATTCAAGTTGTTCAACATATATATTAGAATAATCCTAACTCTTTGATTTATCAACAGTTTCATGTAAAAGTTAAATTGTAACATCCTAGACTCAAACCTTGCACATCAAAGCAAACACGATTTTACAATACTAATATAATTGTACAGTAAAGCAAACAAGATTTCTCAATACTAATATACTAGTAACAGTTAGATATATGGATGTAAAATGTAAGCAATGACTTGAATCAAAATCAGAGTACCAATACTTGTTAGCCATAAGAATCCACAACCGTAAATCAATACTAAATCAAAATTAGAGTAGCAAGAACAAAGAATCCACAAAAAACTTACGTATATAACAAGAATCCGAGGTCTGCTGCTCCCTGAATTCACAAAATCCACAAACCCACAAGAATTCGTAAAAATGGAAATCAGAGGATGAGATGGAGGATAGTAGAAGAGCAGAAGGCCTGGGTTTTAATAGGGTAGATCGAGTGGGTCTTGAATGCTCGAAGGTGGGTCTTAAATGCTCGACGGTGTATGATGGGTGACGAGAGGTCGACGATGATGTGAGAGGTGGTTCTTTAATGCTCGACTGCTGCTCCTAGGATGGGTGGGTGGGTACATCGACGACGCTCGACATGGCACTGCTAAAGATTGATGGGTGCCAATAAATGCTCTTGGTGGTTGAATGCTTGGGTGGGTGTGTGGTATTTAATGCTCTTGGTGGTTGGGTCTTTAATGCTCTTGATGATTGAAGAGGTAATATGGGTATAGGGCTGATGAATGTTGAGAAGTTAATTTTTTTTAACTTCTCATTTTCTCCTTTTTTCAAGCCATTCAACAAGTAGTTTTTTAAAAGACTTTTGCTATCCAAACACAAAACACCAACTTTTTAACTTTTAAAAGTTAAAAAGTCAAAAGCCACTTGAAAATAAGCTAATCCAAACACCCATTAAGGGGATGTTTGACAATTTTTGAATGATTAAGTGATGAATAAATAAGAGGTCTAAACCATTAAGTGCTAAATCATTAAGAGATCTAAACCACTAAGAGCTAGTATATTATTTAACTATTCAAAGACAAATGTCTGACCAATTCAGACAAGAGGTCTTAACTATTCAGCATCATACCTCTTAACATTCAGCATTAGTATAATGTTTAACCATTCAGAGGCAAATACCTGAATCATTAAGACATTTGCTTGCAAAACAAATAGTCTAAACAATTAAATGCTAAACTATTCAGACATCTGAACCATTAAGAGTCTGATTCAGATGCTACCAAACAGCCCCTAAAACCCTTCGTCCTGTGTTTGCTTTCTCCTAACTTCATCATATCATTGAAAAGAAAACAAGTATGTCTTTTTGTCTCGATTTCTATGGTGTTCATCGATTATACACGTATGCATAATGTTCATATGTAATCCTGAAACTTTTACTGATCGATTCTTATCGTTCATTAGGAAAGAACATAATTAGCTTGGTTTTAATGTTTAATCGACATACCTAAGTAGGTTTCCATTCTGTAATTCTTATGATTTATATGAGAAATTTGTTACAAATCTCAACATCTTACGTTCGAAGTTAGGTGAGAGTTTAATTTGAACGATATAGAAATAGAACACAAACAATAAACCCTAGTATTGTCGTACTATGCAATTAATATAGGTATGCATTAAACTGGAGATACGAAAGAAGTAAATCCACCTAATGTTGATAGTTTCTCCAACTGTTAGTACAAAATTTAGCTCCAGAGAATATTAATGGCAGAATGATGAATCTGATCCCTATTTTTAACATCCTTAAAAAATACTTGTTGATGCTAACTTAAAACTGCAAACTTTATTTGGAAAAATTAATTAGAGCAAGTTAAGTAGTTAGGTTGGTTAATCTTTGAGACTTTATGGTGCTTAAAGCAATCAAACCGCTATCGTTCTTGATCCTCTTGGTTTGGAAACATCTTTCTTGAGTGAATATATGTGTTACTTAATTTGATGAAATTGATATTGTTGCTTACCTTCTGTTACCTATCTAGTTGAATTTGTACAATGTAGATATTATTTGGCAACACACTCCTCTTTAACAATCTTATTTTTATGTAATAACATGTTTTACATGCCAATTCCAATCCAACTTGTAAATGAACAAACTTACTTTATCTCTCTTCTTTACTCTCAAAGCCATACACATTTCTAATCCCATTTACATACCAAACCTTCATATGTTTTTGTTAAAATAAGGGCTTAAGCTAAACGAAAGAAGGTAGCTTAACTGATTTCATCTGAAACTTGGTTTTGTCTCACATATTGTATTACCTTCCATTTAAAAGTTAGATTATATTCTTCATTTGTATACTTATCTATTGAAAAGTCCAATTTAAGAAACTCAAGGGTGTGTTTGGATGTGCGTCATGAAAGTGATTGTGATTTGGCATGATTAGATTAGATAATCACCCGAGTTGTAGAAAATAGTGTGTGGATGATTTTGTTGGTTGAAATTGTAACAATTTCTCGGTTATTGGAGTGATTGAAAGTTTAATAAATAAATACATATAATTCTGGTTCCTTTTGTGAGATGGCAATAAAAGCATCTCAATTTAAGTTAAAAGAAAGGGCAATTATTTAGCTTATCATTTACTTTTTGATATCAGTTTTGTTGGGTCCAAAACTATTCATTCAAGATAATTAGGTAAGTTTTATTCCAAATATTAGTATTTGATCATTAGATAATAAGTTCTAAATCTCTACAGTAATACAAAATAGGGCAGGATCAAAGCAAGGTTGTCGATTCTCCTAGGCCAGATCCAAATACGGAGGTCTCATCTGCTCTACCTTCAATGGAATCCTTACTTGCAAAAGCGACAACATTTGGAAATGAGGATGAAAACGCATCTTTGGAGGCTAAAGCTCAGAAAGCATTAGAATGCTTATTGATACGTGCGGATATATATATATATATATATATATATATATATATATATATATATATATATATATATATTGATAAAGGTTTTTCGCACAGATTCCGTTTTAATTGGTTATTACTAATATTAAACTACACACACAAAAGGCAAGTGTACCTGTCATGAGGTAATATAGTGTTGGTAAGAACCAAGTATCAATCCGTGGACACACTAAGCCTACTTAACAACCCTTATAATTGACTATCAGTTTTGACTTAGAATATAATAAGTTAAATAAAATAACAATAAATAAAGATAGATAAAGATAAATTGAGACTTTTGGTGATTCTTTCAGTAAAGTAAGGCTGTTATCCTAATTTAGATTACACTTTTGTAACTGTGATGAATTGATGGTGTGATTAAAGATATTGATTAAAGTAGTTGCGTTAATGTTTATAAAGATGAGCTGGCATGATTTCTCGTCTATCCGCTCCTTAGTGACTAGGACCACGTCAGGTTGACATTTACTGCTTAGGTAAAAGCCCTAGTAATGTAGGTAATCTTTTTTGTCGACATTTTCGACATACTTTCTGAAAACATAACTTAATAGAAGAGAGTTGATCGAGTTCCTTTCCAACATGCCATTAATTTTAGAAAATCATAACGATTACTGTAGATTCTCAAACTAATAAAAGGGAACCCGTAAATGATCAGAAAGTTAAGGTGATATGATTTCTAATAACCATCTCTAGTTAATTAGCCATGGATTTATTATGAAGACCAGTTTTCACGAATAAAAGTTGATCATACATTTTTCAGCCGTGTATGACAATCATAATTACAAATCATAAGTTTATACTTCCCATTCAAATATAGGTGCTACCCATCGAAAGTTTTCCCAAGACCACCATAACATTAACACAATGTATATCATACCATTAGTTCATCACAAATTACATAAAGTTTCACTAAATTAGGATAACAAATAAGTTTAGCTCATAATGTGCTTGAACATAACAACAAAGATAGAAGATAGTAATGATATCATCGATAAATTAGAACAATCAAACCGGTGATTCACTATAGATGATGTTAAGGATCCCGAGCTTCTTCTAAGTGTTGAATGGACCTCCAAAACCTTCTAAGGACCTCCAAAGGCTGGGATCCCGAGAGGGAACACCAACACTTCACCTCCCAAAAGCCTTTCAAAGTTGCAAATGAAGTCCTATTTATAGGCTTTCTAGAGTGTTTAAGCACATCCCCGTCCTAGTATAATGTACTTAAAAGTTGGTCGGCTCGTACGCTCAGATGTTATCAGGCACGGCCCCATGTTTAATGGGGAACGGCCGTGTTTATGGTGGGCCACGGCCCTGTGCCTCCTGGGGCACGCCCCGTGCCTCGGGTTTTGTCCTGTCAGACTAACAAACACGGGGGTGGTGATTTTAGCACGGGGGTGTGTTGATTTTAGCACGGGGGTGTGTGATTTAGCATGAGGGTGTGTTTCAGGCTGGCATGGGGGATGTGCCTCATGAGGCACAGCCCCATGCTTGATTTCCGGAGCTTGAATTCCGAGAAGCGATCGAAAACGGGGAAGAAAATGGAGTCCGAATGAACCAGTATGAAGAAAATAGGATTAAAAAAAGAGAAAAAAGTTTCTAGTCGCGAGAGTGGGCTGCCCTACGACGAGCCCTATGCTGAGCCCTATGGTGGTGGAAGAGAAGAATGAGTAAAAGAAGGCAGAATGAGGCAAACGTAGCCTACGGTGAAAAGGTGCCCTGCGACGATCACAGGTGAAAAAACATGAATAAAGGATGGAATTTTTAGGTTTACATCATGACTTTCACCCTAAGCAGACCCAAGGTTCCTGAACTATTCTGCATGATTCCAGAGGCTCCGGGAGGCGATTTCAAGGCTCAAGATCTTGTTTTTATCATTCAGATTGAATCCTTACTGTTAGATACAATGTTTAACTTCGATTTTGATTTGTTTTCCGTTTCCATGTTCGGCTAATCCACCCGTGATTCTCTGGGTGTTAGGTCTATACTATGACTTGTTCTTGATGGTTTTCTTGTTGAGTTAATGTTTGAACATGGTAGTTTAAGCCGAGTAACATTATTTATTGTTTAAAGATTCTAAAATATGTGTGTTGCTTTCAATTCAATTGTTCCGTGTTGATTGTTTTAGATTTCTTTTCATCTGGAAACATCAATTTTGGATGGGGTTGGGTAATAGAAACATAGGATATGATTCGAGTAGCTCATTAACAACAGTCTCATTCAATCTATTGTCTTTAACCGAATCAACCTAGTTATGTCTATGTTACCACTTTTAACTATCAAAGCAAGTCTAAGTTGTAAACCTTAACTCGGAGGTGATTACTCTTCCCGTCATTGTTTATAATCAACTTTACGTTTTAACTTCAAGTACTTTTTGCAATTTAGTTAATTTACAAGTGTTTTCAATAAAGCTTTCAACTTTATGAATTGAACCACACTTTCCTCATATTCATTGCGTATCGACCCGACTTACCCAAGCTATCTTAGGTGAGTTTAGACTATTATAAATTGTTTTTTATTAGGCCTGACAACCGCAATCAAAATGGCGCCGTGCTGGGGAATTAGTGCGCAAAGTTTCAAGTTCAAATTTTTATGTGTTGCTTATTTTATTTACTCTCTTTTCTTTGTTACGCTAGGTGTGTGTGTGGCAGGTGACAGCTCCATGCATGCATACCCGGTACGCAAGGAACAAGTCTCTATTAGTGTTTGATCCCAAAGTTGAGATGACCGCTCGAAGAAATCGAGCACAATCCTGAACAAAAACTCAATCAACAATTGTATTCAAAAGAGTGTAAGATGGAAATCCAAACCCACCATCACCATTTAACCAAAATCCACCCGATGACCAACCGCCAAATCCACCACAAAAACAACCTCCACCGAACCAAACAATTGACCCATTACCAGACCCGAATCTACAACCACAAAACAACCCACAAAGACAAAATCCAATTGCTCAAAACCAGCCACCTTAGAGACAAAATCCTACCCTTAACCAAGACAAAACCCCTAGCAACAAGGACCTCCAAGACATAATCCAAGACAGCAGTGAGGGTTAACAGGATTGAAGAGGAAGTGGGAAGATTTGATAGGTTGAGTATCC
Organism: Flaveria linearis; assembly: GCA_024085815.1. Lineage (NCBI taxonomy): Eukaryota > Viridiplantae > Streptophyta > Magnoliopsida > Asterales > Asteraceae > Flaveria > Flaveria linearis. Next base: position 70,550,572 of record CM044004.1, on the reverse strand, counting down.
ATACATGGGATGATGAGGTAGATGAACTAAGTGAGGGGAATAAAGATGAATATGTTGATGAGGATGTGCAATATAATGAACCCAATAACAACCAAGGCCGAAACAAATAGAATGGACAACCAAGGCAGCAAAGACAAAATCAGGGCCGAGGTCAAGGTAGAGGGCAAGAATTTCTATGGAAAATCAAAACCCCGGGCTTCAACCATACCAAGCTATCATTCAAGGGGTTGCAGCCATTTTCGCCCCACCATAGCTGGAGCTGCACCTAGAGTCAGACCACAAGTTAGAGGGAGGTCATTTGAGATTAGATCCAATAGTTTGGCTATTCTTCCAGAGTTTCATGGGTTATCCAAGGAAGAACCTTATCTACGAGACCATTAGAGGGCATAAGGCTTTACACAGAGGAATTGATGCTGGTTCTGTTCCAATTTACATTGAAAGGAAATGCGAAAAAAGTGGTTCCACTCACTACCTGCTACTAGCATTTATACATGGGAGAGAATGCAACATGCCTTTTTAGAGGAGTATTATACCCTATAGAAGACTAGTGAAACCATAACCATTATTCGGACATTCAGTCAACAACAAGATGAGCTATTTCATGAGGCTTGGACAAGGTTCAAGGAGTTGTTAAGAATCTGTCCCCATCATGACATTCCCAATGGGAATTGATTTCCTCGTTTTATGATGGGTTATCTGTTGAAGATATGAGAGATGTAAATTGACAAGTGCAGGAATGTTTATGACAAATGCTGAGGATGATGACTGGGAGTTTAGAACGGATGAGCATACATTCAAAAAGCAAGCTCAGTCTCGTAGGAAATCAGGAATGTGATTGATGATTCGGATATGAGGGCTTCAAGGTCGGTCAGTCGGCAGGTAAGGGCTATAGTATAGGCCACAAACCTTTACTGTATTCTATGAATGTGGTGAAGCTAGACATACTGCTAGAGATTGTCCAGAGTTTGACGAGGGGTTGGAAGAGGTGAATTATGTACAGGGTGATAGGCGGCCACAACAAAACACCAATAATAACACCTATCACCCCGGTTTGAGGAATCACCCAAACCTCAAATATGGTAACCAAGACAACCAGTTAAACTTAAACTTTCAAGGTAATTGACATCAGCAATATCAGAATAGGTCAACAGAACATGGTAGTCAATACAATCAGGGGGAGTATAATAGGGTGGTAAGAGGAACTACCAGAACACCCAAGACCATGGTGGATCAGGAGGAAATGAAAAGCCAACAAAAAAGGAGCTTCTATAGTTTATGAAAGAGATGAAGAAATCAAATAAAGTGAGAGATAAAAGCTATGAGGTTTTATCTAAGCAAGTGGGGCAATTGGCTGAAGAAGTTGCATTTTGAAGAAAGATCCAGGGAAGCTTCCTAGTGATACTCAAAGGAACCCAACTCACAGCTCATCAGGTGTAGGACCTACAGGTAGTAGATATCCTTTAGTTAGCCAGGTAAGTATTCTTTGTTGTAAGGTCTACGATAATAAAGTTGAGCCTCCATCATAATTTAACAAAGGTGTGGTGGAGGATGTTAATGAAGATGAGGATAGTGACTGTGAAATTGAACCTTACAAGCCTAAATCACCAAAGAAAGTAACTTTTTCAAATAAAATTGATTGGGTGATGAGGCAAGAGTCAACTAGTGTCCAGGAAAAAGGTGTGGAGGCTGATACCACCCCGTTTCCTAGACTGATTGACCGGGTAAAATATTCCATTGGGGAAAAAGGGGCCCACAACATGATGAGATGTGGGAAGTATTTCAACAAGTAAAAGTCAATATTCCATTGAGGTAACTAAACAAGTGCCCGGGTATGCAAAATTTTAAAAGATTTCTGCACTTAAAAGAGAAATGTTAAACTATCTAAAAAAATTGAAGTGTCTAATCATGTGAGTGCCATACGGGGACAACCTTTTCCACCCAAACTTCCGAATCCAGGAGAGCCAGTGATATCCATTCAGATGGGTGACTTTCACATATCATGGGCTTGTTAGTAGATCTAGTGCCTAGTGTGAGCATTCTGTCAGGCAGTTTACATGACCAATATGATTTTGGCCCATTGCATAAAGCTCATACAGTATGGTGTTAGCTGACAAAACACCCCGACTACCTAGGGGAGTGATCTTGATGTTCTTGTCAGGGTGGAGGACTTTAACTACCCGGATGATTTCTTAGTTCTTGATTATGTGTTAGGAGATTCAATGACCAACAAAAGTCATACTGGGTCATCCATTTTTGGCTATGTCCTCTCACTAATCAATTATAGAACTGGGGTAGTTGATATGACCTTTGGATATCAAAGGTAATTAATAAATTCTTTTCCCATACATCTATCATGGTCCATAGTGAATGCCTTTGGTAGACAATTTGTGTGGCCTTCATGTATGGGACAACACAATATGCATGTGTTTATATGATAGGGATCAGGTGTAATATAGTGAGATAGGAGGTGAAAGAGCTGGAGGTGATGGCAGTCAAATGCCCACTTGGATCATCAGTGGAAAGTCTACCAGAGACATTGACACAAATGCAACCATCACTAAAATCGCCTCCTAATGGTTAAAGAGTGCCTAAGCATTTAAAGTATGCTTATGTGAACTTTCAGTGATTATTCTCTACTTACCTGAATAAGAAAGCTTTGATGGAGTCTAGTAAAGTATCAAGCTGAAAGGTGGTGCAAATAGGGAATGCCATCAACTGTCTGGATCATCTGGAGCTCGAGATCAGAGGAGATTCATCGATAGGAGATAAAATTGATGCGTATATCTTCTATCTCTGACAGTGAATTCAGGACCCAAACAATGCCAAAGAAAGACATTCAGATTTTTACTCAGAACGGATGTCAAAGTACTTCATTTGTATTGAGTATAGAAGTGAACGCTGCAACTTCTAAGGACCATTTTCCTACTTTATTGACCAAATTATTGAAAAATTAGCAGGTCAAAAAGTATGTTTTAGCGGGGTATTCGGGCTATAATCTCATAGGATGACATAACCAACAGCCATGTATAGTCTTTCGTTAGGCAGATGCCATTTAGCAAGCCCCGTACCTTCAGAGGTGCATGAGAGTATCTTTTTAGATATGGTGGGGGATTCTATAGAGATCTTCATGGATGACTTTTCCATTTTTCAACATCTTTGAGTGTGTTTAAATCAATTACAAAAGTTTTAAAAAGATCTATTGACTCGACTTGGTCCTTAGTTAGGAAAAGAGCCATTTTTGGTTCAAGAAGAATCGTGTTGGGACAGTTATGTAAAGCAGGGGGATCGAGGTGATAGGTAAAAAAGCAGGTTATATCCACTCTGCCACCCAAACAAATATCAAAGGGATTAGGTCATTTTTAAGACACGCTGATTTTTATAGGGTTCATTAAAATTTTCAGTGTAATAACAAAGCCACTGTGCAACTTGCTTATAAAATATGTGCCTTTTAACTTTGATGATGAATGTTTAAAAGCATTTAACATCTTAAAAGAAAAGTGGTGGAGGCCCCTATTTTGCAATCACCGGATTGGTCTTCTTTTTTTGAAATCATGTGTGACACTAGTGTTTTTTGTAGTTGGGGCTGTTGTTGGTCAACAAGTGGATAAGAAAACCGTGGGTTATCTATTATGCAAGTAAGACTCTTTCTAATGCTCAATAAATTACACAACCATAGAAAAGGAGTTACTTGCAGTCGTCTATGCGTTTGATAAATTTCGGTCTTAAATTTGGGGTAGTAAGATTACTGTCTATTCTGACTATTCTACTATCAGGTACTTGATGGATAAGAAGGATGCAAGCTCGATTGATTAGATGGATCTCCTATTATAGGATTTGATTTGGAAATCAGAGACAAGAAAAGGAAAGGACAATATAATGGCAGACCATTTGTCTAGAATCATTCATGAGATGGATGATCATGAATTAAAAATCAACGGTTTTAATCTTTAACATTAGATACAATGTTTCCCTTCAATTTTGATTTGTTTCCGTTTCCATGTCGGCTAATCCACCTGTGATCTTCGTTGGGTGTTAGGGTTTTATATTATGACTTGTTCTTGATGGTTTTTTTGTTGATTTAATGTTTGAACACGGTAGTTTAAGCCGAGTAACATTATTTATTGTTTAAAGATTCTAAAATACATGTGTTGCTTTCATTTAATTGTTCCGTTTTGATTGTTTTAGATTTCTTTTCATCTGGAAGCATCAATTGGATGGGGTGGGTAATACAAATACATGATATGATTCGAGTAGTTTATTAATAACAGTCTCATTTAATCTATTGTCTTTAACCAAATCAACCTGATTATGTCTATGTCACCACTTTTAACTATCAAAGCAAGTCTAAGTTGTAAACCTTAACCGGAGGGGATTACTCTTTCCCGTCATTGTTTATAATCAACTTTACTTTTCAACTTCAAGTATTTTTGCAATTTAGTTAATTTACAAGTATTTTCAATAAAGCTTTCAACTTTATGAATTGAACCACACTTTCTCACATATTCTCTGCGGATCGCGACCGACTTACCCTAGCTATCTTAGGTGAGTTTGGACTATTATAAATTGTTTTTTATTAGGCCTTATTACCTGTAATCAGGCTTAGTTGATCCCTTAATAATAGTACTAATTCATTTGAAATTTACTTAGGAGCCTCACGGTCGGTAGTATCCAAACCTTACAGACAACCACGTGATCAACACAGGTGAGTCTCTGAATCCCATTTTACTTTAGTGAAATACATACTCATTGATATTATGTTATTATGGTGTAATACTACCTGCTCTTGTCCCTTAACGGAGCATAATCATTAATTCCATTAGGTGTCGTGTGATTTGTGGATAGTACTATTTGGGGAATCCCCTCACATAATGGACCTTTTATGTAGGGAAACCCTCATTGAGATTAAATAATCATTGTGTCACAAATTAGTGCCATTTAACTGTGCTTAGCAGGGCATATTTAAACCCAACAATTAATAGTAACGGGTTAGCGGATATTTAGTACTCAGGCGGGAAAGTCCATATCAGTTTGATAGTGATACATTCTATATGTAAGGCCCCGTTCCCGGGCACCTCACAGTGGTCATTCATCGCACATAAATTGCACATTTATTTAAAACATTATAGCGGAATCATTTAACTAAAATCATTTCATATATAATAATGCTTTTGCAAAATAATACAATATCGTTACAAAATATCATTCGTTGCATTACATCATAAAAGCATCATTTTACATAAAATGGATGTCATCCAAAATAATCCAAGTAGCTGCCCTCGTGCCATCCTCAACAACTTTACCTGCCAACTGAAAAATACATAAAAGTCAGCGTTGCTGAGTGAGTTCTAGTTTTACAAAAAACATTATTACCTTTCATTCGTTAAAACATTTTCTTTCTTCGCACATGATCACACATCATACGTACAGCAATGTATATTTATTATCTTCCTTCATCGTCTGTTTCGTACATATCGCACATTTCGTACTTATCACACTTTTCGTACATTTATTATCTTTCACTTCCATCTAGATCTTGTCGTATGCTTAACCCCCTTTGAGCACAAAGCCATATCATCTAGGGTTAAGCGACAAGGATCCCATATCGCATGTATGGAGTAGTCACATAGACTGACCCCCCTGTGTGTGAATCCTTAAGCGTTAGCAAGATCGCACGCTGTAAACACATAGTTGAGCTAACAACTCTCATGAGTTGTGAACCTCCTTTAATTTGCTTACAAGACTTTCATTCGTTCATTCATTATGTCCCGCTTTCATTAACTTAAATCTTTTGCTTCGTTAAGATAATACTTTACGTTCATCATCATAATCATACCACGTAACGTCACATTATAATACGTAATAAGGAACATAAGGAAACATATCATACATAAGCATGGCATTGTCACAATCATCATACATAACATACATCATGCATCATTCATTCACATATAAGCACATGCACAGCAGGTACAAGTCATCATAGAACATTACCGACCCTTCGCGGAACAGCGGGGGTTCGGGGACGGCAGCCCCTGACAGCGGGGTCCTAGGGGCAGCAGCCTCTAGTGGGGTCCAAGGGGCAACGCCCTTGGCTGGGGCCGTGCTGCCAGATCAGCGCGGAAAATTTTATTTTACACATTCGTATAAACACATTTTGTTATAAAAAAATCGATCTTCCTGTTAAAACCTCTTAAAGTCTTGGTCATTTAAATCGTATATTTAGTATGCATTTCTAGCCCCAAACAAGTTTAAAACCTTTAAAGTAGGGGATCTAGAACTCACCTGGACTCGGTGAGTAGTTCTCAGTCAAGCTTTCTAAACAAGGGTCACACTACACAACCTGCAGATAATTAACACTCAAAGGAGTTACTTTCTGCCTAATTTCGCTGCTAATTTCGATGCAAGATCAGCAGTTTTGCTGCCAGTTTCGCCAGCAGTTTTGCTGCTAGTTTCGCCAGCAGTTTCGCTGCAAGTTTCGCTAGCAGTTTCGCTGACAGTTTCGCCCAACTTTCTTTGGAAATTCAAGTCTGCGAATCTACCTATGAAACTATAGTTTCGCAAGATGAACCATAGTTTCGCTGGACGATTACACAATTTCGCTGGATGAACACTAGTTCCGTTCGTAACGGACTGAAATTACGCACCAGCCCATTTTTAACCCAAAACTTCAATCTTTTACTCCCAAAACCTTGGTTATCATCCATGAAGCTATGTCTAAGCTTTTTACATGTTTTCTTACACAAAAACATGAGTTTGAGCGATTCTTTGCCACTTTCAAAACCCCAAAATCTAGAATCCGGGTTTAAGCTAAAGAAACGATTAAATGATGTTTCTTACCTGGATTCTTGGTCTTTCTTGTTGTTTGGTTGCCCACGAACATCGATCTTCAATCTCTTGAGCAACGAGCATTGAATCACCACTTTCTCTCTCTACACTCTCTCTCTAGAAGTTGGGTGTTGAATGCAAGTGAGAGTGGCTCAAGCTGATCCGTTCATATATATCGGGCGTTCCCGGGACCTTAAACTCGCCGAACATAACCTGTGAGGTCTACTTGGTCCATACTCCATTTCCCACATAATTTCTTTAAATAATCCCGGCTAAGCCCATTATTATTAATTAGCTTGTTTCAACTTTATTCCGGGCGTTACACTATAGCGTATCATGGTACTTATATTATTGTGTTGTCAATGTTAAATTTATTGGATGTTATTATATTTTTCATGAATGGTAACGTGTCTAAAACTCATGAGCTCACAAACATTATGTTGACGTATTTTAGGTATTTATTTCAGGTGAAGTTTAATTTACAGGTGTCAAAAGGATAGGTGTTGCCTTAGTAGACCCTTGGATACTTAACCACCGCCCTATCCACCTTATTATCTATGAACAATTAAATAAATATGTATTATTGGATTTTTAGACAACTAACCTATGAATGTTGATACATATTGATGTACCTAATTATGTTCAGAAATAAAAGTCTTTCATGTCTTAAATATATGTAATCGATGTAATGAATTGAATGAATGATATATGAAGTGCATTGTGATGTTAATTTATGTTTGATTATGTCATGATATCATTATATCGAATGTGTTGCCCGTATATGAACTAACTAGATAGCTTTGATGTTGTTCTACATGGTTCTAAGTCAATAAGAACTTAGAAGTATGTTTAACTTATCCATGTGATAGTTCATGCGAATGGACCATGCTAATGGACCATACGCATGAACATATCATGCTTATGGACCAGTCACACGACTGAACCAGAAGACTGGATCAGTCGCACGACTGAGACATAAGATTGAAGACAAGAAACTATAAATACCACGTAATTCGTGGAAAAAACATAACACTTTGAATACATATGTACCCTAGCCATCCAGAGCGTACCAAAACGTCAATCCAAGTTCATAGTTCGTTTCTGATCAATTCTCATTCATTCTTAACATTTGTTTCATCGTTGGATGATCGGGATATTCGTTCCGTTGATTGGATCACCAATCAAATAGGATTCCGCACTATTTGATTGGTATCACGCAGAGAATCTGTTAGTACTCCATATGAAACGTTCCTAACAAGTGGTATCAGAGCTTAGTCTCGTGATTTTGTGTGGATTCAATTGGTTTTTGTGTTTAAAAACTAACGTTTTTACTCAAAAGATACACTTTTTCGCTTCAAAACTTGGTTTTGTCGAGTTTTTGAATCTATAGTTTTGACTTGTTCCCATACGGCAGATTAGGGTTCTTGAAAATCGTAATTTGAGTCAATGTTCAAAAATTCAATTTTTTCCCGTAGCAGCAGCTTCAGTCGCACGATTGGCCCAATCGCACGACTGAACTCCATTCGCACGATGGCCCAATCGCACGACTGAACTCCATTCGCATAGTTCAACTGCACGACTGAACTCATTCGCACAGTTCATTCTCACGGTTGAAGTTTTTCATTCAGTTGACCTTATTCGCACGAATGAATCCAATCGCACGATTAAAGCCTTTCGTATCCTTCAATCGCACGGTTGAACCAGTCGGTGTTCAATTGCATAAGTCAATCTGTCTTGTTCTTAGTTCATTAAGTTTATAGAAATGGAAGATCAGTTCTTGCGTATACTGCTGGAAAGGATCATGCATCCAGAATCTTCTACTTCTGGAAAGTGAGATAGGGAACCACAACAAACCGCTAAAGTTGTTAACGTTAGATGAATACCCACAGTGGAAGCAGCGGTTTGAAATCTACTTGAATGGAGTTGACCCCAATCTGTGGACGTCTATTGAGACTGGTTACGTGGTACCAGTCAGTGCTAATAGGGTAAAGCTTACATTGGGAGGAATGAGTGAAGCTCAAAAGACTATGCATAATGCTGAGAGTGAAGCTCAGAAGACTATGCATAATGCTGAAAAGAAAGCATATGCCTTGTTGACTCAGTCAATACCAAAAGACATATTCATCAATTTGCTAAGAACAAGCAGGCTAAGAAGTTATGGGAAGCCTTTGAAAAGAGATACGAAGGCAATGCAACTCTGAAGGCACTCAAAGCAAAAGCCTTAAAAAGGAATTCGACAATTTCTCACCAATTGGAAAGGAGAGCTTAGATGATATCGTCGACAGATTCTATCATCTTATGAGTGAGTTACACACTCATGGTGTGGTTACATCTGGAAGACAAAGTATCTAGCTTTGCTGATGGGTTACCAAACAAATAGGATCCATTTGTGTCCAATTTAAGGCAAAATGATACTCTTGCTACCTTGGACATAAATGATTTCATTTTAAAGCTCAGGGAGAAGAACTACGTCAGAAGTACAAGTCAAGGAAGGATCCTACGCTCAGAATCCTGCTTTATACAACTCATTCCACCTCCTACTACGTCAAGTACATCATTACAACTGCTTTTGTATCTAATCCTCTGCTCCTTCTCAGTGCAGCCCATCAGGTACCGACACGTCTGGGTCATATGGAACCCACTACATAGTTCCTGAAGCAAATGCTACAAAGTTAAAGATGAGAATCTTGGGAATGTGACTGTGGAAGTAGCGAAAGAGCATATGGACATTCTAGCTGCAGTTGTCCATCTTATGATGGTCTGGTTGCTGGAAAGATTGAAAACTGTCATCTTGCTAATGAAGATTACAAGCAAGTTGATGAAACTGAGTTAGAGCGCATGGATATCAGGTGGCCTTAGCTAGCGCTGTAAGAAGAGCAAAAAAGTTCTTGAAGAAGACGGGACAAAACTTGGTGGAAACTAAAGATACTACATTTGGATTGACAAAACCAAGGTCACGTGCTTCAACTGTGGTGAGAAAGGGCATTTCAAGCGGGAGTGTGTTTAAGCCCAAGAAGACTGGAAATGGAAATCCATTTCCCTCTTTCAATCGTCAGGAAAAGGATAAGATTGGGACATCAACAGCAAGTAAAGACTCTAAAGCTTTGGTTGCTCAAGGTGATGAAGGGCAAGACTGGTCCTTCGATTCGTATCAGAGGGTGAATCTAATGTTGTTTTTGTCGACACCTTGGATGACGGATCTGCAAGTGAGGGAGACATAGTAGCTAAGCATTCATGTTCAGAGTTGGAGAAGCTATGGATGTCATTGATCACCTAATGGAAGACGAGCTTAGTGCAGCAAACATAGAACATTAGTTGCTGAAGAGTCTGACACTGCACTCATGGCTGATTCGTCTGGTACTTCACAGGTAAATTCTAAAGACGAATATTTGATAAACATGCTTGTTCTGAATGTGAAAAATTTAGAGAAAGCATGATTTAAAATTTTCTAGGTATTAGAACACAATGATATCTTGGTAAATGATTTGCAACTCTGCACTGAAGCAAATCGTGTGCTAAAACAAATGAGTGCAGTTTCAAAGAAAAGATAGAACTTCTGGGGAAACAATTTAGGGAAACCAAAGTTGTTGCTTTTAATCAATCAAATGATATTAAGTTCTATTTAAATTCTTTGGAAGAAACAAAGAATCAAAAAACAGTTTTGGAAACAAAAATGCACAGCTTGGCAGTTCTTCACACATAGTTCAAAACTTAGTGAAAGAACGAATGGTGGGGAAGGTTTGGGTTATAAAGTAGTACTGCCACCACATGCTATCCTTTGAATACTAAATGTAGATCAATAAATAACAACCCGGTAAAGGATCATGTGGTGTCTACCCCTTAGTCAGTGATCCAGATTCTACAGGTAACCTGTGGAGTCAGTCACCGAACAAATGAATAATACTTTGAGATCTAAAGAAAGATGCATGTTGAGGAATTGACTAATAAAATTAAAAAGGTTAACTTAGAATCAGGTTCACAAACATCTATTTCAGAACCTAAAAATTTTAACTCAAAGATTCCTAAACGTGGTAATCATCAAAGTCCAAATCAACCTAAGACAGAAGATGTTCAAAAAAGTCAAAACAATTAATTTGTTAAAGAATGTGAAACATCTAAAAAGGAAGAGAAGTTACCAAGCCCCCAACCTACTCAACCCCATATTAACAATTTCCACAATATGTAGAATGGAGATCTTGCTAGTTGTGGAAAAAGAGGACATATCTCTTCAAATTGTCCGTATCATCAGACACCCAAAAGCAAAATTGAACTTTTTGATGAAAAACCTAGATTTCTAAGACCAGATCTAACTCCTTTAAAATACCAAGGGCCATATAGACGAGCTGAAAGCAAGGCTGTGTCACCCAAGGTTAAACCTAGGATTATTAGTGAACCTAAAGTTCAAACCATTAGCCAGTCGTCTGTTTACCACAAACAGGCCTTACACAAACGGGCTGGGAATAGAAGTATCAGGTATGTAAGATTGTATGAGAAGAAGAAAAAGAAGAAATGTGCCCTCATCCTCTCAAGGACAATGGGTTGAGTTCTTGATGTGTGATACCTCTGGGACACCCAAGCCAGTTAAAGCTTGGGTCACAAACTTGAACTAATAATTTCCTTGTATGTGCAGGGGGTCGTCGTTACAGCGCTATCACTAATACCTGGATTATTGATAGTGGGGCGTCTAGGCACATGATCGGGAATTCGTCTCTTCTTTTTAACGTCAAACAAATTAAAGGGGGGACACGTATCATTTGCTGGAAATAAAGGAGGATATATCACCGCTCAAGGAGAAGTGGGAAATGAGAAAGTCAAGTTTGATAAGGTCAACTATGTTTAACAACTGCAAAATAACTTGCTTTCTGTCTCACAAATCTGTGATAAAGGATTCAAAGTTTATTCGACAATAAGAAGTGTTATGTACTGGAAGAAGGAGTTTGTCATTGAGGAGGATAAAGTAGTAATGTCAGCTTCAAGATATAATGATTCTGTATATCTTGAATCTATCAAAAGCCTCCACAACTGAATCGACTGCACAGTGCTTCCTGTCAAAGGCAACTGAAAGGGAGTCAGTCTCGTGGCATAGAAGAATGGGACACATCAATCGACGAGGAAGATGAACCATCTGGTTCAGAATGATCTGGTAGAGGAGAGTTACTGTAAGAACTTCCAGCTTCCTGATTTTGTGTCTCTTGCAAGAAAGGAAAACAGACCAAGAAGTCTCACAAAGCAAAGAAAGTAAACTCTATCGAAATTCCACTCGAGCTTCTACACATGGATCTGTTTGGCCCAGTTAGCATAAGGAGTATAGCTGGAGACTTGTATTGTTTTGTCATGACTGATGATTACTCCAGATTCTCTTGGGTAATGTTTTGAAAGCTAAGTCTGAAACATTGAATCATTCAAGCATCTGGTTACGAAATTTCTCTACAAGCTGAAAGTTAGAAAGATTGATCAGACAATGGCACAGAGTTCAAGAATCAGTGGATGGAGACATTCTGTCGAGAGAAGGTATTGTTCATCAATTCATTTTTGCATATACTCCACAGATGAACGGTGTCGTGAGAGGAAGAATCGAAGTTTGATTGAGACTGCCAGGACAATGCTAGTCGATTCAAAACTACCTATTCAATTCTAGAACGAGGCAGTGGCTAATGCTGTTACACTTTGAATCGGGTTCTGGTGGTCAGACGTCATGGAAAGACATGTTATGAATTACTCCAGCGAGTAAACCTAATTGGAGTATCTCGAAACGTTCGGTGCACCTTGCATGCTATTAAAGAAGAATAAGACTGGAAAATTTTATGAGAAGACAGAAGAAGGGATTTTTCTCGGCTACAGTATACCAGACAAGCGAGTTTATAACAACTCAACGGGTCAGTTAGAAATGTGGTGTAACGTTGATGTTTAAAGATTCACCACCCCCCTGCTGGAAAAGGCCTTCCTTCTTCTTCGATTATGATGGATTCTTCAAGTTGTTCAATCTACCATCTTCTCACTTGATGATGACTTAGCTGCTCGGATGATGTATGATGTGTGAACTCTCCGACATTAGACACTACATCGTCTGCTCCTTTAGATGATACTTCAAGCCCGTCAGGGGAAGAACTGAGGTAAGTGATTCTTCCTCTAATGATGAAGAAGTTGAGACCACAAACGTGGATCAGACAGAACAGGTTCCTGCCACTACAGTACACCCTCAGTGAACCTGAAGTTGCGAACACGTCGGAACCTCACACTCCAATAGCAAATGAGATCCTAAATCTGGATAATAAGGTAGTTGTTCCACCACTCCTGGAACTTGGATACATGTTCATCATCCCCTGGATAATGTCATCGGGGATTCTATCGGGAGTTCAAACTAGAAATCAGTTATATTCAGCTGATTATGCAGCAGTGATGGAAAAGGGGTATATTCATGATGGTGCTATCGATGCTTTGTATCTCAAGTTGAGCCTAAGTATGTAAGCGAGGCATTACAAGATGAGGCATGGGTAAGTGTTGCAAGAAGAAACTCCTTCAATTCAAAAAGTTAGGAGTTTGACACTTATGGACAGACCAAAAGGTGCAAAGGTGATTGGCACCAAATGGGTTCTTCGTTGCAAGAAAGATGACCAAGGGTCATAATTCGAAAAAAGGCGCGGCTTGTCGTTCAAGGGTTTAGGCAAGTCGAAGGCATTGACTACGATGAAGTCTTTGCACTGTGGCAAGGATGGAAGCTATCCTATATTCTGGGCTATGCATCCTATATGCAAATCAAAGTTTATCAATGGACGTGAAAAGTGCCTTCCTTCATTGTGAGATTCGGGAAACAGTATACGTAAGTCAACCAGAGGGATTTGAGACCCGTATCATCAGGATAGAGTGTACAAACTGGACAAGGCTTTGTATGGGCTCATCAAGCCCCTCGAGCCTGGTATGAGAAACTCTTACTCATCTGCTTAAACACGGTTTCACAGAGGGGTTATTGACTGTACACTGTTATCAAGGAGAAAGATGGTGATTTACTACTGGTTCAGATTTATATGGATGACATCATCTTCGGTTCGAAAAATGAAGTATGTAAGGAATTCGAATCTGTCATGAAAGCTGAGTTTGAAATGAGTGCCATGGGAGAAACGAAATTCTTTATTGGGTTATAGGTGGATCAGACACCAAAGGAATCTTCCTGCATCAGACAAAATATGTAGGAGACATTCTTAGTCAGTTTGACATGGAGAATACAACTGTTGCTGGAACTCCACTTGCCACAAACCACGATGTGGACCCGACAAAAATGGTGATCTGGTAGATGCCACTATGTACCGAGGGATGATCGGATCTCTTATGTACCTCACAGCTTCTCGTCCTGATATCATGTATGCATGTGTCTGTGTTCGAGATATCAGGCTAAACCAAAAGTAAATGATCTCATCAGGGTTAAAAGGATATTCTGTTATCTGAAGGTACTCAACACTCGGGTTGTGGTTCCTCATGATGATGATTTTGAGCTTACAGCGTATAGTGACTCGGACTACGGTGGTTGCAAGATGAATTACAAGTCAACGCAGTGGGTTGTCAGTTCTTTGGAAGACGGTTAGTCACCTGGCAGTGTAAGAAGCAGACGTCTGTTGCTCTGTCAACATGTGAAGCTGAATATGTTGTTGCTGCAAGTGGCTGCTCCCAAATCATTTGGATTCAACAGCAAATGCACGACTACGGTTTGTAATTCTCTAACACCCTATCTTTGTTGATAATTCTGCTGCAATTGCTGTAACTAAAATCCGGTCCAGCATACTAAGACTAAACACATCGGTATCAAATATCAACTTATACGTGACTGTTTTGAAAAGCAATTAATCGATGTTGTTAAATTAATACGGATATTCAACACCCGACCCCTACACAAAAGCATTGATAAACCTCAGTTTTTTATTTATTAGAGGGAAATGCCGTGAAAAGAAAAGTGATGTGATTCTAGAATAATCGAGTTCATAGTCCATCTTTCTGTTTATTTTAATTTTTCTTTATTTTAATTATTTTTGTCCTAAAAATCCAAAAACACAAAAAATTTTCGGTTTTAGAATTTTAGGGGGAGATTAGTTTAGTTTAGTATTTATTTACTTAAAAAAGGGAGGGGGGGTAGATAGGCTGAAAGCAAATCAAATCTGTGAGATTGATTCAAAACTATGGAAAATGATAGTACAAAGGGAACTAATTGTTTGGGACCTAAAAGGATTGAAAAGATCAAAAGGCTATAATTAAAATTTCAAGTCTATGATGTTTAAGCCAAATATAGGAAAAAGGATAGTACACTAGTCTGTTACTGAGGTTACATGGAGAAGGTAGACCTAGGGGTTGCTAGTCCATTGTACGATGTGTCGGTAGATTCAACACAATAGACAAGTAGACTTCGTTGGTGAAACCATCTAAACTATGTTAACAGGCTGTGGGTTCCATCTTATCACTGGTTAACACAATCAACTAGATTCCAATAAGGGGTGACGAGCAAAAATAAACGCCACAAATGTGTGCGGATGACCATAAAAATGAGCAAAGCACTTGAAAAAATTGAAAAACGCAATCAAACAAATGACTAATGTCGTTAGTGTGGTGCGTTATGTGTAAAAGAAAAGGGTGCTCTTACAAGAAGATAGGTTGTGTGCCTCTCTGCTGTGCGATGGCACTGACTGATAAGCACAACCTAAATATTCTAGAATTCATTGCTGTTGTGCCTCTCTGCTGTGCGATGGCACTGACCTGAGGCTTAGCATCTCTTTGAAAGCTCTTAGAATAGTTTCTTTGTCTCAAAACCCGTAGACCGCTCAAAAATCTCCTGAGGAACGTTGATTACCATATAAGTGTGGGATCCATAAACACTTGTTGAAATAATAAAATCTAATCACCAATGTAAGTTAAAAGTCTGGTATGGATTTAGTGGACAACAATACTGATAATCGTCGTGGCTACAACTCCCGACAGTCGAAATCAATGGTGGCTTCTCACAGCTCTAGTATGATTTCTGTAAGTGCTATGACTTTGAGAGTAATAAGAATCATTAATTTAAACATATATCAAAGAGTCCTAAATGATTATGATACCTGTATGATTCCATTTGAATCTCTCCAGAGATGTTAAAACCAAATGAAGATATTCTGCTCAGGGGGAGAAATCGGTTAAATGATATTTAAAAGTTTTCAACCTACCTCACAAAAACACAAAAATATGTTTTGTTTTGTTTAATTTCAAGTTGCTTTTATGTTTTAGTTATCTTTTTGCATCAATGTCGGACTATGTAACAAAGTGAACTCTGTGAATCATACCTAAAAAGGGTCACGCCTGAGGTGACCCAAACTGTGTTAAATTAAAAAGGATCATATCTGAGATGATCAAGGTTTGAAAAGTAAAAGGGTCACGTCTAAGGTGACCAAACTGTGCAAATTAAAAGGATCACGTCTGAGGTGATCAAACGGTTTCTCGTTGAAAGGACCATGTTTGAGATGATCGGTTCTCATAATGTTATATCAATCAAAAGTTAAAACTGAAGGCTTGAAAAGTATGAAGTCAACTCATGAGTATGAATCAATCGCACGATTGGATCATAAGTATGGACCAATCGTACGATTGAATCATAAGATTGAGCCAGTCATACGATTGGACCATGAGATTGAGCCAGTCATACGGTTGGACCATGAGTATGAGACAGTCATGCGATTGAACCACAAGACTGAGCCAATCGCAGACTGGAGAGAGGAGACTGAGCCAGTCGTACGATTGAGAGAGAGTATGAGTCAGTCGCAGGACTGAACCTCAGTCACATGATTGAGCCATAGTATGGGTCCAGTCGCACGACTAAACCCAAAAACAATATAAATAGAGGCTTATTTGGTCGCAATCTCTACCAGACTTCAAACTTCCAAAAACCCGCCTAACCTTGTTACTCTACCAAAATTTCAAACGTTTGAGATTGCATTCTGACTTGTGTTCTAACCCTAAGTATATCATCTACAGGTAACTTGCGATAGGAATCAGGAGAAATAAGAAATCTAATCAAACTAAATGACCTAAATTGTTCAAACAAAATACGGGACTCCAAACCCTAAAATTGACCACTTAAATGATTAAAAATGTCGATTTAAAGGACTTTAGGTGATATATTGAGTCCCAGCGAACCATATAAACCAAAAAACGACGTCTAATTTCACTTGATGACAAGATTCAAGATTATGGTGTCGCACAAGGATTATACGAATGGACAGACAGATGAACTTCGGTCGCACGATTGAGCTAGTCGCAGCTTCAACGCACGATTGAACCAATCGGTGATTCAGTCGCACCACTGAATCAACCGCATGGCTTCGCACACGACTGAACTCAGGCGAGGCTCAATCGTACGACTGAACCAGACATCTGGTTCAATCGCACGATTGAACAGATTGGTCAAAATCTGTTCTAAGTCAAATGGTTATATTATGAACGGAACTAATGGGTTTGTCCCTTGTATTGCAGCAATATGGCAAATAGATGGGACGATGAGCACGAAGCACAATATATGTGCTCATCTGGACCCCAAATCCGGAATGCTTCTGAGTTTACAGGGATCATAGCCTTTCTTCGACGTTTGAGGATCTTCACCGCCATATCTAACCATGTATACCGTACAGGTCGATCCAGCAGAGTTCTGGGAGAACGCCATTGTGACAGATCTACAGATCCCTACTGCATTAGGAGCTCTATCTTTGGGCAAGATATCCAGATCGGTGAAGAGGTATAAGGCAAGTCTTGGCCTTGGGTGATGATGGTGCACACCCAACTAAGCTGCATCCTCTAACTGTACGGGGATGCTCCTCAGGATCAAGTACGCTGGTGATATCAACGTCAGCGTACTGAACAAGAGTAACATGTGCCTTAATTTAAGTATCTGGTACATGTGATCCTGAAGTGCATAGCCTCCAGGAGAGGAGGATTCGATGAGTTATCTGATCAGATCAGAATGCTTATGTGGCTTTAGTACTGAACCATCC
This sequence comes from Flaveria linearis, assembly GCA_024085815.1. Taxonomy (NCBI): domain Eukaryota; kingdom Viridiplantae; phylum Streptophyta; class Magnoliopsida; order Asterales; family Asteraceae; genus Flaveria; species Flaveria linearis. Next base: position 70,532,744 of record CM044004.1, on the reverse strand, counting down.
GTTCAGCTCTCACGGATGTTTTACTTATCTGGTCGAGAACATAAGCCAGGGGAAAGAAGGATTTTGCATGTACCCGAGGTTTCTTTAGATGATGATTGATGAGAAGCTTCCTCACCTTCCCAAGGAGAAGGACGATGCGGTGTCACTAGAAGTTATGGACGACACCACCTTGGGGAGGATGAATGTCTACCGGGGGAAGTAGGTGAAGCCCCATTAGGAAGTAGGTGAAGCCCCCAGTTAGGAAGTGTTCGGCCACCTGGCTAGGGAGGACTAGTGGTGACAGCTCGTAAAAAGTGGCGTCACGATGACAGTGATTCAGATGTTGAGCCAATCATGGATGCAGTTGATGAGGATGACGACGACGATGATGACGGTCAGGGTGGTGGAGATACAGGCCCTAGTGAACCAAGGGCCACTAACACTTCCACTACGTCTCCACCACCTACACATGTTAGTTCCTCAGCTCACGATGGATGGAGCAGGCACCCATCCATCGGGAACTTCTTCCAGATGACGAAGATGAGGAGTCCGATGAGGAGGGAGCCCTCACAAGGGCAGTTGGTAGCCGTGTGGTTGCTACGACCGGGTATAGAGGCGGTTGGAGGACGTCGGGCTGGGGGGAGGGCACTGACACTGCTGATCCTACCTACACACCTCCCCAGCCAAGCCCAGGGGGAGCCTAGAGCTCCAAGGGCTCATGATTGAAGAGGATGGCACAACCATATGGTAAAAGGAAAAAAACAAGACGTATGAGTGCTGATGTACCTCTTCTACAACCAAGCCACTACATCCACCATCCCTAACACACTAACACCACCACAGCCACTAATCCACCACTCCATCACACCTACCACCACCACTATAACTACACCACTCCACCCATTTCATCCATTCCACACAAACCACAACCACCGCCACTCCACATATACTACATCCACCACCCTACACCACCAATCACATGTCGGACCTTCCACCTCTTCAGTACCACCATGGATCTTCTCTGCCAACGTGGGTTAGAGGAACAGCTTGCCAGCCTCAACTATATGGTTCTGAAAATGCTCGCAAACTAATGATATACGAGCGAACCTGGTGACTTAGTTGATGGCGTCAATGCTGAGCAGGGCAAGCAGATCGCCCTGCTGACCGAGAAGACGACAGCTCAAAGTCAACAGATTGCACATTTGACTGAGAAGGAAGCTGCCTTGAGGGAGATTTGTCCATAGCTCACCGTGCCTTAACCACACAGAACGATCTTATGATGGCATCGGTGAAGCGAAACGGGGGAAATTGAAGAAGAACAAGAAGCTACGCCTAAGGCTAAAGGGAACAAAAGGCGAGCCTCTTAAGATCAAGTTGATAGTGACGATGGTGGATGATGATGAGGATAGTCATCTGATGATGATGAGTCTGATGATGATGATGATGTTGAGGGAGAGGGAAGTGGAAAGGACAAAGAGGGAGGTGATGAGGATGAGCCTGAAGAGATGATGCTGCATCAGCCTCAGATCCAGCGGCTCAGGAACGGAGGACAAGCGACTTCAAGAATCAAGATCGTCCACCTCAGCTTCTCAAGCTAACAAGCCAAGTGACAAAGACAAGAGTAATGATTAGTGTTTAGCTTTTGATTATCTTTTGTACTTGAGTTATATGTATTACATTATGTATTAATGCTTATCAACGCTTATTAATGTAGATGAAGATATGATATGTTTGTGTGGTTTTGAGTGTTTAAACAAAACAGATGAATCTCAAAAAATGATGATGAGCATGACGTCGCACCCTTCAGCAAATCAAGGACTCAGCTACAATGATTCTTGATTTGTAAGGGATATGCGACGATCTATGAGCTACACACGAGGAGGGGAGATCATTCATGATCTCATAGATGAGCAGCTGGCTGATATGTTCAGATCAACCCGGATGAGCTAGTCAAGGATGCTCCGAGGTTGATGTCCTGAGTGATGAGGAGTGCAGGCGCGATGAGATTGATATAGAGGATATCACAGCACAAGAGTATCCACAGTACACTGACCAACAGGGACATGTATCCCGATTTGGGTGAAACATTTAGCAGTGATACGTTTGGAGCTCTTGATGCTCAGAGAAAGAGAAGAAGAAAGAAGAGGGAAAGCCCAAGCTCAGACACTGATGTGACATCAAGAAAGCGAATAGGCAGTTTGTTTAGAAGAGATGAGAGCCTAACGACCAACGCCAAGAAACTAACGCCCTACACCCAAACTCTACAGAGTCAAGAAGCATCAGAAGGTCCCGGGCAAATTATCAGCTGGGCATATTTTGAAGACTTGGATGTGTACGCGGTTGAAAAGAGAAAGGGAATAGAGTACTTCAGATACCGCATGATCTGAGACTCTCCCTGGTTGTTGAGTTAAACAGGCTGCCTGTTTAGACCTTTTGTACACAAACCCAGGAAGATGTCGGGGTGGTTTGAGATTGGCGTTAAAGAGAGATTACCACACAGGTGGGTCAACTTCAGGCCTCAACAGCCTAGATGGTTCATAAATAAGAACGAAGTTGATCCACATACTGAAAAGCCTAAGGTAGTGCTGAAGTGGAGTCTCGCGCAAATGTCAAAGATCCCATTGCGGGAGATGCCTCAGGACTTCACTCCACACTTCAAATGGGGTACTACGACTAGCGAACTGGTGAAGCGGTCATAGTTTTTGAACAAAGCTGCTCATATTCAGACTATCCGGGTGTTTGACCTTATGTGGCTAACCAACTTGTCCAAAGATGATGTCTACACTCTATAAAAAGTGACCACTATTCTATGACACGTAGGACATCGTACAGCTCTACAGTTCCAACACGTCATAAGACCTGCTTTGCATTCGAGATACATGCTGGAGTCACAAAAAAAAGAGAAGTACAAGATGTTTAAAGAGAAAGTGAAGATGTTAGACAATAGAGTAAACTAGGTCCAAGGGGGAGTTGTGATAAATATTGATGTACCTAGTTATGTCTGAAATGTAAAAGTCTTTCATGTCTTCATATATGTAATCGATGTAATGAATTGATGAATGATATATGAAGTGCGTTGTGATGTTAATTTATGTTTGATTATGTCATGATGTCATTATATTGAATGTGTTGCTAATGTAGAACTAACTATATAGGTTTGATGTTGTTCTACATGGTTCTAAGTCAATAAGAATTAGAAAGTATGTTTATATCTATCCATGTAATAGTTCATGCGAATGGTCCATGTAATGGACATACGCATGAACATATCATGCTTATGGACCAGTCGCACGACTGAACCAGAAGACTGGATCAGTCGCACGACGAGACATAAGATTGCGTCAGTCGCACGACTGAACTTCAGTCATGGTATGAGTCAATCGCATGATTCAGTCGCACGACTGAATCTGCTAATGGTTCAGTCGTATGATTGAAGACGGGAAACCTATAAATACCACGTGTAACATCTTGTATTTTACGTTAATTAAAAATTACGTTGTTTAATCTTGTAAGGACCATTGTCGTAAATATGAAACTCATGGGTTATTTATGTATTTAATTCTTAACTTGAAAGTTAATAATGTTAACTATTATATGATAAATAAATAATAATAACAATAATAACAATGATAATAATAATAATCATAATAATAATAAGAACAATGATAATGATAATAATAATAATAATAATAATAATAATAATAATAAAATATTTAAATCTTGTAATAATATAAGTTTTACTATGTTAAAACTTGGAATTAATAGTTTCTACATAAATTAATAAAACTTTAAAACCTCATGGGCTGAAACCGTAACTTAATTAGACTAAAACCAGGTTTTGGAATTAAATAAATGAATCCTAAAACTACAGGGGCCAAAGCTGTAAAATTATAAACCCAAACCCCCACCCTTTCTCCCTCGGCTTTCGGTTGAAGATCCGGCCAAAGCTCGGCGAGCGCGGCCACCACCAAAACATCACCAATCCACTAAATTGAACCACTGAACGTTCGCAAACTAGTTTCGAACCTTAACCCTTCAAATCGAGCCATAAGTGTTGAGTTTATCTGTTCACTTGAAACCGAAATCGAATTCACTCGAACCAAAAACCGATTCCACACTTAAATCACTGTAATGATCAAATTAATCGGTTATAAACGATTGGTAATCAAATCAAACTTAATGGAATAATTAACTTCACCTGAATCAGCATTAAATCTGTTTAATTCTACCCGAAACCTCCGACATTATACCTATAAGTTGGATGCTTACCTGATCAAATCGAAGCTATAAAGTGGGGGCAAACACTCACGACATTCCCTTTTCACTATCCGTGAGCTCAATTTCATTTCAAACACATACACAACAAGATTAAACCAAGAACAGCCGCGATTTGGGTCAAACCAATACACATCGAATCTTAAACGATTGCAGGTAATTATATTAGGGTTACACTATGTTACATGAAAATCGAAAGCCCTATGGTTAATTTGGTTAACAACATCGAATTGATGTTCAATTTGATTCAAGAACAATCTAGGGTTCTTGGATTTGGGGGGCGTCCATTGATTCGTGTTAAAAGGATTGGAACCGGATCATACCGCGGCTGTAAGCCTTGTTCACCGGTTCCACGTTCCCATGTTAACTTTGAGGTCCCGGGTTCGACCCAGGCACCCTCACTTATTTTTTGGGCTTTTTCAGCCTTAAAATAATTGTAGAAAATTTTTAATAAATATAAAAATTTCTTTTGTAAACTTAAATTTCTTCTGACCACCAAAATAATTTACTAAATTTTTATCAAATTTAAATAATTAAATAACTTTATGTAAAACCTATTTACAACGGTTATTTTCGTTTAATTCTATCAAAATGAATTTAAATAATAAATAAAAATTGAGTTTTGGTCCAAACGTCATCCTTTTTAAAATTATGATTATTTTAAAATATTTATTTAACTTTATATTTAAACTTTATTGATTGTTACTAATAGTTTTCTTTTAAAAATTAAGTAGTTATTTATAAAAAAAATGACTTGAAACAATAATCTAAGAATCATTAAATATTAGTGGACACAATATTATCTTTATTCTTAAGGAATTACTTATTATTATTTTATAATTACGCAAAATATTAAAAATATTATTTCTTAAAGTTACACTTTAACTAACGGTTTAGATTAATATTTTGTTATTAATCAATTTATGGTTCTTAGAAAATTATAAAGATTTGATCACATTTTGAACTTCATCATTATTATATCTAATTTCATTGCTAAAAAACTTAACCTCATATATAATTCGTCTAATGAAATCAAATTGTAAATAATTACTTTGTAGACTTTTTACTTATTAAAACCCCTATAATTCTATCAAAACCCTAATCCTTGTTTGAACGTTAATCTTATTATTAATCTTAAATCGTAATATATGCTTAGAGGCCTTGTAATGGAATACTTTGGATTATCTTTTGAACTTTTATATCATCTTGTAATGCTTATATCATGTGAGTATTTCCATACCCCTTTTCTTCTTATTTTCACACTTTGGGGTGAAACATGTTAACTTATATCATTGCACTTAAAACTTAATCGAGTCTTGTAAACTTTATGGCAATTTACTTGTGTGTTGTGGTTAGTTGAACTTTTGTGGTTACCATGTTATGGCGTTATATGTACAATCATTAACTATTGCTAGCCTGGCGACGTCATAGATCTATGGGCCTGACAAGCCTGCTTGGTTGATCCAAGTACACTTAGCTAATCGTATATACTTACAACTTGGTTGATCCAAGTACAGTTTGAAACTTGTAAAACTTTGTCAAGGTTTGATTATTGCATTGTTCATACATCCCTAATCACTTTATTCACTAACTTATAACTTGAATTGCCATCTTTTATTATATACTTATGTATTAGAAACTATGGAATGCTCACCAACATTTTTATGTTGACCTTTTATTTTTACATGTTTTAGGAATACCTCAAGTATGTGTTTACACTTTGAAGCTTATCACACTTAGGATTGGACTTAGAGAAATAAAACGAATGATCTTGTTACTTTTATCTTTGTATTCTTAATGTATCTTTGTTTGAGATTTTACTTGTATTGTTAACATGAATCTTGATTAATATAATGGGAATTTAAAATAGCGTATGTGGCTGTGAACAATCGTAATTCTCACACTTCGACGATTCCGCCGTCAAGGTTGGGGTGTGACAGATGGTATCAGAGCCCATAACTATAGGGATAGGTTATTAGAAATGGTGACCTAGACTATAGCTTATGCATGAACCTCATAGAAAGATCATTATACTTTTATGCTTACTTATGTTGCGTGCTACATAATGCTATGCCTTTATGCAACTTGATGCCTTAGCATAGGATTGCCTTATGTGTGCTTAAAACTTAGTTACTTGTCTCCCTAAACTTAACTTTAATCTTGATTCTCCCCGACAATGAACTTCCTAAACTATTCTCAACGACATGTGGAGTCACACTTATCACGTGGAATTAATTCCTTAGACTATGTCTAATCTATGAAAATCTCATCAAGGTTTGATTTCATGAACCTAAGAAATTTGTATGACACATAGGAACTGTATTCTGGATTTCCTGGCAAAAGGCCTTCGGGCTAAGGCAAGCATATCGTATAATTCATTGCGAGACAGTTATGCTTACCTGGGGATTTCTGGGATGAGTGATAAACTATGGTCAACATAACAAGTTTCTAAGGCAAGTGGGTCAATTTACCTTGACGTGTCAACGATTCCAAATGGTAATGCGTTACTAAATGGAACCATCCTCTTTGTATCTTAAAAATCTTGGATTCCTTGAACTGGGTTCTTCTCATTCTTGTCATATAATGTTCCTTGATATTGAACTCGTCTTACCTTTCAACTCCTACGTTTAAACATCGTTACACGTTAGGCGTTTCATGTAGCTATTTCTATACCTTGGTCAACGTGTACATGATCTTGTATACCCAAAGATATTGGGAATCTAAACCGAATGATCTTTAAAACTTTAAATCGTTACTTATGGTTTTCAAATCTTCCTAAGGGTGTGTCCCGTAACTAAAGACATTCAATGTTGTAGGTGGAATTCCTAATCTCGGGATACTTTGCTAATTGAATCCGTTTCTTTGACTTGAAACCCTGAGATGAGTGATCACTTATAAGTACGCATGCTTTAATAAGGTTATGGCTGACCTCAATCTTGAGAAGTCCATGTATTCCCTTCGATTGTGAATGAATGTTCACATCCATTGTGATGTCGAATCATTCTTGCCCTGATTTTGTCTCCCTGATTTAAACTATTCAAGATTTGAACACCATCATAACAAATTCTACTATCTCGAACTTTGATCTTAAGCTTGTAAGCATGATTTTCCTTTTGTTACATTGATGTAACTTGAAATTTTCCGAATTTCTAATTAATATTATTTTCCTTTCATCGTTAAGTCAAACATCGTACCGCTTGCACCATAGGAGATGCAATAGTTTGCAAGTCAACCTATGACTAAGAACACTCGTATCTCCTAAATGATTCTATCTCAACAAAACAGGGGTGATTCTCTTACTTTGATGATTCTCTATTCGTTTCGATAAATGGTTTCCAATTGTGTTTTATGAAATTCATCCTCTGGATTGGGTGATTCCTTATCTTGAGGATTAACTTCAATTATTCTCATTGGAACTTGCATTTCACGAAGGACATGATCTCACCCAAAATAGGATTGAAACCCGTACTTGGTGACAATTGTCAATTTCCGATTGTTTTCGGGTTATTATGAAATTCATCATCAAGATAGGCGTGAATTCATACCTTGATGATAATTCATTTTTGGATTGTATTTCTCAAATGAAACGACCTCATTAAAGTAGGAGTGAGTTCTGGATTTTGATGAAGAAGTTCGTCTTGTTATATTGTGTTTTGTAAAACTTCACCGTTAAGATAGGAGTGATTTCCCTTACCTTAATGGTGAGTTACCTCGTCTTATTCTGTGGATCCTTAACAATGAGTGGGGGATCGAACTTTTTGATGGTAAGTTAGTGGTCATACCTTGGGAGTACACCATCAAGTTAGGAGTGAAAACCACACCTTGATGACTATTCTCATTCTTGATCATCAACTGATCAAGGTGTAATCAAGTGGCGAGAAGCATGTAGTAACTTGAAGGTGTGAAACAATGTTAGTGTTTCGACCTATCAAGCCAAAAGCATGATCTCTGAACTTGAAAGGAGACCCGATCGCTCTAGGTTGATTTTGATTCCAAGCCTGGAGCATTTAAATTCTTAAAAACTATTCTTTCATTTATCCTCATGTTTTGATATGATCTAGCTATATGGAACTATTTTTATCTCTCTCATATACGACTTTCCTTATGAGTTATCATCAAAACCTGGTTGCGCGATGATAGCCTTCCTAAACAATCTTTCTGCTAAAGACATTATAAATTATGCTCATGTCTTTCTAGTTATACAAATGTTCTCAACTGTGCTTATGGTTTATTGAACTGCATATGTAAACTGTACTTAGAAGATTGCTACATTGCAAAACATGTTTACAAATACCTTTTTATTGTTTGCGTCATTACTTGATCGCTTTTGAACCTTAACCTTGGAAATCTTTAAAACTCTATTTGATTCGATCAACGAGACTCGTATTACTTACATGTGACGTAGAGGTTCATAAACCTTCGTAACTTGTAGTCGTGGGTTTGGCATAAAGGAAAAGACGTAGCTTGGTATGTGTACGAATGTCTTACCTCATACATGACAAGACCTAACTTTGTGATCCTATGGATCTCCTGTTAACTTTTTTCAACTAAAATGCTTCTTATCTTAGAGGTCATATTGACTCATGTGGGATAACGGGTCGAGAAATTGACTGTATCTGTTTTAAATATTCGTTATCCGTGGTATGGTGTTAAACATCGATCGTTATTTTGAATGATTGATTCATTTTCTGTTTTTTAATAATAATCTTAACCATCACGTGAACTCATTCCAAAATCTTCGCATATATATCTTCTTATTACTAGACGATGTTGGTCAAAGGAGGACTACGTAGTCATAAGATATGCGTTAAGATCGATTCATATAGTGACGTTGGGATTCTTAAATCCCGACGGTTAAACCTTTCTTACCATTGTTTGGTCTTTTATTGATTTCTAGACATCATTTTTATACGAAATTATATTCTAGAAGTTGTGGCTTATAAGTCAACATATCGGTAAATCGTCATCGTTTTCCAACATTTCATCTCAAAAAGTCTCACATTTCACTCAAAAGAGCTCAAATTGGCATGCATTATGCCAAAAATCTTGTAAGATTCCATAAAGTGAAAGTTTCACCTGTAATCAAACGTCAAACATTGTCCGTTGTACACTTACCTTGCATTATAGTTCCATTGATTGTTTAAGTTTCATTCTTATTTCGGGACGAAATTCTTTTAAGTGGGGAGACTGTAACATCTTGTATTTTTACGTTAATTAAAAATTAACGTTGTTTAATCTTGTAAGGACCATTGTCGTAAATTATGAAACTCATGGGTTATTTATGTATTTAATTCTTTAACTTGAAAGTTAATAATGTTAATTATTATATGATAAATAAATAATTAATAACAATAATAACAATGATAATAATAATAATCATAATAATAATAAGAACAATGATAATGATAATAATAATAATAATAATAATAATAATAATAAACAATATTCTAAATCTTGTAATAATATAAGTTTTACTATGTTAAAACTTGGAATTAAATAGTTTCTACATAATTAATAAACTTTAAAACCTCATGGGCTGAAACCGTAACTTAATTTAGACTAAAACCAAGGTTTTGGAATTAAATAAATGAATCCTAAAACTACAGGGCAAAGCTGTAAAATTATAAACCCAAACCCCACCCCTTTCTCCCTCCGCTTTCGGTTGAAGATCCGGCCAAAGCTCGGCGAGCGCCGGCAACCACCAAAACATCACCAATCACTAAATTGGAACCACTGAACCGTTCGCAACTAGTTTCGAACCTTAACCCCTTCAAATCGAGCCACAAGTGTTGAGTTTATCTGTTCACTTGAAAACGAAATCGAATTCACTCGAACCAAAAAACCGATTCCACACTTAAATCACTGTAATGATCAAATTAATTGGTTATAAACGATTGGTTAATCAAATCAAACTTAATGGAATAATAACTTCACCTGAATCAGCATTAAATCTGTTTAATTCTACCCGAAACCTCCGACATTATACTATAACTGTTGGATGCTTACCTGATCAAATCGAAGCTATAAAGTGGGGGCAAACACTCACGACATTCCCTTTTCACAATCCGTGAGCTCAATTTCATTTCAAACACACATACACAACAAGATTAAACCAAGAACAGCCGCGATTTGGGTCAAAACAATACACATCGAATCTTTAAACGATTGCAGGTAATTATATTAGGGCTATTACACTATGTACATGAAAATCGAAAGCCCTATGGTTAATTTGGTTAACAACATCGAATTGATGTTCAATTTGATTCAAGAACAATCTAGGGTTCTTGGATTTGGGGGGCGTCCATGATCGTGTTAAAAGGAATGGAACCGGATCATACCGCGGCTGTAAGCCTTGGTTCACCGGTTCCACGTTCCCATGTTACTTTGAGGTCCGGGTTCGACCCCAGGCACCCTCACTTATTTTTTGGGCTTTTTCAGCCTTAAAATAATTGTAGAAAATTTTAATAAATAAATATAAAAATTCTTTTATAAACTTTAAATATTCTTCTGACCACCAAATAATTACTAAATTTTTATCAAATTTAAATAATTAAATAACTTTATGTAAAACCTATTTACAACGGTTATTTTCGTTTAATTCTATCAAAAGAATTTTAAAAATAATAAAAATCGAGTTTTGGTCCAAACGTCATCCTTTTAAAATTATGATTATTTAAAAATATTTATTTAACTTTAATATTTAAACTTTATTAATTGTTACTAATAGTTTCTTTTAAAAATTAAGTAGTTATTTATATAAAAAAAATGACTTGAAACAATAATCTAAGAATCATTAAAATATTAGTGGGACACAATATTATCTTTATTCTTTAAGGAATTACTTATTATATATTTTATATTACGCAAAATATTAAAAATATTATTTCTTATAAGTTACACTTTAACTAACGGTTTAGATTAATATTTTGTTATTAATCAATTTATGGTTCTTAGAAAATTATAAAGATTTGATTACATTTTGAACTTCATCATTATGATATCTAATTCATTGCTAAAACACTTAACCTCATATATAATTCGTCTAATGAAATCAAATTGTAAATAATTACTTTGTAGACTTTTTACTTATTAAAACCCCTATAATTCTATCAAAACCCTAATCCTTGTTTGAACGTTAATCTTATTATTAATCTTAAACTCGTAATATATGCTTAGGGGCCTTGTAATGGAATACTTTGGATTATCTTTTGAACTTTTATCATCTTGTAATGCTTATATCCATGTGAGTATTTCCATACCCTTTTCTTCTTATTTTCACACTTTGGGGTGAAACATGTTAACTTATATCATTGCACTTATAAACTTAATCGAGTCTTGTAAACTTTATGGCAATTTACTTGTGTGTTGTGGTTAGTGAACTTTTGTGGTTACCATGTTATGGCGTTATATGTACAAATCATAACTATTGCTAGCCTGGCGACGTCATAGATCTATGGGGCCTGACAAGCCTGCTTGGTTGATCCAAGTACACTTAGCCATCGTATATACTTACAACTTGGTTGATCCAAGTAACGTTTGAAACTTGTAAAACTTTGTCAAGGTTTGATTGTTGCATTGTTCATAACATCCCTAATCACTTTATTCACTAACTTATAACTTGAATTGCCATCTTTTATATATACTTATGTATTAGAAACTATGGAATGCTCACCAACATTTTATGTTGACCTTTTATTTTAACATGTTTCAGGAATACCTCAAGTATGTGTTCTACACTTTGAAGCTTATCGCACTTAGGATTGGGACTTAGAGAAATAAAACGAATGATCTTGTTACTTTTATCTTTGTTCTTAATGTATCTTTGTTTGAGATTTTACTTGTTGTTAACATTGAATCTTGATTAATATAATGGGAATTTAAAATAGCGTTTGTGGCTGTGAACAATCGTAATTCTCACACTTCGACGACTCCGCCGTCAAGGTTGGGGTGTGACACCACGTAATTCGTGGAAAAAACATAACACTTCGAATACATACGTACCCTAGCGTCCAGAGCGTACCAAAACGTCATCCAAGTTTATATCGTTTCTGATCAATCTCATCATTCTTAACGTTTGTTTCATCGTTGGATTGATCGGGATATTCGTTCTCATTGACTGGAGCGCCAATCAAATAGGATCCGCACTATTGATCGGTATCACAAAGAATCTGTTAGTACTCCGTACGAAATCGGTCCTAACAATGAATATTTAAAATGATGTAATGATTAAGTTTGGACATATTTTTATTTTCGTTGCATTATGATGATATCGGTCAGTTACGACAGATCGGTCAAAGGGGTGTGACATTAAACATCCAAAAACCCTCACTCCAATCGCATAGATCGAAGATTTGATCTTATTTATGATGATTAGTTGAATCACGATACATGAACATTCTCCACTAGGGTTTACGTCACTAGCTCAAGTCAAACGGCTTATATTTTTTACCATTGGTTTTACAATTACATACTCTCATTAGGATGGTCGCCTTTCATATAATGAAAAAAAAAGGGTAATTGCTTTATTATCTCTATGAATTCATAAAATTATTATTAGAATCTAAAATGTTAAAGTTCATTATTTGTATCAAAAAGTTCACTAAAATGTCATATAAATTCAAACTACACTAATTAGCACCGTTAACTTTTTATATTAAAATATTTTAGTTAAAATAGTTATAAAATAAAGATCCAGCCCTACGTGAGGGGTCATATGTGTTCAATCTCTTTTGGTAATCATAATTCTAATTTAAACCCACCTAAGTGTGACTTATTTCTAACTTTATAAAGCATACACCATGAAAATATAATAACCAAACAAGCCATATTATACAAATTACTATTTGAATCATAACCATAAAACACAAATCATCATAAAGTAAAAGAACAATGGATAAAATAACATTAACAGTTCATAATAGTAATCATAAAAACAAGTATTCTAATCATCATTAAACTTTAAACAAATAAGTATATAATTGAACAAAGTCGGCAAATGTAACATGGCTAGTAAATCAAAATATATTAACAAGACAAATAACAAAAACTAATGTGAAGTCAAATTATAATGTAATTACCAAAAAAATAACGCCTAAAATCCTCACATGGGAGTGGTTTTTTATTTTGTAATTGTTTTGATTAAAATAACCGTTACATTGGAAGTAACGAAAAAACGATGTGAGTTAGGAGTAGTAAAATGGATTTAAATGATAATTTTAGTAAAACCTTTGAATTCAAACGACCAAAATTTAAACCTTTGAATTCAAATAACAAACTTTTATGAAATCAAATGAATGGTTAAAAAACACTTAACAATAAAAAAAACCTTAAAAATTAATGTATAAAATGAAACAAAGTTTAAAGGTTAATAATGTCATGTAACCATAGAGATAAAAGGATATGTACTTTTAAGTGATTTATCTCTTACAATTTCAAAGAGAAACATTTTAATTATATTATTATATTAGAATTCTTGGAGATTTTTTTAAGTCAGGCTATAAGGTTTGAATATTAAGTATTAATTAAAGTTTCAATATTTCTTAATCATTTCATATGTTTAATGTTTCAAATGCTAGAATAAATATCCAACAAAGGAGAACGTCTATAGATCCATTCTTATACATTCTTTATACTGTTAACATGATCAATCATAACAAGTCACAGTCTCATATTCTAGAATTATGAAAACAAAGAAGTGTCAAAGACGAACTATCAAAATAGAATAGCTAGAAATACGAGCTCTAAAGAATTCACTTTTTATCCAAAATGTATGTAACTTGATAATTAATACATTATTCAATGCTATAATTTAAATACTTAAGTATATAATTACGAAATATTTACATATTTCAACAACAAAACAATAAATATAATCAACATTTAAGATAGGTTGGAAAAATGTCTTGGTGATGCCCGTCGCATCGCGCGTCCAAACCACTAAATATAATAAAATAAAAAAGATGATGAATGGTAAAATTAGAGATTTTTAATTATCATAATGCTTTCTTTTATCTCTAAATAATTAAAAAGTCTTTTAGTGGGTTTGTTTGTTTCAGAAAATATCTTCCTAACCTCTTTTGTTGTGTCGTGCAGATCACGCGCAGCGTTGAGCTTTGCAGAATGTTTGTTTTTTGGAAGATTTCTTATTAAAAAAAGGTACGCGCGAGGTCCGCATGATGCAAACTTGTCACAACCACTTCTAAAGTCTTCTAAATCATTCAGTTTGTTGATTGGTATCACCTGGAATGAACTTGGTAAGCCTTTCTTATTCAATTCTTTGTCATTTTTCTTTTCGTTAAAATGTACAAATCAATTATAAAATGTGATAAAAAAAAGATAGCAAATGATGTTTGGTGGGGGTTTTGTGCAAAATGGCGATTTATGAGAAATAAGGTATCTAAGACGTTTGGAATCCATAATCGGTTAGTATATAGTCAAATTCAAGAATAGGCTAGTGTATATGCTGAGAAACTCCGACATTATGTTCATACATAAATTATATATATAATTGTAATTAAGAATACGAATTTTATGAATCCAGGATATAACTTAAGAGTTGGACTTGATTATGCATCTTAAATTGCTATGTTTTTAGCGAGTTTTGTTTACTCTTTTCACTTAGCATTGTCCCTCTGTTCACAAACGTTCAGTCTCCCTCATGCACGCTGCACGTCCTGGACTCCTCTCTTACCCATACTAATATGCTTCTTTTCGTGTTTAGCTCTTTATTTTCGTATTGTTCCATTCAAGGGCTGATGCCTTTTGTTTTCTTTGTATGGATGTTTAGCTCTATTATTTTCCGTATTGTTCCATTCAAGGGCTGATGCCTTTTGTTTTCTTTGTATGGATGCATTACTAACCATTTTTTTGTGCTCAATAAGTAAAGTGCATCTGTTTTAGATGACGCTTTCAATCCTGTAAGTATCTTACGAATCTCTTTTGACATAATTTGTGTAGACAAAATGCAAGTTCTATTGTCTAGGCTTCGGTGAACAATTTTGTAATGCTTTGTTGTTTGTTGATCAAGATAATTGTTTTGCTTTTGGTCGTTCGTATGAGCAATCTTGAATTTTTATATTTATTATGTAAGAAAACACGATGCAAGTGATTCACCACAACGAGCGGGAGATATCCTAGTGTATAAAGAAGTAAAGAACAATATTTTGCTTTTTTATATTTTATTTTTAAAGTAAACATATGATTCTAATGGATAAGTTTATACTAATCATTATTCTCTATGCACACTTATTTCGATGTAAATTAATGCAAAGGTATTTAAATATTCATTTCATTTTTATAATGACCCAACACTTTCTCTTTATCTACTAAATTAATATTCGCATGTGAATTCTTTCATATATGAATAATCATCTCTTCACAAGTGAATATCTTTTGCCGTTTCAATTATTTGTTTCACACGTGAAATGAAGGAATGCTAGTTGTTTTCATTTACACAAATGAATGAATGATAAAACATCTAAATTGCAACTTAACCATCAATCTATGATCATGATAGTTAAAACCAAATCTATTATCTATCTTAAGCAATTATCATCGAATCAAATAAAAAATATAGCCACCTACAAATTATAACTCCCCTCACTACCATTTTAAGAAATACATATGTTATAGATGTGCGTTAAGACTTAAGAATTCCAATAATTTGAAATCCTTTCGAGGCTGCAAGTTTTGGAATTCACACATTTTAGTTACATTTTAAAACGTAAAAGTTTAAGCATTTTGTAAAAACGTTCATTAGCATTACCAAATTTTACTAATACACAAATAGAAAGGTCGGTGTTATAATAATATTTAAATGACACGGTAATATCTGAATAAACTTTCTCTTAACTAATAATAAATTTTTTTAACTAATAAAAGAGTAACTTGAGATGTCACGTGGCAGCACCACAATCATTTTCATCAAAATTTTCACACCTCTCTCTCTTCTTAAATAATTAGCTTAATTACTAACAATACTATTTAACATTCTTTTACATGTAATAAATTAAAAAAGAGATCTATTTATTAATGTTATTTCTAAAAAACAAATATTTTATTTCTAAAGCATAAACTTTTTTAAATATGCGAAATATTTTAAAATCGATATTTTTAAAATTCAATTTTTAAAACAAAAATAATTAATTTGGGAGTTATAATAAGGAATTTTAAAAAATGATATTTTTATACGGTTTGTTTTATAACAAATATTTATTTTTTAAAAAAATTAAAAACAAATTTTAAAAAGGTGATATCATTGTTTTATTAGTTATAGTCAGTCATATCATATATTAAATATTATTTTATAATTAATAAATTTTATTATATTGATATTTTATTTATTCAAACCTGTGTAATAAACGTGTTTATTAGAGCTAGTACTTATATATTTGAACCTCAAGGGAATTAACACAGCATAATTTGGCCAGGTATTAGCACTCTTACACTCTAAAAACCAACTTCCCCATTTTGATCCTTCTCCCTGAGTTTTTTACTTGCAGCTTTTTATATAAGTTTTCCTTAGGGATTCTTTTATTAATTATACTTTTGTTATTATTAATATTAAACTTTCTTTTGCGATGTTCATTAATTTTTAGTTCTCCGAGTATGTCATTACAACTATATCTTCATTTAGTACAAACTTTACTCAAACTCAAGTCGGTTTAAGTTTCAAGTCGGGTCACAAGATGTATTTTTTCTTTTTTTTTTCAATATATACTTTTGGGTTTCTTACACCATTTAGTTTTATATCGATGTTTCGACGTAAGATTTTTCAGATTATGTTTATGCTTTTATATTAAAAATTAAGTATTGACAATATACTCTCTTTACGGCATAGGTTTACGTTAATGTTTTGATATCGCGCTGCGAGTTGAATACTAGTCATTATTAAAATTAAATACATATAATCTATAACAATATATAAATGAAGAATAGTAACACATGATTTTGACATTGTAATATATAACTTATAAATGATTCTCTATATATAATTCATAAAATTAAAGTAACACAATTTTCACGTGGACTCATTTATTCAAAGGTTGGTGAGGTTGTGGCACCTACTACCTTTTTTCCCTTTTTAAACAAAGGTGGTGTCCTCAATCCTATTTTTCTTTATGTGGTTTCTATTAATTTAGTATCACTATTATTGCAATTATTATTACTATAAAATCCTTGATTAAAATTTAATAATATAAATTATTATTTATTGATCAATAATAATCAATATTTATAGTTTGACTTATAACACTTCAAACTTTTGTTTTTGTTAATAAGAGCAATCCAAGTAGCATAATCATTATAATTTACACATGATTTCTTATGTACAAGGCCTCTGTTCTTTCACAATCATCATTGTGAGTAAATCAAGTATAAATATGTACAGATTATGTTGCTAGATTGCCTTTGGTAAAATAAGTGAAAATTGGTAGTAGTGATGGCGTTGAAACTTTAAAGTTATAAAAATAAAGTATGTCCAACATAAGTGGAGGGACAAAACTTGCAGAATATATAAGTGGGAGTTTCTATATAAATGTGTTTAGACCTGATAATTTTAGCCCATGTAGTAAAAAACAAGTTCAAATGGGTTTTTAATATAAGGATTTAGGTTGTTTTGGGTTATACATTCTTTCCAACGGGTCTAACTAGGCATTTATAAAATTAAGAAGACTATAACACGGGTTATCCCGACGAAGAAACAAAATGATGCAAGTCATGATGGGGGGCATATAACACAAGTTATCCATGATTTCAGATTATTGACAACTCCGCTCCAATCACCATCATATTCATCACCGCTTCAATTGCCACCAACTGCACCGCCACTCCTTCATCGACATATAAAGAATCACAACAGGGATTTGTTGGACTGATTCAAGCATCTACTTTGCCATGACAATCGGGATTTCTTCATTGCTATTACCACAAAGCCATGTTTGAACATCTTCTCTATTTATTCATTGAAGATTTAAACCATTACTTCAAATAATCATCATCATCTTTGACATGATCTCAGCCTCTAGTTTGATCAATTAGGTTGTGTTCGCAGCGGATTTAGCATGATAATTAGCAATTAATGCAAGAACATAAGGAATATTGCATGTAAAGTAAATGGAGAGAGAGAGAATAATTCTGCCTAAAACGAATAATATTCTGTTTGTCTCACATGTTTCGGCACAAAATACAATTAGGTCACTGCCCTTTTATAGGCAAAAGACCCATACTGTTGTCAGATTCCACTGACATTAACAGTATTTAACTACTACTGATAGAACACTTAAACTACTGAAGATGTCACAACAGCTGACATCTTCTTACAAAATTTCTAAGTGTTCTACCTATTACAAATACTGAAAGAGAAACTACTGAAAAGCTACAACGACTGAAGAACAAACTCTTCAGTCGTTTACAACTACTGAACTATAACAGCTGAAGAACAAACTTTTCAGCTGTTGTACAAACTACTGAAATGAAAAACATAAAACTACTGAAAAGAAAAAAACCATCACAACAACTGAAGAAGACTTCTTCAACTGTTGTGACAAACTCTGAAGCTTCAGTACTTTGGTCTTCAGACTTTGGTCTTCAGATGATTCATCAGCTGATGACTTCAGTAGTTGTCATCAGCTGATGTCTTCAGTCATTGTCTTCAGACTTTGTGCATCAGTAGTTGATCTTCAGTTCTTCAGTTCTTCAGACTTTCATCTTCAGCACTTGTCTTCAGTACTTGAAGTCTTCAGTACTTGAAGTCTTCAGTACTTGAAGTCTTCAGTACTTCAGACTTCAGTACTTATCTTCAGCACTTTGGGATCTTCAGCTGTTGTTCTTCAGATCTTTGATCTTCAGCTGTTGATTCTTCAGACTTTGTCAAACTGCTGATGAAGGTCTTCAGCTGTTGTTGTGATGTCATGTGGGACTTAGAGATTTTCCTGATCTTGGCTCATTGGTTCTTTTGGTCCAACAAACTCCCCCTGAACCAATGCAGCCAAAACCTCTAAGTTATTTATTGTCCCACTTATTGTTGGCATAAAGATTGGTCTATTTCCTTCTGGATCAGATCAGAAGTTGACCCTGATAAGCACTGGCCTGAGAGGTAGTCTCTAAGATTTGATTGGCTGAGTATGGATGGGAGCTCTATTTTGGGGAATTGGACACAGAGCTGTTGTCCCATCCATGAGATCTACCTCCCACGTACGAGACGATAGGATTCTCGGGTGTAGGCTTGAAGAAATATCATCTGCTCTTCTTTGGTTAAGTCTTCAGCCGCACCTTCGAATAACCCCTCCCGGCCGTACAGCTCTGAGACAT
Source organism: Flaveria linearis (assembly GCA_024085815.1). Taxonomy (NCBI): domain Eukaryota; kingdom Viridiplantae; phylum Streptophyta; class Magnoliopsida; order Asterales; family Asteraceae; genus Flaveria; species Flaveria linearis. Next base: position 70,513,181 of record CM044004.1, on the reverse strand, counting down.
ACTTGGCCTGTTTTCCATTTTTGAGCTCAACTGTTGTGACTTGCCTATATGTAAATTCATCTGGGTGTCTTCCTTCCAACAACAGGTTGAGCTCATCCCTATGGAAGTTCTCAAGCCTCTTATAGACCAACCCTTTCCTAACCACCCTATTATCTAACATTGTTTGGGGTGATTGGTTGGCTCCATAGGCTTTCTCGAACTCCTCTACTATTTCCCAGGGTGTTATTACAAGAGCCACAGAGATCACTTCATCTACGATTCTCTTAAATTGGCTCTTGTATCTTACAGGAATATCTTTCTTAACTATCCTGTGAGCCACCCTAGGATCAGGCCAAGTCCTCACTCTTTTCTTATCATATTGAAAGGTTTGCTTAAGAGTGAAGAGTCTCAGAGCCTCCTTCTTCATATTCATGATAGAAGTAGAAGCAGCATATGATTTGTCAATGCTTTTTAGCATTTCCTCATCGGGTAATTGTTGGAGCATATATAGTCATATATAGTGTGTCCGTCGCTTGACGAATAGTCTAGGCTTAATGTTATACACCTTGTAAACACATGAAACTGGGTCATTCGCAGGAGCATATGCGAATGAGACTCAGTCGTACGACTGAGCCATGCTAATGGACAAGTCGTGCGACTGAGAGATGCGATTGGGGCATTCGTAAGACTGAACCATAAGAATGGTCCAGTCGTACGATTGAACCATACGCATGGTCCAATCGCACGAATGGGCCCAGTCGCATCTAATATGGGCCGAGGCCTATATATACCAGTTTCAATGTGTAGAAACCTGAGGGTTTTGAGAGGGTCTGCCCGGGGCCTAGGTGCTGCCGGATGAGAGGGGAGATCATGCTCGATCTCCCCTTGCCAAAAGTTGTAATTCTTAAGTTGTAACGAGCTTAAAATCGTTATGTTTTATCAATAAAATCATTCGATTATTGTTCGTACTATTGTTTATCTTTTGGTTGTTTATCCTTCCGTCAAGAACGTGCTCGGATGTTCATCGATCCAGTGACTTCACAGTAATCTTTGCTGCTCCTCTTCTTCTAATTTTACCCTCACAGTGTCCATCTGTGAGGTGGGAGTGATGGTTTGAGGTTTGGCTTTTGGTAGAGGGATGACTGCTGAAAGTGGCAGTCTATCCTCCTCTTCTTCTTCTTGCAGCCTCAACACCCTTCTCTTCTTCTTCAAGGGTGGATCATTGGCTGCGGGTTTTGATGGTGAAGGGGTTGGTTTTGTGGGTTGTGTTTGGGTTGTTGGTGTGGGAATGTTGGCAGGCCCTGCTAGCAACCTAGAGATAAGGGAAGGTTTTGTTTGTTTTACTAGCAGGTCCTGTTCCCAGCACCGGACTCAGAACGGGCCTCAGCGACCAGTAATTTGGTGAAATTACCAGCTGAACAGATCTTGGTGGCTATAACCAAGATTCTGTCCCTGGTCCATGCCTTGACATCAAGGACTGGCCTGCCCAGATACTTCGAAATGAATCTACTCATAGCCTCAAGTCTATTTTTATCCTCTTGGCTATAAGTAGACCATCGGTATTCAATCTCTCTTGCCTCCATCTTCTAATCTTCTGATCTAGCAAGGCAGTGTCCTTGTCAAAGCCTTGCTTGAACAGCTGATCAATGACAGAGTCCATTGATCTGCTTTGTTCAGCATCAGCCTCCTTGACAAGGGCTGCTAGATCAGGATCACCCTTCTCTGTCTTCTCTCCCTCCTCTCCTCTCTTCTCTCCTCTTTTCTTTGATAAGTGACACTGAAATCCTTTTGGATTTTAGCCACTTCTATTCGCTCACTCTCCTCCCTCACCTTCTCCTTCCCCTTCACCCTCTCTGTCTCCTCAGACCTCTCCCTCTCAGTTGCCCCCTTTCTCCCTACTTCTTTCTCTTCCTCCACCCTCTTCCTCTTAGCTTGCACTGATGTCTCCCGCTTTTTGGGTGCATTGATTGGGGTTTGACTATCAGCAAGCACCTTAGCAACAGCAACCTCCACCATGGGTTGTATATGAGTGGGAAGCCTCTCATCGATGGTTTTCATCACAATTTCTGTGATTATAGGTGTGATGAGAGGCAGGGATTTCTGGAAGATAGCATCTAGCTGCTCAAGAGGGTTCTGTTCCTGAGAGCTAGTGCCAGAAGCAGGGGCAGGTGGCTGAGTTTGTGGGAGTGGCTGAGTGTCTGTGAGACCTTCGGGTGAAGGTGCTATCTGTGGGTTTATGGTGGCAGATGGATTTGCTTCTTGGGAGAATTTGGCAAGCAGCTCTTTGAGTCTACTCACCTCCTCCTCAACAATTGTGTTTTGAGCAACTACATCAAAGAAGAAGCTCAGGTCATCATCAGTGTGAACTGAATCACCTGACCTCCTGACAATGTCAGGATGTACATGCACTGAGTGTGGCTCAGTAGTTGCATGTGCCCCTTGTTCTTGGTACTGGGGACTTCCAGCCTCCGGATTGGATCCATCATCGGCAGTTGCCTCTGGTGAGGTCTTATTGCTTGTACCAGCTTCTTCCTGCTCATGTGCTGATACAGGGGAAGTGGCAGCCTCACCAGAATATCCTATCTCCCTAGCCACACTGGGAGATTGGACATGTGATTCCCTGTATTGTGGGCTCCCACCAGCACTTGTGTCCACCCTCTCTTCGGTAGGAGTCTCCCCAGTTGGAATTAGTTTCTGGGGAGAGGGTGGAGTGCTCAGATGGGTCAACACTTTGGCGATTATTAGTGTAGGGCTTTGTGGGGTGGTCTCAGTAGGAGATGGGCTTGAAGCAGTGTGCACATGGGAAGGAGTGTGCATTTCAATGGTAGTCTCCTCAAGTGAGAAAGACCCCAGATGTGTGGGTGCCCCTGAAGTGGTTGCATCAGGTTCCTGTTGAGAGGAAGCCTGTGCGGCTATGGTGGGTGGAGTCGTGGTGACTGCTGGGAGAATCTGACCAGCAGCCACTTCCTGCCTTTGTGTTGCAGGGGCATCCTCAGGGGACTTATTTCCCTGAGTAGCCTTTTTGGGCTTCTTTTTGGCTTTTGGCTTGGTGGGGACTTTGGATTTGGAGGTGGAGGCTGTGGGTTCCTGCTGTGTGGTTTTCGCAGTCGGGCAGCCTGTTTGAGTGTGTGGTCGGTGTTGTGCCTGGAGTATACCTTAGCTAGAACAGCCAAGGCAGGGACCCCAGTGCCAACAAGTCCCTCAGCACTAAGCTGGCTCTCGATGATGGCCATTATGAACCGAGGATACAAGATCCACCGGTTAGAAACTGGTTTTGTGGCCATATCCTTGATTTCTAAAAATATAATATCTGTTAAGTTCAAAGGTTGTTTTTCAAGGATAGAAAATAATACTTGTTGCCACCTTGTTGACATCTGGTCCCATGAAGAAGTTTTGGGGGCCAGACACACATTCACCATGTGGAAGATGAGTCGTTGGGGATCTGGGAAGTGTTTCTTCAACAAGGTGGTGGCAGAGAGGTCGCCCTGATAGTCGTTGGCTGTGAAACATAGACCGAGGGAGCCTTTGGGGTAAGAGGTTGGGAAGGTGGCATCCTCCAGCTTTAGGGTTTGGTGCAAAGTAGCTGGAGTGATAACCACTGGGTGGTTGTTGACGGAGGACCGGAGAGAGACCTCGCCATCTTGCTCTCCGGTTTGGACGGTGATGTTCGTCCAAAACTCCGTCAGGGAGTCGGTGTAGATGGCGGGGTTCAAAAGAAATGCCGTTTGGTAAGGTGAGTCGTTCATAAGATCGACGGCATGGTGAAATTTAGGCCATAATGGCGATTTGGTGAGATGAGCGACACAGTTGTGTCGAGGTTTGAGTTGCATGGTCGCCATTAGTGGTGTATGGGAAGTTCAGAGGTTTTTGAAAAGTTAGGTCAAGTGAGAATGAAAAGCTCTGAAGGTTGGGTATTTATAGGGTATGGCAAAGGCTGAAAGAAAACTACTGAAGGTTTTGGTGTTAGTCATCAGTTGTTGAAACTACTGATGACGTGGTTTTTAACCTTCAGTGGTTGTAACATCTGAGGACTTGGTGTTAGTCTTCAGTAGATGAAACTACTGAAACCTTGGTTTTGTCCTTCAGGTGTTGTAAACGGCTGAAGACTTGTTGTCAGTCTTCAGTAGTTATAAACTACTGAAGACCTAGTTTTCATCTTCAGACGTTGTAACAACTGAAGACTTGGTGTTAGCCTTCAGTAGTTGTGAACTACAGACATCAGTAGTTGTGAACTACTGAAGACATGGTATTGGTTCAGTTGTTGTAAACAACTGAGGACTTGGTGTTAGTCATCAGTAGTTGTGAAACTACTGAAGACATGGTTTTGTCCTTCAGTTGTTTGGGTATGAAACAGCAGCTGTTGGCATCAGCTGAAGAGTAAAATTACTCATCAGCTGTTTCCGTCAAATCAGTTGTTTCATGCTGACCTCCACATTTACTCATCAACTCTTTGGCTGACTTTCAGATGTTTCATTGACCCTTCAACTCTTGTGAATATTTATGCCTTCAGCTCTTGTGATCAGATGTTCACAAGTGCTGATGAAATACTCCAGAGCTGGTGAACAAATTTTGTCTTCAGTACTTGTGTAAGATTACACATCAGTACTTGTGAACAAAATTTGTTCTTCAGTACTTATTTGTTTGAAAATGATACATCAGTAGTTGTAATCCACCTCACTACATCAGTTGTTTTTAACAAATAATGTACATCAGTACTTTGAAGCATTTTAGTCTTCAGTAGTTGTGAAAATGCTGAAGACTAAATTACTCATCAGTACTTATATTTGACCTTTGCATACTAATGCTCATCAGTACTTGTGAACTGAGAGCATCAGAATTGGTCAAATTATTCTAGCTGCAGCATACCAAGCCTTAGGACCAAGTTTTGAAATGTGGCACTATCTAGAGGCTTAGTAAATATATCTGCAAGCTCATCAGCACTAGGCACAAACTTTGGATCAATCAGAACTTTTTCATAGCAATCCCTAATAAAATGATGTCTGATCTCTATATGTTTGGTCCTAGAGTGCTGGACTGGATTTTTAACAATGCAAAGAGCTGAAGCACTATCCATTAATAATGGAGTCTTAGTCTCTGTAATGCCATAATCCAAGAGTTGGTTCTGAAGCCAGAGTATCTGAGATGTACAACTTGCAGCAGCAATGTACTCAGCTTTAGCAGTGGATGTAGCAATTGATGTTTGTTTCTTACTCTTCCAAGAAACTAAACAATTGCCTAGGAATTGGCAACCACCAGAAGTGGATTTTCTGATGTCTTTGCATCCTGCATAGTCACTATCAGAGAAAGCAACTAATTTGCAAGAATGACCAGTTGAATACCAAAGACCTAGTGATTGGGTACCTTGCAGATATCTAAAGATCCTTTTGACTGCAATCAAATGGGATTCTTTAGGTGCAGCCTGAAATCTAGCACAGGCACATGCTGCAAATATGATGTCTGGTCTAGAAGCTGTGAGGTACATCAAGGACCCAATCATACATCTGTAAAGGGTTTCATCAACCGCTTTACCTTTTGATCTACATCTAGTTGTGTGATGCTGCTCATGGGAGTAAAACAGGGCTTACAGGTTTGTAAATCAAACTTATTCAACAACTCGTTGGTATATTTGGACTGATGGATGAAGATTCCATCATCCTGTTGTTTGATTTGCAAACCTAGAAAGAACTGTAATTCTCCCATAGCACTCATTTCAAACCTTAGCTTCATGAGCTTTGTAAATTCATCACACAACTTTGGATCAGAGGATGCAAAGATGATGTCATCTACATAAATTTGAACAAGGAGCTTATGTTGTCCCACAGTCTTGATGAATAAGGTTTTATCAATGGTGCCTCTAGTGAACTTATTCTCTAGAAGAAAAGTTGAGAGTGTCTCATACCAGGCTCTGGGTGCTTGCTTCAGCCCATAAAGAGCCTTATCAAGCTTGTACACCTAATCAGGATGTTTATTGTCTTCAAAGCCTGGTGGTTGACACACATAAACCTCTTCTTTTATTTTCCCATATAAGAAGGCACTTTTGACATCCATTTGATAAACCTTAAGACTGTGAAAGGCAGCATAAGCTAAGAACAGTCTGATTGCTTCCAGTCTGGCCACAGGGGCAAAGGTCTCATCATAATCGATGCCTTCCTCATGTGCAAACCCTTAAACAACCAGCCTGGCCTTGTTCTTGACAATTTGGCCCTTATCATCTGTTTTGTTCCTGAATACCCATTTAGTGCCTATTGCACACTTCCCTTGGGGTAAAGGAACAAGCTCCCACACTTGCTGTTTCTTGAACTGAAGAAGCTCAAGCTGCATTGCTTCAACCCATCCATTGTCTCTTAAGGCAACATGATAGTTCTTTGGCTCTTGCTGACTGATGAAGAGAGCATAGAAGCAGAAATTGGACAATTGACTCCTGGTTGAAACTCCAGCATTGATATCACCAATGATTTGAGATGTGGGGTGATTCTTCAGCTCTTGATAGACTATAATGTCAGTGCAAGTGTTTGTAGGACTTTCAGCAGCAACAAATGTTGATGGAGATTCTTGAAACCATGTAGGAGATGGCAGCTCAAATGAAGTAGAGCATGCAGAAATCTCATCAGCATTTGTTGTGGATGGGACTACTGAAGCTACAGGAGCATCAGGTTTAGTGGACTCAGGCAGGTTGTCACTAACCTAAAGAGGTGAGTACTGACTACATCATCATCAGTACCACCAGGTGGAGAACTGTGGACAGGCTCAACAGCTGGAGGTTGATAGGGAACATATTGCAGTATGTCCAGATCAAACAACTCCACAGGGTTTTGTGGAATCTTGTCCTTTGGAGATTCATTGAACTTAACATGCAGAGTTTCTTCAACCACCTTTGTCCTACAGTTAAAGACTCTGTATGCCTTGCAAGTTGATGAATAACCAACAAAATACCCTGCATCCACCTTACTAGCAAATTTCTGGAGTGGGTAGCTAGTGTTGAGAATAAAACATGGACACCCAAAGGCTCTAAAGAATGAAATCAGAGGAGCCAAATGATGAAGTACTTCATAAGGAGTCTTCATCAACCTCTTATTCACTAAAGCTCTATTTTGTACATAGCAAGCTGTATTGACAGCTTCAGCCCAAAAGGTCAGTGGCAACCCTGAGTCAGCCAACATTGACCTTGCTACTTCAATAAGAGTCCTGTTCTTTCTCTCCACCACTCTATTCTGCTCAGGAGTTCTAGGAATACTAAACTGTCTTCTAATTCCCTTGGACAGGTAGAAGTCATCAAGTGTGTGGTTTCTAAACTCTGTTCCATTATCACTTCTCACACACTTGACCTGTAGGGAATACTGCTTTTCTACAAGTAACACAAAGTTCATGATAGTCTTGGCTGCTTCATCCTTGGAGTGCAAGAAGAAAGTCCATACAAACCTGGAATAATCATCCATAATTACCAGGCAGTATTTCTTCTTTGCCATGCTCATCACTCTGACAGGACCAAAGAGATCCATGTGCAGGAGCTGCAAGCAGGCAGTGGACTTTGGTTCTTCTATTGAAGGGAATGAAACTTTGTGTTGTTTTCCTTTTAAGCAAGCAGTACAGTTGTCTTCATACTTGAACTCCTTCAAAGGCAATCCTCTTACTAAACCATGGCTTATCAGCTGATTCATGTTCTTGAAATTAACATGCCCCAGCCTTCTATGCCATAGAGTAGACTCTTGAGGAGATGCCTTGGAGAATAGGCAATGATGGCCTTTTAGATCTATCTTTTTAGAAAGATCTAACGCATACACTCTTCCTGTCCTATTGGCCTTCAGGAGAGTGATTCATCCAACACCTTGTCAATCAAATTTAGAACTTTGGATGACAGAATCCGACAGTTCTGGCTTGTAAAAAGGGCAACATGACCATTATCACACATTTGACTGACACTCAAGAGGTTGTACTTGAGGTTCTCCACATGGTTAACATCATCAAACCTTATTTCCCCATTGGAAACAAAGCCTTTTCCGATGATGTAACCCTTTGCATCATTGCCAAAGGAGACAAATCCCTTCTTTCCTTGAGAGTAGTCATTAAGAAGGGAGCTGCTTCCAGTCATGTGCATGGATCCTCCACTGTCTACATACCAGATGCTTCTTTGGCATGTTGAAGAACCCTGCAATCATAACCACATGTTAGTTAGTTTTAGAGACCCAAACCTGTTTGGTTTTGGGTCTGTTCTCAACTACAGGTGCAACACTAACAGGTGTGTTATGTGTGACAGCCTGAGGTGAAGAAGATGGTGTAGAAGAGGAACCCTTTGGCTTGGACTTCCTTATCTGTGGTTTCAACACAGGAGCATCTAAATGGTTAACTCTTCCCATTAGATGCTGAACCATCATCACCAGTTGTGTCTGACTTTGTGATAAAGCTTTCAGCTCTTCAGACACATTGAGACTTGCTGATGATGGATTCCTATGTTGCACCATCTTCTTTTGAGCAACCTCATGTTGCCTGAGTAACCCCTACTTTCTTTTTAGATTTAGCTTTGGGTTTAGGGATTTCAGGCTTTGATGTTGCTAGTACAAACTTGGTTTCAAACTCATTTTTTATTTTCTTTATTTGCTCTTTAACTCTCTCCTTTTGTTTGAGTTTGGATCCCCTTTTGTATCAACAATCATCAGTAAGATGATTGAACAAGCCGCATACTTCACATGGCTTCTTCTTCATCTTATGTTGATCATCAACTAAAGAAGATGAAACTGCTGAAGACTTGTTCTTCAGCTGTTTGTCATCAGTACTAGCAGTTTTCTTCCCTTTAGTACCTGCTTTCCTGACCTCTTCTTTAGTTGTCTTGAAACCTTTTCTACTGTCAGTTTTCTTCTCTTCAGTGCTGGCAGTAGGTTGAAGTGTTTTGAGTACCAACACTTCTAGAGACAACACCTGAGTTGATCAACCTTTTGATCATGTGACAGTCAGCATTTGAACCAACAGCTGTTGTAGCATCAGCTGATTGGTTTTGGCAGGAGCTAACGCTGACTTTTATCTCTGATGATGCTGAATCAGAAGATAGTAGATGATGAGAAGGATTGGTTATTGCTCTCTCCATCAGATTCAACTTCTGCTCTTGAAGTAAAATCTGTAGGAGGAGCAGTGTGATTATAACCAATGCCAAACTTCACATTGGAAGCTGATTGCTTGCTAAGAAGCATTTCAAAACCCTTGCATGATTGCACCCATCGATCACACTCTACTTGGGTGTTTGCAAGAGTTTCCTTGAGGTCTCTGTACTTCTCTAGAAGTACATCTTCCCTAGCTTTACCATCTTTTATTTGGCATTTAAGCTTGTAAATCTCATCATTTTTCTCATTAAGTGCAGCCTCAAATTCAGCTTTCTTTTTGGAAATTGTTTGCTCTAGCTCAAGATTTTTATCTATTAAAGCTACATTTGCTTCTCTAATAGAAGCAAATGCTACTATACATGATTCAGAACAAAGCTTGGCTTTGGCCTCAGAGGATACCTGTGATGAGGCATTGGATGATGACCCCTCAGCAGACTCAAGGGCCATCAGACCAAGATTTCCAAATGGACTATCACCACCATGTTGACCAGCACCTTGGAGTAGTTGTTCCTGACCAGATAGATCATCTGGTAGACTACTCCAGTCAACAACTCCTGGGGTGAAGAAGCTGTGTTGTTGAGGTTGTGTTTGATGATGAGATGGGGAAGATTGAGGCTCAGGAAGAGCCTGTGGTGGCTGAGCAGAAGGTGCTTGAGTTTGACTGGGCTGAGGCACGTAGTAGTAGGGGTATGAGTATGGCATATAACCCTGAGGCACAAAATAAGCAGGTGATGCCTGTGCATGAGATGGATGACCAGAACTGGAGGAAGGTTGCCCTCTGTGCTGTGAGCTATTGCTTAGAAAAGTCACAAATGGTGCAGAGGAGTTAGATCCAGATGATCTACACTCTCTAGCAAAGTGTCCAAGCCTTTGGCACTTGTGACACCTCAACTTGCTCTTGTCAAAACCAACTTTGGTTTTGCCAGAGAGACCAGGGAATTTCCTACCAGTTCTTTTGTAGAACTTTTGAGATCTGATATTGATCATTGCCATATCCATCTCCTCCAGATCATCATCTGGAATGCCCTTCAAATCTTCCATCAAAAAGCACCAGTTATCACTGCTACCTCCTGAACTACTACTAACACCAACAAAAGCTTGTTCAGAGTTGGTAGAGAAATCAATATGCTCATCATAAGAACTTTCTGATGCAGCATATTCAGACTCTTGACTTATCAAGGCAGCATTGCCATGGACAAAGTCATCAGTGAGCTTACCAGAGGTAGACAACTTCCTCTTTTGCTCTCTGTCTCTCTCAAATGTGAGCAGTTTCCCATGAAGTTGGGTGAGAGATAGAGTATCCAGGTCTGCACTGGAGCGTAGGACAATAGTATAAGTGTCCCATCTCTCAGGCAGTGACCTGAGGAATCTGTTGTTCATCTGGCTGTTGGAGTACTCTTGTTTGACCATCTTCAACTCAGAGATCAAACAAGAAAACCGCTCAAACTGCTGAGTCAGAGTCTCACCCTTCCTGTGAGAGAATGTCTCATATTGTTGGGCGAGGATTTCCCTAGTATTTGCTAGGACCGAATCGGTTCCTCCGAATTGTTCCTTCAGAGCAACCCATAGGTCATGTGCAGTTTCATGATGCAAAAGCCCTGAGTAAATCTCATTTGGAATAGCCATGGCTAAAATTCCATGGGCTCTAGCATCAATCACGAACAGCTTTAGATCTTCGTCCGAATATTGTTCAGGTTTCTTCGGAACCTGTTCATTAGATTCAGGGACGCTCACCATAGGCTTGTATGGTCCATGCACCACTGACTTCCAATAACCAGCACTGTTGACAGACAAGTGGTGAAGCATACGTCGTTGCCATATGTTATACTCATTCCTCACAAGCATCGGAGGCTTGGTTGAGGAACCAGTATTGTGAGGATCGTTCGTTGGTGTTGTCATCTCAGTTTTTAGTCAAATTCAAGTTTAAACAAAACAAATGTAGCTCAAAACCACCAGAGAACCTCAAGTTTACGGCCAGAAACAGCAGAATCTCTCTCTACAGCTAATTCTTGCAAATTGCTAATTCGATCATACGTAGAGATCAAAAGAGCAGTTTCAAATGATCAATAGCGAAATCGATCAATGATTAACCTGCTCTGATACCATTTGACAGGATCTCAGCCTCTAGTTTGATCAATTAGGTTGTGTTCGCAGCGGATTTAGCATGATAATTAGCAATTAATGCAAGAACATAAGGAATATTGCATGTAAAGTAAATATAGAGAGAGAGAATAATTCTGCCTAAAACGAATAATATTCTGTTTGTCTCACATGTTTCGGCACAAAATACAATTAGGTCATTGCCCTTTTATAGGCAAAAGACCCATAATGTTGTCAGATTCCACTGACATTAACAGTTATAGGCTAAAGTTAACATGATTAATTCTTTCTTTTTGAAGCACCATCATCATCTTGCTAAAGTCATCATCGTCAAATTTCCTTTTTCCTGATCTGTGTTTGAAAGCATCCCCTGTTGGAATACCTTTGTTGAAGCAACAATCCTTTTCATTGGTTTTCTCTCTAGTTATGGGTATGCTATTTTGCATATTAATTCTTGCAATTTAAAGGTAACTGAAACCACAATCAATACAATATATTGAAGCAAAATAGAACATCTATTATGGTAGCACTTATCTTGTGCTGTGGTGGCACTAACCTTAGATTCTAACATGGAGGTTGGGGGTTCGAATCCCACTAACAACTAACTTGGTAAAGGATTTCAAAGTTAAGAAATTAATCTTTCAAAAAAAATCTATTATGGTAGCACATTGAATATACAACCTTCTGTATTTTTGTTGGAAACGACAGTTTCCAAGGAGAATTTTATATTTTTACTATTTTGGCAAAATTTAAAATTGACCCATTTGACCCGGATTTATTTTGACCTGAACCTGTTCTGGCACGTACCCATCTTGACCCGGTTTCTAAATCTACCCATCCTGACCCAAACCTATCTTGACCTGAAACCATTCTGACCCTGCACCCCGCCCGACCCAACCCAACCCACCCATTTTGCCAGGCATGAATGTGTTCATATATAATAAGGACCCATAGTGGCACCCAAATGGGTGTGCCACGCCCAATGTGCCCGTACATTAGAGCACGACGATGGAGGATAGGCACAATTTGATGTTTTAATAGTGCACTTTGCACTTCGCGCTGTTTAGGAGCTGCCTTTAGTATTTTTGAGTTGTTTGGCAGTAGTTCCGAAGGCGTTGAATGATAACTGTAAGGGTTTGCTTGCTTTCGGTTTGAAATGTCAACAACTATCGATTAATTTCTTTTAATTATTTAGCAGTGCCAGCTTCTGAAGGCGCAACAGTTCACTAGCTTCCACAGGCTCAATAGTTACAAATCGGCCCATTTTTAACCCAAAACTTCAATCTTTTACACCCAAAACCTTGGTTTATCATCCATGAAGCTATATCTAATCTTTTTACATGTTTTCTTACATAAAAACGTGAGTTTTGGGCGATTCTTTGCCACTACCTAGAATGCGGGTTTAAGATAAAGAAACGATTAAATGATGTTTCTTACCTGGATTCTTGGTCTTTCATGTTGTTTGGATGCCCACGAACACCGATCTTTAATCTCTTGAGCAACCGAGCCTTGAATCACCGCTTTCTCTCTCTACACTCTCTCTCTAAAAGTTGGGTGTTGAGTGCAAATGAGAGTGGCTCAAGCTGATCCGTTCATATATATCGGGCGCTCCCGGGACCTTAAACTCGCCGAACACATAACCCGCGAGGTCTACTCGGTCCATACTCCATTTCCCACGTATTTTTTTTAAATAATCCCGGCTAAGCCCATTATTATTAATTGGCTTGTTTCGACTTTATTCTGGGCGTTACACTATAGCGTCTCATGGTATTTATATTATTATTGTTGTCAATGTTAAATTTATTGGATATTATTATATTTTCATGAATGGTAACGTGTCTAAAACTCATGAGCTCACAAACATTATGTTGACGTATTTTAGGTATTTATTTCAGGTGAAGTTTAATTTGCAGGTGTCAAAAGGATAGGTGTTGCCTTAGATAAACCCTTGGATACTTAGTCAGCGCCCTATCCACCTTATTATCTATGAACAATTAAATAAATATGTATTATTCGGATTTTTAGACAATTTAACCTATGAATATTTAAAATGATGTAATGATTAAGTTTGGACATATTTTTATTTCCGTTGCATTATGATAATATCAGTCAACTACGACCAGATCCGGTCAAAGGGGTGTGACATTAAACATCCAAAACCCTCACTCCAATTGCATAGATCAATGATTTTATCTTATTATGATGATTATTTGAATCACGATACATGAACATTCTCCACCTAGGTTTTACGTCACTAGCTCAAGTCAAAACGGCTTTATATTTTTACCATTGGTTTTACAATTACATACTCTCATTAGGATGGTCGCCTTTCATATAATGAAAAAAAGAGTTAATTGCTTTATTTATCTCTATGAACTCATAAAATTATTATTTGAATCTAAAGTGTTAAATTTCATTATTTGTATCAAAAAGTTTCACTAAAATTGTCATATAAATCCAAATAGCTACACTTAATTAGCACCTTAACTTTTTTATATTAAAAATATTTTAGTTAAAATAGTTATAAAATAAAGATCCAGCCCTACGTGAGGGGTCATATGTGTTCAATCTCTTTTGGTAATCATAATTCTAATTTAAATCCACCTAAGAGTGACTTATTTCTAACTTTATAAAGCATACACCATGAAAATATAAATAAACAAATAAGCCATATTATACAAATTACTATTTGAATCATAACCTTAAAAACACAAATCATCATATAAGTAAAAGAACAATGAATAATATAACATTAACAGTTCATGAATAGTAATCATAAAACAACTATTATCTTAACCTATCATTAAACTTTAAACCAAATAAGTATATAACTGAACAAAGTTGGCAAAAGTAACATGGCTAGTAAACCAAAATATATTAACAAGAAAAATAACAAAAACTAATGTGAAGTCAAATTATAATTGTAATTACCAAAAAAAATTAAACGCCTAAAACCCTCACATGCGATTGGTTTTTTATTTTGTAATTGTTTTGATTAAAATAGCCCTTACATTGGAAAGTTAACGAAAAAACGATGTGAGTTAGGAGTAGTAAAATGGATTTAAATGATAATTTTGGTAAAACCTTTGAATTCAAATTACAAAATTTAAACCTTTGAATTCAAATAACAACTTTTATGAAATCAAATGAATGGTAAAAAAAACACTTAACAATAAAAAACCTTAAAACTTAATGTATCAAATGAAACAAAGTTTAAAGGTTAATAATGTCATGTAACCATAGAGATAAAAAAGAATATGTACTTTTAAGTGATTTAGCTCTTACAATTTCAAAAGAGAAACATTTTAATTTATATTTTTATATTAGAATTCTTGGAGATTTTTTTAAGTCTGGCTATAAGGTTTGAATATTAAGTAATAATCAAAGTTCCAATATTTCTTAATCTATTTCATATATTTAATGTTTCAAATACTAGAATAAATATCCAACAAAGGAGAACCGTCTATATATTCAACAAAGGAGAACCGTCTATAGATCCACTCTTTATACATTCTTTATACTATTAACATGATCAATCATAACAAGTCACAGTCTCATATTCTAGAATTATGAAAACAAAGAAGTGTCAAAGACGACCTATCAAAATAGAATAGCTAGAAATGTGAGCTCTAAAGAATTCACTTTTTATTCAAATGTATATAACTTTGATAATTAATACATTATTTAATGCTTATTTAAATACTTAAGTATATAATTACGAAATATTTACATATTTACAACAACAGCAACAATAAATATAATCAACATTTAAGATAGGTCGGAAAAATGTCTTGGTGATGCCCGTCGTATCGCGCGGTCCAAACCACTAAATATAATAAATAAAAAAGATGATGAATGGTAAAATTATAGATTTTTTAATGTTATCATAATGCTTTCTTTCATCTCTAAAATAATTAAAACGTCTTTTAGTGGGTGTTTGTTTTTTCAGAAAATCTCTTCCTAACATCTTTTGTTTGTGCCTTGCAGATCACACACAGACGTTGAGCTTTGCAGAGTGTTTGTTTTTTGGAAGACTTCTTATTAAAAAAAAAGGATGCGCGAGGTCTGCCTGGTGCAAACTTGGCACAATCACTTCTAAAGTCTTCTAAAATCTACAGAGGATTAAACACCATCACCCATCACCACCCATGCCCACCACCACTGTGACAACTCGGAAAAATTTCATGATTTATATATATACGAATCTAGTATTTGTGTGATTATACAGAATTGTTTCAAAATTTTTTTTTATTATTATTTGATAATAATATTATTAATAATAAAAAATAATATAAATAACAATAATAATAATAATAATAACAATAATAATAATAATATTGTTAAAAATTATAATAATGATAATAATAATAATAAATAATAATATTAATAATAAAGTTCAGGGGTGTTTGTGTCAATCCTGAAACTTGAATTTAAAACTTTAAGACATAAAATAATAACAATCGAAATTGCAGGGGGCCATTGTGTAAATATTAAAATTTCAAACTGCTTTCTCTCTCCCCTCTCGCGATTTTCCGGCAACACACCGGCCGACCGCCGGCGGCTCTCCGGCAAGACCAAAAGCCGGTTTTAGGCCACGAATTCGACCCCACAATGCACCAAATCGAATGTGGGACAAAAGACAACAATTGTGCGTGCTTAAATTATGGAAAAACAACCGAGAATTGCGATTAATGGTCCACAAACCACTTTCGGCCGACACCACTATGAACACGCACTAAAACATCACAATAATTCAATTAAATTAATTCAATCGATCGACTATATGATTCCTAAACTAATGGTACATTGAATTGCACCTGAAACACACGAAATCACACTATTCGATTATCATTTTCGTTCGGACCTACAACTTATTCGATTTCCATCTTCTGAGTTCTATTTCACGACACCAACAGAGGGCTTTGGATCATTAGTATCATTGGAAACTTCCTGTGAAGTTAATTTCATTTTCATCTACGTTTGATCATCGTTTGAATTCCACATTGGTCCGACCTGTTCTTCGATTGATTCTTGACATTCTGCATAACGAAACAGGTAATTGAACATAGAAACAAACTAGTTTTCATGCAGGGATTAAAAGCCCTATGCTTAATTTCATTATCATAATCGATTGGTGGATCAATTTGATCCAAGACCGATTTAGGGTTCGTCGATTTGGGGAAATGAGATTTAAGCTGTTTAAAAGAAATGGGAGCCGAGAAACATTGCGGCTATAAGCCTTTAGTTCACTGGTTTGGGTGTGGGAGTGTATGTTTGTGGTCACGGGTTCGAACCCGGCCACCAACATTTATTTTTTTAAGCCCTTTTTGGCCTTTTAAAAATACAGAAAAATTATTAAAAAATAATTTTTATAAACTTTGTTCATTTTAGAAGTTATATAATTGTTTTCTGGAAAACTATTTCTTTAAAAACCTTATTTATTTATTTATTGAATTATTACAAATGTTATAAAATATTATTTATAAATATTATAAATAGCCATTTTTATAAAAATGGACTCTAAATAATAATGTAAATTATTAATTTATTTTTAGACGTTATATTATCTGTAATTATGGATAAAACATGATTTTATAAATTAAATCATAAAATCTTACTAAATAATACATGATTTACTGTAAATCATAAATAGATTTTTAAATAAAATAATAACATAGATTATTACACATAATCATAAATAATGTTTATACATAATATAAATATGGATAACATAATTAATAATTAAATAAATTATATTATGTTTTATCATTTAAATATGTTATAATTTAAAAATATGTTATTATTCATTATTTATACATAATCTATGTTCAGTTATAATAATATTATCATATAAATATAATGTCTAGATAATTTGTGTCTATTTATAAAATCTTACAAAATTAGATATAAATCCATATTTAAATAACGTCTAAGATTTATTTGGAACATAATGATATGTTAAAAATCATTATTAAACTAATCAAATTTTATGAAATATAAATCTTTAATTATTAAAGAATTAACAAAGATAATTAAATGATTTAGTTATATGTTTATAACAAATCCTAGAAAACCAAACTCTAGATCAATTGAACACCAGGTTCAAGATCTAACTTATTTAGGTTTTGGATTTGTATATGTTTGCTTACGTGAAATATAATTCTTTAACAGGAATTTACTAGCTTGTCAACCCCGCACAAGGACTGAGGTAAGTTCATAACTATTCCCTTTTTAACCATTTAAATATTTTGGGGCTGGAATACATGTTGTAATTGAAATTACAAATTATTTTTGTGTATTATGTTAAATAATAATTTGATCACATTTATGATTACATATGATTACTATAAAAATCCTTCTCTGTAAACTGGACTATAAACTAGCAGGGATCTTTTGGATAGTACTATCGGGGAGTGACTTACCCCCACAAAGGTTTGGACATGTGGTCCTTACCAAGATGCATAAAGATCTTATTGTCATTCGGGATGACTTGTTCTGGTGTGAGAAGGCAGATGTGCACTATATTAAGTTTGCCATTATAGTTCCATTTACAACCCATATGAGGATAAATGTAAAGGAGGATTTGCTCCCTCTGATTTGAAATTATTATAAATAACATAATATACATATGGAAAGGATATTAAACTATGATACATGGACAAATCCTATGTGAAGGATTTGTTGGGCTTGTACGTAGTGGGTATGTGGGATAGCGGGTTCACCTTATTAAAAAGGGTTCCGACAGGCTATTCATATACCGGTGAGTAAATTAAACTCACACTTTTACAGTAAATCCTAATTGATGATAATTGATGATTTATCAGTATGTTTTACTTACCTATGAACTCATCAACCCTGTGTTGACACTTGATTTACATGTATTCTCAGGTATCTACTAGGAGCTTATGGACATGCACGTAGGATCATATAAGAGCTTAAGATACCTATTGATTATTATCTGAAATATGATTAAGACATGTTGTCATGAAACAATCTATATTTATTTCCGCTACGCATAATATTACTCTGAACATTATTGTAATGATTATCTATAATCCATCATATAGATATTTGCATCTCATGTGTAACTACTGTGTTCGATCTTGTTTGTTCACCCCTCCGTGATAGATTCCAGACCCGGAATTTGAGGGTGTGACAGATTGGTATCAGAGCCATTGGTTATACTGAGTTAGGAATTGCATCTAGCCTATAGCCACACACGATAGTTGCACAAAGTAAATTGCCTTAGTTAGAGATCGAATAGGATTAAGAAGTTATATGCTTAAACTTAGATAGTTGTTTTCCTAAACATAACTTGACTCTTTGACTCTTTGATCTTTGACACTTATCATCGTGCCTAAATCAAATGGTTTTTAAATTTGTCAAAGTCTGTGTCTTACAACTTGAAACATGTAATGCTGGAAGAGCGTGATGCCTGTATCTCGAGGCGTTCTGTCTAGGCAAGGTATTCGTATAAATCCAAATCAACCGATGGACCTGTTTACCTTACTTGGGAACTCTCAGGATAAGTATCTGCTTATAGGTACGCATGTCTTCAACAAAGTTGTGATTGACTCAATACTTTGATTAGTCAACGTACTCGCTTTGATTTACGAATCAAACGATTACACCTGGAACATCTCATTGCTATTATGCCAAATTCTCGACTGTCGTTTTCGTGTTAAATAGCTCATATTACCCAATTTCCATGAAAATTCTTAATGATCTTTCAGAATGGCTACTTGTCAAATCCGTTCACGGTCTAGAAACTCTGGCCGTAAGATTTCTGCTATTGTAGCACGTGAAGTTACTACAGTCATATACAAGTCTTTAAGGCAAATAGGTCAAATTACCTTGATATGTTCCATTTGGTAATCTAAGCTACGCTTGTCCTAACCTAAAGCGAGACTTGTTTCCTTAGTACTCGTGCCTTGCCGAATTTAATCGAAAAACCCAGTTTTCTTAAATTCCCATCTGTCTACAGTAATTGTCCATACTTTGAATATTTGATATAAAATGCATCTATTGAATATGTCAAAGTGTGAATTCTCACCAAACAATTTCATGATAGATGGACGCACCAGCGGGCAGAGGCAGAGGTAGAGGATGCGCTAGGAGAACTGTCCCAACAGGGATGACTCCTGTAGCCTAGCCACTATTCGTATAAAAGTTCCTAGACTGCAAGCCAGATATCTTCACTGGGGCAGAAGGGGCCATTGGGCTCATAAGGTGGTTTGAGAAATGTGAATCCATCTTCGCTATATCTGAATGTCCCGATGAGAGTAGGACCAAGTATGCCTCCGGAGCCTTGAGTGGAGCTGTACTCTCGTTCTGGAAGACAGAAGTTTCAAGACTTACTCTCTCCCTAGCCAATGCTATGGCTTGGGAGGAATTCAAACAACTGATGATGGAAGAATTCTGTCCGAGGGAAGAAGTACAAAGGTTTGAAACGGAGTGCTGGAACCACAAAATGGTGGGATCTGAAATCGAAAAGTATACCACCGAAAATCATGAGTACGCAACTTTGTGTCCTCATATGATGGAGCCTGCTCACAGAAGAATTGAAGGCTATATTCGTGGACTATCTCCGGTCATTCAATCCATGGTCACTTCCTCCAACCCAACTTCAATCCAACAGGCCATTAGGATAGCTCACAAGCTGACTAATAAGGCTGTGACTCAAGGGAAGTTACCACCAAGAAACAAGGGTAAGGGTGTTGCTGCTGAGAGCTCAGGTAAGAGAAAGTTTGAAGATGCTAAAGAAAGTGAGAGTCAAGGTACAAGCAAGAAGCAAGATCAGAAAAAGCACCATGACAATCAGGGCATTCCGCCTAGATGTCAGAGGTATGGCAAGCGTCACCATGGCAAGTGTACTGTAATCATTTGCTACAAATGCAACAGGAACGGGCACACTGCTCCTGAATGTAGAATCAAGACGCAAGATCAAGGAAAAAGGGATGGTAATCAGCAGAATGGTGGAAAGAAGGAAGTTACGTGTTACAGATGTGGTGAAAAGGGCCATGTTGCTAGAGATTGCACTGGGGAAAAGAAAGATACAGCCAAGGGCAGAGCCTTCGTGATTGGCAAAGGTGAGGCTCTAAAAGACCCTAACGTTATTATGGGAAAATTTTTGGTGAATAATGTTTATGCTATAGTATTATTTGACACGGGAGCTGATAGAAGCTTCGTATCCAATACTTTCTATAAGCACTTGAATGTAGAACCTGTACCCCTAAATGAGCCATATGTTGTAGAAGTAGCAAATGGTAAATCCTTGACCGCATCACAAATCCTGAAAAATTGTACATTAGATTTATCAGGTCATATCCTACTAATAGACCTCATGCCCATTACTTTGGGAAGCTTCGATGTGGTAGTTGGTATGGATTGGCTATCCAAAAACTCCGCAGAAATTATCTGTAAAGACAAAATGATTCGCATTCCCCTACCAAATGATGAAGTCCTGTGTGTGGAGGGAGATAAGACTGGTGTTGTGATGGGAGTTATTTCTTACTTGAAGGCTCAAAAGTGTCTTTGAAAAGGACATGCCTTGGTCACTGACAAAGATAAGAAGGAAAGGAAGATTGAAGATGTACCAGTCATCAGGGAATTTCCTGAAGTGTTTCCTGATGAACTGCCTGGGTTGCCCCCTAGAAGAGAGGTCGAGTTTTCAATCGAGTTAGTACCTGGAGCTACACCTATAGCTCGGGCACCATACCGTCTCGCACCTTCTGAATTAAAAGAACTATCTGACCAGCTTAGGGAACTCCTTGACAAAGGATTCATCTAACCTAGCTCGTCACCATGGGGAGCTCCAGTGTTATTTGTGAAAAAGAAAGACGGAACCTTCAGAATGTGCATTGACTATCGAGAACTGAACAAAGTGACGATCAAGAACCGTTATCCCTTGCCACGTATTGATGACTTATTCGACCAACTGCAAGGTTCAAGCATTTACTCCAAGATAGATCTTAGAAGCGGCTATCATTAGCTGAGAGTCAGAGATGAAGATATTATGAAGACGGCTTTCAGAACTCGATACGGTCACTTTGAGTTCATAGTCATGCCATTTGGGCTAACAAATGCACCTGCCGTATTCATGGATCTCATGAATCATGTATGCAAGCCTTATCTAGACAAGTTTGTCATTGTCTTCATTGATGACATCTTGATCTATTCCAAAAATGAGCATGAGCATGAAGAACATCTGAGATTGGTCCTTGAACTACTAAAGAGAGAGGAGCTCTATGCTAAGTTCTCGAAATGTGATTTCTGGCTTAAAGAAGTTCAATTCCTTGGTCATGTGATTGATGCTAATGGAATTCATGTAGACCCAGCTAAAATTGAATCCATCAAAAGTTGGCCTACACCTTCTAATCCAACGGAAATTAGGCAATTTCTTGGCCTAGCGGGCTATTATAGGAGATTTATCGAGGGATTCTCCAAGATAGTTCAACCATTAACCATGCTTACCCAAAAGGGAGTAGCATATCATTGGGGATTCAAGCAAGAGGCTGCTTTTCAAACACTGAAACAGAAGTTATGCAGTGCACCTATATTGTCCCTACCCGACGGTATTGAAGACTTTGTAGTCTACTGTGATGCTTCTGTTCAGGGACTGGGATGTGTTTTGATGCAACGCGACAAAGTCATAGCCTATGCCTCAAGATAGTTAAAGGCTCATGAAAAGAATTATGCAACACATGATCTAGAACTGGGAGCAGTTGTGTTTGCTCTTAAACTATGGAGACACTACTTGTACGGTACTAAGTGCACTATTTATACCGACCACAAGAGTCTTCAACACCTGTATAATCAAAAGGAGCTGAACATGAGGCAGAGGAGATGGCTTGAACTACGAAACGATTACGATTGTGCCATTAAGTACCATCCCGGTAAAGCAAATGTTATGGCCGATGCTTTGAGTAGGAAAGAACATGAGAAACCCCATAGAGTACGAGCCCTGCAGCTTACCATTCAAAGCAACCTACCGGCACAAATATTGAATGCTCAGACTGAAGCCCTGAAAGAAGAGAACATTAAAGATGAAAACCTTCGAGGGCTGGACCAACAGTTTGAAGTTCATTCAGATGGGATACGCTTTATAGCGGGAAGAATTTGGGTACCCCTATACGGGAATCTGAGAAGCTTGATCATGGATGAAGCCCACAAGTCTAGATACTCTATCCACCCAGGTGCAGATAAGATGTATTACGACTTGAAGCTTGTTTACTGGTGGCCAAGAATGAAGGCAGATATTGCAACTTATGTCTCAAAGTGTTTGACTTGTTCTAAAGTCAAGGTCGAATACCAAAAACCTTCAGGAATGTTGACTCAGCCAGAAATTCCCGTGTGGAAGTGGGAAATGATAACCATGGATTTCGTCATTGGTTTGCCCAAATCTCAAACGGGCAATGACACCATTTGGGTTATTGTTGACCGTCTCACCAAATCCGCTCATTTCATACCCATCCGTGAGAAAGACAAGATGGAGAAGCTTGCAAGGGTGTACATCAAAGAAATTATCTCTAGACACGGAGTGCCAGTGTCTATTATCTCTGATCGTGATGCACGGTTTACATCAATCTTCTGGGGAAAACTTCAGAAAGCTCTAGGCACTCGCCTAGATATGAGCACAGCCTATCACCCTCAGACTGATGGTCAAAGTGAAAGAACCATACAGACTCTTGAGGATATGCTTAGGGCTTGTGTTATTGATTTTGGAAAGAACTGGGAAGGTCATTTACCTTTGGTAGAGTTCTCATATAATAATAGCTATCATTCGAGCATCAAGGCGGCACCATTCGAGGCCTTATATGGACGTAAATGTAGATCACCGCTTTGCTGGGCAGAAGTTGGAGATAGTCAACTTACTGGTCCAGAATTGATCTTTGAAACTCATGAGAAAATCGTCCAGATAAGAGAACGCATGGCTGCTTCCAGGGATCCTCAGAAAAGCTACGCTGATAAACGTCGCAAGCCACTTGAATTTCAGGAAGGAGATAAAGTTTTGCTAAAGGTATCTCCTTGGAAGGGAGTTATACGCTTTGGGAAACGAGGGAAATTGAACCCTCGCTACGTGGGACCTTTTGAAATTGTCAAAAGGAGCGGCCCAGTAGCCTATGAATTAAATCTACCTACTGAACTTGGTGGTGTGCATAACGTTTTTCACGTATCCAATCTAAGGAAGTGTTTATCTGATGAATCCCTGGTTGTGCCTTTAGAGGAACTACAAGTATATGAGAAACTCATATTTATTGAGGAACCAGTTAAAATCATGGATAGGGAAGTGAAACAACTTAAGCATAGCAAGATTCCGATTGTCAGAGTTCGGTGGAACTCCCGGCGTGGTCCTGAGTTCACTTGGGAACGAGAGGACGAAATGATGCACAAGTATCCTAACCTGTTCAAGAATGTTGCCAGTACTTCTTAATTTTCGGGACGAAAATTCCTGTAACAGGGGGATGATGTGACAACTCGGAAAAATTTCATGATTTATATATATACGAATCTAGTATTTGTGTGATTATACAGAATTGTTTCTATATTTTTTTTATTATTATTTGATAATAATATTATTAATAATAAAAAATAATATAAATAACAATAATAATAATAATAATAATAATAATAATAATGTAAAAATTAATAATATAATAATAATAATAAATAATAATATTAATAATAAAGTTCAGGGGTGTTTGTGTCAATCCTGAAACTTGAATTTAAAACTTTAAGACATAAAATAATAACAATCGAAATTGCAGGGGGCCATTGTGTAAATATTAAAATTTCAAACTGCTTTCTCTCTCCCCTCTCGCGATTTTCCGGCAACACACCGGCCGACCGCCGGCGGCTCTCCGGCGAGACCAAAAGCCGGTTTTAGGCCACGAATTCGACTCCACAATGCACCAAATCGAATGTGGGACAAAAGACAACATTGTGCGTGCTTAAATTATGGAAAAACAACCGGGAATTGCGATTAATGGTCCACAAACCACTTTCGGCCGACACCACTATGAACACGCACTAAAACATCACAATAATTCAATTAAATTAATTCAATCGATCGACTATATGATTCCTAAACTAATGGTACATTGAATTGCACCTGAAACACACGAAATCACACTATTCGATTATCATTTTCGTTGGACCTGCAACTTATTCAATTTCCATCTTCTGAGTTCTATTTCACGACACCAACAGAGGGCTTTGGATCATTAGTATCATTGGAAACTTCCTGTGAAGTTAATTTCATTTTCATCTACGTTTGATCATCGTTTGAATTCCACATTGGTCCGACCTGTTCTTCGATTGATTCTTGACATTCTGCATAACGAAACAGGTAATTGAACATAGAAACAAACTCGTTTTCATGCAGGATTAAAAGCCTATGCTTAATTTCATTATCATAATCGATTGGTGGATCAATTTGATCCAAGACCGATTTAGGGTTCGTCGATTTGGGGAAATGGGATTTAAGTTGTTTAAAAGAAATGGGAGCCGAGAAACATTGCGGCTATAAGCCTTTAGTTCACTGGTTTGGGTGTGGGAGTGTATGTTTGTGGTCACGGGTTCGAACCCGGCCACCAACATATATTTTTTAAGCCCTTTTTGGCCTTTTAAAAATACAGAAAAATTATTAAAAATTATAAAAATAATTTTTATAAACTTTGTTCATTTTAGAAGTTATATAATTGTTTTCTGGAAAACTATTTCTTTAAAAACCTTATTTATTTATTTATTGAATTATTACAAATGTTATAAAATATTATTTATAAATGTTATAAATAGCCATTTTTATAAAAATGGACTCTAAATAATAATGTAAATTATTAATTTATTATTAGACGTTATATTATCTGTAATTATGGATAAAACATGATTTTATAAATTAAATCATAAAATCTTACTAAATAATACATGATTTACTGTAAATCATAAATAGATTTTTAAATAAAATAATAACATAGATTATTACACATAATCATAAATAATATTTATACATAATACAAATATGGATAACATAATTAATAATTAGATAAATTATATTATGTTTTATCATGTAAATATGTTATAATTTAAAAATATGTTATTTCATTATTTATATATAATCTATGTTTAGTTATAATAACATTATCATATAAATATAATGTCTAGATAATTTGTGTCTATTTATAAAATCTTACAAAATTAGATATAAATCCATATTTAAATAACGTCTAAGATTTATTTGGAACATAATGATATGTTAAAAATCATTATTAAACTAATCAAATTTTATGAAATATAAATCTTTAATTATTAAAGAATTAACAAAGATAATTAAATGATTTAGTAATATGTTTATAACAAATCCTAGAAAACCAAACCCTAGATCAATTGAACACCAGGTTCAAGATCTAACTTATTTAGGTTTTGGATTTGTATCTGTTTGCTTACGTGAAATATAATTCCTTAACAGGAATTTACTACCTTGTCAACACCACACAAGGACTGAGGTGAGTTCATAACTATTCCCCTTTTTAACCATTTAAATATTTTGGGGCTGGAATACATGTTGTAATTGAAATTACAAATTATTTTTGTGTATTATGTTAAATAATAATTTGATCACATTTATGATTACATATGGTTACTATGAAAATCCTTCTCTGTAAACTGGACTATAAACTAGTAGGGATCTTTTGGATAGTACTATCGGGGAGTGACTTACCCCCACAAAGGTTTGGACATGTGGTCCTTACCAAGATGCATAAAGATCTTATTGTCATTCGGGATGACTTGTTCCGGTGTGAGAAGGCAGATGTGCACTATATTAAGTTTGCCATTATAGTTTCATTTACAACCCATATGAGGAAATGTAAAGGAAGATTTGCTCCCTCTGATTTGAAATTATTATAAATAACATAATATACACATGGAAAGGATAATAAACTATGATACATGGACAAATCCTATGTGAAGGATTTGTTGGGCTTGTACGTAGTGGGTATGTGGGATAGCGGGTTCACCTTATTAAAAAGGGTTCCGACAGGCTATTCATATACCGGTGAGTAAATTAAACTCACACTTTTACAGTAAATCCTAATTGTGATAATTGATGATTTATCAGTATGTTTTACTTACCTATGAACTCACCAACCCTGTGTTGACACTTGATTTACATGTATCTCAGGTATCTACTAGGAGCTTATGGACATGCATGTAGGATCATATAAGAGCTCAAGATACCTATTGATTATTATCTGAAATATGATTAAGACATGTTGTCATGAAACAATCTATATTTATTTCCGCTACGCATAATATTACTCTGAACATTATTGTAATGATTATCTAAAATCCATCATATAGATATTTGCATCTCATGTGTAACTACTGTGTTCGATCCTGTTTGTTCACCCCTCCGTGATAGATTCCAGACCCGGAATTTGAGGGTGTGACAACCACCATCCACCGCCACCATCGTCCGCCACCACCACCGTCCGCCACCACCACCATCCGCCAACACCACCGTCCGCCACCTCGTTGTCCGCCTCCACCCATCGTTTGTCACCAACCACCGTCCGCCACCACCACCCACCATCTACTATCACCACCACCCACCATCTACCATCAACACCACCCACCATCTACCATCACCACCACAACCGTCTAGCACCGCCGTGTACCACCACCATTGATTTTAACAGTCTGAAGAAGTTAAAAAACAGACACTTTCTTGTTGCAGTCTGCAGATGTATGGTCCACCTCTTTTCCTGCAGATGTTTACAGATGTGGTCCGTATACTGCAGATATTTTGCTGCAAAAAAAACAAACAACACCTTATATTTTTCTATAATTTTACACTTAAACCTTTGAGGATTTTTTCCAAATTGACTAATCTTTCTCTCATACTTAAACTCTTGAGTTATGTCAAATTTGCATTTAATCTGTTGAATTTTTGTAAAGTTTTTTTTCCTTTTCTTCTAACCAATATACAACACAACCCATAAACTTTAATAAAATTATTATTTACACATTCACTATTTTTCTCAATTGCTTTGAGGATTTATTTTCTTACAATATGTTTCCTATTACACTTTTCTTACCCGCATTTTCATATTTGAATTTTTTATACTAATGAATAAGTTATCAGAATAAGTTCTCAAATTTTACAACACCGTTGCATGGTGCAAGTTACACCCACTTGTATATATATCACGAATGGTTCTTTGAAGAAACTTTAAAGAACAGGCAACCATGAAACTTATCGATCCCGATCATTCATCTTATTTAATCTACCGGTTATTTTTAAATATTCGTTTTTACTAAGTTTTACCCATAGAGGCACCAATGTCACTACAAGAAATACAGTTTTTTGCGGCGATTTAGTTCGTCGCAAAAAGCATTATTTTTCGCCGCAATAAAATTTTGCGACGAAATGTTCGTCGCTATACCTTCGCTGTAAAAAAGTGGTCGCAAAAACCTTTTTGCGACGAAAATTGCGACGAAAAATTATGTGGGGTCCACTGCATTTTAAAAAAGATAAATCCAGCTGGATCTTTTTTGCGACGAAGTGCCTGTTTTTTGCGGCGAAATGTCGCCGCAAAGTTTATGGTAACCTAATTTTTTACGACGAAAAATAAAAAATGGTTAAATGTTTTTTGCGACGAAAAATCACCGCAAAAAACCATCATTTTTTTAAAAAAATTTTGCTGCATTTGCAGCATTCCACCCAGATATTCCTGGGTACCAAACCTGCTGTTGAAAATAACAAAACCTGCTGCTAATACCATCAAACCATTCACAAATACAAAATCATAGCATGTAAACAAAATATTGTCTAAAGTTAACAAGTTAAATATCATACAAACACAATGTTCCAAAATGTTTAAAAATATTCATAACAAACATCAAAGTGAACATCTTATGACGACCCACCTTCATCATTTTCTTCATCTTCCTCATTTTGTTGAGAATGACCACTTCTCTTCAACGCGCTCTGGACTTGGCTTTGTATTTGACTTTGCATTTGTGCCATCATATTAGCCACCATCTGTTACTGTCATTGTTCTTGCTCACTTGACAGTCTCGCTGCTATCATCTCCTCAACCTCAGATTGTGAGAACATCCGCTGATCTGTTCTATGAGGTGGAGGTGGGGGTTGTGAAGGCACACTCGGTATTGGACCGATGCCACGTTCCCACCCGGGCCGCTCCCCCAAGACCTGCCGCATGATCTGCTTCTCTGACATTTCAGGTTGTTGTTGTTGAAGCGCGACCATTTGCTCATGTATAGTTTACAAAAAACAATAAACAATGTTATATATATGGGGATGTTATATATTACTTTATTTTTATAAAATTTTAAGATGTGTACATTACTTACATAGTATGCACGGGTTCAGGTTGATAGAAATTACCGCTTGAATCGGTATAGAAGCGGCGGTATACTAATATGGCACTACCAGGTTCATTAGAACCCTCTTCACGCTGTAAACACATTAAATAGTTATATAATCATATAAAATTAACTTACAAACACATAAAACAAATTATAAAACAAATTAGATTAAAACAACTTACAAACATATAACGACACTGGGCTAGAGATGTCCGACCGCCATGTCCTTTGATCGTCTGCTTCCCTTTGTTTGACTTGTTGGTTGCAGACCGAGCCTTGACTTCAGGAGAAGTGTAGTAATCCACATAGCCTTTCCATTCAGATTCTTGCATATCAGGTGGCACAACATCAGAAATATCAACTCTGTCCTCCTCGCCTATTTTGCTAAAATGTTTTTGCTTGAACCGGTATTTGTGATCTTTATACCGGTTTGCAGCATATTTCTCAATGCCTGCCCTCAATCCTTCGTGGGGAGTCATATCAAAATACATCTGCATATTATGAAAACAAATAGCTTAGTGTATATATACTTAATCACTTAATTTAATTATCAAAAACTTAACCTGTAAGTCAGGCCATATAGTCGCCTTCAACTCTGCAGGTATCTTTCTCCAGCTTTTATAGTTTTGAGGATGGCGGTGGGAGAACAGGGGTGGTGGTGGTGGCGGATCTGTGTTTGTGTTTGGTGTTTGGTGTGAAAATGGGAAACAGATCTGGAATCCCCGTTTTCATAAAGTGGACACCTTTTATCGCCGCAAACAATCTATTGCGACGAAAGTTTTTTAAATTCTTTTTGATTAATTTTTTTTGCTTCTTTTTTGCGACGACTTATCGCCGAAAAAAAAAGGATTAAAAATTAAAAAATAAAAACCTTTTTTGCGACGAAAATGTCGCCGTAAAAAAGTAAGCGGGAAATTTTCCCTCCTAAAAGAGAATTTAGAAAAAATAAAAAAATTTGAATATATTATTTGCATTGAAAGAAAATGGACGCAAAAAATAACAAAATTTTAATAATCATAAAATAAATTAAATTACATCATTTGCGGCGACATTATCGTCGCAAAAGAGACATTTGACTAGAAAAGTTAAAAAGTTGATTATTTTTGTCATTTAGTGTGTTTTTTGCGACTAAATATGTATCGCCGTAAAATACATCGTCATGAAAAACCTTTTTCTTATAGTGTGTAAAGTCTACTTTCCATCATTACTTCATTATCACTATGGAAGCTTTTCACTATCATGCCCTACTTCTATTACTACCATTATTCTCTATATAATTGCATAATGTTAGCTACAGTACTATTTATGTTTTAAAGTTTTGACCACCGCATTTTGGCTTTTTACAAATGAAACGTTTCGTTGTATTTTCCGTTCCATCGTTTTCTTCTGATGGTTTCTTCTACTTTGACCGGAAGGGTGTAAAATGCGTAGAAATGGGGATATCTACGGTGGAGGTTTACGGCGATGATGGTGTCATTCCTCCCATGAATGAGTCTTTTTTTTCAAATTTGAGCGCTTCAGATGGTTTCTTCTACATTGACTATAAAGGGTTAATGTTGCTTTAGCAGAAATGGCCGCTGTCGTGTTTCCATTAACGACGGCGATGACTTCCATGTCCAATTTCTCCTATTAATCTTTCATGTTCGTTGTTGCATGCCCTGTTCTGATGTCTTCTTAACCGAACACATAGCTAAAAAACTTAGGCGTAATTGGAGTGTTTTTTAAATCGTTGAAGTTGCCTTGGAGCTCTTTTAACCAATTCAAAGATATGGTTTCAAAACTAGGGTTTTCAACTATGGATATTCAAATCTTGATGAGCCTTAATATTTCAGTCTGAAACAAAATTTTATGGGATATGATCCTATATTTGCATATGGTTAATGAGCTAATTTATTAGTGCTATTTATTAGGATACGAAAAACCTAATTGTGTATTTATTATTATATTAAAATATTTCAGTCTATCTAAGTTTGTAGTTTGCTTGAGGTAAAGTCTTTTGTATTATGGTTAACATTAATGATGTTTATACAAGTAGCAGTGAGTTCTAACAAAGGTGCAGAAGCTGATTGAGGTCATATTGGTCATGAACTAAGTGAATATGTACTAAAGAGACCTTCTATAAAAATTAATGGCATGACACCCACTTCACTAAAGTAAGATACAAGTGTACTTTTGTATATAAAGAAAGACATTGAAGGATTAAAAGTTGTCTTTGCTACAACTTGAGGAACAAAAAGATTGATAAACCAAATGGAACCTCAATTCAAGTCTTCGATACTTTTAATCAAGATGTTTTTATATATGGTATTCTTTGTGTAACACACTACAATTAATTAGTTTGATGCTGTTGATTTTTGGAACATTCAATCGCACTTGAACTACACAAGAACACCATAATTTTGTTTTTCTGTTTTGAGTATTTCAATTTGATTTTCCAGTTGAATAGAGGCGTTAAATTTCCTGACTGGTCTTACAAGATTACCTAGAGTCTTTAAATTTCATGACTGGTTTTGCAAGATATCGTGTCAATAATTCTACTTTCTTGCTTTGGTATATAAATTTTTAAATGACATGAGTATTGTTGATGATGTTAACAGGTAGTCAGCGAAGATGGGCATTGAGGGCAGCTTATACCATTGTTGCACGCTGCTTTGTTGCTTAGGTTAGCTATATAATCATGTATGGTATATTGTGACATCCCAATATTTTTAAATGTGTTTTAGCAATTTTGTGTTTTGGTAGCAAAAACTTCATTACATTATAACTACAATATTGCATGTTAAACAGGTGAAAGTATGGCACCCTCAAGTCCAGTAAATCATTCAGTTTTGCTGATTGGTATCACCTGGAATGAACTTGGTAAGCCTTTCTTATTCAATTTCTTTGTCATTTCTTTCTTTTCGTTAGAATGTACAAAATCAGTTATAAAGTGTGATAAAAAAGATAGCAAATTGATGTTCTTGGTGGGTTTTGTGCAAAATTGGCGATTTATGAGAATATAAGGTATCTAAGACGTGTTGGAATCCATAATTGGTTAGTATATAGTCAAATTCAAGAATAGACTACGTGTCTATGCTGAGAAACTCTGATATTATTTTCATACATAAAAATATATATAATTGTAATTAAGAATAAGAATTTTATGAATCCAGGATATAACTTCAAGAGTTGGACTTGATTATGCATCTTAAATTGCTATGTTTTTGGCGAGTTTTTTTTTTCACTTAGCATTGTCCCTCTGTTCAAAACGTTCAGTTTCCCTTATGCATGCTGCACGTCCTGGACTTCCTCTCTTACCCATACTAATATGCTTTCTTTTCATGTTTAGCTCTTTATTTTGTGTATTGTTTCATTCAAGGGCTGGTGCCTTTTGTTTTCTTTGTATGGATGCTATTATTAACCATTTATTTATAAATGCTCAATAAGTAATGTGCATCATGTTTTAGATAACGCTTTCAATCCTGTATGTATCTTACGAATCTCTTTGACATAATTTGTGTAGACAAAATGCAAGTTCTATTGTCTAGGCTTCGGTGAACAATTTTGTATTGCTTTGCTGTTTGTCGATCAAGATAGTTGTTTTGCTTTTGGTCGTTCGTATGAGCAATCTTGAATATTTATATTTATTATGTAAGAAAACATGATGCAAGTGACTCGCCACAACGCGCGGGAGATATCTATAAGGAATGACTCCTCAAATTAAAGTCATTCCCTTAATCTCAGCTACTCATAATTGGAAGATATCATGTGATTATGTAGTCCTCTTTTAGATCCTTGTAATTAGCCTTTTATTCATCCATTTCCATTCTGTATATTGTCTATAAATTCAGTGTAGAACTAGTAGCTTAATCATCAATAAAAACTATTTCAATCATCAACCTCTTTATGGTATCAAGAGCCTAAAAACTCCCTTGAGCCCTTCTTCGATCCCCTGTCTTTTTCTTCTTCTTCAGCCAAATCCATGGCCACCACTTCTGCAACTATCATCACCCTTACTACCCACACTCACTTTCCAATTCAACTCACATCAGACAACTTCTTTACCTGGCGCAAGCAAGTTCTCTCGACCCTAACCGGTCTCGAACTGGAGCAATTTGTTGATGGCCTCACCGAACCACCTCCGAAGATTTTGGACGGAAAACCCAATTCGGCATACCGATTTTGGTTCCGCCAGGACCAGATCCTTCTCGGTGCACTTCTCGGCAGTTGCTCGGCTACAATCCTCCCGATTGTCTCGTCCACCGATACCTCTAGACAGCTCTTCTCCCGGCTAACCGAGAGTTACGCTAGTGTTTCACGCTCCCGGATTATCTCTCTACGGTCCAAACTTGCAACCAACACCAAGGGAAACAAGCCAATTGCTGATTATCTTCATGAGATGAAGGCATTGCTGATGAATTAGCTCTTGCACAAAAACTAGTCGACGATGATGACCTTGTCGTTCACATCATTACACACCTAGGTGACGACTACAAAGACATAGTTGCCTCTATCAAGATGCGAGATACCTCTATCTCGTTCCATGATCTCTTTGAGAAATTAGTGGACCATGAAAGAACACTCAAAGAATCCCAATCCCCTGTGCTAGTTACAACCGTGAACTCCACTCAAAGACAAAACCCTAGGCCTTTTCACTCACGGCCCAACTTATCCAACAGGCCCAATCAATCTGGCCCAAGACAAAACCGCTACTTTCCACAACACAGTGGCGCACCGAATTTTCGTACTAACAAAAATAATCCTTTTTGTCAATTTTGCAGCATTCCAGGCCACGACACAAAAGAATGTCGCAAGTTTGCACGTTTTTTGCAAAATAATAACCTTGCCCTTGCGACATCATCAACAAGTCCAACCATCAACGCTTCTATGGCAAGCTCATCACAACACCCATCCACACCACTGTTTGACACTGGGGCATCTAGTCATGCCACATCCGACCATGCATCTTTGCACCATCTCTCAGAATATGGGGGGCCCGATGAGATTATCCTAGGAAATGGTAACACTCTTCGCATCTCTCATATCGGTCAATCATCTATTTCCACTCCTTCTCGCTCTTTACATCTAAAAGATGTTTTGCTTGTTCCTAAATTACGCAATTATCTTATCTCTGTTGCAAAACTTTGCAGGACTAATCATGTTTCTGTTGAATTTTTTCCTTTTTTTTTTGTCAAGGATCTTCGCACGGGGGCGCGACTCATGCGGGGGGTGAACATCAATGATGTATATTATGCATCTCCAATGTCTCGTACTTCTCTCACACAACTCAACTTAACCAACAAGACATCCGGATCACTTCTTTCATGGCACCACAAACTTGGGCATCTATCGATCAAAATCCTAAAATTTTTACTCAATAATTTAGGAATTGATTTTACTAAAATGTCCAATGCTTTATTTCATTGTACTGCGTGCTCTTTAAATAAAAGTCATAAATTACCTTTTGGTGAAATTTCTTTCAAAGTTTCTAAACCTCTTGAGCTTGTCTACTCGGATGTTTGGGGTCTGTTCAAACCTCTAATGATGGCTATGCTTACTATGTTATATTTGTCGATTTTTATTCCAAATACACATGGCTATATCCCATGAAAAGAAAATCCGATGTATTTATTTTATTTCCCCAATTCAAGTCACTTGCTGAAAAATTCTTCCACACACCACTTATTTCTCTTTTTTCAGACAATGGTGGTGAATACATTGGCCTTCTCCCTTACCTTCAACAACATGGCATCTCTCATTTTACCACTCCCCCACATACCCCTGAGCAAAATGGTGTGGCCGAACGACGCCACCGTCATATAGTTGAAACCGGGTTGTCTCTCTTACAACATGCCAACTTGCCACTCACTTTTTGGTCCCATGCATTCCAAACCGCCGTCTACCTCATCAACCGTCTCCCTACAAAAGTCTTAGATTTTAAATCACCATATGAAAAATTATACTAAAACCCACCTAAATACACCAAACTCAAACCGTTTGGTTGCTTATGCTTCCCTTGGTTGCGTCCATACGCGCCATCAAAGCTTCATCCTCGCTCTAAAAAATGCATTTTTCTTGGTTACTCCTCCTCAAAATCGGCCTACAAGTGTTATGATCCCACCTCTCACCGCCTCTACCACTCGCGTCATGTTGAATTCATTGACCATATCTTTCCGTTTTCTGTGAATGGCACCACTACAGTCCCATTAACCAACCCAGACACCTTCATGCCCACACATCCCGCTTGTTCTACCTCTTTACCCAACCCTCCAACTCCATCGTCTGCTTCCTTGCCTACACCACCTGCACCTCATGATTTTCCTCCTCCTCCTACTTCCGCTACTCACACACACTTGCCTACGATTTCACACTTACCTACCACTTCCGCTCCAATTCATCACCAAAACCCATGTCCTACCGAACACCCCACAAATCCCTCTTTATCCATCTCCCCACCCACTACTGATACACCAACATCCTCACTCCCTTCCTCTCCGAACCATGCTACCTCTCCTACATCCGACACCTCTACCTCCATATCTTCCCCCTCTACAATTCCCACTCCCATCTCTACCCCTAATACCACTTCTATCACCGACTCCACTCCCACTCTCAATCCCACTCCCAATCGTCCCCAACGTAATCGCAAACCTAACTCAAAATATTACAACCCCAACCTCGTAAACACCACTACCCTTCATCCTCTACCACCCACCCTTGAACCCACCACTCACATTCAAGCCGCCAAAAGCCCATAATGGCATAATGCAATGGACTCTGAATTCAATGCTCTTTTACAGAATCAAACATGGGAGCTTGTTCCAGCAAACTCTCACATACCGATTGGATGCAAATGGGTCTTTTGCATTAAACGCAATCCTGATGGCTCCATTGCTAAATATAAAGCCCGTCTCGTTGCCAAAGGCTTTCTCCAACAACATGGAAAAGATTACTTTGACACATTCAGCCCTGTCACTAAACCTATCACCATTCGAACCATTCTCTCTATTGCTCTCTCAAAGAATTGGCCATTACGACAACTTGATGTCAATAATGCCTTCCTTCATGGTACTCTTCATGAGGATGTCTTCATGACCCAACCACCGGGCTACATTAACCCTCAATTTCCTCATCACATCTGCAAACTCAAAAAATCCCTCTATGGTTTAAAACAAGCCCCTCGTGCTTGGTACAATGAGCTCACGAACTTTCTTCTTCGCTTCAGATTTCGTAAATCCTTGGCCGATGCCTCCCTCTTTATTTACCAACATTCAAAAGTCACTTGCTACTTCATGGTCTATGTAGACGACATCGTCCTTACTGGAAATGACACTTCGTTTCTTAATCGCTTCATTGACGCCTTAAGCAACACCTTTTCCGTTAAGGACCTTGGCATGCTCCACCACTTCCTAGGTGTTGAAGTCATTCCCACACCTTCGGGACTTTTCCTTTCTCAACATCTTTACATCCAAGATATTCTTCAACAATTTCACATGGATGGCGCAAAAGATGTCACTACCCCGCTTAGTGCCACTGACCATCTGTCCGCCAACGACTCGTCTCCTTCTGTTGATGCCACACCTTATTGGAAACTTGTTGGATCTCTCCAATACCTTGCGTTTACCCGTCCTGATATCTCCTTTGCCATTAACAAACTCTCTCAGTTCATGCATAATCCATGCCAAACTCACTGGCAATCCCTTAAACGGGTTCTTCGTTACTTAAAGGGAACAATTCATCATGGTCTCTTTCTAAATCGCAATTCCTCTCTCCATCTCTCGGCTTTCTCAGATTCTGATTGGGGAGGTGTACTTGATGCCGGTCGGTCAACCACTGCATACATTATTTACCTTGGCACCAACATCATTTGATGGAAATCTGCTTGTCAAAAGTCTGTTTCACGCTCCTCTACAGAGGCCGAGTACAAGGCCTTAGCCAATGCCTCTGCCGAACTAATTTGGACCAAACACTTATTACAGGAACTGGGCGTCCCTATATCTCCATCACCAACATTATTTTATGACAATACAGGTGCAACATATCTATGTGCCAACCCCGTTTACCATTCACGCATGAAGCATATCGCACTTGATTATCACTTTGTTCGAGAACAAGTCACCGCTGGCAAACTACGTGTCTTACACATCAGCTCTCAAGATCAACTCGCGGACATGCTCACCAAACCATTGCCAAGAGCTCCCTTTCTTCGTAATCGGTCCAAGATAGGAGTCTCCGACGGATCCTCCATCTTGCGGGGGCGTATAAGGAATGACTCCTCAAATTAAAGTCATTCCCTTAATCTCAGCTACTCGTAATTGGAAGATATCATGTGATTATGTAGTCCTCTTTTAGATCCTTGTAATTAGCTTTTATTCATCTATTTTCATTCTGTATATTGTCTATAAATTCAGTGTAGAACTAGCAGCTTAATCATTAATAAAAAATATTTCAATCATCAACCTCTTTAATATCCTAGTGTATAAAGAAGTAAAGAACAATATTTTGCTTTTTTATATTTTATTTTTAAAGTAAACATATGATTCTAATGGATAAGTTTATACTAATCATTATTCTCTATGCACACTTATTTAGATGTAAATTAATGCAAAGGTATTTAAATATTCATTTCATTTTTATAATGACCCAACACTTTCTCTTTATCTACTAAATTAATATTCGCATGTGAATTTCTTTCATATATGAATAATCATCTCTTCACAAGTGAATATCTTTTTGCCGTTTCAATTATTTGTTTCACACGTGAAATGAAGGAATGCTAGTTGTTTTCATTTACACAAATGAATGAATGATAAAACATCTAAATTGCAACTTAACCATCAAATCTATGATCATGATGGTTAAAACCAAATCTATTATCTATCTTAAGCAAATTATCATCGAATCAAATAAAAAATATAGCCACCTACAAATTATAACTCCCCCTCACTACCATTTTAAGAAATACATATGTTAGATGTGCGTTAAGACTTAAGAATTCTAATAATTTGAAAACCCTTTCGAGGCTACAAGTTTTGGAATTCACACCTTCTAGTTACATTTTAAAACGTAAAAGTTTAAGCATTTTGTAAAAACGTTCGTTAACATTACCAAATTTTACTAATACACAAATAGAAAAGTCGGTGTTATAATAATATTTAAATGACACGGAATGAACTTTCTTTTAACTAATAATTTTTTTTACTCTAATAAAAGAGTAACTTGATATGACACGTGACAGCACCACAAATATCCTCATCAAAATTTTCCCGCATCTCTCTCTTCTTAAATAATTAGCTTAATTACTAATAATACTATTTAACATTCGTTTACATATAATAAATAAAAAAAGAGATCTATTTATTAATGTTATTTCTAAATAAATAAATATTTTATAAAATAATTATTTTTTCTAAAGCATAAAACTTTTTTAAATATACGAAATATTTTAAAATCAATATTTTTAAAAATTCAATTTAAAAAAATAATTAAATTTGGGAGTTATAATAAGGAATTTTTAAAAATGACATTTTGATATGGTTTGTTTAAAAAATTTGTTTATTTTTTTGGAAAAAAATTAAAAAAACAAAATTTAAAAAGTTGATATTATTGTTTTATTAGTTATAGTCAGTCATATCATATATTAGAATATTATTTTATAATTAATAAATTTTATTATATTGATATTTTATTTATTCAACCCGTATAATATACGAGTTTATTAAAACTAGTACTTATATATTTGAACCTCAAGGGAATTAACACAGCATAATTTGGCCAGGTAGTTAGCACTCTTAGACTATAAAAACCAACTTCCCGCTTTGATCCTTCTCCCTAATTTTTTACTTGCAGCTTTTTATATAAGTTTTCCTTAGGGATTCTTTTATTAATTATACTTTTGTTATTATTAATATTAAACTTTCTTTTGAGATGTTCATTAATTTTTAGTTCTCCGAGTATGTCATTACAATGTGATTATTTATATCTTCATTTAGTACAAACTTTATTCAGAATCAAGTTGGTTTAAGTTTCAAGTCGGGTCACATGATATATTTTTTCTTCTTTTTTCCCAATATATACTTTTGGGTTTCTTACACCGTTTAGTTTTATATCGATGTTTCGACCTGAGATTTTTCAGATGATGTTTATGCTTTTATATAAAATATTAAGTATTGACAATATACTCTCTTTACCGCATAGGTTTACGTTAATGTTTTGATAATGTGACGCATCATCGCGCGCGAGTTGAATACTAGTCATTATTAAAATTAAAGACATATAATCTATAACAATATATAAATGAAGAATAGTAACACATGATTTTGACATTGTAATATATAATTTATAAATGATTGTATATATAAAATTCATAAAATTAAAGTAACACAATTTTCACGTGGACTCATTTATTCAAAGGTTGGTGAGGTTGTGCCACCTACTACCTTTTTTCTCTTTTTAAACAAAGGTGGTGTCCTCAATCCTATTTTTCTTTATGTGGTTTCTGTTAATTTAGTATCACTATTATTGTAATTATTATTACTATTAAATCCTTAATAGTTTATTATTCTTGTAAAATTAAAATTTAATAATCTAAATTATTATTTATTGATCAATAATAATCAATATTTATAGTTTGACTTATAACACTTCAAATTTTCGTTTTATTAATAAGAGTAATCCAAATAACATAATCATTATAATTTACATATGATTTCTTATGTACAAGGCACCGGTTCTTTCACAATAATCATTGTGAGTAAAATCAAGTATAAATATGTACAGATTATGTTACTAGATTGCCTTTGTTAAAATAAGTGAAAATTGATAGTAGTAGTGGTGGCGTTGAAACTTTAAAGTTATAAAATAAAGCATGTCCAATATAAGTGGAGGGACAAATTTGCAGGATATATAAGTGGGAGTCTCTATATAAATGTGTTTTGACCGGGCAATTTTAGTCCATATAGTTAAAAACGGGTTCAAATGGGTTTTTAATATAAGGATTTGGGTTGTTTTGGGTTATACATTCTTTCCAACGGGTCTAACTAGGCATTTATAAAATTAAGAAGACTATCACACGGGTTATTCTAGAGAAGAAAGAAGATGATGTAGGTCAGGATGGGGGGGTCATATAACACAGGTTATCCGTGATTTTAGATAATTGACAACTCCGCTCCAATCACCACCATATTCATCACCGCTTCAAATGCCACCAACTGCACTGCCGCTCCTTCATCGACATCCAAAGAATCAAAATAGGGATTTGCTGGACTAATTCAAGCATCTACTTTGCCATCACAATCAGGATTTCTTCATTGTTATCACCACTTCAGATAATTATCATCATCTTGCTAAAGTTAGCATGATTAATTCTTTCTTTTTGAAGCACCATCATCGTCTTGCTAAAGTCATCATCATCAAATTTCCTTTTTCCTGATCTGTGTTTGATAGCATCCCCTGTTGGAATACCTTTATTAAAGCAACAATCCTTTTTCATGAGTTTTCTCTCTAGTTATGGGTATGCTATTTTGTATATTATTTCTTGCAATTTAGAGGTAACTGAAACCACAATCAATACAATATATTGAAGCAAATAGAACATCTATTGTGGTAGCACATTATATATACAACCTTCTGTAGTTTTTTTGGAAACGGCAGTTTGCAAGGAGAATTTTATATTTTTACTCTTTTGGCAAAATTTAAAATTGGTCTGTTTGACCCGGATTTATTTTGACCTGAACCTGTTCTGGAACGTACCCATCCTGACCCGGTTTCTAAATCTACCCATCCTGACCAAAACCTATCTTAACCTGAAACTATTCTAACCAAGCATCCCGCCCAGCCCAACCCAACCCACCCATTTTGCCAGGCATGAATGTGTTCATATATAATAAGGACACATAATGGAAGCCAAATGGGTGTGCCACGCCCAATATGCTCGTACCTTAAAGCACGGCGATGGAGGATGGGCACAATTTGATGTTTTAATAGTGCACTTTGCACTTCGCGCTGTTTAGGGGCTGCCTTTAGTATTTTTTTAGTTGTTTGGCAGTAGTTCGGAAGGCGTTGAATGATAACTGTCGGGGTTTAGTTGCTTTCGGTTTGAAATGTCAACACCTATCGATTAACTTCTTTTAATTGTTTAGCAGTGCCAGCTTCTAAAGGCTCAACAGTTCGCTAGCTTCCAAAGGCTCAATAGTTCACCAGCTTCCAAAGGCTCAATAGTTCACCAGCTTCCTAAGGTTTAGCAGTTTCTTCCACTGTTTCAACTCAACAAATGAACGACCTGTCTGTTCCGATGATGGAATATTAATTCACCAATTAAAGCATTTTAATTCGTGCATCGATTCCATTGAAATTAGACTTTTACAATCATAGCTTCTAGTATATATACAATGTAACATCCGGCCCCTTATTCTACCAATGTTGTCTGCTTACCCTCAAGTAGCCCATAGATTTGCTATTGATTTTGTAGATGAAAACTTCCCACAGGGTCACTTATCCTTGGATTGTTGCCACCCAAGCATGCTCGGCTATGGAGTTCTCCTCTCATACATAGCCAATACGCCCAAAACACATTGGTGATATTAGAGTAAAATAATCCTTATGAACCTAGCATCTCTTATGTCTACAGGTTGACGTAGGATTTTCCTAGGGTGTAATAATCACCTCCTTGGACTCATCGTTCTCGATGAGGTTTGAACTACATCCTATTCATGGATGTGGGATTTGGCTAAGGTATCCCTCTAAACACGCTCGGGGACTTACCATCATCAATGAGGTTTGCACCACCATCCCGAACGGTACAAGAATGACTCTACCATTTGTTACATTTCACCCCTCATACCACCAACATTACCCCCTTTGCTCATGAGGAGCTCATGGATTTGTTTTTGGTTTCCCAAGTGAAAATTTCGCAGAGGGGCACCCATCCCTAGATTGCTACCACCTAAGCGCATTTAACTATAAAGTCCTTCTCTTATTTAAAGTCAATACAATCAATACACCTTGGTGATATTAGAGTCAAGACAATCCTTATAAACCTGACATCTCTCTTGGTCATGGCTGATATGAGATATGTCTAGGGTGTTACATATAATGCTTGTGTCTTATATAGACTTAAACCTACATGTTTCAACAATAACACACAGTTCCTTAAAACTTTCTAGTATTTTAC
This sequence comes from Flaveria linearis, assembly GCA_024085815.1. Lineage (NCBI taxonomy): Eukaryota > Viridiplantae > Streptophyta > Magnoliopsida > Asterales > Asteraceae > Flaveria > Flaveria linearis. The sequence goes on along the minus strand of CM044004.1, from coordinate 70,471,469 downwards.
GTCTTGCACAATTTTTGTTTCAGGTGCTTGGTTATTCCCAACAGTACAATCTAATTAGACTGTTATATCCTTCAAAACAAACAAGTACACTTAGGTGGCTCAGAATCTATTTTAAGGGAACTCTATTAAACATCAACCCTCAGCTGTTAGACTTGTTTTTGTTATGCTTCATTAGCGTCTAGTACTAGTTTCTTCTTTATGTGTCGTAATCTGAGTGTTTGATAACAAAAGTGTTTATCGTTATTTTGTGAATAGTGTTCCTACATTATCCACCACCCATTTCCATCCATCACTTCTTTTTACTAAAAAATGAAGCTATCCAACATGTATTCTAAGGTCTGTTAATTGTAGAACATCAATGGGGAATATGTCACACCCTAAAATTCCACGTGCGGGGTTTTACCGCAAGGCATGAGAACATACCAGGATCTAAGTCAGTAGTTACTCAGAATGACAGTATATGAACTATTTACAAATAAACCAGAGTTTAAAACTTTAAAACTATGCGAAAGCATTTTGTAATTAAGTCAAACCTAAAGCATTTAAAGTGTAACATTGGCGAAACACGGGCCAATCCATTGTTTGTAAACACATAAATCTAAAACCAAATGTCAAGAAATAATATGAAGCTTTAAAATGCATGTTGGACTTATGATGTGATCCTACTGGCAACCGGAGTTAACGACCCGAGAATAGCATACTAAAATAGTCAACACAACTGTTTAACCTCCAGTTATACGGGTGGGGCTTGTCAAACCCAGTAGTACTAATTAAAATTTCCCGCTACTTACCAATATTAACAATCCGAAAGTGCGAGGGCTTCCATGGTATATCATACTATGTTACACTATACCCAACTTACAATAATAAAGCGTTTGTAAATAAGTATGTTATCTCCTCCAAAAGAGAGTGTATAAAAACTGGGGCATGAACTCACCTGGTACTTTAATAAAAAATAATGCAAGCTACGAAGGAACGAAAAGACAACCCGTTAATGGTTACCTAGAACATGTGAGTTTATAAGTACTCAAGACCAGAATGACTTAACAGACCCTAAATGCTCAATACACCGGTTGACCCAAGTGATATAATAAACAATAAAACATTTTGACCTAGTTGACCCGTTTGACCCATTGTGATAGTTTAAGTTGAGTTGTTGTTTAGCCAAGTACAGTAATTCATAAATTATCATACGATCACAGACTACTATACAAGTTAGTCACATAAGCCACATTGCAACTCTTAAGTCTCATCATGATCTTCATACTAACTTAGGTTTTCATACATCACATGTAAATCTCAATCAATCATCATACTCAACATGAATACTATTAAATCCGAACTACCATTTATACATTAGGTTTAGTCACGCGTAATATTTAAAATTCATAAATCATATAACCATAAATTAATAATCAACTTTTAATTAAATTATTATCTGTTAACCATAGTTAACTATTATTAGGTCACCAACGTTCAACGGCAACTAGTGTGTACTCACAACACGTGATGTAAGACCTAACGAAACTAACGGAGTTTGGTAACAGAAAATTACCGGATGTATCCCATTTTGAATGAATTTTCGGGATACATGGTTGTGTTACATCACTGGTCTACTACCGACATAAGGAAATCGGGTGAGTTTCGGGTGAGTAATCAAATCATCCCTCTGTTGAAAGAAATTCGTCTTGAAATTTAAACATTACCTTTGCCGGTTGTCGTCATTGTTTTGAAAAAATAAGGATACTTGAGATTCATTTGATCCTCACGTTTCCACATGAAATTTAGTCCACGTTTTGAGTTCTAGCAAACCTTTACAATAGGGATCTTGCTCTGCTTCAAGGTCTTAACCTCACGATCCATCACCTCAACTGGTTCTTCAATGAATCGTAATTGTTCATCTACTTGTACCTCCTTAAGCAGTACGACCAACGTCTCGTCAGATAAGCTCTTCTTCAAATTTGAGACGTGAAAACATCATGAATTCCACTCAATGAGTCAGGTAGCCTTAATTGGTACGGCACAGGGCCAATTCTTTCCAAAATCTTGAACGGTCCAACGTATCGCAGATTAAGCTTACCTATTTTGCCAAATCGGATCACACCTTTCCATGGTAAGACTTTCAACAAAACTTTTTCTCCAATCTAAAACTCTAATTTTTTCCTTCGCTTATCAGCGTAGCTCTTTTGTCGGTTTCGTGTTGTAGCCATACGATTTTGTAGCTATACAATCTTCTTGGTAGTTTCAAGCACCAATTCGGGGCTAGTCAATTGACTATCACCAACTTCTACCCAACAAACTGTTGATCTACACTTTCACCCATACAACGCCTCAAATTATGCCTCTTTAATAGTGGCACGATAGCTATTATTGTAAGAAAATTCCACCAAAAGTAGATGGACTTCCTAATTGTTCCTAAAATTTATCACACGGGCTCGCAATATATCCTCTAGGGTTTGAACGATGCGTTCTCTTTGCCCATCGGTCTGTTGATGATAGGTCGTGCTCATGTCCAAGCACGTACCCAAAGATTTTTGTAATGATTGCAAGAAATGGGAGGTAAAGCGAGCGTCGCAATCCAAAATAATCAAAATGGGTACACCGTGTCTAGATACTACTTCCTTCAGGTAGATCCGGGTTAGCTTATCCATTTTGTCCGTTTCTTTGATTGCCAGGATGTGAGCAGACTTAGTTAGTCTATCCACAATTACCCATATCATGTTAGAGCCACTAGGAGCCCTGTTAATTTGATAATAAAGTCCATGGAAATCTGCTCCCACTTCCACAAAGAAATCTCAGGTTTTTGCAGTAATCCAGACGGCTTATGATGTTCAACTTTCACCTTAGAGCAGGTCAAACACTTGCTCAAGTATATTGCTACATCCACTTTCATATTAGGGGACCAATAGCGCGCCTTCATATCATGGTACATTTTGTCAGAACCAGTATGTATAGAGTACTTAGACTTGTGTGCCTTATTCATAACCAAGTCTCTAAGGTTTCCATATAAAGGCACCCAAAGTCTATCCATGAAGTAACAGATTCCACCGGCTTTCACCTCAAATTGCTTGTCCATTCCAAGTAATGATTCGGATTTAACATTTTCCTCTTTCAAAGCTTCTGTCTGAGTTTCCTTAATTTGTTCAGGTAATTGAGTACTAATAGTAAGCTGTAAAGCTCGTAACCGTCTGGGCTTAGCAGTTTCCTTTCTACTTAAGGCACCAACAACCATAATTGCCTTTCTCGGGTGGTACCTAATAGCGCAATCATAGTCATTTAATAACTCTACCCAGTGTCGCTACCTCATATTCAGCTCTTTTTGCTTAAAGATATGCTGAAGACTCTTGTGACCGGTGTAAATAGTGCATTTGGTACCATACAAGCAATGTCTCCAGATCTTCAAGGGAAAAATCAATGCACCCAGCTCCAAAGTCATGGGTGGTGTAGTTCTTCTCGTGCACCTTCAGTTGTCTCAAGACATAGGATATCACCTTGTCATATTGCATCAAGACATAACCGAGCACTTGATAGAAGCATCACAGTAAACCACGAAGTCACGTTGTCATGTTTTCACGTTGCATCAAGACATAACCGAGCCCTTGATAGAAGCATCACAGTAAACCACGAAGTTACCGCTTCCTTCCGGTAATGCTAATGACGGTGCACTATAGAGTTTTTGTCTCAACAACTGGAAATCTATTTCTTGCCTCTCTCCCCATTTAAATGAGGTACCTTTATGACTAAAAGCAGTGAGAGGTTGAGCAATTTTTGAAAATCCCTCAATGAAGCGTTGATAATATCCTGCAAGTCCAAGGAATTGTCGTATCTCACTAGGCGTTTTGGGAACTAACCAATTCATTATTGCCTCAACCTTTTTAGGATCTACATGAATTCCTTTTTAATTAACAATATGACCCAGAAATTTCACTTTCCTAATCCAAAAGTCCCTTTTTAAAAAATTGGCGTATAATTGTTCCCTCTTGAGCAGTTCTAAAATCAGTCATACGTGCTCCTCGTGTTCCTCTTTGGTCTTAGAATAGATCAATATATCATCAATAAATACGATAACAAACTGATTGAGGTAGGGTTTACACACTCGGCTCATAAGGTCCATGAATACTACTGGTGCATTAGTCAACCCAAATGGCATGACCAAAAATTCATAATGACCGTAGTGGGTTCTGAATGCAGTTTTCAAGATGTCTTGCTCTTGAACTCTCAATTGATGAAAACTGACCTCAAATCAATCTTGGAATCATAACTTGAGCCTTGAAGTTAATCAAACAGGTCAACGCGAGGTAAAGGATACCGACTCTTGACCGGGACTTTGTTCAATTCCCTGTAATCAATACACATCCGGGATGTGCCATCGTTTTTCTTAACAAAAGGGACAGGGGCTCCCCAAGGCGATGAGCTTGGTCGGATAAATCCTTTATCCAACATCTCTTGAAGCTATGCTGATAACTCATGTAGCTCGTTTGGTACCAACCGATAAGGTGCTCTTGCAGTTAGAGCTGCTCCGGGAATCAACTCGATCTGAAATTCTACTTGACGATAAGGTGGTAACCTAGGCAAGTCCTCGGGAAACACCTCTGGAAAATCACATACCACTGAAATGTCCTCTATTTCTTCCCTTGCTGTTGTTTATTCATCATAAAGGCCAATATGGCCAAACGACCTTTGTACAACAGTTTTTGCGCTTTCATATATGATATGATGCCTATCACTACATCACTCCTCTCACCCTTGACCGAAAGGATTTCTCCACCAATAGGAATACATATAATCTTCTCGCGACATATGACTTCTGCCTACTTCTGGGAAAGCCAAACCATGCCTACGACTACATCAAAACTCCTAAGTATAACCGGCATAAGATCGATGTCAAAAGTGTGTCCAACCATTTCTATCTTACAACCCTTAAGGATGTGTGTAACGTGAATTTGCTTATCGTCAACTAATTCTATGGTATACTAGATTCTAAAGTAGAAGACATATCATTTAAAAGACTACTAAACTTAGTAGAGACAAAACTTCCATCGGCTCCAGTATCAAATAGTACAATAACATATCAACCATTAATAGGAATTTTACCAGTAACAACAGTAGTATCATTTAGAGCCTCACCTGAACCGATGACAAAGGCTCTCCCCTTAGCTCCACCATTGTTACCACCATTGTTGTCACCATTACTAGTGTTGTTGTTGTTTTGTTTCCATTGTTCCTAGCACCATTGCCATTCTTCTTCAACTGAGGGCAGTTCCACTTGTAATGCCCTTCGTTTCCACACTCAAAGCAGCCTTTTGGTGTTTCCTGTGTTTGTTGTGGCTTCTTCATCAATTCGTCATGACAATCTTTCATTACGTGCCCTAGCTTCCCCCAATGCTGATATTTGAAGTTCTCACACCTACCGGTGTGATGATAGTTGCATCAGTTGCACTTTGGATACTTCCCCACGTATCCACCTTGTTCTTGGGTTGTTGAAGCTGATTGGTTGAAACTCTGATTGTTGTCAAATTTTCTTTGTTGTTGTTGCTGAGGTTGGTGGCTTGATAATGAGCCTTTATTACCAGTGTTTTCCCACTTGCGTTTGTTATCGGGTACGCTAGCCACCGCACGTTGTTTGGATAGCTTTCCTTGTTACACCGTCTGGTCGGTCAGCCTATGGGCTAATCGAATAACTTGTTGTATGGTGGCAGGGTTAAAGGCTGTCACCATACTCTATATTTCAGGAACCAAACCACATAAATAAAGCTCAATCCTCATGTGCATCTCGTTCACCATCTCTGGGCACAAGGTTGCCAACTCGTGAGACCTGGTGGTATAGGCCTCAATCTCAGAACCTTGCATCTTCAGCTGCCAGAATTCAACTTCCAACCTTTTTACCACATCATAAGGGCAATACTCCTTAGTATTCATCATCTTGAATTATTCCCAAGGTAGGTCATTAGCCATCGCCTGACCCAGCATCTACACCTTGGCATTCCACTAGGAGAGTGTTGTGCCTTCAAGGGTTTTAGTATCATACTTCACTTGATCGACTAGCGGGAAGTTGCATTTAGAAAAGACTATTTTAGTCTTCTCAAACCACCACACCAATCCCACAGCCCCTTCAGCTCCACTGTAGGTATGGGGCTTGTAATCCATGAAGGATTTTCAGGTACAGGAAGGGGGTCCTATGCCAATAAACCAAAACATTTAGTTTAACAATTTAAACAAGCAACTAGAGTATTTGTCAAGCCACTTGTATCATTTACCTGCTAGTTGTGCGGCTTGTACAGCAGCCACTACCCCCTGCACATGCTCGTTTATCAGGGCAGCCAATTCTGTGGGGGTCATGTTGACTGCTCCCATGCCACGTCCGTGTCCTACGCCTCGTCCCCGGCCACGTCCTCTTCCACCACCTTCCATTTTCACTTTACATTCACAAACATAATAATGAGCAACATCTAACATATTTATCTTATTGAAGCATGGTAAATAGTAAAAAAATGAAGTTCATCAACCATAACGTTTATAACATAATAACCAAAGATAAATAAATTATAACTAATTCATAAAATATTCAATCAATGTCAAAATTTTAGTTTTCAGTTGGGTGGGAAACAACCCTTCCTACGTAGGTTTAAAAGAAAATACTATGTAGTCCAAGTCAGATGAATATGAACATCAATCTAATACATCAGATCCATCACTATCTCCATCCATCTCTATAGGTTCTTCTTCTTCCGGGGCTTCCTCTGGCTCTTCCTCGGGTTCCTCTTTAGGTTCTTCATTAGGTTCTATGGCAATATGCATCGTGGCGAACTGGGCTTCTAGGTCACCAATTCTTACCCCATAGTCGTGGCTAGTGTCATCCCTAGCATCCGAGCGGTGGATCACTCAGTCACACTATCAGTTAAGGAGCGCTGATGGTTATAGCACTTTGATTGCATCTCCTTCAATTATGCCATCATCATCTTAGTCTCACGTAGCTCACGTCATAGAGCGCTAAACATCTCATTCAGCTTATTAGTGTGTCGTTTCCTTGTGTCTAGAGTAGTAACCAAAGGTGTAATCACCTGCTCACTAGAACATTGTATCGAAGGAAGAGTAGGTGTAGGTAACTTAGAGTAGACCTAGTCCTCGGCCTAGTAGACGGGAGTTCAAGAACACGCTCTGTAACTCCCCAAAATTTCCCGAAACGAGCCATTTAATAATAATGGGCTTTTAAGGGTTAATTTAAGAAATAAATGGATAAATTAGTGGGCTATGGATCAAATTAGCCTTAATGGGCTAGACTTGGTGGGTTTAAGGGCCCTAATCAGCCCTTAAACATGCATAATCAGTCCCATTCCATCACATTTCAAACCCTGGCCACCAAATCCGTAGAGAGAGAAAGTAGAGAGAGAAAGTGAAGAAAATCAAGATTTGGAGTTTGAAGGTTTGAAGGATTGAAGTTCTGGTGGATTGGAGCATCAAAACACAAGGAAAGAGCAACAAAACAAGGTAAGAATCGACCTCTAAGGCCCTCTATAGATCAAACCTGGATTCTAGGGTTTTAGGGTTTTGAAAAGTTTAAAGAAACACATAAAGGTCGAATTTTTACGTATGAAAACGTGTAAAAAACTTAGATTTGGTTTCATGGAAGGTAAACTAAGGATTTGGACGTAGAAAGTTAAGATTTTGGGTTAAAAACGGGCTGGATCTGAGTTTCTGTTCATCCAGCGAAACTGGGCCGCGATCCAGCGAATTTAAGCATTTAACCAGCGAAACCGCGTATTCATTTAGCGAGACTAGGAGAAATTCTAGCAAAACTACAGTTTCGCTCGGGCGAAACTACAGTTTCGCCGGTAATCTCGCTAAGACCCAGACTGACCTATAGATATTGCGAAAGTAGGAAATTCCAACGAAAGTTGGGCGCTCAAGGCAGCGAATCTGTCTAGCGAAACTAGCAGAAGTGCTGCCCAGCGAAACTGCAGGCGAAACTGCAGTTTCGCTACAGCGAAACTATGGGCGAAACTATGAAGAAAATGACGTTTTTGCATATTAACTTTCATGCAGTTAGAGTGTACAGGCTATAGCTTAGGTGGCTTAGAATTTAAGCTATTGGACAAGTTCAGGTGAGTTCTAGATCCCCTATTTTATACATGTTTTAAATGTTTTGGGGCGGTGCGCATACTAAATACATATCTTTATTAACAGTTCTTTTTTAAGTAAAGTTTTATACTCTATATTATACGGAATAGGGTTCTTCTAAGGCATTGATGACGTGTTTTACTTATAGGGATAGAATCTTTATAGTGATGAATTGCTTTGTAACGCGTTGTGTTATATAATGTATAACTTAAACGAGAAAGTGGAACGTAAATAAAGGTTATGAGGCCCATAACATGTACCTTGATAAAGTGATAAAGTAAAGCCTCGCAAGCAATTGATAAAGGAGGGTTGCATTCGTTATGCCCTCACCAGTGATAAAGTGATAAAGTATGCTCGAACAGGCAGGTTAGTAAGTCCTTAATTGGCATGACAATAATGGCCTGATCGGGTACGACAGTAAGTCCTTAATTGGCATGTCGTTAAAGTCCTAGGCAAGCCTAGGCACCGACAGTGACAGAGAATTTACGGATAAAGAAGAGTAACAAATAACAATAAATGATAAAGTAGTGATAAAGTGATAGCCTGTGTGTATTTATATTTTGATAGACAATGATTATCTTCAACTGATAAAGCTAATATATTTTACAAAAGTTATTTAGTAAAGTAAACCTAGAATTCACTCAGCGAAGCTGACTTTTGTATGCATATCAGTTGACAGGTGAGAGTTAGAGCTATGGGATAGAAGCATGGGACTGAAGCTTCTTGGCACTAGAAGACTGGCATCCCTGATGAAGCAAAGATTAAGAGGACTTTAAATAGTTTTTAAGAATTAAAGACAATGTTTATATTTTAATTGTAATGGATTGAAATTTACAGTATTTTCCGCTGCAATATATATATTTATACACATATGAGTAAATGACTGTTTTAAATCGATGTTTTGCTGTGAATGACCAACTGTGAGGCTTCCCTGAGAAAGGTGGGCCTTACAAGTTGCTCATACATATCTTTATTAACAGTTCTTTTTTAAGTAAAGTTTTATGCTCTATATTATTCGGAATAGGGTTCTTCTAAGGCATTGATGACGTGTTTTCCTTATAGGGATAGAATCTTTATAGTGATGAATTGCTTTGTAACGCGTTATGTTATATTATGTATAACTTAAACCAGAAAGTGGAACGTAAATAAAGGTTATGAGGCCCATAACATGTACCTTGATAAAGTGATAAAGTAAATCCTTGCAAGCAATTGATAAAGGAGGGTTGCATTCGTTGTGCCCTCACCAGTGATAAAGTGATAAAGTATGCTCGAACAGGCAGGTCAGTAAGTCCTTAATTGGCATGACAATAATGGCCTGATCGGGTACGACAGTAAGTCCTTAATTGGCATGTCGTTAAAGTCCTAGGCGAGCCTAGGCACCGACAGTGACAGAGAATTGACGGATAAAGAAGAGTAACAAATAATAATAAATGATAAAGTAGTGATAAAATGATAGCCTGTGTGTATTTATATTTTGATAGACAATGATTATTTTAACTGATAAAGCTAGTATATTTTACAAAAGTTATTTAGTAAAGTAAACTTAGAATTCACTCAGCGAAGCTGACTTTTGTATGCATATCAGTTGACAGGTGAGAGCTAGAGCTATGGGATAGAAGCATGGACTGAAGCTTCCTGGCACTAGAAGACTGGCATCCCTGATGAAGCAAAGATTAAGAGGACTTTAAATAGTTTTTAAGAATTAAAGACAATGTTCATATTTCAATTGTAATGGATTGAAATTTACAGTATTTTCCGCTGCAATATATATATTTATACACATATGAGTAAATGACTGTTTTAAATCGATGTTTTGCTGTGAATGACCAACTGTGAGGCTTCCCTAAGAAAGGTGGGCCTTACACGCTCCCTATAAAGCATATGGTTAACGTAGGTAGGATAGTAACTCCAATCCCACAGAGCATCATGTTCAGGTAGTGCAAATGGTTGATCCCGGACTATCTCCTAGGGACGTTGAGGAAGTCGGGGCCACTCAGGTCCTCTATTGAGTATGGGAGGAAGAGGAGGGAATCAGAACGTGCAGGCCTTTTTACTTAAAGTCCATGAAGAATATGTCATGCTATAGTGTACGTGATGTGTATGTCAATAAGTATACAGTGAGGGACAAGTAACGAGTAACTAACAAACTGTGCGTATGACACCCGGTCAAAACAGGTCAACGCTCGCACTAGACTATTTTAATAATAATCCTTTATTTATTATTTATTGTGTTTGACTAGTTGAAAAACCTAAAATAACGATTCTAACAAACCTTACAATCGGTTAACCGTTATGTTTAATAATAATAATAATAATAGTAATACTAATAACAATAATAATACAAATAATAATAATAATACTAATAATAACAATAAAACTAATAATAACAATAAAACTAATAATAACAATTAGTTGTTAAGTCTAGTGTCATGCATGGATGACACCTAAATCCCAATTGATTCTATAAACCATCTAAACACACACACTCCAAACACATACCCACACACTACCTTTCCATCTTCTCACCTTCACCATCTCCACACCCACATCACCACCATCGGATACCACCACCACCGCCAAGACCATCACCACCGCCGGTCGCCCCACCATCGGCCACCATAACCACCGATCATCACCACCATCCTGTCACCCTCACCACCAAGCACAACCCCGATCATCACCACCATCCCGTCACCCTCACCACCGAGCACCACCACCGACCCGTCACACCACAACCTCCGATCACCACCATCAACTCGAAACCACCACCATCACCCGGAACCACCACCATCATCAACCCGAAACCACCATCACCATCAACCATCATCACCACCCGACACCACCACCACTCTCGGTCACCCAACCCCACCCTCATCGGCCACCGAGCGCGCGACACCCCCTTCTCTCGAACACACCATCACCACTATAAGAAACCTTCATCACCTTCATTTGAGTTAAAACGAGAGGGTTACTAGCTAAGTTACCGTAAGAGCCTCGGAGGAATAATCGGGTGATAAGGAGTCTTCGTATAACGTCGGAAACCATTGGTTTAGGCTCAAGGTATACTCATTTAAGTTAGATAATCCTTATTACTTCATGCATGGATGATCAAGATGATAATCTTGATAAACCCTAGTTTCACTCACTTGAATGTTTAATGAAAATGATATTTTGATAAAAATAATGTTTTGATAAAAAATGAACTTTTAAAAGGGATTATAAATCTGTAAATTTCATGTTAAAAGGGTATTAGTTTGATGTTGTTGATATGATTTGGGTTCAAAAGAGTATATTTAGTTATATATATATGTTGCGTATATATATATGTGTGTATGTATGTGTAGATTGAGAAAATTTGGAGATCATAAGTTCATATGATAACTAAGTTGGAATGATGTTAAAATAAAGTCATAAAACATGGACTAAGCAAATATGATGGATGATGTTGGATATAAGGCCATAGGGATGTGATTAAGATGATATAATGGATGATGTTGAAAAGAAAAGTTTAAGACAAAATATTGATATCAAATGTAATAAGAAAATCACTTAGATAAAAAGTTGGATGACAAAAGACTTGAGGGCTAGAAACCATGAGCAAAGACCGCACGTAAGGCTAAAAGGATGTTATGACTCGACAAAAGACGACAAGTGAGACCCCAAGACTTTATAAATATAACCATATAAAACAGTAAAATAATGTGAATATTTTGGACAAATAACAACGAATAAAAGGAAAATATATAAAAATATATTTTTAAACAAACAACCTCAAGTCAATGGATTTTGAAAGGATAGCTAATACATTCGTAGATTTAAAAACAATATTAATTTTACAAAAAGAATGTATGTTTTATTGTAACAATCTTGACATCGTTAGAAACTGTTTTATAAAATAAATAGATTTTTTAAATAAAAATACAAAATTTACTATCTACAAAAGGAATTGGTAAATGTTTGAACAAATTACCACAAACTATAAAAATAAATATGAATTTGAGATTGTGATTGTATGAATCATCTAGTTTAAGAATATAATACGTAAGAAATAAATGTAGAATTTACAAGTAGACTAGTGATATTAGATGCCTAGTTAAATAAGAAACACACATTTAAGATAGATAGTTTATAAGAAGGATGCAATACAACTCATAGTTCCTTACGAAAAGTGATATGCATTTACAAATATCAATGAATTTCCTTAAACTACGATAAAAACATTTTATTTTTTAAAGGAATAAGTTGGGTGAACAAGCATTTTCATAAACATGCTTTGTCAAATGTTAATTAAGTCTTCCACGTCTAGGATCTGGATAGATTAGTGCAAGACATTTCTGATCGGTTATTGATCACGTACGAATGTGAGTTCTTCGGCCCCATTTTCTTTAAATATTATTTTATTTAAACGGTTTTGGGGAAAAAGCATGGTAAACTGTTTTTATTTACATGATGGCTTGATGGGTAAAACGAGGATAATATATTTATGACAGTACAAGTTTTGGTCAATAGTAAAGTGTATGACTATTGAGCCCTAAATCCCCCCATAATCATTAACCTCCGGGATGAAGCCACATACTATATTAGTAGATATATCAGGTTAGAAGGGCCCGCTCGCGCGACAAGTCGCGCTGGTCAGGATATATGTGGCGAGGAAGTTTATATGTTTGGACTGTTGTAGGACAACGACGTGTTTCTTGGCTTGATTATGGACTTATGACCTTATTGTTATCATAGGACCTAGTTAGTCTATGTTGGGTATATTATCTCGCTACATCATAAGGGTTTTGAAAAATTGATTATTTATAAAGTTTTAAAACCCGAATGCTCACCAACTTTATGTTGACAAGTATTTTCTCATGCTTTTCAGGGTTGTAAGTAAGCTCTATTGAGAGTTAACGGAATGGGTCTCTGGAGGGTCAAACGTGTTAGTTGACTACCTGTAGTGGGAACTTTGTAATAAATAAATGTTGTCGTTTGACTGAACAAGACGGTTGTAATTAGTACATGAATTTCACTATGGTATGTTTGAAAACGCATAAAGGTCTAACCCTTGTAGTCAACTGCTTGATTTTTAACGTTTGACTATAATTGTTGGAATAATTTCAACTTTCGCTACCACCACGTCACGTGACCTTCCGCTGTGATTTTGGGGTGTGACAGTGCGGTTATATACTAGTTTGTATGCAACCTACTTCCCTATAACCAATGGCTCTCATACCAATCTATCACACCCTCAAATTCCACGTGCAGGGTTTTACCGTGAGACGTGTAAACATACCAGGATCTAAGTCATTAGTTACTCAAAACGACACTATATGAAATATTTAAAAACAAACCAGAGTTTAAAACTTTAAAACTTTACGGAAGCGCTTTGTAATTAAGTCAAACCCAAAGCATTCAAAGTGTAATATTGGCAGAACACACGCCAACGCATTGTTTGTAAACACGTAAATTGAAAACCAAATGTCAAGACATAATATGAAGCTTTAAAATGCATGTTGGATTTGTGATGTGCTCTTACTAGCAACCGGAGTTAACGACCTGAGAATAGCATACTAAAATAGTCGACACAACGGTTGGTGAGTTCAAGAGTTTACGATTAACATAATCAGTAATAGTTGTAAAACATAAGAAGTGCATTGGAATAGATAGCTAGTCTATATTCATAAGTAGTACTACCCCAATTTCCCGCTACTTACCAATATTAACGATCTGAAAGTGTGAGGGCTTCCATGGTATATCATACTATATGACACTATACCTAACTTACAATAATAAAGCATTTCTAAACAAGTATGCTATCTCCTCCAAAAGAGAGTGTATAAAAACTGGGGCATGAACTCACCTGGTACTTCAATACAAAATAATGCAAGCTACGAAGGAACGGAAAGACAACCCGTTAAAGGTTAGCTAGAACATGTGAGTTTGTGTAACACCCGGATATTTTTTTTGAAGCCGACGAAAGAAGAAAAAGAAATAAAGTCTAAAGTCGGAGGACCAAACTTGCCAAAACGGGAGAAAACTTGGGAGAGAAGGAGAATAAGAGGGGAGGGCAGCCCACACCCTCCCCACATCTCCAAAAGTTCAGCCAAAAGAGAGAAGAGAAGAGAGAAAGGAAGAAAAGAGGAAGAAAAGTTGGTTCGGGTTGGTTTGAGCGAGCAAAAACGTTGAGAAGCGAGTCAAATCGAAGCTCTTCTCGTTGTGGTCGTTTGTGTGAGTTCTAGGACCCCTATTTTACTCGTTTTCAACTGATTTGGGGCTGGAACACATAGTAAACCTGTTTTGTATGTGTGTGTGTTGACCTATTTGGGTGTGATTGCATGTGGTGCGTTTGGAGTATGTTCTTGGACTTGTGTGTGCTTGAGTGGTGTCATAGTATGCATTCCTAAGGTTTAGGATGGTTGATTTGGGCTTAGAATGGGTTTGGATAAGCTTGGGTTCGAGATGACTGCATTCTACACCAGTTAGGGCTGGCGACCGACTGGAGGCCATACGGCCGACTGGAGGGCGATTGGGGTTCAGTCGCACAATTGAGGGTCAGTCGCACGACTGGGGGTTCCAGTCTCATGGGAAGTCATGCGACTAAGAGATCAGTCGCATAGGTGCTCAATCGCATGAGGTCCATTCGCATAAGGTCCATTCGTATAGTGTTCATTCGGACGATTGGGTGTTCATTCGCATAGGTATTCATTCGTATAGATCCAATCGCATGATGTTCAGTCGCATGAAGGTCATGCGACTGAAGGGTTTCCATACTCCCAAATAGGGTTGTTGTACTCTAGGAGGAACATAGTTGAAGTACTGACTTTCGGGGAAAGTGCAGATGTAAGTTTGACGTGGAAGTTCCCGTAGGTACACGTAAGACAACCGTGGGGATCTTAAAAGTCATATAGGGCATGATAACTATGATGATGCATGTTTACGCATGATGTATGTTATGTATGTATGATGATGCCCTGTATATCAATGCTATAGCGTATGTGATGTTCCTTATTATGATGTATGTTTATCTTTCCCGTGACTTTACGTGTTATGTTAATGAATGAAACGAAAGTATTATGTAACGTAAAGTGAAAGATAATGAAAGAGGAACATGATGAATGAATGCATGCATTAATGAATGATGAAAGTAATGATAGTCTTGCGAGCATTGGATATCGGGACACACCAATTAAGGTGTTAGTCCAACGGTGTGCGGGTTCGCTACCCCGAGAGGATGCACATCGGGGTCTTTCTTTGTAATTGACCATTATTATAGAACCTCTACCGCTTACTCCTAGTACTGCGGCACCACGTTTAGCTGTCTCTTCATAGACTTTAGCCCAGTAGCTAAATAGTTCGGGTTGTAGTACAGGGTATGGTACGAAAGGTATCTGGTGTGCAAGAAAAGATGTAATGATGAATGAACGAATAGAGAAGATAATAATGATATTATCTACGTGTACGTATGATGTGTGATAGCACGAAAGTAAAGAAAAGGTTTTAACGAAAGTAAAGTATGTTTTATTATAAAACTAGAACTCACTCAGCAACGCTGACTTTTTATGTGTTTCCAGTTGGCAGGTAAGGTTAGTGAGGATGGCACGAGGCGGCTACTCAGCTCTTTTGGGATGGCATTCTTTTGTTTAACGCTTTTGTATTGTAATGCAGACAAATGATATTTTGTAATGAGTGTTGTATTACTTTGCAAAAGCATTTATAGTAAAATGAAAAGTTATTTTCACAGTTTCCGCTACTGATTTTAGTAAAGATTATATAATGATGTGTTTTGAGTGCAATGATGACCAGCTGTGAGGTGCCCGGGAACGGAGCCTTACAGTTTGTAAGTACTCAAGACCAGAATGACTTAACAGACCCTAAGTGCTCAATACAACGGTTGACCCAAGTGATATAATAAACAATAAAACATTTTGACCTAGTTGACCCGGTTGACCCAACGGTTTTCATACGACACATGCAAATCTCAACCAATCATCATACTCAATATTAATACAATTAAATCCTAACTACCAGTTATACATTGGGTTTAGTCACGCACAACATGCCATGTGAAGCCACTCATGGCTACACACCCTAAACCTTGCAAATCCCACTAGGTAGGGGCTTCATATTCGCACGCGTGTATGATACTCATCATCATAATCCCACATGTAATTCATACAACCAAGACATCAACAATATAATAATCAACAATCACAATTCATCATGGCACGTAACTTGTACACTTGCACATTTTCCAAGAAAACTGAGATTTCCCCATAGATTCTTCAATAAACCAAATGACCCAATTATCATAATCTAACACATTAGACATCATCCATGATCACTCTTGCATGCTCCTAACATCCTAATCACGATCAAATCACCAAATCACATGTTTAATATAAATAAAGTTTCCCTTTCGGGAAAGTAATATCCAAAATCTATATTTTCATCAATTCCAATTCTAATGTCATCAATAACATCTCTAACCTAGTTCATAGCAATCATAACAACCCTAACATACACCAATCATAAACATGAATTCCCATGAACAGAAGTTTCTACTTTAGGCAATATATGAAGTATATGATCAAACCATGGAATTCTTGCATAATCATCATAACCAACATTCATATAACATAACTAACAACATATCATCATAAAAAAAATCATCAATTTTGACTTTTCCTCATCAATTTTGACTTTTCCTTATCAATTTCAAACTAGGGTTGCTCTTGAATCCAAAAACTATTAAAATCAATCAAAATCTAATCTTTAATCATGTAGAAATCAAGAATTGACACTTGTTACACGTTGGAATCACTTGGAACTAATCAAAATCGAGTGTTGTGTTTTTATTGATCAAGATCGCAAAGGGAGGAGGTTTGGTGATGGTTCGGGCGCAATGGGGGATGTGACGGGGGGGGGGGGGGTTAGGGTTTTGGTTTTTGGTAACATTTAGTTTTATGGTAATTACAAAGTAACCCTCCTTGTTTAAATTTTATAAAACTAATCTTTTTAAACACTTTTTAAATACTTCTAACTACAAAAATCATATATTATTATTAAGCAATAATAATCATACATTTTAGCTAGCAACAAAATACACGAATCCAATATAACACGTTGGCATGTTATAAAGCAAAATTCACAAATAATATTTAAAATTCATAAATCACATAACCACAAATTAATAATCAACATTATTAATTAAATTATTATATGTTAACCATAGTTAACTATTATTAGGTCACCAACGTGCAACGACAACTAGTGTGTGATCAACATTAATCAACGTGCAACCACAAATTAATCAACATTATTAATTAAATTATTATATGTTAACCATAGTTAACTATTATTAGGTCACCAATGTGTAACGACAACTAGTGTGTGATCACGACACTTGTATGCAAGACCTAACGAAACTAACGGTGTTTGGTAACGGAAAATTACTGGATGTCACAGAATAGTCTAACAGTATGAGAAGATTTTTTATGACCCGTTACATTTTTGGACCCTTGATTAGACTAAATAATTTTTTGAGGACTCAGTTTCATACAATCTAGGGAACATGTCTTTTAGTGTGAGATTCCGAAAAGAAACATTCGTTCAAAGGGTCGTTGTTATCACCTATCCCAAATCCTAACTTCTGTTTTAAACAACCTCTTAATAATACCTTTTATAAACAAATCCTTTCCAATTCTAATAATGTTGCTCTAAGGCCCCTTGATGTGTAAATTATACTTAGGCATATAATTGTTTATATATCTTTTAGTGTTAACACACTCCAACCATAATGGGTTAACTTCTGGTTTCATCCTCTACTACCACTTAGCCTACATTGCAAGGTTGATAATTCAAAGACTTCCAACATGGAGGCCCTTAAAACATTTTGGGTTTAGTAACATTATGCCTAGCGACCCAGTAAGCTTTTATCTTTATAACCCCTTCCCTAAAGGAAATTGCTATGAAAATTATCTAGTGAAGTTTTCGTTAGAGCTTTAATAGTAGATATTAAATATAAAGGGACACGATTAAGGAACGATTTCAAAATTGGTTACCAATGCTTTGAAAGATTCCAAAATTGGTTACCAATGTTTTGAAATATTCATGTTAATGAAGCACGTTCGAAAAATAATAAACACATTACGCACTACTATCATGGTACATCAAAGTCAGCCCAAGAATACATCTCGTTAGTGCTTGTAAATATCAAGAAAATAAATGTACAATTCATAAAGCCGCCAAAGTAAATTCTGAAAATACATAAACTTAGGTAAGAAACACACAAGTCTTTATTTAATATTCATGTTGAATAACAAATTTTTATAGTTTAAGATTCTTGTTACTCGGTGTAGTTTCTCATCAGAATAATTTTTTTAGTCATTATGTTATGACTTATGAGCAGGTTACTCTTAGTATTGTTACTGCTTTGTTTTCATCCCTATGCCACATCTTTGTTATCCGGACACAAAAATATAAACTTAACAAAACTTATGAAACGTTTTTGGAGCTAGGCCTCGAGGTCTAAATGGATCTAGGCATGTCGAAAATAAACGTAACCCGATTAAACCGATGAACCGATTATTCATACCCCGATTAAACTTGACCCGAGCCTACCAAAAACATATTAACCCAAACTCGATTTACCCGAATGTTATTCATCTTGGTTATCAAGTGACTTTTCCATGAGAAAAACCCAATTAAACCGAACCACTCTACCCGAAAAACAATTAACCTAAATCCTATTACCCAAGTGATGAAGTATGAAGCGAAACATTGCACTATTACGGTAAGTTCCAAGTCTGAAACTAAACCGTGCTTCCATTTATATAACTAATTGTCTAGTAATCTTTTAGTACTACCTATGCTCTTCATTTCTTTTATTATTTGTTCAATTAACTCAAACACCAACAAAATACACATATGCTCATTCAGAATCACGTACCTAAAAACCCGACCAAACACTCACGAAAGTGATTACCCAAACCCGATGCATCCAAAAATAATTCGGATTGGTTAACAGTTATCGAATGACCTTCCAATTAGCAAAAAAACGACTAACCCAAATCGTTCTATACAAACGCGATTAAATAACCCAACAACACCCCTAAATGAACCAACTTCTCTATCTTTAGATCATACTTAAGTTTGAATACAATTTTATATAACAAAAAGGCCTTTACCAGTAGCTATATTATAATATGTATTATTACCTTTGGTCGGTGGCTACAGTGCCACCGTACCAAGGGCAATGCATAATATACAACTTCTAAAAGCACAAGCATATGTCTTGATCTTCACAAAGGTACAAAACGATTAAGATTAAAATGATGTCTACCGTGAGTTTGGGGGTCGCTAAAGGCCCGCTGGCGGAGCTATGGCAGCGGCCGCCCTCACCCTCCCATCGCCTTCTCCGTTTAAGAACCCTTAATCAGTCGGATCGTGCACCGGTAGTTTTCAATCTGACCCCTAAACTCCCTCACACCATCAATAGCCATTGTGGTCAGTAATCGCCATCACGACAAGACCACAAGAGGCGGAGCTTGTCGTGATGGCCTTCTAATAACGCAAGTCGTCGTCGGACCTTAGAAACGTCTCTTTTCTTTCGCGGTCGAAAGCCGATCTAAAGGATCTAAAGGGCGGCGACTATGTAAGGGGCGGCGACGGTTTGTGTGTTTGAATGGCGAGAGGAATGGTGATTGTGTTGTAGGTAATGCTATGGTGATGGTGGTGCTCGGTGTGAGCTGAAAGTGGAAGAGAAAGATAGGTAAAAGTTTTTAAGATGGGTTATTAGTGTTTTGAGAAATGTGAAGAGTAAAGATAATTAAAAGTGAAAATTAAAGTAGATGTTAGGGGTCAGATGAGAGGAGTCCCAAAATATTTTTCATCTTTTTTTTTTCAAACGTACAAAGCTATTTTAATTTTATCTTTTCTAATATAGTATAAAGTCAAATACAAAAGTGATGAATTGAACTTTTTTTAGGTAAATTAATACATATTTCTAAATCATTTTTTATAAACTAAATGTCTAGAATTTATTTAAAGTATTTTAAATTTTTAGTTTATGTGTTTATATATTAAATAGAGACTCTATATTAGAATTGTTATAATGTTTAACAGACAATTAAAATATTTAACTTATCAAGCTAAAACAAACACATCTTATATATATTCATTTGTTATTTTATTAATTCTTATGATTCTTTTGTTTTTTTACAAAAAGTAATATTATTTTCATTGTGTGACGAAAAAACCCCGCGACAACGCGCGGGAGTCGTTACTAGTTTTATTTATTCCGATTTTATGATTCCTATCCATAACCTTCGATATATAATTTAAAATTATACGTATCGCACACGTGGGACCAAACTTCAATGCAAAATTACGACTATTGCTTCTTTGATTTCTTTATCCTCAAGATCTCGTAGAATCATCACATGGTGCAGATAACGTTGCAGAAATTTAACACTAATTTCTAGGGTTTCATCTTTCAAGTGGCCCGTGGTAGGTACACAATCATCAAATGCCCTAATAAGTAATAACAACATCATCATCAACATCCTCCTTCAAATCAAACAACTTCACAGCATCAATGGAGTCAACACTCTTAACCACCACCGTCTTCGGTCTCACCAAAACCCTAAATTACTCCACCACAAGCGCTCGGAGTCACCTCGCACTTCTTCATCTCCGGCGGACAACCGCCGTCGCCAACGCTGAGGTTCGGAGGTCATGTGTGAAGTTCGGTTTTGTGGCTCCGTTGTTTGGGCGGAGGAGTGTTGGTGGTGGGGGATTGCCTTTGGTTAGGTATCGATTGGCGTGTGTTTCGAGCTCTGCTGCTTCGTTTGCGTCCGGTGGTGGGGGAGTTGGAGGAGGGGTGTATGGTGGAGGTGGAGGTGGAGGTGGTGGCGCTGGTGGTGAGGGAGGGGAGGTTAAGGTGAATCCTATTGCTGGTGGAGGTGATGATGCTTCTGCTCTTACGGCTGATGTGATAATTCTAGATGTTGGGGTAAGGTTTATTGTTTAGGGATTTATCTGCTTATTGTTGATATTGATAAATGATTAAATGATGAAATGATGATGATCATAATTAACCAAATATTCTATATATCAATATTATCTTGTTTTAAATCAGAATTTTCTGTATATCGTTGTCAATGTGCTTATCAGATTTTTCTACAATATTGCTGTTTTGAATCAGCTGAGCTTAAGTGCTCTTGTCAGAACAATGGATGTTTGTAGATGTGTGGCAGAACACAGTCAGCACACAGGAGTTAAATAATCTTTGTTTGTGTATTTGGATTAGGATTGGAGAATTTCAAAAGATATGAACTCTGTTTTGTGAATGCACTATTTTGTAGTAAACTGAAATGAATAGCTGTCAGCTGTCAAACATCTCAAACACATTTACACAATTTTAATTTTGATGGTTTTAGAACTTAGAAGACATCGGGACTGGTAGCATTATATGTGGCTATGTATCTTATTATTGATAATATGCGAAGTTAAGTGTAAATGGGTGACACATGATAAGAAAAGGAATCTTATTGCAACTGGCATGAAATAATTGAAATAGTTCCAGGCTTATTTTACGACTTCCCTTTCTCTTTTTCTTAGTTGCACATTTCTTTTCAGATATCAATTTTTCACCTTTTTCGTGGTTCTTGTGAATTGGTTCTCAACTTACAAATCCTTTTCTCTGTCAGGGTATGACTTGTGGAGGGTGTTCTGCAAGTGTAAAAAGAATTTTGGAGAGTCAAGTAAGTACTTCTACATGCATTGCATATTTTTGTTTTAGACTTCAAATGTAAGGGTTTGCTGTGTTCAAGAGGTATCCGCCTCAATACTCGTATTCTTATTATCATTTTAAATGACAGAAATCAGATAATTGTCCACACTAAGTAGGAAATGATCTCTGGGACTATAAAGATAATTTTTTACATACACCTAAATAAAAACAATTTTTCTGTTAAAGTTTAAGTTCTTTGCCTGTATATATAGATCGTGAATTGATCTGGGTCACTGAAGATACTTAATATGTTAACAGCCACTGGTGTCAGCTGCCAGTGTGAATCTTACAACAGAGACAGCAATTGTATGGCCTGTACCTGAAGCCAAGATTACACCAAACTGGCAAAAAGTCTTGGGAGAAGAACTTGCAAAACATTTGACAACTTGTGGATTTAATTCTAACGTTAGAGGTCAGTATCTTTTCTACTGTAATATTTAATTCCATGTTGTATTGTTATGCACAATTTTACTTATTTTTTTATATGTTACTTTTGTCAAACCTTAGGGAGCAAAATTGATTTTTTATTTTTTATATTTACTTTTGTCAAACCTTAGGGAGCAAAATTGAAATTGATAGAAGAGCATGCTAATACTAGATGATATAAATGAAAATGTTGAGAGACCTATTGATGCTAATATTATGCTGTACCTCTGGTAAAAAAAAAACTCAAGTATTTTGTGCACTTATCTTGTCAGTTTTGTTTCTCTTGACCTGGATACTTCATACTTGCCACACTGTATTTTGTCTTTTCCTTCTGGTGTCTGTTTTGTTCGGTTTTTGGGGTTGAGTCTAAGTTTGCAAGGATCCATCAGGTTTTGGTTGCCCTACAAGAATCTTTGCATGACATTTCTTCCAGGCATTGAAATGATATTACATTGGCTTCCTCCAAAGTAACGTGCAATATCGTTGGGGGGGGGGGGGGGTGATGACAATAGTTTAGTGGAAAGATCTGACATTTCTTCAAAGCTGCAAATAATTTCAAGTTGCCGAGATAGACGTGCTAATAGTTAAAACTTTTTTTTTTCAAATAGCGTGTACAGTAGTAACATGTTGGCTAAAGGGTCTTTCATCAATCAATGTTTGTTTTTCTAAAAGACAAAAATCAAGACTGACCAAAATCGTTATTAAACTCAATATTCCTCATTCAGTTGATGTCTTTTGGTTTTATCCCACAAGAATTGAGTGTTCTATTTACTTTCAAGTTTTAAACAACCTTTTGTTTTAATGAAACTTCTCTCTCATATTTAATGGAGCCTCTGTTGTAGTGCACATGTTTTTCAATTGAAATTTTTTATTATATTCATTGCTTTTTCTAATAACAAGAGTCTTCTTCAAAGTGTTTTGTTAATCATATTTAGCACACAATACCTTATTGTCACTAACTTGGTAATTATATTAAGGATTGGTGGGTAACTGACAGGTGAGGCTGCAACCAAAGGAGAGTCAACTTAAAAGTGCAATGGATTCTTGTAAGAGCAACCATAATCCTTTGTGGTATGTCCTTGTTACTTAGACATTTAGTTTTTATATTTTCTTTATGTCATTTTGTTCATACCAGAATTTTCAACTCCATATCTGGAAGCGAATTTGATCTTGGAGTCATTTTAATTTAGCTCTTTAATCCATAGGTGAGTCTTTTTTTGCAAGGAGGAAATTCTACCATGGGGGCACCCTCGCATTTTGGAAGCCTTACTTAGCCTGACCTTCTTTTTTCATTTTATGTACTAGAGAATCTCGCTACTTCAAAAGCATTAATGTACACTAATGATCATTTCCTTATGATAGTTAAAGAACAATTAAGTGGAATTTTGTATCCTTCTTTCTAGTTTGAAATAAGTTATTCCATATGTTTCCTTGTGTTCTACAAAAAAAATCTGTTCTATTTATTAGATATTAGTCATCTGAAGAGATTTTGATATATTTATATATACACGGATGGTTGATTGTAAGTGAAATATATAATATATTAATTGACTCAATGGTAGTGTCTATTTATACTTTTTGATTCATTTCTTTGACAAGTAGATTTTGTGTAGCATTTTACTTTTGACTTTCATGTGTCTTTTCTGTAAGATCTTTTGGTGTTCTTTCTATCGACAAGTAGCCAATGGCAGACCTTAACAAATTTCCATACTTAGTGTCTTATTGACAATATTCGGATGTTTACATTTCAAAGTTAATCTGTGTTAATCTCTTCCCGCCTATCTCTTACTGATTTAAGTATCATAACTTCTATTTTTTCTGTTTTATTAAGCAAGTGCTGAAAGCTGTGAGTTTTGTGGTCAAACAAAGCTGATTGTGTTTTGTAATCATAATTACCACACTTCTTATAAAAATAGACAACATTTTTTTGGGCCAACCCAGCCCATATTGAATATGACCCATTTAACCTAACTCGCTTGACCCGTTACCCAATTCGCTCATCATGCCACCTCTAGGCGTGATGTTGATTTAGACCTTTATTATTAGTGGATAACTTGCAATGGTTCTTTAACCGTCATTGTTTGCCTTCTTGCAGATTCTAAGAAAGAAAGTGTCTTCCAAACATTTCAAAGGAAGGTAGAAGAAAAGCATAACCAATTAAAAGAAAGTGGTATGTGCTTAAATAGTACCTTTATTAAGTTTCATGATTTTTAATTGATATTTTGATTACATATTTTTAATTTTGGTAGGTAGGGGACTTGCAGTATCTTGGGCTTTATGTGCTGTGTGCCTTTTTGGGCATGTCTCTCATTTCATAGGAGCCAAGGCTTGGTGGATCCATGCCATGCATTCCACTGGTTTCCACTTGTCTTTGTCTTTATTTACGCTGTTGATTCCTGGACGCCAACTCATTGTTGATGGTATGAAAAGTCTTATAAGGGGGACTCCAAACATGAACACGTTAGTTGGTCTTGGAGCAATATCGTCTTTCACAGTTAGCTCACTAGCAGCATTGATACCAAAATTGGTAACCACCGCTCTTCTTTTGTATAATATTATGCTGTTGTGTGCAAATGTGTTCTTTTTTCCCACCTAATTGAGCATTTGACACAAATAGTGCAGAAATATAAATGAAAACAAGTCAATAAAGGTAGAACAAAGTTGCACTTGACCTTAGAAAACAGGCTTTTAGTCCCATAAAAAACGAACGGGATCTCTAGATAAGTTTTACTTGTTTAGTAAAACTTATTGTTAATTTTTATTTTTTTTGGTGTCCACGAAAACATGTTAACTCAGCTGCTTACCAGTGCAAAACTAAAAATATTAGCTCTGTTTAGTATAAAAAAAGGATTTGAATTTACTCATTCAAGAATCAAGAATATTGTTTTTTTATTTTTAAAGATGGTTAGTAGCTTGGTTTGACTCACTACTCAGTAAGCAATAAGTACAAACCAAAACAATCTGAAGCACTGTAAATTCTGATTTAATGGAAAATGCATCAGGCATCAATTTTTACCAAAATCTAACATATCCAAACATAAACAGGAAATAACCTCATGTGGATAACTTTTACCTCCTTATCCGAGTCAGTGCCAAATTTTGTAAACCTATTAACTTAAAAATGATTTCTAACCCTAACATTGAGTTATTACTAGTGAGGGATAATCACACTCAGTTACTCACCATAAGATAGAATTACTTGTGTAATGGGGGTTCTACAAACCCGAACTGAAATATTGGGTCAAACTGGGTCGGGTCAGCTGCTGAATGGAGGGAAACAGGGCAGCTGCTGAATGGAGGGAAACGGGGCGGAGAGAAATTGAGTGGCGTAAAAAAGTTCAAAATGTAGGAGACGGAGAAATTGCAGGAAGTGGGGGAAAACTGTCATGATGAGGCTGCTGTATTTAAGTTTATATATTCATTTTTTAATTAGGATCAGGTTATCTTGTTTATGTTAAAGTTGGTCTAGAATTGTACCTAGAGATCTAATCCTTCTCGAATTGGATTAAAATCTGTAGCCGACTAGTTATCAATTCCATCTTTATCCTTTGATTTTCTGGGTTCTATCACATGTATATTTGTTTTTCTTATCTCTTTCTGGCCCAGGAGATATTTCAGCAATTGGTAAATAATAAATTTTCCTCCTGTTTTATTTTGTCTCATGCATAGGGTTGGAAGGTTTTCTTTGAAGAACCAATTATGCTCATAGCATTTGTTTTACTGGGAAGGAATCTTGAACAAAGAGCTAAAATCAAGGCCACTAGTGACATGGCAAGCCTTCTTAGTGTTCTGCCACCAAAAGCTCGTCTTCTAGTGAGTGATGGTGATGATGATAAATCCAGCTCAACAGTGGATGTTCCTTGTGACAGTCTCTCTGTTGGAGATAAAATTGTTGTATTACCTGGAGTAAGTAAAATTTGAACTTTAATGTCAGAACAGAACATTATTCTGAGTTCAATCAGTTTACAGAATGCTATTATCAATATTCAGGATCGTGTGCCTGCTGATGGTATAGTCACAGCTGGCAGAAGTACTGTGGACGAGTCAAGTTTCACTGGGGAGCCACTCCCCGTCACTAAGCTTCCAGGGGTAATATGATTGCTGTTTTCTTTTTTAAAAAAATAGGCATGGATTCTATTTGTGTAAGGATCTCAGCTTTCTATTACTAGCAGCTGAAAATTAATATGCACAACTGGATTTATGTGGTAGGCTGAAGTGTCAGCAGGTAGTATTAATCTTAATGGAGCACTTACTGTTGAAGTACAAAGGTCAGGAGGTGAGACCTTCATGGGGGACATTGTCCGTTTGGTAGAAGAAGCTCAGAGTAGAGAAGCTCCTGTTCAACGTCTGGCTGACAAGGTCATACTTTTATTTTAATATGTTGTTTTTAGTAAAGCAATCTTAGCATATATATACATTAAGTTACAAATTGTTTGAGACTCTTTAATTTATAATGTTGAATGTTGCTTGGCTAGGTTGCTGGACACTTTACATATGGTGTAATGGCAATTTCTGCTGCCACATTTGTGTTCTGGAGTACTTTTGGTGCACATATATTGCCAGCCACTCTTCGGCATGGAAGTGCCATGTCATTAGCATTGCAGCTCTCGTGTAGTGTTTTGGTATTTAACCTTTTTCTTCACTAAACAGTAATTCATTTCTTTTATAGGATTTTTTAGATTATCATAATGGTCAAAAATATTCAATGGAATATTTTGCAATCTGCATCATGTAGCCTTTCTAAATATATAATAAGCTTAACAAATGTTCTGTGAGTGTAGGTTGTTGCTTGTCCATGTGCATTGGGTTTAGCAACACCAACTGCTGTGCTGGTATGTATATCCAATATATTTATATAAATCTGTGAAGATGGTCTTCTTTTGTTTACTTATATTATGCTACTTTTGTAGGTTGGAACTTCACTTGGTGCCACAAAAGGATTGCTTTTGCGTGGTGGAAGTATCTTAGAGAAGTTTTCTGCGGTTGACACAATTGTTTTTGACAAAACAGGGACATTGACAATTGGCAAACCTGTTGTCACAAAAATAGTGACCACAGCATCTGGCAAATCCGATTTACGGTTGAGTATTGATCTATATCCTTACTGGAAACATATATCAGTCATCCTGTTTGATATTTTGCTAAGTATAATACATCAGAAGTTATTTGCATACAAAAAACTAAAATATAGTTGAACCATAAGTATGAATGTATGATGCTGTTGAAATAATGGGAAAATTAACTATGATGCAGGCCAAATTCAAATGAGAAATGGTCTGAAACTGATGTACTGAAGTTAGCTGCTGCAGTTGAATCTAACACAATTCATCCAATTGGGAAAGCTATCCTGGAAGCTGCTCGGGTTGCTAAATGTCCTAATGTAAAGGTATTTTTCATGCACTCTTAGCAGAGCAAGCTATATAAGTGCATGAGTTATCCATCCTTTTTAATAGCGCGGAACTGTTACTAAATTTCACTACAGAAGGAGTTTTTAGGGCCAACTCATATGGTCTTATGGGAAAATATAATTTTAAGTATGAAAGTTTGTAAACTTGCTCATATAAAGTCCTCATTTTTTTCTTTTTGTAGTAAATAAGACACCCTTGCTATTTGTTTTTTCATGTTGGCTTTGAATTCAATTCTAGATTTTGGGTTCTTAGGACCTGTAATTTCTTTAGTCCATCTATTCTGTTGAGATGGTTACCTATGATAATTATGTATGATTATGTTTATAAGTTGGTGATTATAGAGTTAAACTGATCATGTGAGTTTGCAGGCTGATGATGGGACGTTTGTTGAAGAACCTGGATCAGGTGCAGTAGCCTCTTGTGGGAAGAAGATAGTTTCTGTGGGTTCACTGGAATGGGTGAGAAGGTACTTTATAATTTGCAGCCACTCTAGTAACTTGAAGTTTGCATATATTGTATATCTAATTAGAATTAGAAAGCTAATGCAGGCATGGAGTTACCGAGAACCCGTTTCTGGAAACTGAAGAATTTAAAAATCAATCAGTTGTATATGTTGGGGTAGATGGTGTGCTTGCAGGTCTTATTTATGTTGAGGATCAGATAAGAGAAGATGCTTCACATGTTGTTCAATCTTTGACTAGTCAAGGAATAAATGTATTCTTGCTTTCTGGGGATAAAAAAAGTTCAGCTGAATATGTTGCATCTGTAGTTGGTATTCCAAAGGAACAGGTACAATGGTTTTATTGTAGTTAACAACGATATCTTTTGGGTGTTGACATGTTGTCACAACGCTATGAAAATAATATTGTTGTTTTTGATAACCTAAAATTGGTGAGTGGCAGGTGTTTATGGTGTCAAACCTGATGAGAAAAGTAAATTTATAAGCAGACTTCAGAAGAATCAACATATTGTGGCTATGGTTGGAGATGGAGTCAATGATGCTGCTGCTTTGGCTGAATCACATGTAGGAGTTGCCATAGGTGGTGGCGTTGGAGCTGCCAGCGAGGTCGCCTCGGTTGTGCTCATGGGTAACAAAATTTCACAGGTACAGGCCGTCACTTTTACTTATGTGGAAATTCCATTAAAGTATTTGATGCTTTATTTAGATTTCATACGTACTTGTTGGGAATTTAACAGTAAAGCAGTGCTAACATTAACCCCTTTACAGTTAATTGATGCATTGGAGCTTAGCAGACAAACCATGAACACCGTGAAGCAAAATCTCTGGTGGGCTTTCGGCTACAATATTGTAAGTTGTACTTCTCAATCATTGCACTGTATTATTTATTGAACCGCAGCATACAATGACTGAAAAGGCTTATTGAGTAGATTCAGTCCAGAACTCTTCAAGTGATGGCCAAATTAACTTGTTAATCATTGCACTCTACAATTTAAACTATTATGGTAGTATAAAAGTTTAATCAACACATGGTTGCATTTGACCCTTCAAGAAGTTATGAAAAATTTCAGGTTGGGATTCCAATAGCTGCTGGAACATTGTTGCCGGTGACAGGATTGATGCTTACTCCCTCGATTGCTGGGGCCCTCATGGGTTTGAGCTCTATTGGCGTTATGGCTAATTCGTTGCTTCTGAGATTCAGATTTACATCACAACAGAAGAAAATTAACGGACAATCAGCATCATATCAAGTGCAAGAAGACATTGAAGCACCCAAAACCCTCACTTAGATTCAGATTGTATGTATATTCCATTCATGTCGGTCGGTTAACAAATGAGGGAGAAAAAGAGATATTAGGGAGTTAATGTGTCTTGTCATTTTGTTTAAAGGTTATTGAACACGGTATCACATATTATTATGCTTTTTTGTAGTGAAATATTCAAAAGCTTATATTATAAGAGTAGCAGTCACCGACTCATCGTGCCTGACAATATATCAATCGATGAGATTTGGTGAAATTGGTGACAATATATCAATCGATGAAATTTGGGTGAAATTAGGGGGTGGTTAGTGCCACCATTGCAACCACATTTATTCTCATCACCGCAGCTCTGATGTCGCAGTAGCTGGACGCTGTCGTTTACTATTATCTCTAGCCACTATAAAAATAACATAATAGGTGAACCCGCTATGGTTCAACATTTGATTGAACCCATTTGAGCTATGAGTTAATAGCGGCTCGTTTAGACCTGAACTCGTATCAATCTGTTACACATCCAAACCGGCCTTGCCTGAACTAGTATCATGTCATTTTGGCATGCTTAAGTTTATGAATGATTTGGGTCTATGAAATGTATGTATCCGATCATAATGAGTTAGTACATATATGCATCAGTTCGTTGACTTCCATTTTGTAGTTGATAAAGGTAGGTAACATCTGCAACCAAGTACTTAATACATTATGTTGGTTAGAAATTGCATACCAGTATGATACGCCTTTTGATGTATGTACTAACTCTATTGTGATATATGCATATCATAATGAGTTTTGCATATGTATATACAAAACTCTATTGTGATGTGCTTATGTGATATATGCATTATAATTTGGTTGTTATCGTTGCCGAGCCGGGGGTCTCTTTGGAAGCGGTCTCTCTGTCTCCCAAGATAGAGAAAAGACCGGCCACCACCTACCCCTCCCAGACCCTACTCTCAGTAGGACATACTGGGTATGTTTGTTTGTTTGTATGATACGCCTTTTGATGTTTAAATAATTTTAATAATGGTAATTCTATATTTAGGTGAAATAATATGTTAATAATGTTCGATCTAAATAATATTACAAGTGCCAGTAGGGCTTTGGGTGGTAAAAAACAATTGCTTATTGGGACTAATGTGACCCATATTCTCTCCTATACCAGGAAGCCTTCTTTTCAAAGGATCTACCCCTCATTTTCCTTGACTTCTTTCCCCCCACTTCTTGAATGAGCAATTTACAATCTTCCCCTTAGCTCTACTATATCATCTTTATACGTATAACAGTATAAGCATTATACATACAAAAATACACAAGCATTATACATGCAAAAGTACACATACTAACTTGACCATTAAAGGGTGGTCCAGAGGCTTTGGCCTGGAGACCCCTTTCAGTGAGTTCTCTTGATGTTACAGCTCTGTTTCAGTCCTCAGAAAGGCTAGTGGCTTTAACACGAAACACCATACTTACATTTCTGAGTGAATGTGTCTGGATCAGGTTTTAGAAAGTTTGTTTTAAAATTAAACCTGAACACTATAATCATGTGTCTGATGCGTTTTCTATATCCTTGTTCAAACCCCAACACAAGCAATCAAAGAGTAGAAAGCCTACTCACAACAAATAACTCCTCAAAAGACAGTTACAGAAGTCAAAATTGGCACTAACAATGAATGGAGCATATATTGTCCAAATGCTAACAGCCACTCGATTCACAGCCCTTATCATAAATGCATACGTAACAATATTAATAACAACAAAACGAGAAGTAAAAGAAAAAACTTATTTCTGGTCAGGTATTATCATAAACCGGCTATCTGGTACTCAGACCATGTAAGTCATGGCCACCTGAATCAAATGTGTTCGAGGAGCATTCAAAGTTGCGGTCCCCCTCCTACAGTTCTTCCTCATGAAGGCATAAAAGTAATTTATGATCAACTTTTTAATAAACCATGATTCTTTTTTAGCGCGTATATCTCCATGTCCAAGAAGATAAACCACCCCGGATTCCCTAGCCTTGTGTAGGAAAGCAAGCTCGCTCTCAAGGCTTTGCTCGGGATCTGAGGTGGTAGGAACATCCTTCTCAGGCTCATGTGAAGTGCTTGCTTCTGAGATTGCTATGCTGATGTTGTCGGCTTCTTTGACACCAAAATAGACGCTGCCATTTGGACCAACAACTACGCTTGAAGGGTCATCTTCAAAATCAGAGTCATCGTCATCTCCATCACTCTCTAATGATCTTTCTTGAGCTTCACGGCGAATGAACTTTTCAAGGCTTTCAATCAACAATTGCTCGAATATTTGGTGGTTTTCTTTGCGCACGTCTTTGTAACCATACCTGTTAATAAACATGGACTTTGAAAATTGTCACAAAATGTATGAACGCATATATTGGAGAGTAAGGTGATAATTGATATGGTGGCCAAATGGGAAATTGGGAAGGTCAGCAAAAGTCAAATGATTCACTCTTCTGAACAAGTTGAATCAAATTGGTTGACAAGAAAATTTTTCCCCAAGATTTCATATGATTATAAGAACACACGTGCAACTTTTGACCCGTTTTATCTGCTCTTGTTTAAGCTATAACTTTTCCACTTAACCTGTTTGACCTGTTGGGGACCTGAATCAACCCCAATTAGAAGTAAAGAGGTTAAAAATTCCATCTCTGATTACAAATACGTAATTAGCACAATAATGATATAAGCTTCTGAAAATATCAAATTAGATAGCTGTTAAAATTTCATTTGTGTGAGTTTTAATCCATTTGATGGGTTGAAATTGCCACCTCAGCTCTATTTATAACATAGTTAGCATGTTAATCCTTTATTACAAGATTTAAATAAGGGAAAAGGAGTGCTTGCGGGTAAATCCAACCAACCCGAAGAACCCATTTCAATTTCTAGTAAGAAACCCAAAATGAAACCCATTTCAACCTATCACCCAACCCACCTGTCTTGCCAACTCTAGGCAAAATCATCCAGAGTAAAAGGAAATTTAATTATCCTTGTGCAAACCACTAGTTACGAACATGCAAGAAAATTTGTGATCAGCCCAATGAACACTAATTTACCCCATGCAGGAATCAAATCTTGAGAACTAAGGTTACCTGGCAATGCAACGAAATATGTGGTAACTTTTGGAGCAGACTCGCCTAAACAAAAATCTCTCGTTCTGAGGCACAACTGGAACAGGGACATACTTTATGCACACAAAAATGATCATTGAATGGACAGCCGGCAGAGTAGTCAGAAAATGCCCAAATATTGCAGGAACACCCTTCACCAGTTCATTGTAAAGCAATCCAATGCCAGGAGCCCTCACAGTTCCAAGATTGCAACCCAATCCACGCAGTACGTCCATTGACATCTTTTTCTTGACTTCCGTTTCATATTTGAGCTTACTACCATAGTTCCAGATGTACATTATAAGAAACATAACTACACCAAACACCAGTATGATCCAACTTCCATCTCCAATGCCACTAAGGACTGATGTAAAGAATACTAATTCTAACCCGAGAAATATTAAAGAAAATAGGACTACTACAACTATGTTTAGCTGCCATATGAGAAGCATCACTAGGATAACTAAGAAAGTAGTCATCATCATTACTGCAAGCTCAGCGACACCTGCATTTGTTTTACAAATCTACATTAAATACCATCCTCATGTTTGGTTGGTTGACTTATAGAAATGAAAATGGTCATTCAAGTAGATTTTCTCTAATATAGATACAATTCAAAAAGAATCTCATGAACTATTAAATTTGCATTCTTTTTTTTTTTAAATTTAATAATATATGTCAGCACATGTATCATTTCATTTGCCTTTAATATACAATTTAGTTAAACATATCAAACTTAGCTTTGCTAAAACAAAAAAATTAAAGAGTAAAGATCAAATGAAAAATAGTATTTCAGTTATCTATGAAAAAATAAGAAACACAAATTTCCTAATTAAAGGGTTTAGGTTTACCGTAGATAAATCTAAAACAAAAGTTACAATGTGAGGATTCATTCTATTCCATGATGGAACAGAAAAACTAACAGTCATTGCCCATGGATTAAAAACAGGCAAATGGAAGGAATCGCATTCCTTTAGGAATGACTCATTCAATTCCTTGTTTGGTTTCTTCATACCAAAGATATTGAAGGGAAAGTTGAAAAAAAATACCATATGCATTCCCTATCTCATTGGTGCTTGCTATGGTGCAGACAAGGAGCACAGCAGAGGCCATGAGAAACCAGTTAATAGCAGGAATGTAAATCTGACCCATGAATTTGCGAGATGTATGCACAATTTTTAAACGCGGAAAACAACCAAGTGCTGTTGACTGTTTGATACACGAGAATGTTGCTGTTGTCATTGTTCTACTAGCAATCAGTGCCGCAATGTTAGCAATTAGAAACACCGGCCAAAAAGCACTGTCTGCAGACCCAGCATAAAGATTATAAACTAACAATTAGCCACACACATACCCATACATATATAATTGACATAGCAAAATGGACGAGTCATACACATTGGGTATAGGGGTGTAAACTTATGACACAACATGAAATTACAACCCGAACCTAACACGAAATTTACAGGCTTGGGTTTAGCATAAATGTATTCGAGTCAGTTTCGGGTTGAACTTGCCAACCCTTTAGCTAGACTGGTCGTGTTCAGGTCAACCCCATGGGTGGGTGGGGGTGACCCATTTATTATTTATTTTATTTTTTTAAATACTTTTTATGTCATACATTAATTTTTCTGGGTGTTTTATTTCAAAATTAACTAAAAACAGAAATTGAAAAAAGATTTCATAGCTAAAATATTATTGTTTTCATTTGTATTTTTTGTTGTAAAATAGTAACTTGAAATATTAATATGTGAAAAAAATACAAAAACTAAAAAAATCGGGTTAAAAGGGTCTTGTTCGTGTCAACCCGTAAATTTTTGTGTCATGTTCGGGTTCACATGTTTGACATGATTTTCAGTGTCTGGTCCGTGTAACATTTTTGGGTTCATGTCGGGTTGGCGGGGCCAACCCGCAAAACACGACCCATTTAGCACCCCTAATTGGGTAACAGTTTGGGTTGACACGCACAGATTTTTGTTCCTTCTTCCTTGAAATAGAATATTCGTTGATGTATTAGATATGATTAACAAATTATCTAATTAAAATACTAAGCTATTTTTTAGTGAGGAGATTGAAGAGGCCATAAGGGTTTAAATACATTTAGGGTCACTTTCGTCCAGATAAACCCATTCGACCTGCATCATATTCAATAAACTTTTTTACGTTTATACGTTTGACACTTTTGAGATAAAACACAACCCAAATTGAATCATTCATAAGTAAAGAGTAGTGTTAAGAGGCTTATTCCTTCCAAAATGACAAATTAAGGCTGCTAGGCACACAGGAGGCTCACCAGGGATGGAAGAAAAGAAAGCCTGTGTTGCATCACCACCATTATCCAATAGGTATGCAGCTTGGCCCATGTAACCCAGCATAAGGCATGGAAGTACAAGGAAAACAAAAGTGAACTGCATAAAATGAGCTGTCAAAAATAAGTAATACATGAAGAACAGTTGACTCGCATCTCCACAACTTTCAATTATAGTAATGTTATTTAGCATCTTGCAGTTTGTTACTACTTTTATTGCCTTACCTGGACTGTTCTCACAGGAAAATAGCAAAGATCTGCAAACATTGCTTCTGAACCTGAATCGCATCAGGAGAAAAAGAATGAAAACCATGTAGAATACAAATCAATAGTTATTTCTCCAGAAAGGAAAAAATCAACTTTTCTACAAAGCCGGTGCATGTCTATAGGTGTTTACCAGTTGCACAAAGAAGGCATCCACCCAAAGAGTACCAAGCTTTATAAGTGTTACGTTTGAAATAGTAATAGATGTGAACAGGGTTAAATGCCTTCACAACACTGCTGTCATGTTTCACAAGATTGTAGATGCCAATGCCTCCAAGAGAGCAAAACCATATAAATAAAGCTGGCCCAATAACAAGCCCAACTTTGCTTGTTCCATATTTTTGTACACTGAATAAAATAACAAGATATGCAACCGAAATCATCACTACATGATCTGCATTACACACAAAAAGAGATATTATAAATTGTTAAACGAGAAAAGTGACATTTCATCAACAAAAATACAAGCAAAAAGGACACAACATAAAATTTATTAAGAGTTACAGCATATATGAAGCAAAAGCGAATTAAAATGACTATTAAGCTATTGCCCCCTAGAACTATGAAGCTTTCTAGTCACTGAACTTGTATGCTTAAAAGTTGATGAAATCTTGGCTAAACAATAAAGCCAAAATCTTGCAGGTCCTAACAAGATATGTTGCTTTTTTCATAGATTATTGCCAGCCTAACTTAAAGATAATAGTGAAAAATGATGAGTTGTATGTTTTTCTGCTACTATCCTAATGAAAAAATTAAACAGAAAGAAGAAATCACATTTTTTATTATCGTCCGTCTAAGCATTACGTGTAGGATCATGTCACCTTGCTCAACTGTAGGAACTCCAACCTTGAAACCACGAACAGCAGATATTACTGCAAGAAAGAAATAATTAAGCAGACATTTTAAAAAGAGAATGACTTGAGC
The DNA here is from genome assembly GCA_024085815.1 of Flaveria linearis. Classification (NCBI taxonomy): domain Eukaryota; kingdom Viridiplantae; phylum Streptophyta; class Magnoliopsida; order Asterales; family Asteraceae; genus Flaveria; species Flaveria linearis. The sequence goes on along the minus strand of CM044004.1, from coordinate 70,435,404 downwards.
TTGATCAATTATAGGTTTATAAATCAGAAATGAGAAAGGAATACTGTTTAGTTACAAAGAAATCAAAAACAGACCTGACATTGCAGGTGTAACAACCCCATCAGCTATGACCATGGAGGTACCGGCAAGCACCAACACTAAAACAAGCTTTTTGAGAGTCACTGAAGTTTCAAGATACTCTTTTATTTTCAATGATCTCTCAAGTTCTGCAGATGGCACCTTTAATCTGAAGCTTGATATGCGTGTATCAGAAGCAAGCTGATTTGGCAGAAGACTCACCTTAGCATGCCTACATATTAATGAGTATAAAGCAAATGTACCACCTGCAAACATACATAAATAAAATCCCAATTTAAAAGACTTTATAAGACCAAAAATAGAAACTATATTAGTCAACCTTACCTTCCCCATCATCATTTGCCAAAAGAACAATGAGGATGTACTTGATTAATGGGATCAAAATCAATGTATATAAAACAAGGGATAAAGCTCCAATGATATCTTCATTTCCATCTATTGGGGCCCTGCTGAACATCACACTAAAGGTATATAATGGGCTTGTTCCAACATCCCCGAAAACAACACCGAGTGTCTGACAAACCAGAAAACACTCTTCCCAAAACTAGCATCCTGCAGGTACAGTGAGATTCAGAGTGGAAAATGGAAATAATGATAAGCTTGCTTCATTTGTATCCTTTGCAAGATAAGTTCCTAGACAAATTTTTATAGGGTAATTTTCTGTAACCAAGATCAATATTCTATTTCTAGACTATCAGCAGCCGCAACTAATTGACATATGAGCTTAGGTACCCATGCGTATATCTAAATAGGGGACAAATCAATGGCAACCACAAAATGTGACCTACAAACTCTACACCACAATAACATTTCATCATTCAAACATTAAAGCTGATGCATATTTTCTCATCATTATTATACTTGCTGTCATTAAATAAAAAAGGTGGCTACAATGGTGACTATGTATGGACTATGGTGATTGCCATAGGTTTAATGTCCACACGGTTTTATCTACAAACCAAGTAAAAAAAGACTACAGGTCCATTTTAAAGTGATCAGATATCATTCCTTTCATTAAAGGTCCATTTTCAAACTCAAGTCAGACTACTGAGATCCAAATCACTGTCGAAGCTAATCTTAATAGTCCTTGCTTGGTGCTTCATGCACTCCCTCGTCCCTACCTATGATGTACTAAGTTAAACAGAATCACAGAAAAATTTTAATTATGTCATCAAGTATCCAAAAGCTCAAAGCTGAGCACTTAAAAATCTTTATACTATATCAAGCTTCAGTTCATCTAATCCTTCAAATTAATCTATAAGGTGATGTTCACAACCATCAATAAAAACTCACCTAGACTAATATCCTATATTATAGTATTTGCAGTAATGAGTCATGCAAGATAATCATGAACTGAATGATCGCAACCACATTGGCGGAAGTTAAATCTACACTCAAATTTGTTTCCCTAGCTTATATTTTCATTCATATGCGATTGCTAACTAATAACATCTAGTTTACAAAGCATCTACCAATTTTCTCAAAACGGAAAGAATCTGCATCCATCATGGAGTTAGATTGCACTATTCTCGTTAATTACAACACTAGAAACCGAAGATCGAAACATCATACCTCGAAATCACTCCTATGCGCGCCAGGGACCTCAAGAGCTTCAACACCGAACGAATCAATCCTCGGTCCCGTGCGAATCAACTTCTGATACAAACTATCTTCATCCTCCGAATCCATATCATGGTTCAACGTAAAATCATCTCCGTCAGCGTCATCATTGTCCTCGAAATCGATCTCTGAATCCTCCTCGTCTTGAAACACCCAGCGATGCGACTCCATTGAATCCATGGAACTCAGCCCTCCGTTTCCCCTACCTGCGCTCCCCCTCTCCGATCCGCTTTCCGCCATCTTTGATGCTGTTTTGCAACTGTGGAATCAAGGATGATGGTGTGATTGCTGTTGGTGATCCATATGGAGTGATGAATTGTGGTTGTGGGTAAATTGATCAGATCGAAACCCTAGAGAGATGGTTGTGGTGTGAGAGTGAGATTTGTGATGTAGGAGAAGAGAAGAGCATAACAAACTGTACGCTGTTGGTTTTTTCTTTGCGTTCGTTCTGTGTGCGTTTTTTTAGTATTCTTTTTTTTTTCTACTTTTTTAAAACCAGAATATAGGGTGGAAACGAATTGAACGTTCTATGAAGAGTTTGTAAATTGTTTGACGGAAAGTTCGTTTATTTTCATTTGTGTAGTAAATAAACGAACACGAATAAGAAAATTATGTTTCTTTAGTTGAAAACAGGGACCATGTTTTTGAAAACCGGACCGGACCGGCCGGTCCGACCTGTTGGACCGGGAACCGAACTCCAATCCGGTCCGGTTCGGTGATTAAAACCGGTTTAAAATTGAACCAGTGGCCAAACCGTTTGAACCGACGGTTGCATCGGGAACCGGACCGGTTGAACCGATTTATTTATTTATTTTTTATTTTTTGTAATTTTTGAATATATTTATAAAAAATAATTATAATTTTATCCGGTTCTTATATACGGTACGATCAGTTAAACTTGTCCGACCAGCGGACCGGTAAGGCGTCCGGTTCACTGTCCGGTCCGGTTTTAAAAAAGGGACGGATAAAGCATATTGAGAGGAGGTGCACAGACCCCAAGTACAGCCACATTTCTTGGTTAACTTTTTAAAGTTTCCACTTACGCTGTGTTCCCGAGTTTACTTAGCGAGAGAAAAGAAAGGAAACATTTTCTTTTTCTTTCTCTTCTTTTCTTTCTTCTCTTCTTTTTCTTTTCTTTCTTTTTCTTTCTCTCCATTTCCTTTCATTTTGGAAGGATTGATTTTAGCTTTCATTTTCCTTCCATTTCCTTCCATTTCCCTCCTTAAGTAAACTCGAGAACACGAATTTCTAACAATTCTTTCATTTCCTTCTATTAAAAAAACTCTGGAACACAACTATATTTTCTTTCCTTTCACTTCCTTTCTTTTCTTTCATTAAATGAGACTCGGGAACACAATAACGTTAAAGTTCAAATTTTACTTACTAGAGGAACCATTGCCCCCATTGGTTTATTTGTTGAAGGGCACATTCACAATTTTCAACAATGTTTTCAGAACCGGATCGGACGTCGAACCGGACGCCTTACTGGTTTGGTGGTCGGACCCGTCGGACCCGTTAGACCGGATTTAACTATATTTTAATTATATTTATATATGTAATTAAATATAAGTAATTTATATATGATTTATACATATATTTTATAGTTATATTTAAAACTTAACTATATTTGTATATCCTACGTACTAATTTATGGTTTAACACCCCGTTTTTACCCACTAAAATCAAAAAAAAAATTCAGAAAACCGGTCGGAACCGGGCCGGTTCGCCGGTCCAACCGCCGGTTCGGTTCGGACCGGCCGGTTCAAAGCCACAAAAACGAATCACCCCTGACCGGACCGGACCAGCCCCCGATTCGCGGTCGAACCGGTCGGACCGGCCGGTCCGATCCGGTCTCAACAACACTGATTTTCAATTTGTTTAATTAAGATTTAGATATTACGAACCTTATTTTGAATTCACAATTTTAATTTGTTTTTTTATTAATAACGATTTCTATAATCTTATTTTTTGTTTTACATAAAACTCTAATTGAGTATTTAGCTGAGACTTTTACTTTTCTTGATTAATTTTGCTTTTTAATGTACTAAATATAGTACTAATTTGATTAATAGAAGTGTTTAGTTTGGTGTAGTAATAAATAGATAAGAGTTAAAGTGTTGTTCTCACCTCAACCAAAGATTGTAGGTTTAAGTTTTGATGTGATAATTTATCCTGTATAATCTATACGTTGGTCATTATATTCTAGATGATCTAGATGATGTTAAAAAAACAAATTGCTTAATCAACTAGAAATGATTATTACCCTATTATGAAAAACAGAAGCTGATGAACAGTAGCAAATTCCATCTGGGCCGTTCATTTTTTTCCTCCCGATCTCAGCCGTTCGTTTTTGGATCCACCTACCACCGTCTTTACCATTCTTTCTTTAACATGCCTGCACCGCCTCATTACTTTCGACAGAGAGAGATGTGATGGTGGTTGTGCGATGTCGTCGGGTGGTATCCTCGCCTGTCGTCTCCGGCTACACATTTGCCCCTTCGTTTGCATCGCGAACAGGTCCCTTATTTCTTTATTCTTGGATTCTGTGCAGATTGCGATGGCCGTGGTGATGGGAGGCGGTGACGTTGATGTTTCGACTTTCCTTGCCGTTTGACGTGATAGCAAACGATTTTTTTGTTCTCGGTTAGGGTATGTGGCGACGGTGGTGTGTCAAGTTGTTCTCGCCGCCCGACCATCTAAGAATGTTGCGATAGACACTGCCGGTGGCCTGTTTGTGCCGCCTTAGGTGGCGCCTATGTCGCGGTGAGGGCCAATCGTCACCCAACGATTCCATCGACCGGCGCTACTTACCTCCGTCTTGAGATTCACCGCCAGTGACCTCTACATGCCATCTGTGTCAGTTGTCGTTTAATGGTTCTATGTTGCTCAATGATGATGTGCAGGCCACATCTGAGAGCCATTTTTATCATAGATCTGGTGTTGGTGGCGATTTCCTTTCTGAAACAATATCATTTACGAAGTTTGTTTTGGGTTTTCTGTTTTTCTTGGTTGCTCTTTGATACTTCTGAATTGTTGTTGGGTTTGCATATGTCAGTTGTCGTTTAATGGTTCTTTGTTGCTCAATGATGATGTGGAGGCCACATCTGAGAGCCATTTTTATCATAGATCTGGTGTTGGTGGTGATTTCCTTTGTGAAACAATATCATTTACGAGGTTTGTTTTGGGTTTTCTGTTTTCTTGGTTGCTCTTTGATACTTCCGAATTGTTGTTGGGTTTGCATATGCCAGCTGTCGTTTAATGGTTCCATGTTGCTCAATGATGATGTGCAGGCCACATCTGAGAGCCATTTTTATCATAGATCTGGTGTTGGTCGATTTCCTTTGTGAAACAATATCATTTACGAAGTTTGTTTTGGGTTTTCTGTTTTCTTGGTTGCTCGTTGATACTTCTTAATTGTTGTTGGGTTTGCATATGTCAGCAGTCGTTTAATGGTTCCATGTTGCTCAATGATGATGTGCAGGCCACATCTGAGAGCCATTTTTATCATAGATCTGGTGTTGGTGGCGATTTCCTTTGTGAAACAATATCATTTACGAAGTTTGTTTTGGGTTTTTTGTTTTCTTGGTTGCTCTTTGATACTTCTGAATTGTTGTTGGGTTTGCATACGCGTGGTGCATTTCGTCAGTGATGATGAACGTATGTTCGTTTGAGACATTCTTTTTTATTGATTTGTGGCTGTGATGATACAATATAAATGGCGTCAGTCGCCGTCAACCGACAGTTGGTTCTGAGCCACACACACTATTCTGCTATGTTTATTCGACGATCGATTTAAGACGCGCGACGCGCGTCGGGGAATCAACTCTAGTTGGTTACTTATGTTAGAAGCTATGAAGATTTTTCTAAAGGATTCTTTACACGATCATGATTATTTTTTAATGTTTGTACAATTAATTTGTATCATACAAAAAGATGAAGGAGGCAATGTTACTAACAAATATGTAATGAACCATCTTTAAAAATTTTAAAAGAACACGTACACAGTAAGTGTAAAGTACTTTGTTTTATCGTATTTGTAGAATTATGTTGTTTAAACTATATTAAATCATTTTATGTTGTTTTATCAGTATTTACTTGATCCGCTGTGTTCATGATCCAACCCGTATCCCCCCCCCCCCCCCCCCCGTATTTTATAAGTGTAAAGTACTTTGTTTTATCGTATTTGTAGAATTATGTTGTTTAAACTATATTAAATCATTTTATGTTATTTTATCAGTATTTACTTGACCCGATGTGTTCATGATCCAACCCGTATCTTCCCCCCCCCCCCCCGTAATACAAATTTCTGGATGCGCCACTGGTTAAACGAACGAACATGAACACAAGCCGTATTCATTCTTTTATGTTCGTGAACATTCGATAATGTGTTCGTTAATGTCCGTTCTTGGACGTTCGATAATGTCCATTCGTGAACATTCGATAATGTGTTCGTTTATGCGTCGATTATGTTCTTAATTTTTGTGTTAGTTATTTTTATGATAAGAGTAAATTACGCTTTTCGTCCCTGTGGTTTGGTGGTTATAACTATTTTCATCCAATAGTTTAAAAACGCCCGGTTTAACCACTATGGTTTGAGATTTGTCACAATCAAGTCCATGCCACTAACATCCATCCATTTTTTCTGTTAAATAAAAGTAAAAAGACAAATATACCCTTGCCTTTAATAAATATATACACACTTCTACAAATATACCCTTGCCCGTACCACCCTTCCCCTTGCCACCACCACCATCCCCCTACCACCGCCACCATCCCCCTGCCACCGCCACCATCCCCCTGCCACGCCATGTATATCAGTTAAAATACAATATCAATTGAACAAGCAACACCTCCGACCTCAATAAAACGTTCATCTGAAAGAATTCGAACACCTCTTCCTAAACATCAAGCCTCACAAACCCTAGAAACACCGAAAAACTCACCAATATTCGAGCAGCCAACGAATTCGACGGACCACGGCTAGCCAGTGCATTCAGAGCCACCTCAGCGGCCAAATGCTCCGCCTGTCTCAACGTCGTGCAGTAGTTAGGGCTCTCATACGTCTCACCGTTGAAGTTAACCGTCGCCTTGAACCGCGGCGCGTGATCTGGACCTTCTCTTATGCTTACGTAGAGGGTGTGTTGGGTGGAGTGGAGGAGGGATCGGGTGGAGAAGAAGTGAGCAGGGGGATTCTGGCTATGCATTGGATGGCCACGTCGTCGGGGAGATTGGGGATTAGTGGCGGCAGCAGGGGGATGGTGGCGGTAGCAGGGGATGGTGGTGGTAGCAGGTGGATGGTGGCGATAGCAGGGGATGTGGCCGATGGTGGAGGCGGATGGTGGATGGTATGTATCATGATAAACCCTCATGTAGTTACAAGCAGAATGCATCTTCTTCTTCTCAATCCAATGATTCTTATTATTTTTCAAGTTTTTTCTCCAAAGAAGATGATCCCACCCCCAAATCCCATATGCTTTTTCAAGTTACAGTTCGATTCTGGTTTGTTGGTTCGACAAGGGCAGAAGATTGCGGTTGCGGTCGATGGTCTACGAGCCCAACCTCCACCGCCCCAAATTCCCACCCCCGGCGGGTACCGACTGAACCCCGATTACGTCATCAAATGAGTGACGTACGATGAAACCCTAGGCCGAGCCCCACCGTACCTGATCTACCTGGATCACTCTCGGCGTGAGATCGTGTTGGCGAGTCGAGGGTTGAATCTGAGAAAGAAGAGTGATATATAAATATATATATATATATAGATATAGATATAGATATGTGTGTGTATTACAGTAACAGTTTTAGTCCAAGGGTATTTTGGTCTTTCTCTAAAAAATTAACGGAGAAATTGGATGGAGTTAACGGTTTGGACTTAATTGTGACAAATCTTAAACCATAGTGGTTAAATCGGGCGTTTTTAAACTATTGGATGAAAATGGTTATAACCACCAAACCACAGGGACGAAAAGCGTAATTTACTCTTATGATAATTATGTCAAGTGTTTTTGGATTATTATGTTACATGTTTATTTATTTTTGGTAAATTTTATAATGAAAATGTTGATTTTATTATAAAATATATATGTGATCAATTTGTATTCATTTGTGTTTATGGACTTCTTTGTCTTCGTCATTTTCATGAACATTTGTTGTTTTCATTTGATTTTGTTTTTGTTCGTTTGTGTTTGGTAAGTGTTCGTGAATAGTTCATTTCCTTAATGAACGAACACGAATAGTGAAACCCGTTCGGTAAGTGTTCGTAAACAGTTCATGAACAAGTTTATTTCTTAATGAAGGGACACGAACAATGCTTTGTTCGTGTTCGTTCAATTCATTTGTAGTCCTACTAGAATAGGTATCATTAGGCTTCATTATTCACTGAATTTTTGAGTTTTTCGAGTTAGGGTTGAATGATAGTTTGTATTCGAGCTAGTAATGATACGAGTCAGGGATGATTACGAGTTAGAAGGTAGGCTAGTATTTATAATTTTTTTTTGAATTTGCCAGTGACCAAATGAGTTAGATCTGTTTTTTACAAGTTTGATTATTTTATATGTTTTTCTTTATGAAAAGCTTAAAATAACAAACAAAATACAATATGACATAAAACTATTGGCATATAATACAAGAAGCTGATTTATAAGAGGGAATGAGTTAGTTACTCAAGCCAATTAACTTTGCTCTATGCCTCTATGTTTTATATGAACGAGCTACTTTTGGTGCGGATGATTATACAAGCCAATGAGCTCGAGCTAAATTATTCAGAGTTCTAACTAAATGTTAGCTCGAGCTAAATCATTCAGAGTTCTAACTAAATTGAGCTCACAAGTTAGACATGAGCTATCTGAACAATCATGTAAGGGTGATTGAAAGTGTGCAGAGTATCTGTAATACGGTCTATCAACTCCCATAACCATCAATCTAGATAAAATATATGATGTGAAAGAGAGAGGTAACTTATATGGATGGGAGGGTGAAGGTGAGAAAACCGTTCGCGCATGGGGAGATACATTTGTCAGAAGGAGAGAGAAAATATGTTGTTCTTGAGAAGAAGATAATCAAAAGTGGTCCATTAGACACTTTGCACATAACAATCGGTGTAGAGTAGGAGGTGTGTGATCCATCCTGGTACTCTTATTAGAAAGAAACCAAGAACCTCTGTTATAATACACAAAGCAAGATATGTTATACAACAACCACATATTATTATTACTCTATAATTACTCTATAATTACTCTATAATTAAATTTAATGAGAAATGAATAGTATTGTTTGGTTTTTTGGAATTTAATCACATTAGTTTTAAGTGATTTTATATATAAGTAATACTTTTAGTTTTTGACTCCGTCTATTAAAGTTTAAGATTTTAAAGTTTGACAACCAAATTATTTACAACGAAGCTTTATTTTTAAGTTTAACCACTAAAGTTTAGTATTTTACAATTTGGCCAGTGATTTGTTTTTTAACTTTGGGCACTAGAGGTTAGGTTTTTAAAGTTTAGTCACCGACTTTTTATGTTTAACATAATAATCATTTGGTCAACTGGTAACAATCTTGCATTTCCCACCGGTGATCATGGGTTCTAGCCTTGATAAGTCTAGGTTTTTCCCTATGCATTTTGTTGCAATCTTTTTTATTTTGCGACACAATATTTTTGGACAATAGACAAATAGAAAAAAGTTGAATGGTTCTGCTATAGAGGTGTGGGAGAATGCAACTTGAGGCATGCATCAAGGTTATTTTTTTTTGTTATTATTTTTTATGGTTTTCTTTTCCCGGCCCATTTCCCACCACAGTGGTTATGTGACTTGGGATTTTTTTTTTTATCATTAACTAGGTTGATTCCCTGGCGCGTTGCGTCGGGCTTTTGTGTTACAACTTTATACTCCTATACGAACAGTACCATTGTAAAATAGACCAATAAAATAGAATCATCAAAACACACAAATTCAAAGAATAGTTGATGGTCCTTTCTTTACCCAACTCTGCATTGATTTGTATCTCTGGATACACATGATAGTTTCGTACGATCCAAAACTTGAAGTAAAGTAAAATCACAAAACATATAAAGCAAAACCTAAGTGTCTCTGTAATTGAAATAGCTCAAATAAGGATTGAATTCTTGAATAACCTGCAACAAAACGTATCAAAATTCAAAACAGAGCAGTTTATACAAATCATAAATATGCTATCATGAACTTATCAATCGATATGTAGATGACGGGACGAATTGAGAACTTATCAATCGATAGGAGTAGAAGACGCTTCGTTTCTACGATGACCGCGGGTGACGGTCGTGGAAAGCCTCCGATGCCGGTGGTTTTGAGAGAGTGAGAGAGATAGCAATTTATCCAAATCTGGCTCATTTCACCATCACAAACTTGGCTCATTTAAGACGAAGAGCTGCAATTTATTCAAATCTGAAAGTAATCTAAAGAGATAGCAATGAGGCGGAACTTTGCAGAGCACTACCTCACTCCTACATGCGTAGATATTCAGTGTAAAAAATAAATACGAACCGCAAAGGGTTGTTTAATAGCATCTAATCTAAATGTTTGCAAACATATATACGAATTATCATACAACAAAAACCATATAGATTTGTAGCTCGTTGTATACTTGCATTTGTTCATGAATCATACATCATTATGTTAAAGATTAAAAACTCATTAACGGGATGTCATTATAGCAAACACACTTTCACCCATTTCAACCCAAACCGGCTTGATTGGACCCGTTTCAACCCAAACCCATTTAGCTTGTTGTATAGGTCAAATATCTGTTATTGAAAAGAAAGTTACCACAGCACCAGTATCCATGTGGCTAATATCAGCAGTGACACCAGGAGCATTGACAACATCATAAAGATGAAGAACCGAAACCAATGGGTTCATCTTCATTAACATAGCTAATGGCTGACCAATCCCTCCAGCAGCACCCAATATTGCAACTTTGAACCCAGGGGCCCCACCCTTTGCTCTGCAATTAGCTCTCTCCAATACCGATCCTCCTTCCATCTTCAGGCACAAAATCATAGAAAAAACAATAAAAGATCATTAAATCTGACAAACCCAGATGTAAAAGACACTTGTTCCTTAAAAAACTTCCAACAAACTGATATATTGACGTCTATGATTGGAACTTACATTTTAGAGGTTGTAAAAACAGATAGCATTTGCCAAAGGCCACTTGTAAGGCTTAAAGATACCAACTTATCCAAATTAAGCACTACCTCTTACTTATATTATGTTACAACTTGGGTGAATAATCATTGAAATGTATATTATCCTCAAAGCCTTCCAAAAAGTTGATTTTTTGATATTAAACATACTGCATAGTGATAAAGCTTTAAACTTTATCCATATTAAGAATTAGCCTTAAGTAAGATTCAAATTTGTTAAGCAGTTTTGCAGTAGACCACTGAAACTTATAGTATCATCAAAGCCATGTCTGCATTCCAAAAACTTGACCTTGAAAGTTTACACTTTAGCCAAATCAATCAATGCCAATAAGACCAATTCAGTTTTCACATAAATACATAACTATACAGTAGAACACCAACAAGCAATAACAAATCATGAAATTGAGAAATCAAGTAAAGATTCTAATAGATTGTACATATTGAGCTTCGTCAATAAGCACCACCCAATAGCAAGATTCAAATTTAAGACAATTATGCAGCAGAACACTATCAAGAAACCAAAAAACAATCCTGAATTTGATAAACACGGAGCAGAGAGATAAATGTCCCAATTTAATCAGACTATGTTGTACATAAAACATATATTTAAAGTTCAATCATCGCTATGAGTTTATGACTATAATCATCATCTTTGTATAGGACCACAACTTGAGATTGAGATCAGACTTTATTATGAATCAATACATTAGACATAATAATATAATATCATCAATTCCCCCAAACCTCATGATCGCATTGTAACAGATGAAGAACCCTAAAATGGGTCATCTGAGCCAAAACATATAGGATTAAAACGCTGATCAATTCACAAAAAGATACTAAATAATAAGAATCTTGAAAACAACACATAGCACCAAAGTTTCAATTTGGGAATTAGCTCTTGAATTAAGCATCAAGGGGGAAACCTGAACATTTGAAGGGTGGAGATGAGCTGCAATTCTTGCAATTCGCTGATTGGCGTCCATATTCACCAGCTGCAGATTTGACAGCTGACAGATCGAACTGCTACCTCACGAAGGTCGACGATGTTGGGATGACGAAGGAGGCGAGTGGCGGAGATGTCGCGTTGGATCTGCTCCACCATTCCTTGATCCTTGATCTGATCCTTGTTGATGACCTTAATAGCGACGCTTTCGCCGGAGGGGTGGATCGGAGATGGTGGCGACGCTTTCGCCGGATGTGGATCGGAGATGGGTGGAGGTTTAGGGCTCGGAGACCTGTATCCTGTTCCCACCGACAAAAGCGAATAAATAGAATAGAAATGTCATTTTTTACGTCCTATGTATGTCTCCATTTTTAGGGGTTTTACTGATGTAGACATTGTTGTGATATAAGTTTGCAATAAGGTTTTTTTGTTACCTTTGGATTTTTTCGTAAAAGTGGCAGCCGTTACGACGTGTTTTGGTATTTTTATTTTGATATCTGGGATCGTTGCGAAAGTCCTGACACAACGCGCTGGAAGTACTATACTAGTTAATAATATTCTATATGCATATGATAATAGAGAGAGTACAAAAAAAGTTGAGAAGAAAAAGAAGAAAGATTCTTATTATTTCACTAAGCAAATATGACACAAGACACTATTTGAATAATATGTAGAATAGATTCTTATTATTTCGCTAAGAAAATATGCCCATATACAAAACCCCGTTAGAATAGCCAGATTATCAATGATGGGATAAAAGAGTTTAGACACATAGATGCGATAAAAGATTATGGCATTAATAATTATAGTGGCATAAGGGCTATTAGTCTATCACCTCTGTTATCGAACTATTGTATCATCTCTTAACACCTATATAGTCATATACATGTGTACAGTAGTGACTTGGTCCATGCATGAATATGATGAATATGAATCGTAATCCATGATAAATTATAATTTTAAATAAGAGTTGTTAATTATTAAAGAATATAATATCAATAAGGCTAAACTAATTTTTATTATACAGATGTTTCTAGTTGAAATTATTCCGTTAAATATGGAAGGAGTTGTCCTAAGTACTTGACTAGGATGAAGAAGATCTTTGCTAATGTAGCAAGGCCTTTAGGTATTCATATAATAGAACTTACATGATACATTGATGTTTGATACATGTTCTAGTACTCACATATGTAATGATTTGCATAGATAAAGTAGATTTAGAGAACTAACGGCAGATGATTTGGATCTCCATGTTGGAAATTGAGCATACGTTGTTATTACAACGATAAATATTTCATATTGTTACCAAATGCCATGTAGTTAGCAATGACGAATATGTTGGGTTTGTAAGGCTTTGGGCTTGGGCCCATGTTTAGTTTTCTTGTTAATTAAATAGTTAACCCTAATTAGTCTCTATATATATCCATGTCATGTATTGTAATCTTTTGCACTGAGCAAATAAAGAAAACCTTAGTTGCAGCCCGTGGACGTAGGTCACACCGACCGAACCACGTTAAATCCTTGTGTCGTTTATTGTTCTGTTTTCTGCGTGATAATCGTTTGTGCGTGTTCGTGTGTTGGTTCCGCTACGCCGCTTGATTCCTAACAAGTGGTATCAGAGCTTTGCCTCGTTGTACACACGGAAGGCACTGAAGAAACGATCGCAGATTGTTGGTTAATTATCTCAGAGATCTTATTTGAAGCTATATAGGGTTTCTGCCGCCGCCACCACCTAGGGTTCCTCCGCAGCCGCCGCCACAATACAGAGCGTGACCAGTGTTTTCGGCTTGAACAGTGTTTCCGGCGTGAACAGTGTTTTTCGGCGTGAACAGTGTTTTCCGGCCCGTGAACAGTGCTGGCAGATTTTTTTTTCTGTTTTTCGCTGTTGTTCGGTTCTGTTTGCTACTGTTGTTTTGGGGCTGTTTTTTTGAGTGATTTTTGCGATTAGAGTTCCGGCCGGGATCTCTTGGAGTTGCTGGTTTCGCTCAGGTTTTGCAGGTGAAGCGCCGGGTCGGGTGTTTCGGGTTCTAGGGTTTTGGTTAGAAGTACCGGATCTGGTGTGTCTATCCTTTGTTGACTGGTTATCAACTGTTCAACGTGCCTGTTTCGTTTGTTTTGTCTCCGGTTTGCTACTATGGCTGAAGACGGGAAGACTGTGATCGAAAAGTTCAATGGCACTGATTTTGGTTGGTGGAAAATACAAATAGAGGCATTACTGTGTCAAAAGGATTTGGATATGGTACTGGAAGAAAAACCTGCGAAAATAGAACAAGCTGATTGGGAATCAAAGGACAAGAAGGCTCGTGCGGTTATTACATTGGCTTTGACAAAGAATGTTGCTTTTAATGTCATTAAGGAAACCACGGCTCGTGGTATGATGACTGCTTTGTCAAATATGTATGAAAAACCGTCTGCAGCGAATAAGGTGTTCTTAATTCTGGAGCTGGTGAACACAAGGATGAAAGAAGGAAGCTCAGTGATTGCTCACATTAACAATCTAAATTCAATCTTAACAAGACTTGTATCTATTGGAATTAAGTTTGATGATGAAGTTCAGGATCTACTGCTGTTGTCGTCCCTGCCTGATAGTTGGTCTGGAACTGTGACTGCAATTTCAAGTTCTGTGGGGACTAAGGGTTTCACTCTTAATGGTATTCGAGATCTAGTTATGGGTGAAGAAGTCAGACGAAGGAACTCGGGTGAGTCATCTAATAGTGAACTACTAAATGTTGGCATGGGTCGGGGTAATAACAGGAACAGTGGGAGTCGGGGAAGAAGCTCATCTAAACCTAGGAAGAATGTGAAGTGTTGGAGCTGCAATGAGGTGGGACATGTTAAGAGTCAATGTCCGAATAAGAAAGAATTGAACACTGTTGCTGGGGATGTTTCTGATGATGATGCATTGATACTCAGTGTGGAAAACAGTGTGGACTCTTGGGTCATGGATTCAAGAGCTTCGTTTCACGCCATGGACAACGGGGAACGATGGTGAATCTGAAATATGGTGATTTTGGAAATGTACGATTAGCCAATGACGAGATACTTGAGGTAACGGGAATGGGTGATATTGATCTGGTTACTTCATTGGGTACTACATGGAACCTAAAGAATGTTAGGGTGATTCCGGGGTTGAAGAAGAAACTGATTTCAGTTGGTCAGCTGGATGAACAAGGACTGGAAGTGAGGTTTGGTAGTGGTAAATGGAGGGTGATCAATGGTAATCTGGTTATTGCTCGTGGTATGAAGCGTGGATCATTGTATATGGTTGAGGTACCTGCTGAGGGATGTATGACCGTCCCTGTTAAGCACGACAAAATCCGGTTCCCTAAATCTGGTGCTAAGAGAGTTCATTTTGCAAACATGAAGTCTGAAGCAGGGATGTTAGGTGAACGAGTTCAGAAGTCTAAACCATTCAGGGGATTCGGTGACAGTGGGAGCACGAGACGTGTTTCGGGTACAGTTACAAAGAACCGTTGGGTTTTAAAGACTGCGACTGAAAAATTCTCTCCTGGTTATTGTTTGCTGAATTTGGAGAGTGATGGTGATCCTCGGTGTGTCTTTGAATCCGGTGGAATGTCCAAACCGGTTAAGATGGAGGATGAGTCGTTGGCAGCACTAGCCAAGACTGAGTTGGAGCTCAGGGGAGCTTCAACTGACCCTTCTGGTACTTGATGATGAGGGGTCGCTGCAACTAGGAGATGTGATAAAGTCTTAGCTTGCTCTCACGGAACTGGAGGCTTGGAAGACTTGTTTAAAGATTACTGAAGTTACTGGACAACTGGGTTGCTTTGTACTTGAATGGCGGGCTAGAATTTATCGCAAAGCCTTCAAGTGGGAGATTGTTGGGTTTGTGAAGGCTTTGGGCTTGGGCCCATGTTTAGTTTTCTTGTTAATTAAATAGTTAACCCTAATTAGTCTCTATATATATCCATGTCATGTATTGTAATCTTTTGCACTGAGCAAATAAAGAAAACCCTAGTTGCAGCCTGTGGACGTAGGTCACACCGACCGAACCACGTTAAATCCTTGTGTCGTTTATTGTTCTGTTTTCTGCGTGATAATCGTTTGTGCGTGTTCGTGTGTTGGTTCCGCTGCGCCGCTTGATTCCTAACAGAATATTTGTTATGTACCTAATCTATCTTGAAACTTGTGAAGTTTTGTTTTAGTTTTTGAGCCACTATAACCTTTTGATACGCTTATGTTACATTTGGTAGAACCAAAGCGAACTTTTCAAGTTTGTGAATACCGAACTGATTGTGAGACTATTTTGACAAAACATGTGAAATAAATTAAGGAATAACACCAAAATTGAAAAATAACTAATTGACATGCCCCGTGAGTTTATTGTTAACAAGTTGTCATTGAAACCCAAAAAAAAATCTTCTTGTCCTTGAGATCACATTTTCTTAAAAAGATCATATACATTAAAAAAAACGTGTTAAATTGTTTCAGGGTATATCTCATTTAATGAACACACGTTTTGTATTTTATAAAGTGTGGTAGAATTTAATCATCACTCAAGAAAAAGAACACAAATTCTACACAAAACATCCATGGTGCAGTATACTTAGGTGATGTTTGATACCTCTGACTCATTTACTGACCACTGACTGGCTGACTTGGTCAGCCAGTCAGTGCGTTTGCTGTTGCTGACCGACCCATCTGACCCGGAAATCCCACCTGACTGGGTCTTTTTTTCCCCCTCCGCTGACTTGGTCTTTCTTCCATTTCCCCCTCCGCTGACTCCATCTCCTCTTCCCCCCTCCGCTGCTCCATCTGCTGCGCTCCAATGTCGCCATCCCCCCCACCGTCGACCCCATCTGCAACCAAACGCAACCAAACGCCTCATCTCAAACGCCATCCCCCCCACCGTCGACCGCTGCTGCAACCAAACGCAACCAAACGCCTCACCCACGACTCGCAACCCGGACTGGACTGACGAGCGAAGGTTCTAGAAAGAGAGAGTGTGGAGATTTAGGGGCGATTGGGGGATTGGGATCGGTGATGGAGAAAGAGAGGGGGTGTTGGGGAAGGTAACCGAGAGGAGTGTGGAGATATGAGGGATGCCTTGTTTTTATTTGATTTTGATGACTTCAATTTTTAATATTTTATATTTTAAAGGTAACCGATTTGGTGAATCGATTTGGTGGTGGTTCGGTGGATTGCGGTGGTGGTTCGGTGGATTGCGGTGGTGGTCAGACGCATACCGAATTAAACAACCAAGTTTCAGTCAGACGCATACCCAGTCAGAACTTCTAACTGGGTCAGCTTCTGACTCAGTCAGATCTTACCCAGTCAGTTTTATCAAACAACCCCTTAATCTTCTACGAAGTTTCGTGTGTCCATAATCGATGGTATCACTAAATTCTCAACTTGAATATAAATAATTGTCTCCCCAACTAAAGTAAATGCTCATTCAAAAACTTAATTTCACGCATAGTGTAGCAATGTAACAATGCTTTGTTTTGATAGAAAATAATAAGGCCTTCAAGCTATTTTTTAACATGCCCTTATAGCAAGCTCCACACCCTTTAACTTACTCTATCCTACTCTTCCAACAATATAAGCTTTTTATATATTTACTTTCCTTTATTTTTCTTTTTTCTACAAACTATATTACACGGCCTTTAATACCTAAACATTATGCTTTTCTTTTCGGGTTTTTTTGTTAACTACATTTATGAGCGTGCAATTAATATTTATCTCATTAATTGATTCCTAAAATTAGAATTTAAATGTCTTGATAAAGTCAAAGTTGGATGTAGTCAAGTCAATTACTGGAGTCATGAGCAATGTTGTTAGGACCGGATCGGACCGGCCGGTCCGACGGTTCGACCGGGATTCGGAGGCCTGTCCGGTCCGGTCGAGGGTGGTTCGTTTTTGGAGAGTTGAACCGGCCGGTTCGAACCGAGTCGGCGGTTGGACCGGCCAACCGGTTCGGGTCCGACCGGATTTTGATTTTTTTTTTTTTTTTTTTGATTTTAGTGGGTAAAAACGGGGTGTTAAACCATAAATTAGTACTTTGTATATACAAATATAGTTAAGTTTTATATATAACTATAAAATATATGTATAAATCATATATAAATTACTTATATAATTACATATAAATATAATTAAAATATAGTTAAATCCGGTCCATCCGGTCCGACCGGTCCGACCGGTCCGACCACCAAACCAGTAAGCCGTCGGTTCGACGTCCGATCCGGTTCTGAGAACATTGGTCATGAGGACTTATTAGATTAACCAATTTAAGTGCCTTGTGGTGCGAAGATGAAATAATTATATTGCAATTGAAAAGTACTATAATTCTCGTTTACTAAAATAAGAATCAGTTGCCAAAATAAAATACACGAAAGAATCAAACATGAGGCTTAATCATTCGTATTTATGGTAAATAAATTTTTTTTTGCAACGAACTAAATCTCTATATTGACAAGAAGAGAACGTTACTTTCTAAAAAATAAAGGAAACACCGAAACTTGTCAAGTCCGGTATGCTCCAATCGTAGACGTACACTCCGGGTTGGGGTGGGGGTGGGGGTGGGGGTGGGGACTTGAAGAGATGGTATCAAATACATAACGTAGACCCAACAAGGAATTTGGGTCGGGTAGAAACCCACCGAAATAAGAATGCGTATGTGGCTTGAACAAAAGGTGTGAGTAAATCTTCACTAATCAGGTCGGATATCATAACAAGTTAATTGCATGAGGGTAACTTTCTATAACAACATACATACATCATGCACCACATGGCCGCATATATTGTACTAGTTGGATTGAAACCCAAAGTTCGTTTCCTGTTAAAACACACTCATCCAATCTATTTTGGTCGTAAATCACTTTTGCATCATTACTTATAGAAATGTAATTAATGTTCTCAATATAATTTAGTAATTCAAATTGTTCGTTATTTTAACACTGCATTGTTTGTGTTATTATTACTTTTAAGAAGGAAATGATAGTTTACACATATCACTCCCTCTTACTTGTCATATCCTACCACTTAAAAATTTAAGTTTAAAAGTTTTGATATTTACCCTTTTAAAACATACAAAAACAACCCACCCACTTTCGCATCTCATTCTCCTCATAATTGTCATATCCACACGTAAAGAATTAGAAAATATTTTTTGATAATACGTAAAAAAAATTTAATAAAACTTTAAAAATGAATATGAATATTAAACGTAAATGCAATTTAATCACGTAAATTGTTCTCTTTTGTTGTTGGTCTTCTATTAGTTATTGTTATCACTGATTAAAAACGTTTGTATAAAAAAATATTTTGAAAGAATAAAAAAATGTTCTATAAAAAAAGTTTGTGAAATGTGTTCTCTGTTATTTGCACGATATAAGGGTGTAAATGAGTCAATCTAAGCCCAGTCTCGCATCGTTTTGACTTGGAATGGCTCATCTCAGATCGCTTTTATTATAAATCTATCTATCTATATATCTATCTATCCATATCTATATATATATATATATATATATATATATATATATATATATATATATAGGGGAGGGGTCAAATAAAAACCATGTTTATAATTGAAAACGGTAAAACCCACCACTATCCAATCACATAATTTATAATTGATTTAATTTTTGATTGTTTAAAGTATATTTGAGTAAACTTTAATCTTATTTTTTAAGGTCATTATTTATTTTTTAATTTAAACTCCAAGGTTGACGATGATAACGAATCGAGTTACGTATACGTAACTTGTATGAGTTAGATTACGTAACTCTTAGTTGTACACTTGGAAACATGTACTTACATATACATAACCCTTACATATATGTATCTATTAGTTATACACTTTGTAATACGTACTTACATATGTGTAACCCCTGGTTTTCACGGTTTTCAATTATAAACATGGTTTTCATTTGATCCCTATATATATATATATATATATATATATATATATATATATATATATATATAATATATATATATATATATATATATATATATATATATATATATATATATATATATATATATATATATAGGGGAGGGATCAAATGAAAACCATGTTTATAATTGAAAACCGTAAAAACCAGAGGTTACATATATAGATATATATATATATATATATATATATATATATATATATATATATATATATAGATAGATAGATAGATAGATAGATAGATACATATATATATATATACATACATATATAGATAGATAGATAGATACATATATATACATAAATATATATACATACATATATACATATACATATATATATACATATATACATAGATATATACATATATAAATACATATATATGTATATATACACACATACATATATAGATATATAGATATATACTATATATAGATATATAGATATATATATATACATATATAGATATATATATACATATATAGATATATATATACATATATACATATATAGATATATATAAATATGTATATATATACATATGTATATATATATATATACATATGTATATATATATAGGTATGTATATATACATATATATATATATATATATACTAGCTATAGTAACCCGTGTGTTACACGGGTTGAATGAATAAAAAATTAATATAACAAAATTTATTAATTATAAAATAATATTTTAAGATATAATATCACTGAAATTATGTATTACAAATAACTGTAAGTTATAAAATAATGATATCAACTTTTTAAAACTTTATTTTTTTCAAAAAAAAATAAACGTTTTCTTCTAAAACAAACCGTATAAAATTGTCATTTTTAAAAATTTTCTTATTATAACTCTTAAATTTAATTATTTTTGGTTTTAAAAAAATAACTTTTTAAAAATACCAATTTTAAATATTTCGTATTTTCAAAAAAAGTCTTATGCTTTGAATAAATTTATTATTTTATAAAAAATTATTTATTTAGAAATAACATTAATAAATAGATCTCTTTATTAATTTATTAAATCAAAAAAGTGTTAAATAGTATTATTAGTAATTAAGGTAATTATTTACTAGGAGAGAGAGGCGGGAAAATTTTAGTGAGAGTGATTGTGGTGTTGACACGTGTCATCTCATATACCCTTTTATTAGAGTAGGAAGATATGTATGTGTATATATATATATATATGTATGTATATATATATATGTATGTATATATATATATGTATGTATATATATATATGTATGTATGTATGTATATATATATATATGTATGTATATACATGTATGTATGTATATATATGTATGTATATATATGTATGTATATATGTACGTATATATGTACGTATATATATGTATGTATATCTGTATGTATATATGTATGTATATTGTATGTATATCTGTATGTATATATGTATGTATATATGTATGTATATATGTATGTATGTATGTATATATGTATGTGTATATATATATATATTGGGGAGCGATCTCTTGAAAACCATATTAAAAACGAAAACCATGAAAACCAGGGGTATATGTACGTAAGTACGTGTTACAAAGTGTACAACTAATAGTTACGTACATGCATGTGTTATGTATATGTAAGTATGTATTACCAAGTGTATAACTAATAGTTGCGTACATGTAGCTTCTACAACTTACGTATCTGTAAGTCGCTTCGTTATCATCGATGTTTTTTGGAGTTTATATGAAAAATATATAATGAATTTGAAAAATAAGGTTGAAGTTTATTCAAATATACTTGAAACAATTAGAAAGTTAAATCAATTATAAATTATGTGATTGGGTATTGGGGGTTTTCACGTTTTTAATTATAAAATGATTTTCATTTGATCCCTCTCCTATATATATATAATAAACTAGCTTTAGTAAACCCGTGTAATACACGGGTTGAATAAATAAAATATTAAGTTGAAAAAAATTATTAATTATAAAATGATAGACTAAAACGTGATATGATTGAAATTATGTATAAATAATAGTTATAAGTAATAAAACAATAATATGAACTTTTTAATTTTTTTTATTTTTTCAAAGATAAATTAGACATTTTGTTTTGAGTAAATTACCATTTGCATCCCTAACGTTTGTCCATTTTAACCACTTGCATCCCTACAGTCTCAAAATTGCCATCCGTCCCCCGACGTTTCATTTTATTTCCATTTGAGTCTTTGTCGTTTTATTTTTATTTCCCTTTGAGTCCAAATAACGGAAACCGTTAGTTTTCCAGTTAAAATTGTTGTTAAAAAGACTAAATTACCCTTAAGAATAAAAAATTAAAAAAAAATTGTGGACCACCCACGTTATCTTCTTCTTCGACTCCCAAACACACACACACACTCATCTCTTCATCGCCAGCCACCATAAACACCACCACCATAAACACCACCGCCACCCATCACCACCACAACCTCCTCCTCACCACCACCGTAGCAAACCATCAGATCAACCCACTCCACCACCACTGCCCCTCACCACTACCGCAACAACCATCAGGGATTCAGGTCAACCCACAACACCAACACCGCCCCACATTACCACCATAGCAACCCACCGCCATAGCCTCCTCACCACCACCGTAGCAACCTATCAGGTCAATCCACACCACCACCACCCCCCCACCACCAACATAGCAACCCACCACCGTAGCCAGGGCACCACCACTGTTTACCCGTCACTTGTAAATGATCAGATTAGCAGATTGCATAGGCAATAATCACAATTTATATAAGCAAGACTCCAAGATTCACATATATGATCCTAAATGCCTGTAATACCCATCATCAATTTCAAAATTTTCAAAGATTCAAGTGCTTGAAATCACTTAACAAAACAACATACCTATCACCCGCTTCGCTATGCTGGTGAAATCAAGATTCATTGCGTAACCCTCTGCATAGCAGCATACCCTCCGACGGTCGGAGGTTCCTCGACGACCAATAAACCTTTGTGGGTGAGGTGTTATGATCCACCAATGGCCTAATCAACCTCTGCATAGCACTATGCCCTAATCAACCTTTTTGGGTGAGGTGTTATGACCCACCGACGGCCGGAGGTTCCTCGACGACTAATCGAACGTCGACATGAGGGTTGTGTCCCAATCTAGGGTTAGATCGCCGCTAGGGGCCATGAAATGGGGGTCCGAGGAAGGTTTGAAGAGGATTGCGGGAGGTTGAGGGGTTTCGGGGTTCGTCGGAGAGGGAGGAGGATGCGGATGAGAAGAAGACGGAGGAGGAGGTTGATGACGATGGGTCGCTGGCGGCCATGGCGGTGGTTGCGGTGGCAGTAGAGGAGAGAAGAGATAGAGAGAGGAGATAGAGAGAGAAGGTAGAAGGGTGGGAAAGGATAGGGTATTTATTAATTAATAAGGGTATTTTTGTGATTTTATAAAAATTAACGGAAAATTTTAACGACGTTAGTGTTTTGGACTCAAATGGAAATAAAAGTGAAACGTCAGGGGGCGAATGGCAATTTTGAGACTGTAGGGATGCAAATGGTTAAAATAGACAAATGTTAAGGATGCAAATAGTAATTTACTCTTTTGTTTTAAAACAACATTATAATTTTTTTTAAATTTCCTTACTATAAATCCCCTATTTTAATAGTTTTGTTTTATTAAAAAGTTAATTTAAAAACAATTTTAAAATATTACGTAAAAATAATTTTATTTTTTAGAAATTTTTTTAGAAAAAACTCTCTATAGAAATAATATTAATAAAAATTTGTCTTTCTTAATTTATTAAATACTAATTATAATGTAAAAATAAATTAATAATATTATTAGTAATTAATGTGATTATTTAATGTTGGATCATGATGAGACTAGTGCAACCAAAATCACTTCATAGTCACTTTTGGTACTACATTAAAGGGCTTCCGAAGCCAAGCAAGAGATCTTCCGAAAGTCTGAAAGAGCTTCCGAAGACAAGTCTGAAAGAGCTTCCGAAGACAAAGTCTGATGAAAGAGCTGAAGACAAAGTCTGAGCTTCCGAAGACAAAGTCTGATGAAAGAGCTGAAGACAAAGTCTGCTTCCGAAGACAAAGAAGACTCCAAGCCTCGGAAGAAGCAGTCTTCCGAAGTATAAGTGGCTTCGGAAGAAGTTATTCTTCCGAAGTACTTTATCCTTCGGAAGACATTGCTATGTCCAGCAGATAAAAGTATGGTCCCTGACAGTCCGCTGCAGACCTCTGATACAGCATGGCATCTTCCTAAAGAGCCATGTTGTTGACCATACTTTATTCTACTGTTCACCTTTTGTGATAGTACATGTTACCAACTTTAGTTGGTGACAAAAGGTAAGTCAGGGACATGTCCTGACTACCAACTCTCAGGCAAAATGTCTGAAAGACCTCACCTAGAGTCTTGTAGTATAGATGTAAGGTTAGAGGTGTCCAGCTGGTATCAAAGTATATCTGACTGTAGGTAGTATTATATATATCTTCTCCCTGTAACTCTTTAGATAAGCGATTTGAGTCCAAGTGTCTTGTAATCCTTTGAGTTGAGAAGCAATATATAAAAGTACCTTGAAAATTTACTTGCTGTGTTAATTTTCTTACTGCATGTTACTTGTTATAATGTGATCAACTCTTCATAGACTGCTTGCCGAGTGTTGCTCACAGTGAGTTGAGAGAAAAACAACCACCCGTAATCGATCCTGCAATTGGTATCAGAGCACCAGGCTCTTGATTGTGAGATCCTACCATCCTAATCAACCTGTTTTTCACTCCTCACCACAATCCACTCACTCAAATGGCCGCTCTCTCCAAGGCTGATATGGAAACTGGTACCTTGACCAAGTCCCCAATGATCACCCCTGAAGACTTTGACACATGGTGTATCAGGATGGAAGGCTTTATCAAGTGTCAAGATTCAAGGATGTGGGACTCCATTGTCAATGGTCCTTTCATACCAAGCACTACATCTGCCACTGGTAATCGCATCATTCCAAAAGATGTTGATGATTACTCAGAGGAAGACAGGAAGAGAATAGAGCTAGATCAAAGGGCTATGACTTGTCTCCAAACTGCTCTCCCCAACTCCGTCTACAGACGCTTCAAGAAGTGCAAGACTGCTAAAGATTTATGGGAAGCATTGAAGCTGATGTATGAGGGATCCAAGGAAACCCAAGAGAACAAGAAAGATCTCTTGAAGCAGCAGTTTGAGAACTTTACTTTCAAGGCTGGTGAGACCTTGACTCAACAATACTTCAGGTATGTTGAGCTAGTAGATACTCTGGCGGATATTGGAGTAGCTCTTGAGAACAGAGACATAGTTAGGAAGTTCATGTCTTCTCTTCCTAAACTATGGACTCACTACTGTGTTGTCATCAAGAGAACTTCGGACCTTAAGACTCTTCTCTCACAGAGTTGTATGGTATCCTAAGTGCATTTCAGATGGAGATGAACATGCAGAACTCCTCTGACCACTCCAATAACCAACTGAGTTCAGCCCTTCATGTGGTTGAAAGGGAAAGCATAGAACCACATCATCAGTTGTTATGCTACCCTGACAACTCACATACTGGACCCTTTATTACTCTACCTGAGACTCAAAGTCTCAAAAGGTTCAACACAACTTCTATCAGGACGGTTGTGCCTTTGTCTCTGGAAGTGGACACTCTGGTGATTTTCAATACTGCTTTGATGATCTTGAGTGCTTCAGTCCAGATGATGTGGAGTATATGGACATTGTCCAGCAGATGGCTCTTTTAACTTACAGAGCGAAGAAGTTCTTCAAGAGAACTGGAAGGCAATTCCCTCAAAACCCAGTCAACAGCAAGTTTGGGTTTGATAAGAGCAAAGCAAGGTGTTACAACTGCAACCAACTTGGTCACTTTGCTAGGGAATGCAAGGCTCCCAAGAACAACCCGGAAACCCCACAGGCCTCCACACATCCCACTGCTCCCAAGCATGAAGAAAAGTCAACTGAAACAGCTGTTGTTGCTCAGGAAGTTGACTGGAGCTTCATGGTACAGGATGTGACTCCCGCTCAAGCACTCATGGCCGGAACAGATGATGATCAGGTATATGAACATCTTTGTACTGCTGCCTGTATTGCTAAAGTTAAATTGTATAAGGATTACATTTCGGAAATCAGATCTGAGGTTGAGTCTTTAAATGTGCTAAAATCTGACTTTAAGAGAGCTGAATCTGACTATCAAAGGAAAATTGATGAGTTAGAGAAAACTGTGTCTCTTTTAAAACATGAAAAGACTAACTATAAGACTCAAATCAAAGATCTGATCTCCAAACTTTCTGAAGTTCAAGCCCAGTTAGTCACAGCTGAGGCTCAGGCCAGGAAGCAAGCTATTGCTGAGCAAAGCTTCCAAACTATTCTTGCATCAACCTCTCATTCCAAAATGTTTTATCAAAACAAAGAAGGGTTGGGAACTAGTGAAATAGCTCCACCACACTCTTATGAGTCTATTAGACTACCTAGATGTGGTACTGAAGAGCAAGAGGTTCCAACTGCTGACCCTTCTCCATTGGAACTAGAGGATGAAGTGAAAATAGTGGCCTCCACAGGGGAGAGACAGGAGGATACACCCATCTCCACCTATGATGATTAAATCCTGACCACCAAGGCAAGAAGAAGCAGAGCTAAGGCTGCTAGAAGGACTGCCAAGAAGGTGGCAGAGTCCAAGCTTAAGTTTGACCCTAAGCAAAAGGGTGTCTTTATTTCTGCCGGATTTCAAGTGGTAGGTACTCCTGATTCAGGAAAGGAGTGTAGTACCAGCACTCCTGTCCTACTGAAGGATCAGAAGTTGAAAGGGAAAGTTGCTGATGACGAGAAGAAACCCAAGAAACAGCAACCTGCAAGTTCCCAGAAGACTAACATTGCCTGCATAATGTGTGGTCTGCACAACCACATGGCTAAAGATTGTTACTACAATCCAGCAAGCACACATTATGCAAATAATGTTAGAAAAGAAGGAGTCAGAGAAGGTTTCTCAGTTGGACCACTTCAAAAGGTCCAAATGATGAAAAAGGGAAAGTTGGTCTCGGAAGCCAAGTTGCTTTCGGAAGAAACTGCTTCTTCCGAAGGGAAAATGGCTTCGGAAGCCAAACCTTCTAAGGTTCAGAAGAACAAGAAGGCTCCCTTGAAACCATCTCAGATGGAGACTACTTCGGAAGAAAAGGTGGTGAAGGCTTTTTCCGAAAAGAGAGAAGCTTCGGAAGAAGACCATGCTGCAAAAGCTTCAACAAGCTCATCCTCAAAGATCAACCAAAGGATGGATTGGAAGATCAAGGAAGATGCTGCAGCCCAAACCTCTTCTTCAACAATGACCTCTATTGAACCACATTACATATCTTTTGGTTCAATTATGTCACTATCTTTGGAAGAGCCCAAGACCTGCAAGGCTTGGGCTTCCAAACAAAACTAACCATCTCATCTTATGTGCAGGGACATCCATTTGACAAGAACAACAATATCTGGATTGTAGATAGTGGATGCTCCAGGCACATGACAGGGAACAGATCTCTCCTTCAACAATTCCAGAACTTTGATGGAGGGCCTGTCCAATTTGGAGGTGAGGCCGGAGGATATATTTCTGGCAGAGGAAGTATATCCAATGGCAGAATAAACATTGACAAAGTTCACTTTGTCAAACAGCTTAAACACAATCTGTTAAGTGTTTCTCAATTCTGTGACCAGAAGCATCAGATGCTTTTCACAGAACATGAGTGCATTATCCTCAGACCAGGGATGACAATTCCTCCGAATTGGTGCTTAATAATGATCAAACAGGACTTGTTATTCGATCTGTTGCAGAAACCCCACTTTCATTAATTTAGCATCAAGTCAGATCTCCCAGGAAAGGGGATATGTACAAGCTAGACATGAACAATGCTTCTCCTATGGGTGAAGTATCATGCTTTCTTTCCAAAACTGATAGTGATGAGTCAACACTATGGCATAAACGCATGTGTCATGTGAATTTTAAAACAATGAATAAATTGGCTAAAAATAACTTGGTACATGGTTTGCCTAAAAAGGAATTTTTCTGCAAAAATAACTGTGTTGCACGCCTGAAAGGGAAACAACACAGATCATCTTATAAATCAATGTGTTAACTCTATCACTACTCCATTACACTTATTGCACATGGATCTCTTTGGTCCCACAAGTATAATGAGCATTGGAAGGAAATCATACTGCCTTGTGATAGTTGATGATTTTACAAGATTTACATGGGTATTCTTTTTAAGAAGTAAAGATGAAACTGCTGAAACTTTAAAATCTTTTATTCTTAAAATAGAAAATTAAATTGATCACAAGGTTAAGATCATTAGAAGTGATCAAGGGACTGAGTTCAAGAACTTCGTTCTTGACTCATTCTGTGACTCAAAAGGGATTGCCAGACAATACAGTGCTCCCAGAACTCCTCAACAAAATGGTGTTGCTGAGAGGAGGAACAGGACACTTATTGAGGCTGCTCGGACCATGTTAGCTGATTCAAAGCTGCCTCTAACATTCTGGGCAGAGGCAGTCAGCACTGAATGCTATGTGCAGAACAGGGTTCTTGTAGTGAAGCCCCATGGAAAAACCCCTTATGAGTTATGGAACAAGAGGCCACCGTTCATTGGCTTTCTAAGGTCCTTTGGCTGCAGGTGTACCATACTTAACACAAAGGACAACTTGGCAAAGTTTGCTGAGAAGTCGGATGATGCTATCTTTATTGGATACTCTTCTAGCTCCAAAGCTTATAGAGTATACAATATCAAGAATCAACAATTTGAGGAGTCATCCAACATAGTTGTTAATGAGCACACTCCTTGTGTTAGGGGGAATGGACCTGAGTATATCTTTGATTTAGAATTGTTTCCAAACTATTCTAAACCATCTTGTGAGAATGTTTCAGCTGGAACAGGTGCTCAAAGTGATGTTGATGCTGATGCAGGTCAACTATATGAGCTTCCCAGACCTATTCCAATTCTCCAAGAGCTGAAGGGCAACAAGCTTCAACTATTCACAGATTTGACAGTGTAACTATCTCCAGAAATAGTGAAGCTTCAACAAGTGAATCACTTGATCAACCTCAAAGTTCCTCAGGTGATCCACTACAACACCAGGTTGAGGGAAGTGGTATTCTGAAGGAACAGGCAACTGTTAATACTACTTCACAACCAACCATTGATGATGTTTCTTAATCATTCAATCAGTCCTCACTGAATGACTCTGAAACAGCAGTTGGACAGAGTGATCCACTTCCTGATCAGAATATGTCTAACCTAGACTTATCTCTGCAACTGGAAGTGATTCCTCGTCTTAGGATTCACAACACTCATCCAACTGAGAACATCATAGGGAATGTCTCTGAGGGTGTGAGAACAAGAGGACAAACTCATCATGGGAATGTCTGCTTGTACTCATGCTTCTTGTCTCAGATGGAACCAAAGAAGGTAGAAGATGCCTTAAATGATAGTAGTTGGGTTGAATCGATGCAGGAGAAGCTGCTTCAATTCAGAAGACAAAAGGTCTGGAATCTATGCCCACTACCATCTGGTCAAGTACCCATAGGCACTAAATGGGTATTCAGGAACAAGAAAGATGATAGAGGCTTGATTATCAAGAACAAGGCAAGGCTAGTAGTTCAAGGATACACAGGAGGAAGGAATCGATTATACTGATGTCTTTGTACCTGTTGCAAGACTTGAGGCAGTTAGGATCTTCCTTGCTTATGCTGCATCCAAGAACTTCACAGTCTACCAACTTATGTCAAGTGTGCTTTTCTATATGGGGATATAGATAGGAAATCTATGTATGTCAACCTCCAGGATTTGAAGACCCACAGCACCCCAACTACGTGTGCAAACTGGATAAAGCTCTATATGGGTTGCACCAAGCACCTAGGCTGTGGTATGAGACCTTGTCTCAGTTTCTCCTGAAGAATGGATACACTAGAGGTACCATTACAAGACTCTTTCATCAGAAAGAGTGGAGAAGACATTTTGCTAGTACAAGTCTATGTTGATGACATCATATTTGGTTCTTCAAACGACCAAATGTGCAAGGACTTTGAAAGCATTATGAAGCAGAAGTTTGAGATGAGTTCCATGGGAAAAATGGACTTTTTCCTCGGAATCCAGGTGAAACAGATGAAGGAAGGGTTCTTCATAAGTCAATCTAAGTATGTCTCAGACATCTTAGAAAGATTTGAAATGAAGGACTGTAAACCAGCCAAGACACCCATACCCAGAAACCATAATCTTTGCCCTGACCTTGAGGGGGAGGATACTGATCAACATCAGTATAGAGCAATTATTGGTTCTCTGATGTATCTCACTGTAAGTAGACCAGATATCATGTTTGCCACATGCATTTGTGCAAGATATCAGGCTGCTCCAAAGGTGTCTCACCTAGCTGCTGCAAAGAGAATCCTCAGATACCTCAAAGGAGCACCTAAACTAGGTCTCTGGTATCCAAGAAATAGTGATTTCAATCTCTATGGATACTCTGACAGTGACTATGGTGGCTGCAACATTGACAAGAAATCAACATCAGGAGGATGTCAATTTCTTGGTGGAAGGATTATCTCATGGCAATGCAAGAAACAATCCTGTGTCTCTACATCAACTGCTGAAGCTGAATACATTGCTGCTGCTAGCTGCTGTGCTCAACTGCTATGGATTCAAATCAGATGTTAGACTATGGATTCAACTTCATGACTACTCCTATCCATATTGACAACAACAGTGCTATCTCCATTACTGAGAATCCGGTGAAGCACTCCAAGACTAAGCATATTGATATCAGTATCATTTCATTAGAGACATTCATGAGAAACAGCTGATAAAGTTAATCAAAGTTGACTCAAATGAACAATATGCTGATTTGTTCACAAAGGCATTTGATGAACAAAGATTTAAGTATCTCATATCAGCAATTGGGATGATAAACATTGAATAACTACCTCTGTTGAAAACCTTTTTAGTATGTAAAGTCTTGTGTCAATACAATTTAAGCCCTGTTACAAAAGATCTTTAAACTATTCCAAGTGTAAATTCCTTCCGAAGAGGAACTAACTCTCGGAAGATATTCTTGAATATCTTCCGAAGCTAAATTCCTCAATGGAAATTTTCTTCTCAGAAGAGTTTTTGGTCTCGGAAGAAGCGATTGATTTTATATCAGATCTACTTCCGAAACTTATACAACTCTCCATTCGGAAAGACAACTTTACCTTTGGAAGCAATGCCTTGCTTCGGAAAATAAAGTGCCTTCAAAGGACAATTTTACCTTCGGAAGCAATATCATGCTTCGGAAGAGAAATTGCCTTCGGAAGAAAATTACCTTCGGAAATGTTTTACCCTCGGAAGTAAAGGCTTTTATATGTAACGGATATCTTTTGGGCCTCACTCTGTAAAAGTAAAGATTTTGTTGATGATGGTCAGATTATTTAAAATTATCCTTGCCGCCACTATCATTTCTCCGCCGTAAACCACCATACCACCCACAGTAACCCCAAACAGTTACCCTATTACCACCACTACCACTATTCACCCTTTTTAAATAATCTTGACTGATCAATTTCATCTTCTTTTACCACTTTACAGCCCTAACTATTCCCTTCACTGTCAAACCTTCAATTTCACCCAAATTTCAAGCTTAACTTTTCTTCAATGGCGCTAAACCCTCAGCACAACCAAGTCGCATTACTTGACTCGTCAAGGGATGCCGACTTCACCCAAATCATCACCTTTCTCACCGAATCTACCTACCTCACTGCACTAACAGTTAACCCCACCGTATACTCCAACCATATGTCAGAATTTTGGAGCAACGGTGAAACTGCAGTACTGAATGGGGTTCGAGTCCTCAGAACCCGAGTTTGTGGCCAAGAGTTGGTCATCAATGAACAGCTCATCAGGGAGCATCTCGAGCTTCACGATGATGGGGCTCCTACTGAGTTCCCCAAGGAAGACTTGGAAGGCACCTATATCCTCATGGGATATGGAGGCGATGTCAGCAGGTCTACAGTATACAAGTTCAACTTCTCTTACCATTGGAAGTTCCTGCTGCACATTGTCCTACATTGCCTCTCCAACAAATCAGGGGGTTGGGATCAAATCCCATATGAACTAGGATGCCTAGTTCATGGGTTGGTGAGAGGCCTCAGATTCAACTACTCACGATTTGTGTTGAACAACCTAATCGCCAATCTGAGCAGGGATACATTCTTCATGTATCCCCGATTTCTTCAACACATAATCAACTGTGAGATGGAATCAAGCAAGCTTGTCTGCGCAGCTGCTCTTCCTGTTCCACACATGAGGCCTACCATCTTCAAGATACTGAAGAAGATGTCCACCAACTTCACTGGACGGTACACTCCATTACCTCCAGAGATGACTGAGCGCATAGCTCCTGGTGACATCCCTGTTATCCCCACAGGTGATGAACCCACACCAGCAACATCCACCACAATACCAAAACCTTCTTTACCCATCAAAGCCACATATCAGAGACGCCCCAAACGAACCCTTGTTCAATCTACTCTGATTGAACAAGCTCCTTCTGTTCACACCCAAAGGACTAGAGTGGAATCATGGGCTCCCACTCAGTCCGAGGTCACACCATCCTTCACATTTGACCTCAATATGGGTTTTGAGCCTCCTCAGTCTCAAACCCCTGAGCCCGAACCCCAAGCCTTAAGCCCACAGGGTGAGTCTTTACACTCCCCTGTGCAGCCTTTCTAGGGACAGCCCCACCAAAGGCTCAATGCCTGTAGACATTGATCAAGTCCCGGGTCAGTAGGACTAACCACCCTCTCTTTCACTGACCTTTTACTCCGAACTGATGAAGAGATTACATCTCTCCATGGCCATGAAGTTGATCTACAACCCACTGAAAGATCAACAGAGCCAAGAGGGATCCCTTGTCTCTAGCCCCCATCAGAAGCCGCTACTGAGGTGAGTCCCACTGATGTGGAGGGACTCATGTAGGCTCAGCTGCCACTACTCAGAGTCTCTCATTGAGCTCTCAGGACAGTGGTAACATAATTAGGACTGAGTCTACGACAACTTTGCCCATTGACATCTCTGAAAGAGATGACTCTGAGCAAAGGAAACTAGGGTGCCAAGAAGCCACATCTGGTGGTGAGAGTGAGCATGCTAGGTATGTTATCTCATCTCCCCGTGATTCTTTGACAGGATCTCAGCCTCTCGTGTTGATCAATTAGATTATGTTTGCAGCGGATTTAGCACATTAATTAGCAATTAAAGCAAGAACATAAAGATATTGCGATTAAAGCATAAACATAGAGAGAAGAGTTCTGCAAAGCAATAAATATTCTATTGGTCGCACGTTTCGGCAATTAAAACTGTATGGTTACCCATCCTTTTATAGGCGGCAAAAGGATGGGCATGATGTCCTTTTTCTGACATCACTGAATATTCAATTACAACTGACAAAACATAAAACTACTGAAGATGTCAACAGCTGACATCTTCTTACAAAAGTTCCTAAGTGCTGACAAAAGTAAACTACTGAAATCCTACAACGACTGAAGAACAAACTCTTCAGTCGTTTATAACTACTGATACTATAACAACTGAAGAACATGCTCTTCAGTTGTTGTACAACTACTGAAACAAAATAAACTACTGAAAAAGAAAAAACCACCACAACAACTGAAGAAGACTTCTTAGTTGTTGTGACAAACTCTGAGTCTTCAGTACTTGGTCTTCAGACTTGGCTTCAGATGATATAACAACTGATGACTTCAGTAGATATCATCAGTTGTTGTCTTCAGTCTTTGTCTTCAGACTTTGTGCTTCAGTAGAAGGTCTTCAGTTCCTTAGTTTTTCAGCTTTTGATTCTTCAGTACTTGTCTTCAGTACTTGAAGTCTTCAGTACTTGTAAGATCAGTACTTCAGACTTCAGTACTTGGTCTTCAGTACTTTGGAGTCTTCAGCTGATATTCTTCAGTTCTTTGATCTTCATACTTTGTTCTTCAGACTTTGTCATAAAGCAGAAGGCTGGAGCTAAGATGCTCTCGAGTTTGACATTCAAGCAAGAGAACACAATAGCTGATGAGAGTCTTCAGATGTTCTCGAGTCTGACATTCAAGCAAGAGAACACAATAGCTGATGAGAGTCTTCAGATGTTCTCGAGTCTGACATTCAAGCAAGAGAGCATTGTAACTGATGGAGTCTTCAGCAGTTGTAGTAGTGGCATGTGGGACTTAGAGGTTTTCCTGATCTTGGCTCATTGGTTCTTTTGGTCCAACATTCTTCCTGAAGATGAGGGAATCAACTAACCCTTTAGTACTTGCTTTCTAAGGTATTCAACCTGGAATCACAGGTGAGATCTTAGAATCAAGGACTGCACTCAGCACTTGAGTTAACTCTCTCAAGGCTAAACTAGCTGAGAAAGATCTACCTCCATGACACAGAGCTGTTACCCCATCCATGAGATCTACCTCCCATGTACAAGCCGGTAGGATTCTCGGGTGTAGGCCTGAAGAAAGATCAATTGTTCTTCTTTGGACAGGTCTTCAGGCACACCATCAAATAATCCCTCCCGACCGTACAGCTCTGAGATGAACTTGACCTGTTTACCATTTTTGAGCTCAATTGTTGTGATTTGCCTATAAGCAAACTCATCAGGATGTTTACCCTCCAACAACAGGTTGAGCTCATTTCTCTGGAAATTCTCAAGCTTCTTATAGACCAGACCCTTCCTAACCACCCTATTATCTAGCATTGAAAAGGGTGATTGGCCGGCTCTATAAGCTTTCTCGAATTCCTCTACTATTTCCCAGGGTGGTATTACAAAGCCACAGAGATCTCTTCATCTACAATTCTCTTTAATGGCTCTTGTACCTCACAGGCATGTCCTTCTTGACTATCCTGTGAGCCACCCTTGGGTCAGGCCAAGTTCTCACCTTATCCTTTTCATATTGAAAGTTTGTTTCAAGGTGAAAATCTCAGAGCCTCTTTCTGCATGTTTATTATAGAGGTCGAAGCAGCATAACATTTGTCAATGCTTTTCAGCATTTCCTCATCATGTTTCTTTTGCTGCTCCTCCTCTTCTAACTTAACCCTCACAGTGTCCTGCTGTGAGGTGGGAGTGATGGTTTGTGGTTTGGCTTTGGGTAGAGGTATAACTGCTGAAAGTGGCAGACTATCCTCCTCATCCTCCTCATCTTCTTCTTCTTGCAGCCTCAACACCCTTCTCTTCTTCACCAAGGGTGGATCATTGGCTGCGGGTTTTGTGGTGAAGGGGTTGGTTTTGTGGGTTGTGGTTTGGTTGTTGGTGTGGGAATGTTGGCAGGCACTGCTAGTAGCCTAGAGATAAGTGCTGGTTTGGTTAGCTTTACTAGCAGTGTCCTGTTCCCAGCACCGGCTTCAGATAGGGCCTCAGCGACCAGTCCTTGGTAAAATCACCAGCCGAACAGATCTTGGTGGTTATTGCCAAGAGTCTGTCCCTGGTCCATGCCTTAACATCAAGGACTGGTCTGCCCAGATACTTCGAAGTGAACCTACTCATAGCCTCAAGTTTTTGTCTTTCTTCTTGGCTATGAGTAGTCCATCGGTATTCAATCTCTTTCCTCTCCATGTTCCTGATCTCTTGATCTAGCAAAGCAGTGTCCTTGTCAAAGCCTTGCCTGAACAGCTGTTCAATGACTTTGTTCATTGAACGGTTATGTTCAGCATCAGCCTCCTTGACAAGGGCTGCTAGATCAGGATCAGCCACCTTCTTTCCCTCTCCCTTATTCTTATCAGTGCTACTGAAATCCTTTTGGATTTCAGCCACTTCTATATGCTCTACCTCCCTCACTTTCCTCTTCCCCTTCTCCCTCACCCTACTACTCTCCTCAGCCAACTCCCTCTCTACCACCACCCTTTCTCTGCCTCTTTCTCCTCCTCTCCCCTCTTCCTCTTGTCTTGCACTGATGTCTCCCCCTTTTTGGTTGCATTGGTTGGGGTTTGACTATCAGCAAGAGCCTTAGTATGGCAACCTCCACCATGGGTTGTATATATGTGGGAAGCCTCTCATCAAGGGTTTGAATAACTATATCTTTAAGGATTGGTGTGATGAGAGGCAGGGATTTCTGGAGGATAGCATCCAGCTGCTCAGGGGGTTCTGTCCCTGAGAGCTAGTGCCAGAAGCAGGGGCTGGTGGCTGAGTTTGTGGGAGTGGCTCAGTGTTGTGAGACCTTCGGGTGAAGGTGCCATCTGTGGGGTAGTGGTGGCAGATGGACTTCTATCCTGAGTCATCTGAGCAAGCAGCTCTTTGAGTCTGCTTATCTCATCCTCAAGGATAGTGTTTTGAGCAACTACATCGTAGAAGAAGCTCAGGTCATCATCAGCATGAGCTGAATCACCTGACCTCCTGACATTGTCAGGATGAACATGTCCTGAGTGTGGCTCAGTAATGACATGTGCCCCTTGTTCATGGTACTGGGGACTTCTGGCCTCAGGATTGGATCCATCATCGGCCATTGCCTCTGGTGAGGTCTTAGAGATGTTACCAGCTTCACCCTGCTCAGATGTTGATGCAGGGGAAGTGGCAGCCTCACCAGATTGTTCTCTCTCCCTAGCCACACTGGGAGAGTGAACTGATTCTCTGTGCTGTGGGCTCTGATCAGCACTTGTGCCCACCCCCTCTTCGGTTGGAGTCTCCCCAGTGTAATAGGTTTCTGGGGAGAGGGTGGAGTGCTCAGATCAGTCAGCACTTTGGCTATAACCAATGTTGGGCTTAGTGGGGCGGTCTTCTCTGTATGTGGGCTAGAAGCAGTATGCACATGGGGAGGACTGTGCTCTTCAATGGCAGCCTCCTCAAGTGAGGAAGACCCCAGTAATGTGGTTGCCCCAAAATTGGTTGCATCAGGCTCCTGTTGAGAGGAAGCCTGTGCGGTTGTGGTGGGTGGAGTCGTGGTACCTGCTGGGAGAATCGAACCAGCAGGCACATCCTGCCTTTGTGTGGCAGGGGCATCCTCAGGGGACTCATCTCCCTGAGTAGCCTTTGTGGGCTTCTTTTTGGCTTTTGGCTTGGTGGGGACTTTGGATTTGGAGGTGGAGGCTGTGGGTTCCAGCTGCGTGGGTTTTCGCAGCCGGCCAGCCTGTTTGAGTGTGGGGTCAGTGTTGTGCCTGGAGTATACCTCAGCTTGAACAGCCATGGCAGGGACCCCAGTGCCAACTAGTCCCTCAGCCTGAAGCTGGTATTCGATCATGGCCATTATGAACCGTGGATATAAGTTCCAACGGTTAGAAAAAGGTTTTGTGGCCATGTCCTTGAGTTCCAAAAATAAAAGATCAGTAAAATTTAAAGGTTGTTTCTCAAGGATAGAATACAATACCTGCTGCCACCTTGTGGACATCTGGTCCCACGAAGAGGTCTTGGGAGCCAGACATACATTCACCATGTGGAAGATCAAGCGTTGAGGATCAGGAAAGTGTTTCTTCAACAAGGTGGAGGCGGAGAGGTTACCCTGATAGTCATGAGATGTGAAGGAGAGATCAAGGGTACCTTTGGGGTAGGAAGTTGGGTGAGTGGCATCATCCAGCTCTAGGGTTTGGCGTAGAGTAGCTGGAGTGATAACCACGGGTTTGCCGTTGACGGAGGACCGGAGAGAGACCTCGGCATTCTGCTCTCCGGTTTGGACGGTGACATTGGTCCAAAACTCCGTCAAGGAGTCGGTGTATAGTGTGGGGTTCAAGAGAAAAGCCGTTTTGTATGGTGAGTCATGCATAAGATCGACGGCTTGGTGAAATTTGGGCCATAATGGCGATTTTGTAAGGTGGGCGACACAGTTGTGTCGAGGTTTCAGTTGCATGTTCGCCATTAATGGTGTATGGGAATTTCAGAGGTTTGTAAGGATTAGGTCAAGTGAGGAGTAAATGCTCTGAAGGTGGGGTATTTATAGGGTAGGGCAAAGGTTGAAAGAAAACTACTGAAGGTTTTGGTGTTAGTGATCAGTTGTTGTAACAGCTGATGACGTGGTTTTAACCTTCAGTGGTTGTAACATCTGAGGACTTGGTGTTAGCCTTCAGTAGTTGAAACTACTGAGACCTTGGTTTTGTCCTTCAGATGTTGTGAACGTCTGAAGAGTTACTGTCAGTCTTCAGTAGTTATAAACTACTGATGACCTAGTATTCTTCTTCAGACGTTGTAACAACTGAAGACTTGGTTTAGCCTTCAGTAGTTGTAAACTACTGAGATCAGTAGTTGTGAACTACTGAAGACATGGTATTGCTTCAGTTGTTGTAAACAACTGAGGACTTGGTGTTAGCCTTCAGTAGTTGTGAACTACTGATGTCAGTAGTTATGAACTACTGAAGACATGGTTTTGTCCTTCAGTTGTTTGTGTATGAAACATCAGCTGTTGTTATCAGCTGATGAGAAATTACTCATCAGCTGTTTCCGTCAAATCAGTTGTTTCATACTAGCCTCCACATTTACTCATCAGCTCTTTGGCTGACTTTCAGATGTTTCATTGACCCTTCAGCTCTTGGGAATATGCCTTCAGCTCTTGGGATCAGATGTTCACAAGTGCTGATGAAATTCTTCAGAGCTGGTGAACAAATTTTGTCTTCAGTATTTGTGTAAGATTACACATCAGTACTTGTGAGCAAAATTTGTTCTTCAGTACTTATTTATTGAAAATCATACATCAGTAGTTGTAATCCACTTCACTACATCAGTTGTTTTTCAATAAATAATGTACATCAGTACTTTGAGTCAGTTTAGTCTTCAGTAGTTGTGAAAGAGCTGAAGACTAAATTACTCATCAGTACTTATATTTGACCTTTGCTCTTCAGTAGTTGTGAACTAAGAGTACCAGCATAGGTCAAATCATTCAAGCTGCAGCATACCAAGCCTTAGTACCAAATTTTGGAATGTGGCACTATCTAAAGGCTTAGTAAAAATGTCTGCAAGCTCATCAGCACTAGGCACAAACTTAGGATCAATCAGACCTTTCTCATAGCAATCCCTGATAAAATGATGTCTGATCTCAATATGCTTGGTCCTAGAGTGCTGGACTGGATTCTTAACAATACAAAGAGCTGAAGCACTATCCATTAATAATGGAGTCTTAGTCTCAGTAATGCCATAATCCAGAAGTTGGTTCTGAAGCCAGAGTATTTGAGAGGTACAACTTGCAGCAGCAATATACTCAGCTTCAGCAGTGGATGTAGCAATTGATGTTTGTTTCTTACTCTGCCAAGAAACTAAACAATTGCCTAGGAATTGGCAACCACCAGAAGTGGATTTTCTGGTGACTTTGCATCCTGCATAGTCACTATCAGAGAAAGCAACTAATTTGCATGAATGCCCAGCTGAATACCAAAGTCCTAGTGATTGGGTACCTTGCAGATATCTAAAGATCCTTTTGACTGCAATCAAATGGGATTCTTTAGGTGCAGCCTGAAATCTAGCACAAGCACATGTTGAAAACATGATGTCTGGTCTAGAAGCTGTAAGGTACATCAAGGACCCAATCATACATCTGTAAAGGGTTTCATCAACCGCTTTACCTTTCTGATCAACATCTAGTTGTGTGATGCTGCTCATGGGAGTAGAACAGGGCTTACAGGATTGTAAATCAAACTTATTCAGCAACTCTTTGGTATACTTGGACTGATGGATGAAGATTCCATCATCCAGTTGTTTGATTTGCAAGCCCAGAAAGTACTGTAATTCTCCCATAGCACTCATTTCAAATCTCAGCTTCATAAGCTTTGTAAATTCATCACACAACTTTGGATCAGAGGATGCAAAGATGATATCATCAACATAAATCTGAACAAGGAGCTTATGTTGTCCCACAGTCTTGATGAATAAGGTTTTATCAATGGTGCCTCTAGTGAACTTATTCTCTAGAAGAAAGGTTGAGAGTGTCTCATACCAGGCTCTAGGTGCTTGCTTCAGCCCATAAAGAGCCTTATCAAGCTTGTACACCCAATCAGGATGTTTATTGTCCTCAAAGCCTGGTGGTTGACACACATAAACCTCTTCTTTTATTTTTCCATATAGGAAGGCACTTTTGACATCCATTTGATAAACCTTAAGACTGTGAAAGGCAGCATAAGCTAAGAACAGTCTAATTGCTTCTAG
The DNA here is from genome assembly GCA_024085815.1 of Flaveria linearis. Lineage (NCBI taxonomy): Eukaryota > Viridiplantae > Streptophyta > Magnoliopsida > Asterales > Asteraceae > Flaveria > Flaveria linearis. Next base: position 70,395,567 of record CM044004.1, on the reverse strand, counting down.
TCTGGCCACAGGTGCAAAGGTCTCATCATAATCGATTCCTTCCTCCTGTGCAAACCCTTGAACAACCAGTCTGGCCTTGTTCTTGACAATTTGGCCCTTCTCATCTGTTTTGTTCCTGAATACCCACTTGGTGCCTATAGCACACTTACCTTTGGGTAATGGAACAAGCTCCCACACTTGCTGTTTCTTGAATTGAAGTAGCTCAAGCTGCATAGCTTCCACCCATCCATTGTCTCTTAAAGCAATATGATAGTTCTTTGGTTCTTGCTGACTGATGAAGAGAGCATAGAAGCAGAAGTTGGACAATTGATTCCTGGTTGAAACTCCAGCATGAATATCACCAATGATTTGTGAAGTGGGGTGATTCTTGAGCTCTTGATAAACTATGATATCTGTGCAAGTGTTTGTAGACCCATCAGCAGCAACAGATGGTGATGGAGATTCCTGAAACCATGTAGAGGATGGCAGCTCAAATGAAGTAGAGCAAGCAGAAATCTCATCAGCATTTGTAGTGGATGGAGCTGCTGAGGCTACAGGAGCATCAGGTTCAGTGGAATTAGGCAGGTTGTCACTGAACTGAAGAGGTGAGTACTGACTTCATCATCTTCAGTACCACCAGGTGGAGATCTGTTGACAGGCTCAACAGATGGAGGTTGATAAGGAACATATTGCAGTATGTCCAGATCAAACAGCTCCACAGGGTTTTGTGGAATCTTGTCCTTTGGAGATTCATTGAACTTAACATGCAAAGTTTCTTCAACCCCTTTGGTTCTACAGTTGAAGACTCTGTATGCTTTGCAAGTTGATGAATAACCAACAAAGTACCCTGCATCCACCTTACTAGCAAACTTATGGAGTGGGTTGCTAGTGTTGAGAATGAAACAAGGACACCCAAAGGCTCTAAAGAATGAAATAAGAGGGGCCAAATGATGAAGAACTTCATAGGGAGTCTTCATCAACCTCTTATTTACTAAGGCTCTATTCTGTACATAGCAAGCTGTATTGACAGCTTCAGCCCAAAAGGTCAGTGGCAGCCCTGAGTCAGCCAACATTGACCTTGCTGCTTCAATGAGGGTCCTGTTCTTTCTCTCCACCACTCCATTCTGTTCAGGAGTTCTTGGAATGCTAAACTGCCTTCTAATTCCCTTGGACAGGTAGAAGTCATCAAGTGTGTGGTTTCTAAATTCTGTTCCATTGTCACTCCTCACACACTTGACCTGTAGGGAATACTGCTTTTCTACTTGTAACACAAAGTTCATTATTGTCTTTGCTGCTTCATCCTTGGAGTGCAAGAAGAAAGTCCATACAAACCTGGAGTAATCATCCACAATTACCAGGCAGTATTTCTTCTTTGCCATGCTCATTACTCTGACAGGACCAAAGAGATCCATGTGCAGAAGTTGTAAGCAGGCAGTGGACTTGGTTCTTCTATTGAAGGGAATGAAACTTTGTGTTGTTTCCTTTCAAGCAAGCAGTGCAGTCATCTTCACACTTGAACTCCTTCAGAGGCAATCCTCTTACTAAACCATGGCTTATAAGCTGATTCATGTTCTTGAAATTAACATGACCCAGCCTTCTATGCCAAAGTGTAGACTCTTGAGGAGATGCCTTGGAGAATAGGCAAGGATGGCCTTTTAGATCCATCTTTTTGGAAAGATCTAAGGCATACACTCTTCCTGTCCTGTTGGCCTTCAGGAGAGTGTGTTCATCCAATGCCTTGTCAATCAAACTCAGAACTTTGGATGACAGAATCCTACAGTTCTGGCTTGTGAAAAGGGCAACATGGCCTTTGTCACACATTTGACTGACACTCAAGAGGTTGTACTTGAGATTCTCCACATGGTTAACATCATCAAACCTTATTTCCCCGTTGGAAACAAAGCCTTTTCCGACGATGTAACCCTTTGCATCATTGCCAAAAGAAACAAATCCCTTCTTTCCTTGAGAGTAGTCATTAAGAAGGGAGCTGCTTCCAGTCATATGCATGGATCCTCCACTGTCTACATACCAGATGCTTCTATGGCATGTTGAAGAACCCTGCAAACACAACCATGTGTTAGTTAGTCTTGGAGACCCAAACCTGCTTGGCTTTGGGTCTGTTCTCAGCTACAGGTGTAGCACTAACAGGTGTGTTGTAAGTGACAGCTTGAGGTGAAGAAGATGGTACAGAAGAGGAACCCTTTGGCTTGGACTTCCTTTTCTGTGGTTTCAACACAGGAGCATCTAAGTGGTTGACTCTTTCCACTAGCTGCTGAACCATCATCACCAACTGTGTCTGATTTTGTGATAAAGCCTTCAGCTCTTCAGACACATTGGAGTTTGCTGATGATGAGTTTCTATGTTGTACCATCTTTTTCTGAGCAACCTCAGCTGTTGCCTGAGTAATCCCTACCTTCTTGGATTTAACTTTGGCCTAGGGATTTCAGGCTTGGATGTTGCCAGTACAAACTTGGTTTCAAACTCATTCTTCATTTATTGATGCTCTCAGTAATTTGCTCCTTCTGTTTGAGTTTGGAACCCCTTTTGTACCAGCATTCATCAGTAAGATGATTGAACAAGCCACATATCTCACATGGCTTTTTCTTCATCTTATGCTGATCATCAGCTGAAGAGGATTTAACTGCTGAAGACTTGTTCTTCAGCTGTTTGTCATCAGTACTAGCAGTTTTCTTCCTAGTGCCTGCTTTCCTGGTATCCTCTTTAGCTGTTTCAAACCTTTCCTACTGTTAGTTTTCTTCTCTTTAGTGCTAACAGTATTTGAGGTTTGAACTTCAGATGTTGTCACTTGCTCTCCAGTACCTTCAGTACTTCTAGTGACAACTTCTGAGTTGATCAGCCTTTTGGTCATGTGATAGTCTATCTCTGATGATGCTGATTCAGAGGATAGTAAGTCACATGATGAGAAGGATTGGTTATTGCTCTCCCCATCAGATTCAACTTCTGCTCTTGAAATGAAATCTGTGGGAGGAGCAGTGTGATTATAACCAATGCCAAACTTCACATTGGAAGCTGTTTGCTTGCTAAGAAGCATTTCAAAACCCTTGCAAGATTGCACCCATCGATCACACTCAACTTGGGTGGTTGCAAGAGTTTCCTTGAGGTCCTTGTACTTCTCTAGAAGTACATCTTCCCTAGCTTTACTATCTTTGATTTGGCAGTTGAGCTTGTAAATCTCATCATTTTTATCTTTTAGAACAACCTCAAAATCAGCTTTTCTTTTGGAAATAGTGTGCTCAAGCTCAAGATTTTTATCTATTAAAGCTACATTTGCTTCTCTAATAGAAGCAAATGCTGCTATGCATGACTCTGAACAAAGCTTGGCTTTTGCCTCAGTGGATACCTGAGATGAGGCATTGGATGATGACCCTTCAGCAGAATCAAGGGCCATCAGAGCAAGATTTCCAAAAGGTTGATCACCACCATGTTGACCAGCACCTTGGAGTAGTGGTTCCTGACCAGATAGCTCTTCTGGTAGACTACTCCAGTCAACAGCAGTTGGGGTGAAAAAGCTTTGTTGTTGAGGTTGTGTGTGGTGATGAGATTGGGAAGAATGAGGCTCTGGAAGAGCATGAGGTGGTTGAGCCGGGGGTGCTTGAGGTTGACCAGGCTGAGGCATGTAGTAACAGGGGTAAGGATAAGGCATATGACCCTGTGGCACAAAATAAGCAGGTGGTGCTTGTGCTTGAGATGGATGGGGAGAACTGTAGGAAGGTTGCCCTTTGTGCTGTGAGCTATTGCTGGGAAAAGTCACAAAGGGTGCAGATGAGTTAGATCCAGATGATCTACACTCTCTTGCAAAGTGTCCAAGCCTTTGGCACTTGTGACACCTCAACTTGCTCTTGTCAAAACCAACTTTGGTTTTGCCAGAGAGTCCTGGGAATTTCCTACCAGTTCTTTTGTAGAACTTCTGAGAGCGGATATTTATCATTGCCATTTGGTTCAAAATATCCATCTCTTCCAGATCATCATCTGGAATGCCCTTCAAATCCTCCATCAGAAAACACAAGTTGTCACCACTCCTCCTGAACTACTGACACCAACAAAAGCTTGTTCTGAGTTTGTAGAGAAATCAATATGCTCATCATAAGAACTTTCTGATGAAGCATATTCTGACTCATGACTTATCAAGGCAGCATTACCTTGGACAAAGTCATCAGCAAGTTTGCCAGAAGATGACAACTTCCTCTTTTGCTCTACCTCTCTCTCAAAAGTGAGTAGTTTCCCATGAAGTTGGGTGAGAGATAGAGTGTCAAGGTCAGCACTAGAGCGTAGGACAATGGTATATGTGTCCCATCTCTCAGGCAATGACCTGAGGAACCTGTTGTTCATCTGGCTTTTGGAGTACTCTTGTTTAACCATCTTCAGCTCAGAGATTAAACAAGAGAACCGCTCAAACTGCTGGGTCAGAGTCTCACCCTTTCTATATGAGAAAGTCTCATATTGTTGGGCAAGGATTTCCCTATTGTTTGCTAAGACCGAATCAGTTCCTCCAAATTGTTCCTTTAGAGCAACCCATAGGTCATGAGCAGACTCATGATGCAAGAGCCCTGAATATATCTCGTTTGGAATGGCCATGGCTAAAATTCCATGGGCTCTAGCATCAATTTCAAACAGCTTTAGATCTTCGTCCGAATACTGTTCAGGTTTCTTCGCAACCTGTTCATTAGATTCCGGGACGTTCACCATAGGCTTGTATGGCCCATGCACCACTGACTTCCAACAACCAGCACTGTTGACAGCCAAGTGTGCAGCATACGTCTTTGCCATATGTTATACTCGTTCCTAACCAGCATCGGAGGCTTGGTTGCGGAACCAGTATTGTGAGGATCATTGGTTGGTGTTGTCATCTCAGGGTTTGGTCAAGAACAAGTTTAAACACGACAATCGTAACTCAAAACCACCAAAAGACCTCAAGATTTTGGCCGGAAACAGCAGAAACTCACTCTCTATGACTAACTCTTGCAAATTGCTAATTCGATCAAACTGAGAGATCAAAAGAGCAGTTTCAAATGATCAATGGTAAGATCGATCAATGATTAACCTGCTCTGATACCATTTGACAGGATCTCAGCCTCTCGTGTTGATCAATTAGATTATGTTTGCAGCGGATTTAGCACATTAATTAGCAATTAAAGCAAGAACATAAAAGATATTGCGATTAAAGCATAAACATAGAGAGAAGAGTTCTGCAAAGCAATAAATGTTCTATTGGTCGCACGTTTCGGCAATTAAAACTGTATGGTTACCCATCCTTTTATAGGCGGCAAAAGGATGGGCATGATGTCCTTTTTCTGACATCACTGAATATTCAAATTACAACTGACAAAACATAAAACTACTGAAGATGTCAACACTGACATCTTCTTACAAAAGTTCCTAAGTGCTGACAAAAGTAAACTACTGAAATCCTACAACGACTGAAGAACAAACTCTTCAGTCGTTTATAACTACTGATACTATAACAACTGAAGAACATGCTCTTCAGTTGTTGTACAACTACTGAAACAAAATAAACTACTGAAAAAGAAAAACCACTACAACAACTGAAGAAGACTTCTTCAGTTGTTGTGACAAACTCTGAGTCTTCAGTACTTGGTCTTCAGACTTGGCTTCAGATGATATAACAACTGATGACTTCAGTAGATATCATCAGTTGTTGTCTTCAGTCTTTGTCTTCAGACTTTGTGCTTCAGTAGAAGGTCTTCAGTTCCTTAGTTTTTCAGCTTTTGATTCTTCAGTACTTGTCTTCAGTACTTGAAGTCTTCAGTACTTGTAAGATCAGTACTTCAGACTTCAGTACTTGGTCTTCAGTACTTTGGAGTCTTCAGCTGATATTCTTCAGTTCTTTGATCTTCATACTTTGTTCTTCAGACTTTGTCATAAAGCAGAAGGCTGGAGCTAAGATGCTCTCGAGTTTGACATTCAAGCAAGAGAACACAATAGCTGATGAGAGTCTTCAGATGTTCTCGAGTCTGACATTCAAGCAAGAGAACACAATAGCTGATGAGAGTCTTCAGATGTTCTCGAGTCTGACATTCAAGCAAGAGAGCATTGTAACTGATGGGAGTCTTCAGCAGTTGTAGTAGTGGCATGTGGGACTTAGAGGTTTTCCTGATCTTGGCTCATTGGTTCTTTTGGTCCAACATTCTTCTCATGAAGATGAGGGAAGTATGCAACTAACCCTTTAGTACTTGCTTTCTAAGGTATTCAACCTGGAATCACAGGTGAGGATCTTAGAATCAAGGACTGCCACTCAGCAACTTGAGATTAACTCTCTCAAGGCTAAACTAGCTGAGAAACAGACGGAGAGGTCTGTTAGGCATGTACCAATTCAGGTCTCAATGACTTCTTCCTCTAGCTCATCTAGCTCTCAAGATGATGCTACCAAAAAGGGGGAGAAAGTTCAGAGACAAACACCACAGGAACCACAGACCAAATTCATTTCTTCTCAAATCATTACACTACCTAAGTCATCTCAATCCTTTCTGGAGATTGACTCAAGGATGCTTCAATATCTCTACAGACTTTTCACAAAGTTTGTATTGAGATCATCCCTAACAGCCCAGCCCCGACACCACACTTGCATACTTTGGGGCTGAGGAGCTTCAAAGACTGACTGCACCTTCTACCACTGTGGAGGAAGTTGGTCAACCTAAGGTCTTCATGGAACCTGAGATTAGCTTCGAAGGGGAAATGGGGACTGATGGCCCAGCAACTGAAACAGATGGGACAGAACTTGCAGCAGTCTCATCTTCCGAAGCTCAAGCTGAAGCTTCCGAAGCTTATATGGAAGCCTCGGAAGAACAAGAAAATTCTTCCGAAGCCGAAATAGAAGCTGCGGAAGGCTTATTTCAGATGTCCGAGGAACTGACCATCACAGATGTCATTGCTGAAATAGCATCTGAGGTGAGCAGGGAGGACACTTCTGAAATTCCTCCAACCCAAGCACCAGCTGAACTTCTCTCTCAATCACAACCCTCCATCCAAGAACCACCACAGTCAAGCACTGCTGAAGACAAAGGAAAGAGGAAATTGACTGCGGAAGAGCTTCAAGAGGAGGAGAGGATTGAGAAGGCCAAAAAGAAAGGTAGGTTTCCTACTGAAAAGCTGCTAGCTGCTAGTTCTAAGTCAGCTGCAGCCAATCAGGAAGAAATCAACCTGAAGAAGAAAACAGCACTCATTGACCAGCTCATCAGTCTAGGAGCTGTCAATGAGGAGATACTCCTGCTAGCACTAGAGGAGTTGGTGACATTGGAGAGGTCAACCAGGCTACAACGAGAAAAGGAAGCCAGGTTGGCCTTGGAGAAGGAAGAAGAAGAGCAAGGGAGGCAGCCCTGAAGCTGAGAGAGGATAGGATCAAATTCCTACTCTCAAGAGGCTTCAGTCTTCCTGAACTGTCTCCACATGACAATGACATGATCCTGCTACTCCACAATAAAGAGTAGGATCAAATGGAGAAGGAAAGGAAGAAGGATGCTAGGGAGAAGTTGAAGGTGAAGAGGAAGAGGGAAGAAGAGAAGAAGGTCACTGCGCCAAGAAGTCTGATGATAAAGCTGGATGAAGGACTATCTCCGGGCTCATGGCTTCTCTGGTAGGCAGGTGGGACCTATGTCCGAAAGGACACTCCAGCGGATAGTCAGTGAAATTAAAGCTGACATCCGTTTGGGGAAAAGGAAGGAGATGTATAGGAGGATGAAAGGAATGGTCTTCACCCCAGCCACTCAACCAGAACCAACCCTTTTTCCCATTAAAACCGAACCCACTGATGAAACCTTCACCCCTCAACCCACAACTCTACCCAAACCTACCACATCACCTCAACCACCCAAACTACCCATCTTAAAACCCAAGACTCAACCCAAAACCACTAAACCTAAGCCTACCCAACAACAACCTAGACCATCCCCTCAGCCTCCTCAACATCTCTCCTTCGAGGAAATAAAGGAGTTCAAGACGAGGCTCATCAACTGCACTACCCTGAGTAGCATCTCCTGTGAGGGAGAGCTTATCAACATCACCTATGTTGATAACTCTTCAAGCTCCCTCACCCTAGGCAAATTTCTTGAATTGCCTAGAGACACCTTGGGCCAGGCTGCAAGACTTCTTGGTCTCAACTCCGATATCCTCAATGCTGAGGAGAGACTAAGAAGGAGACTGGTGACTCTACTGGATACCAGGAAAGAGGACAGGTTTCTGGTCAATCTCCTGGACCTAGAAATGCAATAATCCAGTGGAGGTTCGATGAACCTTCTCACAACTTTGTTGTGGAAAGGGAGAATGGTGAAACCAACAGGCTCAATGCCACTTCTCTACTGCATCTCAGCAGATTTGATCTTGCTGAGCTTGCAGAGAAGCCATTCTCCAATCCCTCCAACTCTGAGACTGCTGCACATATCAGAAACCATATCAGCGGTCTCCACTTGGCTGAACGAAGTAGAAGAGCCAAGATTGAAGAAGAGTTGAAGTTGAAAGGAGTGGAAGACAAGGAAAGACCAACCACTAAAGGCACAGCCTTTCTACAGATGGTGGAAGGTCCTGAATTGGAACCAATAGTTCGATGGGACTATGACTATACTTCCCATCAACTAACTCTTTTCAGAGGGCCACAACAGAGGGTACACATAATCCAAGGTGACAGAGTAGAGGTTCTGTCCACCAAGGATCTGTACAAGATTCTCAGCACCACAGCAGGGAAGAATGAAGACACTGATAAACACTACTTTCCTTGGTGCTGAGAGCTTTGAGAAGAAGAGAGAAGTGAAGTTTTGGTAGCATCAGCCTAGGGGGAGTTTGTTGGATCATGATGAGGCTGGTGCAACCAAATCACTTCATAGTCACTTTTGGTACTACATTAAAGGCTTTCGAAGCCAAGCAAGAGATCTTCCGAAAGTCTGAAAGAGCTTCCGAAGACAAAGTCTGAAAGAGCTTCCGAAGACAAGTCTGATGAAAGAGCTGAAGACAAAGTCTGAGCTTCCGAATACAAGTCTGATGAAAGAGCTGAAGACAAAGTCTGCTTCCGAAGACAAAGAAGACTCCAAGCCTCGGAAGAAGCAGTCTTCCGAAGTATAAGTGGCTTCGGAAGAAGTTATTCTTCCGAAGTACTTTATCCTTCGGAAGACATTGCTATGTCCAGCAGATAAAAGTATGGTCCCTGACAGTCCGCTGCAGACCTCTGATACAGCATGGCATCTTCCTAAAGAGCCATGTTGTTGACCATACTTTATTCTACTGTTCACCTTTTATGATAGTACATGTTACCAACTTTAGTTGGTGACAAAAGGTAAGTCAGGGACATGTCCTGACTACCAACTCTCAGCAAAATGTCTGAAAGACCTCACCTAGAGTCTTGTAGTATAGATGTAAGGTTAGAGGTGTCCAGCTTGTATCAAGTATATCTGGCTGTAGTAGTAGTATATATATCTTCTCCCTGTAACTCTTTAGATAAGCGATTTGAGTCCAAGTGTCTTGTAACCCTTTGAGTTGAGAAGCAATATATAAAGTACCTTGAAAATTTACTTGCTGTGTTAATTTTCTTACTGCATGTTACTTGTTATATTGTGATCAACTCTTCATAGACTGCTTGTCGAGTGTTGCTCACAGTGAGTTGAGAGAAAAACAACCACCCGTAATCGATCCTGCATTTAATAGGAGAGATAAGCGGGAAAAATTTGATTACAATGAATGTGATGCTGACATGTGGCATTAGATGAGTCTAAAAAGTGACATATGTCAACCATAGTTACCTTTTATTAGAGTAGTGAGATGATTTATCATATTTCTTGATAAGTAAGACTTTCTTTTTATAAAATTTAAATTTATTACATTATTTATATTTTCGGTAATATGTATTACTTAACAAGGAACACTTTTCTTCTTAATCTAAAATCAGTGTGTATTACAAGTGATATTAAATTGTTGACTTCTAAAATAAACTCTAAATCTTATTTACTATTATAATATTAATCTAATAATTTGGAAACTATTAACTAATATTAATTACATTAAATATTAAAATTATTTGACATATTTTTGAATCTACCTACTCTAATAAAAAATGTATCTTAAGATGACAAGTGGCAGCACCACAATCATTCTAATCAAATTTTTCTCGCCTCTCTCTCCTATTAAATAATTACCTTAATTATTAATAATATTCCTTAACAACTTTTTAGATTTAATAAATTAAGAAATAAATCTATTTATTAATATTATTTCTAAATAAATAATTTTTTTATAAAATAATATATTTTTCTAAAGCATATTTTTTTTAAATACAATTTTTTTTAAAATTGGTATTTTTAAAAAGTCACTTTTTAAAAACAAAAAATAATCAAATTTGAGAGTTATAATGGGAAAATTATTAAATTAATATTTTTATACGATTTGTTTTATTTATTTTTAGAAAAAAGTTTAAAAACAAAATTTTAAAAGTTGATATTATTATTTTATTATATGTTAAAATATCATTTATAATTAATAAATATTATTATATTAATATTTTATTTATTCAACCCGTGTAATACACGGGTTTACTAAAGCTAGGTTTTAATATAGTTAACAATTTTCTTACTAAAATAACGTTTTTTCTTTTAATTAATTTCATTCTTAACATCATTTAAATTTTCCGTAATAATTAATTTTTAATCAGTTTCCATTTATATGACTTTTATCTGTATTATATAACCATCAATGGTCTGACACAAACAAGGAACGATATGGATCCATCTAGTGTTACGATGCTAAATGAACTTGACGTTTGCAAGGATAACTATATTCTTATGGTTAGAATTGTTCGTTTATGACGCTTACCTCATTGAAAGTCACCAAAAGACAATTACCCTATTGAGATGGTTCTCATAGATGAACAGGTAATTCGTATACGTCTTCGGATCTTTTGTTCACATTTATTTATATATTCTTCTATATATATATATATATATATATATATATATAACATATAATTTTTATCTTAACGCCTTAAGGAGGTGATGTGTATATAAAAAATTTAAAGAAAACATAAGTATTTTAAAAAGTTGAAGGGTGAGGTACAAATAAAATTATGTGAAGGAGGTATATATAGCATCACCCATAAAAAATGACTCGTGCTCATCCCTAAAAACACGTAGTGCAATATTTCTCTAGTATATTAACAACCAAAATTTTTTATACTGTTACAAAGAATAAAAAATGTTATTAAAATTGTCCCTAGAATGATGAACTATACACTTGAGAGAGAAAAATAGTCAAGATAATTACAATGTCAATATCCAAGGAAATTGAACCTGGATTATGTGGCAAAGGTTTGAAGCAAAGAGACCATTGTAACTTTTACCCTAATTTTCCAATTTCTCTTTTTTCTTCAAAGCCTTTTGACCATGGTAAATAAGGAATCAACAATTCCTGCAACTGTGAAGATACCTGAATACAACAAGAAAATATAATAGAGGATATAAGTATGAATTGTACGCGTCAGGATTAGAGGTAGAAAATGGGCGGATCAAAACAGGGAGCGTTTCGGGTTGATGGTTGACCTGCAAACAATTCTATGTCATTCGTATAAGGAATGTATAAATAATTAATGTGTTAGACATAGATACAAAAACTATATTATAAGTATACTGTAACTTTTTGAATAAAAATACTGCTTTACTCATATGACCCGTTGAGTTGAAAACATAACCAAAATCAACACGTTTATAAATGAATGGGTCAAAATTATCACCTCTAATTGTATGGGTTGGGATTGTGAACATAATTAGATGTATACCTCCAACTATTGCACAAATATTGGTCAAGAAGTGTAAGAAGGAGGCATGTGTTTCTGTGAAATTCACCTGCAGAATCCACAAAAAAAAAGAAGAATTTACTGTAAAAAGTAGGCGATTTTGCTTAATTTAAGTTATCTCATAACATAAGAATGGAACTTACAAGATGAAAATGATAAACAATGGAACTTACAAGATGAAAATGATAAACGGCTAAAACCAATAAGATCGCATGTTTATATGTTTTCTTATGTCTAATAGCTATGGCTACAGAAATGTAAAATACCTCGATTCCAGAAAGATCATAGAAAAAAAGACTCCAGGTGGTGCACGTTGACCTAGTTCTGGAGCCTTATAATGTTCTGTCACAGAGAACTGCAGGATACAAATTCCATGAGTTTTATAACATAAAATTGATAACAGATTTCATCTTAAAATTTCATCAAGTACCTGATTTGACCGAATAACCTTGCCTCTAAGAGGAGTGTACACAGTTGGCACAACCTGTATTTTTTACAGAATTTAAGTTATGTATATACATGTATGTAAGTTTATATCATGTATTTATGTATGTATGTGCATAAAGGGACTTGTAGACTCACTATAGGAAACTAACCTTGATGAAATACTGATACATTCCATTTGGAGTGTTCTGAAACCATTGCACGCTGAATAACCAAACAAAACAACAATAACAAAAAGCACAAAAATTATCATAAAAGTCGTAAGTTTAAGAAGACAACTGTATTAAAACTAAAAGCTTAAGAAAAATTCTTACCCATCAAGCGGATTTACAATACCAGGATAATGATCTCCAAATGATAGTTTATTTATCTTATGACTTATCTGCAAAATCCATTAGGACTTAAAAAGTAATCAAAAGTATCAAAGAAATTTAATTTATCTAATAAGTGTATAAGATGGTAGCCACATTATAACTATCCTCTTGAAAAGTCTTAGTTTCATGGGGTAGATGCACATGTTCCAGATGAAAGCTTTTGACAAAATGAAAATTTCCAGCCACTTTGTTGACCTCTAAAGATCCATACACAGTACATCCTTCACCTTCTTCAGCTTTAAGCCTCTGAACAAAGCCTTCTCTTTTGCACTAACATCTCAAGAATCTTAGTTTTTAGCACTATTATTGAAGATATATAATCTTAAATAGATGTATAAAAACACCAACCTGGTCAATCAAATCTGGATTCATCAATCCCCAGCCTCTCCTTCGATATGCCTCACGAACCTCATCACATGAGTTACAACATTCAACTGACGAATTCTATATTAAAAAGTAACAAGAATCAATGATTTGATAATTCTTAAGGTTCGTCTAGTAATGCATTAAAGATGTACCAGCTCTGCACCATAGCATGAACCACAATATGCCTCATTATGTTCAATCTCTCCACCATGTTTCTGCATTGGCTTTCCAATCTTGGGGGTTCCCATCCGATCATATCTCACTTGAATCATATTGCCTTTAGTATCGATTCTTTTCTTCATTACAGTATGTTTCTGCAAGCATAGATTGTAGTCAAAATGGTGTGCACGAAATAGCTGGAGTATGTTTTAAGCAGACATACAATGTCAAGATGTTGCTCCCCACTGATATCTATGGCATCAAGACTAAGTAGGGTACATGATACAGCAGGAAATGTGATATCAAACTGCATTTACATGGAACAGACATAAACTGAGTTCTGAGCCCATATTCCGATCTCAAACTTAAAAAATAATCAACTATCTTTACATGTATTTTGAGTTTGCCCCTCTTGAAGTATCAACTACAAGATTTGTTTCTGTAACTGTTTGGAGATATAGTCCTGCAATGGGACAAGGCATCATCACAACAATGCTATGATGAAGCTAGCATGTTTAAGGCTACCAATCTATGTAGACTTATTGTATAAGCATAACAACACATTCAAAATGCATATTTTAGCAGGTGCAGACTTATCAAACCAATAGACTTAGTCATGTCAAAACAATTTCACAGATAGAGCCATAAGATACGTGAATATTTGGTCACATCTCTACTTTTACTCACCTAAATCCTAAATATTTAGCAAACCCATACGTGACATAGTGCTGCGTATCGCATCAATTTAAGTCATTAGAAAAGTTTGATACGCAAGTAAAAGTAGACACGGTAATTATTAACTTAATTCTTAAATGACTGGTATAACACACCCAGGAAAATGATGTTTTTCATACTTTTCTCATAGAAATACCCTTCCTTCCCATTTATAGCATTCATTGAAATTCATGAAGAAAATTGTTCATTCTAGTAAATTATAACATTTATTTGTAATTTTGCAAAAAAGGAGGTCTTCTGCAATGTAAAAAAGCAAAGCAATGAAGATGATCAAACAAAGGAAATACATGCTAATAACCTAATGTTTCTCACGATTTCAAAGTTTAACTTCATCCAACTTCAAACCAAATCGTTAACTGCATTGAAATTCGTCATGAAAATCCTCCGAACCACTACAGAATCATTGAAGAAATCAATTTCTTCTTTATCCAATAAACAAACAGCAAATCATTCGCAATTCACATAACACAATAACACATACGATTACATGAATTATACCTAGCTCGGAGAAAACAAGGAAGAGCATCGCGATGGAGGAAGCGAGGGTAATAAGACCACCGGAAAGCGTACGGCTGTAGAAATCCTCATTGACCTTAGGGTACACATCCAGATTCCGTACCCTACTGAAAACTCTGTTCATAACGCCCATCGCAAAACTCCAAACCGACAACAATCTCCTCTCAACTTCAGATCAAATTTCAAAACTCACCTCCTCGATTATCATCCCTCTATATATATATATATACATATATACTTGCGTGTGATTCTTCTTATAAGTTTAGTTTATTTCAAATCAACGGAAAATGGCCAGCGTCGGAAAATGTTGCAGAGCAAATTTGTATGATCTCCGGTGAGGTTTTCGGTTAGTTTTGAAATCGGTGGATGATTCTTCGTCATTTTTAAGTTTTGTTTTAATGGCGCTTTTTTTGCTAATCTACGGGCCTGCGGGTTTTAATAACATCGATTGGATTTTATATTTCAAAAACAATCCCCCAAACAAAATTTAAAGAGTTAAGAAAAGATTCAAATATAAAATGTATTGTATAAAGTACTAGTTTAGTAAACCCGTGTAATACACGGGTTTAATAAATAAAATATTAAATTGAATAAAAACTATTAATTATAAAACGATAGACTAAAACATTGTATGATTGAAATTATGTATAAGTAATAGTTATAAGTAATAAAATAATAATATAAACTTTTTAAATTTTTTATTTTTTCAACGATTAATAGGTATTTTATTTTAAAACATTTATTTTTTTTAATTCCCATACTATAAATCCCTATTTTAATTATTTTTGTTTTATTAAAAATTACTTTAAAAAACAATTTTAAAATATTATGTAAAATAATTTTATTTTTAGAAAGAATATTTTTATAAAAAAATATCTCTATAGAAATAACATTAATAAAAATTTATCTTTTTTAATTTATTAAAAAACTAATTATAATATAAAAATAAATAGATAATATATTAGTAATTAATGTGATTATTTAATAGGAGAGAGAAGCGGGAAAAATTTGATTAGATTGAATATGGTGCTGACACGTGGCATTAAATGAATCTAAAAAATGACATGTGGCAAGTATAGTTACCATTTTATTAGAGTAGTAAGATGAGAAAACATCATAAGTTAAAAAAAATCATAAAAAATTATAACCCACAATCTAAATCAAATTTTAAAAAAATAATTTCGAGTTTTTGTTCCCGTAGCCGTTCTCACTAAGAAAAATAATAAACGAAAAAAATGTTTTTTTATTATGTCATTTATGAAAGACACAATGACGTCATCGTGTCATTATAAAGACACAATGACGTCATTGTGTCACTATGAAAGACACAATGAATTTTTTTTTAAGATGACGACGAGAGCAACAGAGACTCTGAAATAGTTTTTTGAAATTTGATTTAGTTTGTGAGATATAATTTTTTTTGTGACTTTTTAGGCTCACTGTGTCTTTATACTTTATAGCAAAAATACACTTTGTAGAATAATCTACCCAAAGAGTTATTTACACGAATGGTGCGTGTGCTAAGTTTGGTTTTCAAGTTTAGTTTTTAATATTATTTATTATAAATTAGTCTATTAAGTATGTTAAATTATAATAAAATTATCATTGAGTTGGATGGAAGGTGAATTTTCTTGTTAAGTAGGTGACAAATGATAAAATACTTATCATTTTTTTCTTCAAAGATCAACCTTCATCCGGACCACCCCATCCTCGTACCAAATACCTCTCAGTTTTCGTTAGACGACTCTGATCATCTTCTTCGGCAAGTATGTTTATTTCGGTGAACTCTCCGGCGGCCTGCAGCCATTTTGACAACACGTGCAACCACCTACGACACATCCGACACCACCTGCGACCACCTACCACCAGCCCTTGCCTAGCGAATCACATGTGACCACTTCCGACACCATTTGTTGGTTGTCAGTTGTGTTTCTTACAATAGTGGTGGATCTCAACGAAGGTGGTACGAAGGAGGAGATGACGATGATGGAGAAAAAGACAATCAACATAGAAGGTTTAGTGGTAGTGGTTGCGGATTTAGGCCGTTGGTATCTACGCTAGCGTAGTGGTGGCTCAATGGTGGTGTTGGTCCTTGGGTAAAGAAGCGGGTGATGGTGAATTCAGGTGGGTGTGAGGTTAAAGAAAAAGCATGGGCAGGGTATTTTGGTAGGGACTTAATTACACGGGTGGTCCCTGTGGTTAGGCTGATTTCACTTTTGGTCCCTAAGTCTTAAAAACTACAAGGTTGGTCCAATACTTTGCACAAATGTAACAAAGATGGTCCTTAAAGTGGATGTCTGTTAAGTTTTTCTGTTAATTTTTTAAAAATGACTAAAATACCCTTGTATACCCACTAGATTAAAAGTCAACATAAAACCCCACTACCTCATCATCTTCCCAACTCACTGCCACCACCTTCAGCCACCCCCTCACCGGCGAATACCACCAAATCGATTGATACCTTCTCATATCACCGACGACCTACTGCACCACCATATTTTGTCTCCCCCATCTGTCTCCTTCAACGACCAACATCACCATCACCATCATAGACGCACCATCACCTGAACCTGCTCATTCCCCCTTTCCCCAAGAAGTCAATCTGGTTGGTAGTGACTAGTGGATGCGTGCTCCAAACAGGAAGCATCAGGGTGGTGCTTGCGATGATGGAGAAAAGAGGTTATACATGCTGACGGTGATGGTCCTTGGAAATATGGTGACGTGTGATGTGGTTGCCCCTCGAATAATAACCTGTCGGCACTGATTTCATTGTCGGCAGCCCCACCGTCCTTTGAAAGAGATGATGATTGTGGTGGAGTTGGTGGTGGTTTGATGGAGATGGTGGTTGTGTGAAATAGATGATGGTTGTAGTAGGCGGTCTCGATGGTTGTGATGCAGGTTCCGGCGGTGGATTTGGTGGTGGGTGTTAGGGCGGGCAAGGAGAAAGGGGGAGGAAAGGTTGGGATAGGGTGGGGTGAGTCCACCCATATTAACTAACCCTTTTCTAATACAAGGGTAAGTTGGTAATTTCACAATCAGTTAACGGTATAAGTTAACGCCCATCCAACTCAGGGACCATTAGTGTTACGTTCGTGCAAAGTTTTGAACCGTCCTTGTAATTTCAGAGAATTAAGGACCAAAAGTGAAATCTGAACATACCACATGGACCATCCGTGTAATTAAGTCTTTGGTAGGTATTTTGGTCATTTCAGAAAATTTTGGTCATTTCAGAAAGTTTTAATGGAAAAGTCAAAGTTCATTCAGTTTGGTGACAACCTTGTTATAACTTAATAAATTTAATGGACTAACTTGTAATAAATAATACTTAGGAACTAAATTTGAAAAACGACCTTACCACAATGACCATTTGTGTAATTAACTCTATTTAAAAACCCGACATGTTAGGAGGCTGACAGACATATTCGAACCCGACCGGTGCGAAACATTGAGATTGGTATAAGGCACGTTACTAGATATAAAATTAGTTTTAAAGGTGTGGGATGAGTATGATATAGAATTAAAAGGCTACATGGGACACCCACGCCGTGACGCTTGGCGAACCTTAACATGGGCCTGCAACGCCGCTCCCACCCTTTGTTGACGCCGCATGGGGTGTGGAGCTAGCGAGTTCTCGCTTTGATACACACCCATTTGTTGAACGTTATGTAGCCATTGGATCCCTCTCCCCAAAACGACTCTTTGCATTCATTTTAAAAAAAAGTTTCCTTGTAAATATCAAATTAATACTTCAATTTTTACACCACTCTAGTTCTAAATCTCTCAAATATTTCTGTTATATTCATATTATACGAAAATGTCCTGCCAATTTTTTATTCCAATCTTCGTCTTGGATAGTTCCGAATCAGATGGGTTGGAACTTTAGCCGTCTAACCGAACACGTTGACTAGGTTAAAAGTTTGAGAAGACGGATTTTAAAATGTAATCGTGTTGCGACTAATAATGTTCTTATGAACAATTATTTTTGGAGAATGTGGATATTACGGTTTCAGATGAAAAAAATTAATTTTTTTAGTATAAATTATTTTTATTTTGAGTTATTTATTTTTTGTGACAAGGATGTGCATATGAGTGTGTGCGGGAGTGGCGTGATTTTAACATGAAGCGTTCCCAACTGTTTCTATTATACCTATCCATGTCTTTAGATTTGAAAAAAACACATTTTTTGGTGTATTTTCACTCCTTCATTCTAATCTTTATTAATATTTCTAATCCTTAAAATAGGCTGTAAATGCTCTAACATATTAATATGCTAACCTAATGACTATTTAGTTTATATTTCCAAGTTTATTGCATGGGACGGACCCTCCTGGACCCTGCGAAACGCGGGAGCTCTTGCAGCACCAGGTACGTTTTTTTTTTTCCAAGTTTATTGCATGTAAAAATTATATATAAATGGGTAAGAATGTATTTGGAAATCCAATGTGTGAATTTTCACAAGCGAAAAGACACACTCGATGCCTGACGAATAATTACTTGATGGGTATGGAACTACGTGTGAGGCATAATTTTCAAATCTATCATGCGACTAAGAATCTAAGATTACCAATATCCATCACATTCCCATCCTTGCATTTAAAACACTTCTAAATATTATTTGATTTTTAATAGAATTTTTTTAATTTAGATGTAGCTCAAAACCAAAATATTATATTTATTAAATATGTCAAAATGGTGTAACATAAAGTCGAGAATCTCTTTGTAGTAAATTTCGCTTTTGGTCTATGTGGTTTGGTCACTTTAATCAATTCAGTCCAAAAAGAAATCTTTTATCAAATCACGTCCTATGATTTTATTTTTATAACCGTTTTGGTCTCTAGCACTAACCCTGTTAGTTTTTGTTGTTAACTTCAGGAGTATTGTGATCATTCTATATACAATAACAATTCTTGTAAATTTTAAGATAACTTTAGGAGTCACGTTATAACATGCAACAATGTGGCCCTCAATAGTGAAATTCAACTATGAACACAAACACGCAACATTTAATACCTTGGACCGGTGTCTATACATACGACCGACACACACATTAGACTCTGCCTTGTCTAGCTATGAAGAAAAAGTATAGTCAATAGTGGATACAACCATCAGTGAGAAAACACTTTATAAAACCTTGTCTTATAAATATGCCTCTAAAGAGGAAAAAAGATTTAGGCACAAATGATCCTCACTCTTCAGTAGCACCATACAAGCTAGTTTCCCTCAAAACAGACGATTTATAAGTAAAATGCGAGGAATGAAATGAAACCCAAAATATGATTGCTTTTTCCATGAAATCATGCATGCAGAATGACATGATGTAATACCACTTACATCACGTTTCCAGTTAGCGGAACAATATATATGTAGTATATACGTGTATATATCATCCAAAACGACATCATCTGAATATATATGCATGAATTCTAGGTCAAAATTGCCCAACATGAGAACTAGATACAGTAGATTCAAGACTAGACAGTCAAAAAGAAGATACACAAGGATGGAAACTGATAAACACTAAAAACCATCCGAGATCCCCTACCATTCAACAAGCTTACGAGTCCGGGTCGGACTCTCTTAGATATGATATAGATTATATTTGCACATGACAGAAAGTTGTTTTGAAATCTAACATGCCTATTTAACAAGACGTTAGTTTTTTCGGGTGCTTGAAATCTTGTCGTCTGACTCATTTTCCGCTTGGTTACAAGATGGTTTCTTGGTCACTGTAGCTGGACCCGTCTTAGATCCATGAACCTGGTAGATTACACACAAGATAACTTTTAGGTTACACTTAATAACCTTCAGTTGAACCAGGTAAAATGAACAGGTTGGTCAACTAATTTAGCTAAGGCAAATTTTTAGTCTGGGTTGGTTTACCTACAAACCGTTCTCTCTCCTTTTAATTAAATTTATTTAATTAAATTCGTGCAGAAAATATGAAAATTATTATTACAAAAAAGGATTTTTGAGTGAGAAAATTACAAAAAAGTATTTATGATTGGAACAAAACAATTTATAAGTGATCTGATTGAGACAATTTTTTTTATTAGTGATCAAATTAGAACAATTTTGAAGCTTGATTACTATCTTACAAACTTATCCCTTTCTCGTATGATTAACCAGCTTTTACCCAAGAGAAAAATGAAAAAAATCTGGCTTTACGTTGACCACTTTCAAAAATTTTCAATTTGGTGATTCCCACATCTGCATGTGCCTTTGAGTTTTGAGAGTTACCAAAAGAAGAGAAGAGAAATTCGTTATCTTCCACTTTCTACTTTAAAGTTGGTCACCCATAAATAGAAATTGGCCTAAAAGACCTTAACTAAGCATTACAATTTTAAAAATAATAAGACTTTGCAAAATTCCTATGCACTAAAAATAAAAATTCTGACTATTTCGAACCCATTTTACGAGCTTTGTTTATAGCTAATTTGTTTAACTTTACTCATTCGACCCGCTAAAGATAAATTTTCAGATCAACCCATTTATAAGTAAATAGATCAGTATTGTCACCTCTATACCACTAAAGACGATTTATCGCGTCTTACCTTTACATTTGGTTTGAGAGGTAAGGAAGTAGGCATGTTAGATGAATCTGAAGGCCTATGAAATAATAAATGTGCTACTGTACGATCTATGGGATTTGTATCAGTCTCCATATCCAAAAGGCCAGTGTACCTAAAACACAACATTAATAAAATTCAGGTATAAAATAGGTGAATGCAGTCTTAACAGGCTTGCAACAAATATGTGCTTATACATACAAGAAATTAAAGTGAAAAAAAAAGATGATTGTCACAATTCTACGCATTCACCAGGGTGTGACTTGTTATATCTTTTACTCAACTACAACAGCAAGCTTTTTGTAATAAGATATTCACACCTTGGGATATGCAAGCTTTTCTGATCTCTAAATTACAAGTAGTTTACAAGAAAGACATACAGAGACTACCCAATCCCTTAAAATATTAAGATTAGAGGGATAAGAAAACTTACTTATTTGCAGTCCCCTCTGTCACTAAAGGCCTGTCAGTGCCTCCACAGTGTGCAGTGCTGTCATTTATGCCAGGATAGTGATGCCGTTGTTCTGCACTTCTAGCCAAACGGTACAGACTATCCCGTATGCATAACTTAGTCCTCAAATCCAACTGAAAAGTACACAGGTTCAAACCACACGACTTAAAAAGTTAGCAATACAATCAGAGATAATTTAAACAAATTGTTTGCCTTGTACAACCCTATTAATTACTGCACATGGCTGTCTTTGCTTTTAACATCTGTTGGCAAAGTATGTAATACTAAAAATGAATACAAACAAACAAACAAACAAACATACCCAGTGTATCCCGCTGAAGAGCAGGGTCTGGGAGGGGTATGTGGTGGCAAGTCTTTCCTCTATCCTGAGAGATAGAGAGACCGCTTCCGAAGAGACCCCCGACTCGTTAACAAAGGCGGTAACCATAACAATCATAATAATCATAATCATAATAATCATAATACATATCATTCAACACATAGGTAACTATCGCATCACATGCAGACGCGCATCATAAAAAGCGACATGTAACACCAAACAGGGGAGATGACGAAAAAAACTACACCTGACGCGGGAGGTTCCGCCACATTAACCGTAACCCGTCCACCCACAAATCCCACTAAAAGTCCTTAATTTTTATTTACGCCTCCACTCACTCCTATCCTCGATCATGTGCTCAGAGAGGTGCAAGTCTATCATATCTCGCCTAATAATCTCATCCCAAGTCAACCTAGGTCTACCTCTACTCCTCCTACCCTCTACGCTGATGTTCTCTACTGCTCTAACAGGTGCTGCCATCGTTCTCCTCTTCACGTGCCCAAACCATCTTAGTCTTCCCTCTCGTATTTTATCTGTGATACATGCCACCTGTATCCTCTGGCGAAAGACGTCGTTTCTGATCCTATCTAATCTTGTGTGTCCACACATCCACCTCAGCATTCGCATTTCTGCGACCTCTATTTGTCTTTCTTGCGATTTCTTTATAGCCCAACAGTCTGTGCCGTATAGCATAGCTGGGCGTACTGCCATTCTGTATAGTTTTCCCTTTAGTTTTGGTGGGAACCTCTTATCACACAGAATCCCTGATGCTGCTCTCCACTTGCACCATCCTGATTGCACACGGTGGGCTACATCGCTGTGTATCTCTCCGTCTTTCTGTATATACGAGCCAAGGTATTTGAACCTACACGTCCGGGGGACCGCCATGCCCTGTATACTGATTTGGGTGTCCTCCTCGGCCTCACCACTAAAGTTACAATGCATGTATTCTGTCTTAGAGCGACTTATCGTTAGGCCCCTGCGTTCTAGTGCTGCTCTCCACTGTTCTAATCTCTCGTTAAGCACCGTCTTAGATTCTGATATTAAGACAATATCATCCGCAAACAGCATACACCATGGGACTGGCTCTTGTATAGACTTGGTCATCTCATCCAACACTACTGTGAAGAGGAATGGGCTCAATGCCGATTCTTGGTAGAGTCCCACTTCCACCGGGAAGAAGTCTGTGTCTCCGACAGGTGCTCGTACACACGTTTTTGCCCCGTCATACATATCCTGTATTATTTTGATATACCTCTCTGGTACCCTTCTAAGTCGTAGACTTTCCCAGATGAGTTTCCGCGGCACACTGTCATAGGCTTTTTCTAGGTCAATGAATACCATATGTAGGTCTTTTTTCTTTTCTCTATATTTCTCCATTATCCTCCTTATGACGTGTATAGCTTCCGTTGTAGAGCGTCCTGGCATAAATCCAAATTGGTTTACCGCTATCTGAGTTTCTCGTCTAATTCTTGTATCCACAATTCTTTCCCATAGTTTCATCGTGTGACTCAATAGCTTTATTCCCCTGTAATTTGCGCAACATTGAACATCTCCTTTTTTCTTATATATGGGGACTATGACACTGCTTCTCCACTGCTCTGGCATCTTTCCTGTCTTAAAGATAGTGTTGAATAAGTCCGTTAACCATTGTAGGCCCTCATCTCCAAGGCACTTTCACACTTCAATCGGAATGTTGTCTGGCCCCACCGCCTTAGCCCTTCCCATTTTCCTCAAAGCTCTCCTAACTTCATCGACTGTGATGCTTCTACAATAACACTTGTTTTGTTGCGTCGTTTGAGTTGTTTCATCGATCTCCGTTTGTTGATTACTGTTCGTTATGTTGAAAAGGTTATCGAAGTAAGTTTTCCATCTCCCCTTGATGTCTTTCTCCCTCACCAAGACCTTACCATCCGCGTCCTTTATAAACTTCACCATTGTCAAGTCTTGTCTTCTACGTTCCCTTGCCTTGGCAATCTTAAACATTTCATGTTCACCCTCTTTCGTCTCTAGCCGCTTATACATCCTTTCGTATGCTGTGTTCTTTGCCTCTGACACAGACTTTTTCGCCTCTCGTTTAGCCTCTTTGTATTTATCTTTTAGCTCTACTCGTTCTTCCTCATTACTACAGCGTAAAAGCTCTCTAAAACTTTGTTGTTTAATTCTTATCTTCTCCTGTACATTTTCGTTCCACCACCAAGATTCCTTATGACCGAGTGTCCTATTTGTTGTGGTACCAAGCGTTTCTTTAGCTGCTTGAATGACTGTAGTTGCCATAGCCTCCCACTTTTGGTTGGCGTCTTCCTGTGGCCCGCTCATGTTCATTGGTATGATTTTCTCTCTAAAGATGGTAATCTTTTCGTCTTTGAGTTGTCCCCATCTGATCGTAGGTCTACTTCTCTTAGTTGGTTGGACAATTTCTTTCTTCATTCGTAGATCTGCCACCAACATGTGATGTTGAGTGAGTACTGTCTATCCCGGTATTGTCTTGCAGTCCTTCCACGAGCTACGATCTTCTCTCCTCATCAACAAATAATCTATCTGTGTGTGTCTCCCGCCGCTGCTAAACGTAATTAGATGCGACTCTGGTTTCTTGAAGAACGAATTTATGATGCTTAGTTCATGCGCAAATGCAAAGTCAAGAAGTTCCCTACCGACGTCATTCCTCAGACCATACCCAAAGACTCCATGCACCAACGGGAAATGATCGTTGTCCTTACCGATATGCCCATTAAAATCTCCTCCTATGCATATTTTTTCTTGTCGCGGTATGTCTCTCAAAACGTGGTCTAAACTCTCCCAGAACTTCTTTCTTTCCGTTTCCCCTAATCCAACTTGTGGTGCATACGCACTAACTACAGCCACTACTTCGTCCCCTATTATTATCCTTAACAACATAAGTCTATCGTCGTATCTTCTAACCTCCACTACATTATCCTGAAGTTCTTTGGCAACTAGAAAACCTACTCCATTTTTTGTCCCATCTGACCCTGAATACCAAAGTTTATACCCATTACACTCCTTTGCCCTCCCACCCCGCCATCTAGTCTCCTGGAGGCACGCTATCTGAACCCTACGTCTCCTTAACACATCTATTAACTCTAATAACTTACTAGTAAGTGTTCCTACATTCCACGATACCAGTCGTAATCTATAACCCTTTTCCCTGTATTTGCATCTCTCGTCACCGAACATGATCTAGGGGCAGCATAATGTTTCCTGTTACCTATTATACCTCACTCACTCAGCGTGACAAGAAACACCTTAAAAAGAGGTTGCCACACTAATAAAGTATAAACAAAAATAGTCACTCACGCAAGATCAACAAAACACAGGTAACACACAATCAAAAAGAATATGTGGAACTCTTTATTATTTGAATAAAATTATTTGGTTATAATGTTTCAATTAATGTTCCAATTTAGCATGTTTAATCCATGAGTAAATTAATTACTCTAAATGTCCGTAGTCGTTCATACTTGTGGGAACAAGTGTGAGGGTAAGATTATTATGAACTTGGATTGGTTGATATTCATAAGGATGAATATAGAGCAATGAGTTGCTACCAAGATTCATAGATATTTGTGGGATACAAATATTGGACTAACCCGCATCTCAAATCTTACTACATGGAATCTTAGGGAAAAAAAAAAGAAATTGTTTGACTTGTACTACCCTATTTGATTACCGCACATGGCTGTCTTTGCTTTTAACATCTGTTGGCAAGATGCATGATATCAATAATAAACATCATGTGCAGTTTATATGATGACAGTGATAATGTGAAGCTATATCACCTGATGCAAAACCTGTTGCAGCTGACGAAATGTAGTTGCTTCCAGAGAAATTTCATCCAACTCAGTACTAAGTGAAGAGCCATCCTGCACGTCTGATGAATCTAATTCTGCTGATGCTCCTTTTTTGGTGCCCTCCATATCACCTTGAAATTCAATCTTGTTTTCAATCATGTGGAATTGGTTTTTGGATTGAGCCAGGTCATTTCCTGAAGCCTGGAGAATCATACCTGGTTGATTTGATTTCCAGTAAATAAAGGTCGACTAGAACTCTCCATTGAATGAACCTGGCTAAATGCTTTACTTTCAGATTTACACCCAGTCATCATTGAACCACCTGCAGATTGCATCAGAACATGATCATGACCTTGATGCAGATAACCACTGCTTTGCATGTAGTCAGCAGAACCATGTCCCAAGTTTCTATTTTGCTGCCATTTGTCTACGGAGGTAAACTTTTTATCAGATTTAGCACTTGAAGTCTGGGTGTCGTTGCATTTCAAACCAAAGTTTCCTAAGCAATGGTCTGCTTTCAATCCTTCTGTCAGATTATGTTGTCTTGACCACTCTTTCTGCAAATTGACATGCCAATGAACTCAGATTTGCGATTAAACAAACATAACTAGTGATGATATTATGTCAATATGATTCAATTGGTGAGAGTGAAATCATCAAAACTTTCTTTTACATAATACAACAAAACAACCTGATTTTTGTCCTTCAGCTCATCTTTACTTTCAGACACAAAACTAGCTCTCTTATTATCTGATTCTTGAAGTTCATGATCTTGTGATACATTTGTTAAAGCATTTGGCTCGGAACATGGAAGCTTAAGATCCATCTTCATCGTTTCTTCAAATCCTCCAGCTGGATCTTCTGATGTAAACCATACCAATTCATCGTCATTGCCTGTAATGCCCAGTCCAAATGACGAATCACAATTGCTGCACGTATAAATAGTATGCATAAATAGGTATTTTATGATGAAAAAAGAAGAGATCTAAAATATAACAAGGTGAACATGCTTTAGTTTTCAAAGGGAGGATTACCTTAACATCCTGTCCACGTCCTCAAAATATCCATCATCAGGCCAGCCATAATATAAAAGAGCATTTGATCCTTTATCATCTCCATCATTGGAGAATATATTAAGATCATTGTAGGAGTTTTTATCAACTGCACCGGAAGAATCTTTTAGGATTCCCTCGTTTGAGCATAATCCACTACCAGTGTTGATGTTGCTACTTGATATTTTAGCATCACTAAATTGTACAGCAGGCATGTCTTTTGCCGAGTCAACATCACCAGAAGCAGCGAATACGCCATCAAGCATATTAGGCCATGAATCTTTTTCCATCATGTTTGTTTCTTTATTTAATGTCTTAGAGCCTCTTTCTTCATTGCTTTGAATAGGTGTTACATCAATCCGAGGTTTCTTACATGCATCTCCCTCACATTTATCTTCACTACCCTGATTTACAGTAGAATGGGGCACTATATGATCACCACTATGTTCAAAATCATCCCAGATAATATCTTCAAGCTGTCACATCAGTTACAAAATTTTAGTGTCAGTTGAAAATGATAAACAAATAGTAGGTGTACAGATGAGGCACACTACAATTAAATGCTAGTTCCACATACGATAATACTCACCCAACAAACGAAACATATGCCATTCAGTGAATCAGTGGACATTAGCAGATGATATTTTCATAGCTGCTAGAAGTCGAGAACTATTTCCCATGTCCAATTAAAATTTCTTTTAAAAGTTGTTCTTGTGCGTGTTTAACTTTTAACTATCTTTTACACTCAACAAATATCCAAATCAGGGTATAAAAGGCATTTTAACATATCAAAAATTTGTCAGCTGTATGATCTTACATTCTAGAATTTGATGTGAACAAAACCATCACTTAATGAGAATACTATAAAAATTTCAATGATTTACATGCTAATGGAAGACCCTATCTGCTAGATAATGAGATCCTGATGATATATCTCCTACACTTCACGAAGCGATGAAAAATAACACTAATGGAGATCCACTCAATCGGTTATGAGCTAAACACATTACACTAACTCATTCGACAAACTACTCAATGAAACCCTTCCAGCTACACAAACAAACAGCAGAGAGAAGCCAAAGATCCTACCTCGTATATCGACAAGTCTGACATTCCTTCAAACTCTATCCAGCACTGATATCGCTCCCCACGAACCAATCTCCAGTCATACTTAACCCCAAATCAGCAGTAACAACAAACCAAACAGAGCTCCGTTCCTGTCCAAGCAATCAACAATCCAACCAAATCAGAACACCACACCTGCCAATCACAATCACAAATCCCCCCATTCAGAAAAACAATACAACACAACCTTACACAAATCTCATAAACACTACATATCATCCAGAAACAACAATCAACCCAACAAAATCAAAACAAAACTCACTTAAGTACAAATCAACAATCACAAAACTCCAACTAAAAAACAGCTTTCACTTACCAATTCACTTAAACAACAGATATCATCCCGTAACAACAATCAACCAAATGAAATCAAACAAAACTCACTTACGTACAAATCGACAATCACAAAACTCAAACAACAAAACAGCCATCACTTATCAATCCACTTAAACAGCCCATATTATCCAGTAACAACAATCAACCAAACGAAATCAAACAAAAGTCACGCAATAAACTGACAATCACAAACTCAAACAGCAAATCAGCTATCACTTATCAATCCAGTAAATTCTCTCTTCCTATCAACATCAACGTGTACATCAACAACACATGTTATCCTGTACCAACATGTAAATAATCACTAATCAATCAACAACAACTACAGAGATCAATAAGCAACAGTTGCAGTAGATCTAGTCTACCTTAGAATTGAACGTGGATACAGCGGATTGAAATCTAACAAGTGATAACCACAAACCCTAGAGGTTGAATTAGCGATGATGATGAATCTCGTAGGTTCTCGAGAGAGAGAGAGAGAGAGAGAGAGATGAGAAAATGAAAAATAATGAAAACTAAAAAAAAGTAAAATAAAAATGAATAATGGGGGTGGGGAAAATGAGGGGGTGTGGATGGATGACACGTGGCAGTGAGATCAAAAGAAGGGTGAAGGAGGAGAGAGAGTGTGTTGGAATTGGTGGAGGAGAGTGACGGACGGTATACGATCTGTTTCTATCGTCTGATTGTGCCACGTGGGCATTTATGGCTGCCACGTGGGCCCCGCTGCTAGCAAGTGGTGGTTCTGGTGTACGCTAGTGCTATTCTCGTAGGGTCAATGTTTGCTGCTTGCTGTTTTCGGTTTTTATTTTTTTATTTGTATTTATGTTGAAGATTTAATAATTCATAATTGATCCGGCCTAAATTGCATATCACGGCCTCAAGCTTGTTTAAGTTTGAGGTAGTGCTACTTCAGCTCGAGTTTGTTTAAGCTTGGTTCGATTTGAGATTTTAGAGAGTTTATCATGAGCAACTTACGACTTAGCTTAAGTTTGTTTAAGCTTGGTTCGATTTGAGATTTTAGAGAGTCTATCATGAGCAACTCATGACTTAGCTTATCCTATTTACAACCCCAGTATTAAATATTGTTTGTTTTAATTTGATTATTTTTATCTTCTTATTGTGTGATCCGGGCTAAATTGCATCAAACCGTATCAATAAGATTGAATAATTAGTGACAAAGAACTGACCCTTAAAATTTCCAACCCCATTTAAAAATTTTCTAGATACGCCATTATCTGGTTATAAGATTATGTAATGAAATTTCTAAAGTTTGCAAAAATGGTAGTTACTTGCAAGTATAGTGAACATAAGGGAGACTAATCACACTACTAAAAATGATCATTTGCGACAGTCAAAATGGTCGCAAAACAGTCCCAATGGAAAATTGGAGCACATACTCATTTGCGACCAGTTTCGTTGGTTGGTTAGTTTGGTTGGTAAATTATTTTGCGACTAATTTTCACGACCATCTTGTTGCGATCATTTTTTGCGACCGGACCATCCATTGCAAATCTAGCTATAGATTTTGTGACCAAATCTTTCTTGCAACCGACCTTGCGATTGAAAAAATTGGAGGTTGTGACAAATGTTGCGACTGAATTCTTTGGCGTCGGATCTTGCAACTAAACGACTAGCGACCAGAACTACGACTAGAACTTTTGCCACCAAGATTTTTGCGAGTAAATTTGTGAATGAACTAGGGACCAAGGTATTAGACTATATTATTATTATTATTATTGTTATTACTGTTATTACTGTTATTACTGTTATTACTGTTATTACTGTTATTACTGTTATTACTGTTATTACTGTTATTACT
The DNA here is from genome assembly GCA_024085815.1 of Flaveria linearis. Classification (NCBI taxonomy): domain Eukaryota; kingdom Viridiplantae; phylum Streptophyta; class Magnoliopsida; order Asterales; family Asteraceae; genus Flaveria; species Flaveria linearis. The sequence continues at coordinate 70,365,690 of CM044004.1, read as the reverse complement.
GTTATTACTGTTATTACTGTTATTACTGTTATTACTGTTATTACTGTTATTACTGTTATTACTGTTATTACTGTTATTACTGTTATTACTGTTATTACTGTTATTACTGTTATTACTGTTATTACTGTTATTACTGTTATTACTGTTATTACTGTTATTACTGTTATTACTGTTATTACTGTTATTACTGTTATTATTGTTATTATTAGGGTTTAATAGTGATTATTATTAGGGTTGGCCCGTGCCCAACCCTAATAATAATCATTACTGCACGGAGTACAGTAGAATTCCTCGGTAATAATAATCATTACTGCCCAACCCTAATAATAACACGATAATAATAATAATAACACGATAATAATAATATAATCTAATATAAAGTTTCGACTCGTTACACAACCATAATAATTAGCGACCTACTTTAAAACTCAATTTTGCAACCAATCTAGCATCCGTGTGACAACCCGAGTTTTTCCATTTTTCTATATTTTATAATAATAATAATAATAATAATAATAATAATAATAATAATAATAATAATAATAATAATAATAATAACAAATAATAAAGTCAAGGGGGCTATTGTGTCATTTCCGAAACTTCAAAAGAAAGTATATCACATAAATTAAACAAACCGAAACCGCAGGGACCAATTGTGTAATTTTTCAAACCCAAACCCCAGCCCCGTGATTCCGGCTGCACTGTTCCGGCCGAAGTCCGGCAACAGCTCCAGCGACACCAAAACCGCGTAAAAACTCGATTTTAATAGCCCAAATTACTCCGGACCGCTTCGTGAACAAGATTCAACCCTATACACCACCAAAACGCGTCTCAACGGTCGAATAACGGCTCTAACCTTTTCACTTTAACTTTCGACCGTTTCAAACGGCTAGATAATCCACTCACACACCACTTTAATCAAATGATACCGTTAAACTAAACTTTAACACTCTGTAAATCGAATGCGACTCTTAATTGCAAACAAACACACACACACACCATTACCGATCACCATCTTCATCCCCGACCTGCAACTCATTCGAAATCCAACATAGGAGTTCCAATACACGAAATTAACATAGGGCTTTTGATCATAAGCCTCATTCGAAGCTGTCTGTGCAAGTAATTGAGTTTTCATCGGTATTTGATTCCCATTCGAATTCGAGATAGTCGCGGCTTGTTCTTATCTGGTTTATCATCAAATCGAAACCAACCAGGTAATTAAACCAATCATTCTACTCGTTTATAGATGGGGATCAAAAGCCCCATGATTTCAACAGTTAACAATATCTAATTCGAGTCCAATTGAACCTAAATCGAATTAGGGTTTATAGGAAAATTAGGGGAAATGGGAAACCATACTTAAAAACAATTGGAACCAAGTTTAGAGGCGGCCACGGCCCTTTGGTTAACTGGTAAGCGGTTGGCAGTGTAAATGGGAGGTCCCGGGTTCGAACCCGGTTACCTACATTTATTTTTTTAAAGCTTTTTAAGCTCCTAAAAATTCTACAAGAATTCCTAAAATTATAAAATAAATTTTATAAACATTCTTTATTTTAAAACTCACAAAATTATTTTCTGTAAATTTATTTTGTTTAAAAACCTTAAGAATATTTATAAAATATTATTTGTAAATATTTTAAATAATCATTTTTTTTATAAAAATAGACACCAAATCGTAGGTAATTATAACTTTGAAAATTATAGAAATTATATAACATATAATTTCACGTATTATTTACAAAAATAACCATAAGTTATAAAATATACTTAATTAATTAAATTTAATATATAAATCGCAAAATTATAATCAAACTCAAATGTATATATCTAATCGTGTACGAGTCAAACCGAACCGACTCGAATTCAATCAAACACATCTATTCGCGCCGAATATGTTTTAAAGGCTTAGTTATAATTAATATTAGGTGTTGAACGTGTTTGATCGTGCATTGCTTGATTCTGTGAAGTCTTTGTGCAATACAACAATACAAGGTGAGTTTACAGCCCCACTTTTACTTATATACTCTTTTGGGGGAGAGAAACATGCTGTTTTCATAAACGTACATTACATTGGATTTTTGTAATACTGCATATACTTGATACTATGGTGTTATACTTGCCCAACGGACCGTTAATATGGACTTAGCGAGGTAATTGTTAGTAGTACTACTGGGATTGACATACCCCACCCGGGCTAGTCGCGCTAGCACAACGTTCGTCAAACGGGTGAACGGTTAGCCTAATTACAAGGTGTTGTGGTGTGTGATCCACATCCGGGCCTGGTTTATTATTTGATTACATGTCAGCTCGGTCGCGCCTGCATACACATAGTGATCATTATTGACTAGCTACCCATTATATGCTTTAATTACTAATCCGGGATTCATTATACTTATCGGATTACATAATCCGGGAATTTCATTATACTTATCGGATTATATAATCCGGGGATTTCATTATACTTATCGGATTACATAATCCGGGGATTTCATTATACTTATCGGATTACATAATCTGGGATTTCATTATACTTATCGGATTACATAATCCGGGGATTTCATTATACTTATCAGATTACATAATCCGGGGATTTCATTACTGATACTTACTGTTTTATGATAAACCTGTGAACTCACCAGTCTTGTACTGAGATTCTGCATGTTTTCTCTCAGGACATTAATGTGGCACGTTTAGGAGCACAGCATCTACCGCATGTCATCCAGCATTCATCATAAACTGTTTTCAAGATTTGATTTGCATTTACTTTCCATAAACTGGATTGCACGCATGTTTGCGCGTTCCACAACCATTGTTAAAAGTTATCTTGTTTACGCTTCCGCAATACTTAAATATAATTGAATTGTTTCATTACTATTAAGCAATCTATCTGTTTTGTAATTATCGAGTCGTTTGGTGTAACTGATGCTTATCTGAGATCCTGGTTATGTCACACGCCTGACGGTAAAACCCCGTTAGTGGATTTTGAGGGTGTGACAGATTGGTATCAGAGCATTAGTTATAGCGAACTAAAATGAACCTTGCATCTCATTTGCATTGCATTTTAGACTATAGCTGGATTTGCATTAGTTACACACACATAGATTACTAAGCTATGCCTACTAAATTGGTTGCCTGAGAATTTTTGCTTTAACATATCCCTGTGAGCATATGGCTACCGGGATGGTGGCTCCGAGTTGCTGTGAGTCACGGGAGAGTTTGTGTGCATTTGACATCGCCTAAATGTTCTTCCTGAATTATGTGACACATAGACACCTGTATTCTGAATTTCCTGGCAAAAGGCCCTCGGGCTAAGGCAAGTATATCGCATAAATCTCATTGTGAGACCAGTTATGCTTACCTGGGGATTTCTGGGATGAGTGATAAACTATGGTCAAGACACAAGTCTCTAAGGCAAAAGAGTCAAATTACCTTTATGTGTCAACGATTCCTGAACCTTACTGATCTTTTCGTATGCTTGAACTGATGGACCCCGATATAATACTTACCTATTTGGTACTTCTATCGTTGATGACCACTGTACTTGACAAGATATGTTAACCTGATAGGAGGAACCAGGGATGATCATTCAAAGCAAATTACCATTACGGGTGCACACGTAATTGTAATTTGTCGTGCATGCTAAGTCCGGTGAATCTGGTCGGGTGGTAACATTGTAGTCAGTATAAGTCATGATTCCTACACCTTGAGCAAGAAAGTCTCGGTCTTCATAGGACATAGCCACTGATGTGGAAACTATCTATCAGTTGTACTTGTAGGAATGCTCACCCTTACCTTGAATTTGAACGAAATTCAAACCATGACATTTATGTTAATCCCATGGATTCGGACTGATTCTCTAGCTTGTCTATTTCTTAAGTCCTTGAATTTCTCTTCCTTCAAGACAAAAGGTCTATTTTCATACGACTGATAGCTTTTAATATTTGGTAAATTATAGAATGTCTGGAAGAGGATGAGGACGCGGGAGAGGTAACATCTCAATGACGCCTGCAGAACTGGCAGCAATAATCAATCATAGTATTACCGCAGCGTTGGCAAACCAACACCCTCCACAGCAGAACCCTATTGGACAACCGACTTGCACCTATAAGTCCTTTATGGACTGCAAGCCTAACCCGTTCAATGGAACTGAGGGAGAGGTGGGACTGCTCCGTTGGTTTGAAAAGCTAGAGTTAGTGTTCGAAATCTGCAACTGCCCTACTGGAAATAGGATAAAATATGCTGCGGGCACACTGGATGGTGCTGCTCTGAGCTGGTGGAACACACAAGTTCAGATGTTGGGCGTTGAAACTGTGAACGCCACGACATGGGAAGAATTCAAAAGCCTGCTGCAAGAGGAGTACTGTTCACGAGATGAAGTACAAAAACTGGAAACCGAATTTTAGAACCTGAAGATGGTAGGTTCTGAAATCGAAGCCTACACAACTCGTTCTCACGAGTTGGCTACTCTGTGCCCTACTATGATTAACCGGCTTACAAACGGGTTGAGCGGTACATTGATGGGCTAGTTCCAGAAATACAGAGCATGGTCACCACTGCAAGACCAGCTACCATACAGGAGGCTATCCGACTGGCGTACAAGCTGACGGATCAGGCCGTCGCGCAGGGAAAACTGCCCCCGCGTGGTGCTGCATCTGGTTTCCACAATAACAAGAGGAAATGGGAACCTTCCACCAGTGGGAAGCAATCATCACCCTTCCCTCATCAACAACAGCAACACAAGAAGTTTAATCCGTCCCAAACTTCTCATTCGGGCGGTTATCATGGAAATCTCCCAAAATGCAACAAATGTCAGCTCCATCATACTGGACAGTGCACAAGGAACACTTGTGAGAGATGCGGGAAGTTTGGGCATGTTGCCAAGTATTGCCGGGTAATCCTCTCGGGAAAAGCACCCCAACAACAGCAGAACCACAATCAGACTGTGTGTTTTGAATGTGGTCAACCCGGACACTTTAAAAGGGATTGCCCGAGACTGAAAAAGAATGGTGACAATGGTGCTACTGATAAGCCCAAAGACAACAACAATGGAGGTGGCGGTGGCAGAGGCAGAGCCTTCATCATGGGTTCAGGTGAGGCTCGAAATGACCCTACTGTAGTGTCTGGTAGATTCACTATTAATGGATGTTATGCCTCTATTCTATTTGACTCTGGTGCTGATAGGAGTTATGTGTCCACCAAGTTTAGTAAAACACTAGGATTGGTGCCTACTGACTTGAGTTCTAAGTATGCTATAGAAATAGCCGATGGTAGGACGATAACAGCAACACAAGTGTTTTAAAACTGTAAGCTAGGCCTATCCGAACACACTTTCTGCATAGACCTTATTCCTATCACACTAGGAAGCTTCGATGTAGTAGTCGGGATGGATTGGTTATCCCAGAACAGTGCTGAGATCGTTCGCAAGGAGAAGCTGATCAAGTTACCTATTTCGGACGATGAAATTATTACAGTGGAAGGTGAAAAGGTGGGTGCGGTGGTCGACATCATATCATATTTGAAGGCACAGAAATGTCTCAGAAAAGGACACCTTGCCTTGTTGGCACTTGTTACTGAGACGAAGACAAATGAAAAGCGTGTCGAAGACATTCTAGTCGTGAAGGATTTTCCTGAAGTATTTCCTGAAGAACTACCTGGTCTTCCTCCACACAGACAGGTAGAATTTCAGATTGAATTAGCACCTGGAGCAACTCCGATCGCTCGAGCGCCGTACCGTCTGGCACCGAACGAATTACAGGAGCTGTCTAAGCAATTGCAAGAATTGTTAGACAAGGGATTCATACGTCCCAGCTCTTCACCCTGGGGAGCTCCAGTGCTTTTCGTGAAGAAGAAAGATGGAACCTTCAGGATGTGCATTGACTACCGCGAACTGAACAAGGTGACGATCAAGAATAGGTATCCACTTCCACGCATTGATGACTTATTCGATCAATTGCAAGGGTCTAGCTACTATTCCAAGATCGACTTGAGATCCGGTTATCATCAGTTAAGAGTTCGAGAAGAGGATATTCCGAAGACGGCGTTCCGGACTCGATATGGACACTACGAGTTTGCTGTAATGCCGTTCGGATTGACCAATGCCCTAGCAGTTTTCATGGACCTCATGAATCGCGTCTGCAAGCCTTATTTAGATAAGTTTGTCATTGTATTCATCGATGACATACTGATCTACTCCCGTAATAAGGAAGATCATGAGGAACATTTGAGAACCATGCTGGAATTACTGAGGAACGAACAACTTTACGCAAAGTTCTCAAAATGCGACTTCTGGATGCGTGAAGTACAGTTCCTTGGGCATGTGGTGAATGAGAAAGGAATCCACGTTGATCCTTCAAAGATTGAAGCAATCAAGAATTGGCCGGCACCAAAGACGCCTACTGAGGTACGACAATTCCTTGGTTTGGCAGGATATTATCGAAGGTTCATCGAAGGATTTTCGAAATTGGCGTAACCTTTGACTGCCCTAACTCGTAAGGGAATAATATATAAGTGGGGCAGCAAAGAGGAAACAGCGTTTCAAGCGCTTAAAGACAAACTCTGCAGCGCACCAATCCTAGCCTTGCCAGAAGGGACTGATGACTTTGTTGTTTACTGTGATGCATCCATCCAAGGTTTGGGATGTGTACTGATGCAACGTGACAAAGTCATAGCTTATGCATCCAGACAGCTCAAGGTGCATGAGAGGAACTACACAACTCATGATCTGGAACTGGGAGCTGTAGTGTTTGCCTTGAAGATCTGGAGGCACTACCTATATGGAACCAGGTGCACGATCTATACAGACCATAAGAGCCTCCAGCACATATTTGACCAGAAGGAATTGAATATGCAGAAACGAAGATGGTTAGAGTTACTCAATGATTATGACTGTGCGATCAAGTACCATCCGGTTAAGGCTAATGTAGTAGCCGATGCCCTGAGTCGCAAGGAAACTCTAAAGCCTCGTCGGGTGCGCGCATTGCAAATGACAATCCACTCTGACCTGCCAGTACAAATCAAAGCTGCTCAATCTGAGGCTTTGAAGAAGGAGAACCTGAAAGCAGAATCCATGCGAGGCATGGAGAAACAGTTGGAGATGAAAGCTGATGGAATCCGTTATTTTATGAAACGGATCTGGGTACCCCAGCACGGGAATTTGCGAGAGCTGATAATGGATGAAGCTCATAAGTCACGTTATTCGATCCATCCAGGTTCAGACAAGATGTATCAGGACCTGAAAGAATTTTACTGGTGGCCGAGAATGAAGGCGGAGATAGCCTCATACGTAAGCAAATGCCTAACTTGTTCCAAGGTTAAGGTAGAATACCAGAGACCATCTGGATTACTCCAACAACCGGAAATTCCAGTGTGGAAATGGGAGCAGATCTCCATGGACTTCATCACGAAGTTACCTAGGACTCCCAGCGGATGCGATACCATTTGGGTTATAGTAGATCGCTTAACGAAATCCGCACATTTTCTGGCAATCCGAGAGATTGATCGAATGGAGAAGCTTACCCGTATCTATTAAGGGAAATAGTCTCTCGGCATGGCGTACCGATATCTATCATTTCTGACCGTGATGCTCGGTTCACTTCTCACTTCTGGCAATCATTACAACGGTCATTATGAACGCGGCTGGATATGAGTACTGCATATCACGCACAGACCGATGGTCAAAGTGAGCGTACAATCCAAACACTGGAAGACATGTTGCGTGCCTGTGTGATCGATTTTGGCAGCAGTTGGGAAACTCATCTACCCTTGGTTGAGTTCTCCTATAATAACAGTTATCACACCTCGATCAAGGCAACTCCATTTGAGGCATTGTATGGACGTAAGTGCCGATCACCTATCTGTTGGGCAGAAGTAGGAGAAAGCCAACTTACAGGACCTGAACTCGTGTACGAAACGACTGAGAAGATCGTGCAAATTTGAAACCGCATGGCGGCAGCACGTGATCGACAAAAGAGTTACGCTGACAAGCGTCGGAAGCCATTGGAGTTTCAGGTTGGTGACAAAGTACTACTAAAGGTCTCACCCTGGAAGGGTGTAATACGCTTTGGAAAGCGTGGGAAGTTAAGCCCAAGATACGTGGGGCCATTTGAGATTGTCAAACGGATTGGCCCAGTAGCCTATCAGTTGAATTTACCTGAAGAACTCAGGGGGATACATGATGTGTTTCACGTATCCAATCTGAGGAAATGTCTGTGTGATGAATCATTGATCGTGCCTTTAGAGGAACTAAAGATAGATGATCAACTACATTTCATCGAAGAACCAGTGGAGATCATGGATCGAGAAGTCAAGACACTAAAGCGTAGCAAAATTCCCATTGTGCGCGTAAGATGGAACTCCAAACGGGGACCAGAGTTTACGTGGGAACGGGAGGATCAGATGAAGTCTAAATATCCGCACTTGTTCGTGGATACAACTTCAAAACCTAACTCCAACTGAATTTCAGGACGAAATTCTCTCAAACTGAGGGATACTGTGACATCTCACAATATCAAGCAAAGAACATTGCGAGTTTACTTTCACATTTGTTCTACCTCATAAAGTTTCACATGCGTGTGATAGCTCAGATGATACAGATGGATTTAATGATATGACTGACAAAGAGTCATCAGATGATGACATCAACTCTTCAAAGTCTACCTCAGAAAATGAAAACGCAAACTGCATCAAGAAAGAACAAGAAAATCACTATGATCTACCTATGGTTTCATGGTCACCTTCTGATGAACAAAAATGATGGAAACATTCAAGATATTCCCAAATCAGAAAGGAAACCTAAGATTCTTCTTGTTGAAGATCATGTGGTGAATGTGATGGTGTGTGATATTTGTCACTAGCAAGTACGAGAGTTAGCAGTAAGCTCGTTAACTCACTGTGTGTATATACTGTTCTCGTGTATTTTCATAGTCTATTTATCGGTTTAATCGAATTCTCCGTATACTTGTTTGTTAACCCCGGTGTTTCAATTTTCGGGACGAAAATTCTTTCAACGACAACCCGAGTTTTCCATTTTTCTAATAATACAACAAATAATAAAGTTGCCGTTGTGTCATTTCCGAAATTAAACATAAATTAAACAAACAAAAACCGCAGGGACCAATTGTGTAATTTTTCAAACCCAAACCCCCGCCCCGTGATTCTGGCTGCACTGTTCCGGCCGAAGTCCGGCAACAGCTCCGGCGACACCAAAACCGCGTAAAAACTCGATTTTAATAGCCCACATTACTCCGGACCGCTTCGTGAACAAGATTCGAACCCTATACACCACCAAAACGCATCTCAACGGTCGAATAACGACTCTAACCTTTTCACTTTAACTTTCGACCGTTTCAAACGGCTAGATAATCCACTCACACACCACTTTAATCAAATGATACCGTTAAACTAAACTTTAACACTCTGTAAATCGAATGCGACTCTTAATTGCAAACAAAACACACACACACCATTACCGATCACCATCTTCATCCCCGACCTGCAACTCATTCGAAATCCAACATAGGAGTTCCAATACACGAAATTAACATAGGGCTTTTGATCATAAGTCTCATTCGAAGCTGTCTGTGCAAGTAATTGAGTTTTCATCAGTATTTGATTCCCATTCGAATTCGAAATAGTCGCGGCTTGTTCTTATCTGGTTTATCATCAAATCGAAACCAACCAGGTAATTAAACCTATCATTCTACTCGTTTATAGATGGGGATCAAAAGCCCCATGATTTCAACAGTTAACAATATCTAATTCGAGTCCAATTGAACCTAAATCGAATTAGGGTTTATAGGAAAATTGGGGGAAATGGGAAACCATGCTTAAAAACAATTGGAACCAAGTTTAGACGCGGCCACGGCCCTTTGGTTCACTGGTAAGCGGTTGGCAGTGTAAATGGGAGGTCCCGGGTTCGAACCCGGTTACCTACATTTATTTTTTTTAAAGCTTTTTAAGCTCCTAAAAATTCTACAAGAATTCCTAAAAATTATAAAATAAATTTTATAAACATTCTTTATTTTAAAACTCACAAAATTATTTTCTGTAAATTTATTTTGTTTAAAAACCTTAAGAATATTTATAAAATATTATTTGTAAATATTTTAAATAATCATTTTTTTATAAAAATAGACACCAAATCGTAGGTAATTATAACTTTAAAAATTATAGAAATTATATAACATATTATTTCACATATTATTTACAAAAATAACCATAAGTTATAAAATATACTTAATTAATTAAATTTAATATATAAATCACAAAATTATAATCAAACTCAAATGTATATATCTAATCGTGTACGAGTCAAACCGAACCGACTCGAATTCAATCAAACACATCTATTCGCGCCGAATATGTTTTAAAGGCTTAGTTATAATTAATATTAGGTGTTGAACGTGTTTGATCGTGCATTGCTTGATTCTGTGAAGTATTTGTGCAATACAACAATACAAGGTGAGTTTACAGCCCCACTTTTACTTATATACTCTTTTGGGGGAGAGAAACATGCTGTTTTCATAAACGTACATTACATTGGATTTTTGTAATACTGCATATACTTGATACTATGGTGTTATACTTGCCCAACAGACCGTTAATATGGACTTAGCGAGGTAATTGTTAGTAGTACTACTGGGATTGACATACCCCACCCGGGCTAGTCGCGCTAGCACAACGTTCGTCAAACGGGTGAACGGTTAGCCTAATTACAAGTGTTGTGGTGTGTGATCCACATCCGGGCTTGGTTTATTATTTGATTACATGTCAGCTCGGCCGCGCCTTCATACACATAGTGATCATTATGGACTAGCTACCCATTATATGCTTTAATTACTAATCCGGGATTCATTATACTTATCGGATTACATAATCCGGGGATTTCATTATACTTATTGGATTATATAATCCGGGGATTTCATTATACTTATCGGATTACATAATCCGGGGATTTCATTATACTTATCGGACTACATAATCCGGGGATTTCATTATACTTATCGGATTACATAATCCAGGGATTTCATTATACTTATCGGATTACATAATCCGGGGATTTCATTACTGATACTTACTGTTTTATGATAAACCTGTGAACTCACCAGTCTTGTACTGAGATTCTGCATGTTTTCTCTCAGGACATTAATGTGGCACGTTTAGGAGCACAGCATCTACCGCATGTCATCCATCATTCATCATAAACTGTTTTCAAGATTTGATTTGCATTTACTTTCCATAAACTGGATTGGACGCATGTTTGCGCGTTCCACAACCATTGTTAAAAGTTATCTTGTTTACGCTTCCGCAATACTTAAATATAATTGAATTGTTTCATTACTATTAAGCAATCTATCTGTTTTGTAATTATCGAGTCGTTTGGTGTAACTGATGCTTATCTGAGATCCTGGTTATGTCACACGCCTGACGGTAAAACCCCGTTAGTGGATTTTGAGGGTGTGACAATCCGGGTTTTATTTCAAATTTGTAACCAGATCTATGACTAACATTGCAGTTGCAAAAAGTATATATAATAAGACATGGTTCCAGTTTTTCACTATTTATAGATTTCCATACCCAAATTTAATATTCACAAAAATGAAACATCCATAAAACTAACCAAAGATTTTTACACCAAATATGATGAAAGTATCTAAAGCTAAGAAACGTATTATAAGAAATATGGACCCTAACCGATACTAGCCAATAATGATTAATCCCATACATCTTAATTGATCAATGTTAAAACTAATTTATCAATACTGACACTAACTAATGCTAATTTCTCCTAATTAAAACTAAGTGACCTTAATAGCCTCAAATTGAGTTATGTTGAGTGTCAATGATTATTTACGCCTAATATCAACACTAACTGTATCTAATTGATTATAATCGGCAATCATTAATCAATATTGACTCTAATAGCTCCTATTTATCCCTTTTTTATTTTAGTTACCTCTAAATCATCGATCTTAACCATCATTAACTAATATTAAAACTAAATATCTCTAGTTGTAGATAATTGACCAATATTGGTTCTAGTTACTCATATTTGATCAAAATTTACTCAAATTGCATCTTATTGCCCCAGATAATCTTAATTCATGATTGTAGACCAATGTTGGCCCTTATCGTCTCTAGTAGCCTATATTTTACCTTTTCTGATCCCGTTGGAGGGGTATGCCCGCATCTCTTTCGGTTCTTCGGTCATCTAGAGGTGTAGACCAATGTTGACCCTTATCGTCTCTAATTGCCTATATCTAAGACTAATTAATAATATTTGACCCTAATACACATAGGGTCCTAATATAACTAATTACAAATGTAATCTTGTAACAAAAAAATAAAAAGTGCGACCAATTTTGCTATTTTTTATAACCATAAGTTATTTTCATATTTAACTAATTTAGTTTGCGTATAATTTGCAACCGATTTTGTGATCAAATCATTTTCGGTAGCTTGGTTTATGACTATTAACTTTGGTCATTATGTTTGTGATTGTATTTGCGACCAACTCATTTTCACTAGGTAGGTTTGCGACGACTATTTTTGTTCACTAAATATATGACCCTTTTTGCGACCGATTTAATTTTTATGTTATTGCGTTTATAAAGTTGGCTACGGTATTAGCTATCAAGACAATTTCAGTAGCTTTATTTCTCACCTTTTTTTGCAATTACTCTAAATTTTATTCAATATTTTGTGACTTTAAACTGTTCTTGTGACCAAAACAATTTGGGTAGCTATATTTGTGACCATTGTTGGTGACCAATACATTTTTATTTTGCTTATTTTTTATAAATACTAACAACTGTATTTTCGATCAAAATAGTTTTCATTGCTATATTTGTGACTATATTTGCGACCAGATTGGTCTCTTTTATATTTTTGTATTATTATACAAAATTAGCAACCGTGTTCACAACCGAAGCAATTTTGGTTGCTATATTTACCACCATTTTGTGACCCAAACAAAACCAGTTGAAAATTTTGCGACCATTGTTATGGTTGTTATTTTGCGACCGATGTTATTTGGCCGTTAATTTTGCGACTATATGACTTCGGTCGCTATACAGTCGCTAATTTTGCGACTATTTTTTCGGTAGTAAATTTTGGTTTGTTTTGCTATTTTTTAGTAATGTGAAACTTAAAATCCACAAAGAAATGAAAGTTGTATGTCCGGCCCGGGTTGAACTCACAAATATTTGTTAATGATAAGAAATGGTTGCTTAGGTGCTGTTTGTTTTTTCTGCACGAAAACGTCTGCAGTCTGCGGACCATATCTGCAGACATCTGCAGCAAAAGAGGTGGACCAAACGTCTGCAGTCTGCAAGAAAAAGACTGTTGTTTTTACATCTGCAGAATGGTACCACACATACATACATACAACATCTGCTTCTTTGGTACCACACATACATACATACCACCTATTTGTAAACCTATTAAATTAAACATATTTTCTTTAACATCTGCTTCTTTGAACTTGTACCACACACACATACATACATACAACATACATACACAAAACGGATGAAATTGAACGAGGGTTTCGTTCAATTGAACTCATGATCAACAATTTCAGATCAAAACACATAAATGAACTAAAACCCAATTCAATTATCAAAACACATAAATGAACTAAAACCCAATTCAATTAAGAGGAGTTTGAGCTTTAGGTTACAGATTCATCAACAAAAAACAAAGATCTGCTCGATTTGCTTCGAGAATGTAGAGAAATTGCGCTTCGTGCTTACACAAACCTGCAAAATCACCAGAGAAAGTAGTCATGCTACACCAACGTCGGGAGGCCGAGGGGAAACTGCCCGAGGAGGCGGCCGACGTGCGTCGGGAGTGCGTCGGGAGTGCGTCAGGAGGGCGGCGCGGGGCGGCCGAGGGGAAACGGCTCGAGGGAGGAGGCCGACGTGCGTCGGGAGTGCGTCGGGAGTGTGTCGGGAGTGCGTCGGGAGGGCGGCGCGGGGCGGCCGAGGGGAAACTGCCCGAGGGAGGTGGCCGACGGGTGTTGGGAGGGCGCGGACGGAGGGGTTGCTGGAGGGAGGTTGCGGGAGGAGAGGGTGGCTGGTGGTTTGGGGTTGCTGTTTGAGTTGAAGGAGAAATGAGTTTAAGGGATTAAAGAAGTGAGGGAGAAGAGGTGGAGAAGTGGTAAGTCCATGTCTTCTCCACGCAGACGTCAGGAAGACGTTTTTAATGAAACGTCTTCCAAAAATCAAACAGTCTGCGCACTCAAAAGCTCTTCCCGCGTCTGCGTGCGCGCAGATGAAGAGGTACAGAAGAGCTTTTGGTGAAAAACAAACACCACCTTAGTGACGAAGCTGACTGAAACTAAAAAATGACATAATGCATCAATATAGTTGGTAAGGTTGTCTCGACTAGTAAGATGTGTAAGATAACACATAGAAAGCATCAAATGATATATAACATGTCAAAAAAACAGTGGTAGTAAGCAAAAAATGATATGCCAAATAATACGTATAATTTAGATTCTAGTTTTAACAGTTGTCTTATCTCCTGCCACACAAACTTAGGCGACATTATCAATATGATTTGGTCAAGTGCTGCCAATTAGATTTAAGCAAGAAGCAACCTCATGCATATTCAGTTTACTAGAGCTTAAACTTCTTCCAATGTTTCCTCATGTGATTATGCATATATGTACATATATGCCTTTATGTACATATGTAAAAGGTTATCCTGCTTCTAACCGGTGTCACTTGAAAAAGGTTATCCGTTGCATATGTGCATAAATGCATGGGCCAAGGATACACCTTAGTTGAATTATCCACACATGTGCTTCTAAACAACTTTAGGTAACCATAGCATTTAAGATTTTAAGGTAGCAAGAATAGATTTGGCAAAGAATTCAAAGTTCAAATAAGCATCCACAACCAACATTACCAATTCCAATCAATTAAAAACAAGGTCAAATTGGTTTGGATAAAAACATATTGAGAACCAAATATAACCATGAATAACCAAAATTCCCAAGTTTTGTATCAGTCATGGCATATTCAAAATTAATATAGTATCTTCACATAACACCCAATAATCTAAATGCAACTTTAATATAATATTGGGTTCTTTCTGGAAAAGCAAAAGAGTATACAAGTTCATCAAATTTGCAACAACATATATGAATCGGTTCGTAAACCGTTGTAGGTGTTGAAATACAAATTAACATAGAAACTTTTGACTGTAAAAAGACACTGAATGGTGACCACAAATAACAAAATTTAGTTCCTAGATTACAAAACTAGCATCAATTTGCAATATTTGCATCACAATAAATGTATCAGTTTTTGCGACAAGCAATTTTGTCACAATCTCGTAGCAAAAAGATACAAGCCATTTTATCGTAATCTTGTACCAAAAAGATTATACAGACAAAGTTGTGACAAATATAAGTTGGTAGGAAACGACCTCCTGGCAAAATTACTTTCGATAAGTTTGCGACAAAACTTACCATAAATTTGTGACAAAGTTAATTTGTCGCTAATTTTGTAACAAATTACTAACAAAAATTGTGCGACAAGTTTACTACAACTTTCGGTCAAAAGTGGGTTTGAATATTATTTTCTCGAGTAAATTACTATTTTGGCCTTGGTTACGACCATTTAACCCTATCAGTCCAAAAAGAAATCTTTTGACATATCAACACCTGAGTTTGTTATCTGTAACCATTTAGGCCCCTTATACCAACGCCATCCAACTTACACTGTTAACACCCATCACGTGCCCCTCACATGAGGGGCATTTCAGTCATTTTATCCCTCTTTTGTAAATATAACAACCCTTCTTGTCCTTCACAACCGGTTTTATGTTTCATCTTCTTCCTTAATCTAAACCTAAACAACAATGGTTATATGCAAATGTGGGCATCCAACTACCATTTTAACCTCGAAGACAAATGCTAACCCTGGTCTTCGGTTTCATTGCTGTTCAAGACAGATAGTTTCTTAATTTTCAAGTAGTTGTTAACTTTATTACTAAAATTTTATGGCTACATTTGTAGGGAAGTGGTTGTAGGTTTGTTGTCTGGGCTAATCCCTCCATGTGTGCAAAGTCTACTGAAATCATACCTGACTTGATGAGGACTATAAAGAATCTTAAAGAAAAGGGGAGAATAATGGCTGCTAAAAACAGAAAACTAAAGTGTGCACTCATTAGGAGCTGGATCATCTTTGTCATCTACTTTATCATCAATTAAAGTAGAGTAGAAGCGTTTAGTAATGCAGTGTAATGTAATGTTGAAATTTCTCGTTTTGTATGTAATGCAATGTTGCACTGTTTTGTAATAAAATTCAAAGTTTGCGATGCAATGGTTACAGAGATTGTTTTCATATGAATAACATGATCATAAAATTAACAAGCAAAAGAAAATCATTAATCTCATAGACAACAAGTTCATACACAAAAGTTGATCATAAAGTAGATGACATGTTCATAAATCTAACAACCAAAAGAAAATTACATAATTGGACCACTATTTGCATTCCTAAAGCTGAGTTGATTATGGAGTTTCTTGTGAAGCACTGCCCTGTCCCTGGAAACTTCTCTTGTTATGCCCTGTTTTCTTGCAAAGACCACATGTGACAGATACTCCCTGCCTAGTAAGCTTTCCATCATTGTCAATCTTTGTGATAACTCATTTGCCGATTTTTTCCTTACTTTCTTTGACCTTCTAACTTGTACATGATGTTTAGGGGTAGTAATGATGTTGGACATGCAGATGGTGTCCACAAGTCCCTTCCATTAATTGTGTTAATGGTGTTTCTGTAAAATTTCTTCTAGGTGTGTAATCGATACACCTCATCCACCCAAGATTCTGGTATCACAACTTGCAAACCATTTCTTATCATATCCCAGTTTACAACCACCGTATGCTTACATAGCATCCCTTTTAGTTCCTATTTCCTACAGGAATAGGTCCTGGTATCCATATTCACAACAAATTGATCATTCCATGGTCCACTCACCTGATACTTATGTTGACTATTAAACATGACAATGTATTGAGAAGCTTCATTCTTAATCTGGTTGATGTCTTTGTGGCTGTTGGTGTCAAAGGACCATCACATTTTCCAATCATCCTATTTATCACACTAATTCTTCTCATCATATACTCTCTAATAAACTCTAAACAACTAATGATTGGTTTATCCATGCCACCTACTAGCTGCTTATTAAAGACTTCACATAAAATGTTGAGAAGAACATCATATTTTGACCTACCTGTAATGTATATTAAAAACATTAATATTGGATCTAGTAAACTTAGCACTACTTACCAACTTACCACTAAAAGGTAAACATCAATATCTAATAAACTTACCACTGAAATGGGATCTAGCCCAATGCTTAGGTGGGATTTCTAGCAACCACTTATGTAAGGCTGGATCTTTGCTATTAATTGCTTCCATATGTAACATTAATATTGGATCTAGTAAACTTAGCACTACTTACCAACTTACCACTAAAATGGTAAACATCAATATCTAATCAACTTACCACTGAATGGGATCTAGCCCAATGCTTAGGTGGGATTTCTAGCAACCACTTATGTAAGGCTGGATCTTTGCTATTAATTGCTTCCATATGTCTATTGAACTGAGGAATTGTAATTGCACTAGCACATTTCCATGACAGATCTTTATAAAGGTTTCCTCTCCATTTAAACTTCATGTTTTCATGGTTGTATCTAAGATAATATCTATGATCAGTAGCATGATACAACTTGTTGATTGCTGGTATGATGCCCTGTAAAGAACAATATCAAGATACATTTTATTGGCAACAAACTAAGTAACATAAAATTAAAAGTAAATTAGGTGAAGTTAGAGCTAACAGATAGATCAAGATCATCACCAAAGTTTTCCAAAACCAAATCCAAGAATTGGTGCACTCTACTTCAACAACTGCAAATGCTACTGGGTATATCCTATTATTCCCATCAACACCAATTACTGTTATGATTGGCCCGGATAGGGCCTTTCATGAAGTACCCATCCAGACCTAATATCTCTCTTCCAATCAATTTGAACCCAACTTTCAAATCCCCAAAGCATATGTAAATCCTTCTAAATTGAAATGTGTAGTGCCCATGGACAAGAAGTAGTAGGCCTTTTTTTGTAGAAGATGTGGCCCACCCACTTGTGAACACCGATCAATTTTTTTAGAATCTCCACATTTAACCCCTTCTCTTTCATCATTCTTACCAGATGCTCATCCAGAAACAAATACTGGATTTATCCCTAAGCAAATAACTCTAAATCTATTACTTCATTTCTCACAATATGTAATTGTCTTCTACTTTGAACAACATGGCTTTTTACTAGATTTTTAATATCATCTTTATTGATAAAACTTCGACCAATGAAAAAAGGAACGGCATCAACATTTGAAGACTTTTTCTTTCTTTTTTGTACTTCTTGGAAGCTATATTTAATAAATTACTATTCTTATCTTCACTACCACTTTTAAAGTCATCAAGATCATATTGCACATAAGCCTCATCCTCACTGTCCTCTTCATGATCTTGAATATCATTAGGCTCTTCCTCTACATTGGGTTCGAATGAATCCATGTCAACTGATACATCCTTAACCATGTTATCATTATCTTCTATCATATCATCTTCCTCTATATTAGGACTATCATGCAACATGTTCCCTTCCCCATCTTAGCATTATCATCAATCATATCATTTTCCCTTATGTTAGCATTATCATCCAGCATATCATATTCACCTATGTTAGCATAATCTTTAATGTTAATAAATTGTTCATTAAAATTAAAATCCATAAAACTAAACTCTGAATTAAAATTAGCACTAACATCCACATGATCAGGCTCTTGACTAACATCCACATGATCAGGCTCTTGACTATCACTAACATGTATAGCCTCTGCATTTTGTTTAAAAACATCCACATGATCAGGTTCTTTATTAAAATGAACACTCTATACATTATGTTGACTAACATCCACATGATTAGGTTCTTGATTAACATGAACATTGTCTACATTATATTGACTAACATCCATATGATCAGCTTTCTCATGGCCATGAATAACCTCTACATTATGTTGAGTAACATATATATGATCAGCTTTATCATTGTCATGAACAACCTCTGCATGATCCCTCCACTCTAATGCTAGTTGTTTTCTACAAGGTTTAGATCTTACCTTTAATTTCCTGGTAGGATTAGATGGTTGAAGATCATTAACCTTCTCAATTACAACACTTGACCTTTTAATTGGAGATTTGAAGTGATATCCAATGTCAAATCTGGATGACCACTAGTCAGTATATATTTCAATAAGCTTAAACCTAGGTACTAATTTCAGAAACTCAATGGTGTCTTCGTTTGTAGGAAGTGGCCTTAACCTAACATTTAAGTCCATTCTAGGAATAAGAAAATGATAGAACATGATTTGTTCATTTGTATATCCTATTTCTTCTATCACAACACTTAACTCAATTAGATAAAATGTGTCTGAATATATCATATCAACATAGTCTACCTTCCCTTCAACGTATGTCATAGCATGTTGTTGTCTGATAAACACTCCACCATGGTTGATCTTAGCAAGAAAATATTTTCATTATCCCTTGATGTAAACAAAATCAATGAAACAATCAGCTTTAAACACAATAATCAATGCTAAGTTCAGTGATAATTTGATGTTGACGAATCATCGTATACTTCAACTGGATAAAAATCATGTGATTCCTCACGTGTCCACCATAGTTGTAGCACCATTGTGATCACAATCTTCGTTGTTCATGTGTCAGAATGTGAAGGGTTTGGTTTAAGTTTAACTAAAGAAGTTGATTACAAAAGAGGAATAAAATGACTGAAATGCCCCTCATGTGACGTACATGTGATGGGTGTTAACAGAATAACTTGGACGGTGTCAGTATAAGGGGTCTAAATGGTTACACATAACAAACTCAGGGGTTGATATGTTAAAAGATTCTTTTTTAGCTGATAGGGTTAAATGACCCTAACCCCAAAGGTCAAAATAGTAATTTACTCTATTTTTTAAAACAAAACTAATAATAAAATAAATGTTAATTTGTATCTGTATTTATGGTTGAGATAAATTATCGCCTAAGAGCATTCACAGTCCATTCCTTATTTTATCCATATAATTACACTAAAAATCACTACTTCTTCTCTCTCCTTTCAATTAAATAATATATTTTATACCTTTTTCATTACCTTTTCTCTCTCCTTCACTCACAATCACTTTCAAAAATATTAAAAAATTT
Source organism: Flaveria linearis (assembly GCA_024085815.1). Taxonomy (NCBI): domain Eukaryota; kingdom Viridiplantae; phylum Streptophyta; class Magnoliopsida; order Asterales; family Asteraceae; genus Flaveria; species Flaveria linearis. The sequence goes on along the minus strand of CM044004.1, from coordinate 70,345,397 downwards.
ATAAGGATTGTACAGTGATTCTTCAAATATAACAATCCACAATAACATTTTCTCTCTCCTTCACTCACAACCACTCAAAATCATTCCATATAATATACCAAACACACTCACATAAATATAAGACATGGGTTGTGAATGCTCTAACATGAATATTATTTTTTTATTTATGGTTTGTAAGAACTACTGATAAAGAATCAATATATATATTTTTTTCAAAAACTACCAACAATACTTAATATTTATCTTTATTTATGTTTTGCGACAAACTACCGACTAAAGTAATAAGACAGTTTATCAAATACAAATCAACTTTCACACTGAATTAACTTGAATTAAAATCACATTGTAAATGTCAAATTGTAATTCTTGATTGTTTTCGTTATCCTCTAGAAACTAATAAATCTATATCGATTTTGAATTCAAAAGTAAAATTGTATACTGATCACGAAAATCGCGTAACACTTGATTCAAATGCACTTTCTTCTAAGGAGAATTTGATATCTAGAATTTTATAAGTCGAAACCAGATAAGTGAAGTTCATGAATGGTGATGGAACCATAAAAGTAGGTTGAGATGGTGAGGGTGAATATTGATTGGGAAGTTTAGAGATAAAAAGAGACTGAATAACCGAAAGGGAATGTATTTCTAGAAAAAAATGTTGGACGTGTGTAAAATACCAATAACACCCTTGGTAATATTTACATGTTTAAAAATTTCAAAAAACAAAAAAACAAAATATTAATGTTATTATATACGTAAAAATCCTCATTGTAAAATTTTGCAATTGTTTTCCACTGCCTCCTGAATTCTAATTTCTAATTTTTAACTTTTAAACTCCTAATATTAGAAATAGACCTAATTAAGTCTTAAATCCAATTAATTAATATACACCCGATTAAAATCTAAACCGAACTCCGATCATCATTTTCAGCTGCCGTAATATGGTAAGATTATTGAGTATTTGAGAGTGGTAATATTTTATATAGTTACTTCTTTTGTTTAAATGGTTGTTTGATTAGATATTATAAAATATGTACTAAGATTTGAAAATTACAAACTTAAAATCTTTAATTATAACTTATGATTTATGAACTTTATAATAAAACTTTTGAACCTTGATTATGACTCAACCCGATCCGACCCTTACCGGCCATAAATTATATTTTATAATGATACCCAAATGACCTCTAAAAATTTTTTGCACCGTACAAAATTTTGTTAGGTCCACCATGTAACACCCGAAATATCAAAGCAATCAACTTAGCAATAACGGGGTCAAGCCGGGAGATAAATATATATATATATATATAGTGCCGGAAGGTCAAGGAAGTTGGTGACCTGATGACAGGGGAGCCGGCGACCGAAGCCCCGGTGAACGGCGGCCGTAACTATAACGGTCCTAAGGTAGCGAAATTCCTTGTCGGGTAAGTTCCGACCTGCACGAAAGGCGTAACGATCTGGGCACTGTCTCGGAGAGAGGCTCGGTGAAATATATATATATATATATATATATATATATATATATATATATATATATATATATATATATAATATATATATATATATATATATATATATGGGGTAGTGGACTTAATTGGATCCATGGATTAAGTGATAGATGGGCTTAGGTGCCCATTACCACCCTTAAACAACCCTAATGAGGCATCATAACCCACACTTGCAACCCAAGCAACAAAAATTCTAGAGAGAGAGTAGAGAGATAAAGTGAGAGAAGATCAAAGATTTGAAGCTTGGTAGATTGAGGGTTGAAGATCTGAGTATTGGGGCATCAAACAACGAAGAATAGCAAGGAATTCGGGTAAGAATCGTTCTCCAAACATCCTTTTTAGATCAGATCTGGGAACTAGGGTTTGGGGTTGGAAAAGTACAAGAATCACATAAAGGTCACAATTTTACGTATGAAATCATGTAAAATGCGTATATATAGTTTCATGGATGAAAAACCAAGGTTTTGGACATAAAAAGTTAAGATTTTAGGTTAAAAACGGACCGGTTCGTCATTTTTATACGTTCAGCGAAACTATGAGCCCGATCAGCGAAACTGTAAGCCCGATCAGCGAAACTGTGAGCCCGATCAGCGAAACTAGTAGTTCTCCCGGCAAAACTAAGAGAAGTTTTTGCTGGTAACTTCGCTAGTGCTTAGGTTGACTGGTAGATCTTGCGTAGCTAGAAAATTCCAACGAAAGGTGGGCGTAACTGGCAGCGAAACTGCAATGCGAAACTAGCAGTGAAACTGCAGTGCGAAACTAGCAGCAAAACTGGCGGGCGAAACTGGTGGGCGAAACTAATAGCGAATCTGAAACTACCAGCGAAATTCCTGGCGAAACTGTGTAGAGAATGACCTACTTGTGTGTTAACTATTATGCAGACCGTGTGACCTACTCATAGGCTAGGTAACTTAGACACAAGGTTACTTATCAACAAGGTGAGTTCTAGATCCTCTTATTTACAAGTTTTTCCATGTTTTTGGGGCTATTGTGCATAGTAAACCTAAGATTTTCAAGGCAAAGATTTCAAGAGGTTTTAACAAGAAAAAAATTTTCCTATAACAAAATATGTTATATAAAGTCTTTTAAATAAAAATTTTCGTGTTGCCCCTTGGACCCCACTAGGGGTTGCTGCCCTTAGAACCCCGCTATTAGGGGCTACCGCCCCCGAACCCCCGCTGTCTTGCGGAGGGTCGGTTATATGGTTTATTTCCCATTGTTGATGAAATGTGAATGTAGAAACTAAGAGTTATTTCCTATCATGTATAAGTATATGTATAACTAAAGATGTAAGTGGAACTTAAAGAAATGTTATTGAGTCCCATAACGTGTACCTTTGTAAAGTAAAGCCTTACAAGCAAATGGCAGATAAGGGTTGCATTCGTTGTGCCCTCATGACAGTAAGGCATGGATTGGCATGTCAGTAGAGTAAAGGCCCGAACAAGTAGGTCAATAAGGATGCCAGCCTCAAAACGCTCCCAGTAGCTTATGCATCCATGCCTGCAACTCCTCAGCATCAACAAGAAACCTGCCAACTATCATGCATACAAAAAGTCAGCGACATTAAGTGAGTTCTAGTTTTATAATAAAATACTTCACTTCCTTTGAAAACCAAATGTTACATTCTTTCGTGGTCATACATCATACGTACACATTGATAATAATTATTATTATCATCATCATCATTCGTTCATACACTCATTCCTTCGCTCATTACTTCCCATTACACGAATCTCGTCTCATGCTATATTCCCGGCTGACACAGTACTGGTGTACGTGACACGGATCTCATCATTCGTTACTTCCATACTCATCATTCATTATCTTCCACTTTTGTTACATAATACTTTACGTTCATTCATTCATTCATACATTCATTCATTTATTCATTCATATATCATACCACGTAAACTCATACATAATGTATTACATAACAAAATACATGCGTCTTGAAAACTCTTTATTGTAGAAAGATAACACATCACTCATACATATACGCATCATCAACCTTATCACATCATCATGCATACAACAAGCGTAAGCCATCACATCATAACAGAGCCTATCTCCCCAATCTACCACTTAAAATACACTCAGGAAATCCTAAGTCCAAAATGGGGGCATGGGGCATTTCAGGCGCATGAGCATAAATATTTTAAGTATATGACAGTCTGGGCGCATCAGCACTATGCGGGCGCATGAGTCCTGTTTAGGCGTTTTACCACTATTCGGGCACATGAGGCCTGTTTAGGCGCATCAACACTTAGGCGCCTGAGCAACTCTAAGCGCATGAGTACTATTCGGGTGCATGGCCAAACACTTAGGCGTTTTAATAGTCTAGGCGCATGGGTACTATTTGGGTGCATGGCCACCACTTAAACACATGGGTAATTCTGGGCCCATGGACTACTGTTCAAGCGCATGTCCACTATATGGGCGCATGACCCTGGGTGCATGAGGACAGTTAGGTGCATGAGGTAAGTTAGGCGCTTGGGAATATCCTGAAATGTTTTCTATGCTACAAACAACACCCGAAACATTTCTAAACTCACCCAAACACAGATCTAACATACTAAGGCCCTTAAAACATGCTAAACATCAATTCTAACTCAAAAACATCCCCTAAAAACATACCACCACAAGGCACATTCGAGCAACATGCTAAAAGTTCACGTTACTTTAGAAATCTTTTGTTTGGTATGCATAATAGCCCCAACACTTTGAAAATCAGTAAAAAGGGGTTCTAGAACTCACCTTGAAGCAGATCTTCGAACTAGACATTTCCACTAGCAAATTCAACTCCAAACTTTTGAACACAAGCATAAAACATCAAGAATCTTGGTCAAGAAGTTGTGAATTCGGTTAAAACAGAACATGTACTTGAGAAACTAACCTTTTTACAGTTTTGTTCTTCCTTTCTTTCTCTAAAAACCGAGAGTTCTTCTTCTTCTTCTTCCACCGAAAGCAAAAAGCAGAATTGCTTTAAAGTGGGCGGCCATACCTCCATTTATATTAAAATAATAAGGTTTTGTACTTTTTACACTTTGGTCCCCTCCGCTTTTGTTCCTTTTCCTTTCTTGCAAGATGTTTTATATTTTCTCTTCTTTTAAATAAAAATTCGGGGTGTTACAAGTCCTCCCCCTTAAATAGGTTTCGTCCCCGAAATTTGGCGCTTCTTGAACAGTCGCGGGTGATACTGTCTCACTTCTTCCTTGATCTTACATGTAGGCTTAGATCCCTTTGGGCTCCACTGCACTCGCACCAGTGAAACCACTATTCTCCTTAGCCCCTCTCTTCCTTCTATCAAAAACGACCACAAGTTGCTTCTCGTAGTTGATTCTTTCACCCATCTCAGTATCCTTTAGTGGCACGATCATATCCTCATCATTTGAGCACTTGTTAGACGAGATACATGGAACGTCAGATGAATTTCCACTTAACTCATCTAGGTAGCTCCAATCGATGAGTCACTTCTCCTACCTGAGCAACAATTTGGAATGACCCTCTATACCCTAATTTTAGCTTTACTTGTTTTCTAAATCGAATGATCCACTTTACCAGACGAGGCCTTCATCATAATCCATTACCGTAGGTCGGCACCGAACTCTTGTCGAGAGCGGTTGATCAATCCATCTTCTTGAAACACTCGGTGTTTGCCTCATAGGATACTGGCCAATTCACCCGGAGGTGTGCGTCCATCCACCTACGTCTGTCCTGAACGGTCTAGCAGGAAACAAGTGCTCCCTCAATTCTATCGCGCAATCCTCTAGGGCATCAGGTTTTCTAGTGGACTTACCAATAGTAATTCCTACATCGAAGGGCTCATCGATATTCTTTCTCCTAACGTGCAACTTATCACAGAAAGCAAAAGGAACGAAACTACTACTAGCACCATAATCAAAGCATAGATGCACAAATCTAAATTACGAGAAACGTAACTGATGTTACGTCGTTGTCTGATCTAGCCTCCTCCCGGTCATAGCAAAGGCTCTAGCCTTCACCCTCTGTTCTTCTTCCTCGCACTGGAGCTTCCTGCCCTTAACTTCTTGCAGTCTCTGCTCATGTGTCCAGTCTTGCCACAGTCGTAGCATTTAGCCATATGACAATCCCTTGACCTGTGGCCCTCCTTCCCATACTGGAAGCAGACGTTCAACCCCCACTTACACTCCCCCTCGTGGCCTCTACCATACTTCTTGCATACCTCCTCCATCCTTGTTACCCTCTTACGATCATCGACCCTAAATGTCTCACCTCCAGACACAAACCCACCATCGTTGTCTCACCTTCCAACCCTATTCTTAACATAGTCCCGCTCCTCCTCTTCATCCGTTATCACCATCGCCTCTCGCTCGTCGTGCAATCTCCCAGCTAGGTCGACCACCGATCTAAATGAATATGGTCGGGCAACGATCAGATGTCTACGGATATCCGCCGACAGTCCTTGAATGTACCTCTTAATCTTTCATGATGCAGGCGTCACCTAATGTACCCTTAACCTTGTTATGTCAGCGTAGGACCCTACGACATCGCGTGTGTGTTTATTCTCATTCTTAGAATAATTTGTTTATCATGATTAAGCACCACTTGTTTTGTTATAGTATATTCTTGATATTTTTTATTAGTCAAACGGACTAGATGTTTGCCATCCTTGTATATTTTCGCGTAACAACATTAAGAATAAATATTTCATAGAGAAGAGAAGACCTCAATTTTCCAATCGTTTTCCACTATCTCTTGAATTCTAATTTCTAATTTTTAAGTTTTAAACTCCTTAGACCTAATTAAGTTTTAAATCTGATTAATTAATATAGACCCGATTACAATCTCAACCGAACTCCGATCATCACTTTTGGCTGCCGCAACGTGGTAAGATTATTGAGTGTTTGAGAGTGGTAATGTTTTATATAGTTACTTCTTTTAGTTAAATGGTTGTTTAATTAGATATTATGAAATATGGACTAAGATTTGAAAAATTACAAACTTAAAATCTATAATTATAACTTATGATTTATGAACTTGATTGTGAACCACTACTAAGAAAGTTATATGTATCAAATGCTCCTAATGATTACCGGAATACAGATTCTCGAAATGCTTAACAACAAAAACGGTCAATTGTTGCAATTGATATGATATTTATCGTGTCGCCCACAATAGTGATACAGCTTGAACCACATTATAGGGGGCAGGGGTTAACGTAAAAAATATTTGGGGGGGGGGAAAGGAACTATATAAACATAAAAAGATTAACACTAACGGACCAAAACGTTAGACTACCGGACCGAATATCAACACTACTATCAATAAGAAGAGGGGAACGGGGGCCCCCCTTCGACCCTACTAAGCTTCGCTAATGGTCCACAACGTGGGTCTGGATCTTCATTGTTCCACCTTCAACACATGCGATAGGGTTTCTTAAGTTTGAAACTCTTATCACAAACAATCAAGCTATCATTATCTCATGCAATGCACCAGCTCTTCTTACTAATATTTCACAAATATGCATATTCGTATAAGACTCACCAAATGGATAGTGGCACTAGTTGTCACTTTAATAACATACCCTAAATATTCTTGAGGAAATCATATCTTTCACTTACTTATATCATGATATGGTGCATAAAAAAGTTCCATAAATAAACAAGTAGAGTTATCATCACATACATGACTTAAATGTGTACGATTTCCATTAACTTCTTCTATCATCTGTATATGATGATTTCAGTATTTGAAGTTTGTGACTCTGAGATCTTTGCTATCATTCAACTAAGACTCTATGTTCTTTATGGATTTTCATCTATAAAGATATTATTATTAGAGAAATATAATTCTAATGTGTAATTGCTTCATATTCAACTTGGTTTCAATAGATATGGTGTCTAGATCGTTTAATACGTTTGGATATAGAATGTAGGTTTATATTCTCTCTAGTAAAATCGAATATAGGGTGTTATAACTTAATGAATTTATAAGAAAAACTTAATATTATAAAAGTAAGTGGGGGCACATGATGAAAAATTTAGGCTTTTCCTTTGTATTACAAGAGCACGTTATTGTAAGTTAAATGGTAAAAAAACCTTTTGGTGCGACGTGTCACTCTGTGATTGCATGCTAGCAACATGTCACTCCTTGATTGGATGTGATAAGTTAGAAATTAATTATGGAATGCATCATTGTGAGTGAAATGTTTCTAGCACCTACAGTGCAACGTGTCTCTCCATGATTGAACGAATAGTAACGTGACACTCTTTTCATCCGTGCAATGAGTTGGCAAATAGATGGTGGAACATCTTATCGTGAGTGAAATGTCTCAAGAAAATTTGGTGCAATGGGTCACTGTATGATTGCACGAGAAGCAACGTGTTACTCTCTGGTTGCACGAGATGAGTTGGCAATGGACTGTAATAATATGTCTACCAGGAAAAATTATTTCAAATTAATTTTTCCGGGTATAAAGCATGAACATAGGTGTCATGATTATATATTATTCAAGCATACAGCAACAAATAGAGGCGGAAATATCGAGACTAAGATATTTGGGCCGTGAAAAAATAAAGATTTGAAATCGTAGATTTTCAGATTAGGAAAGATCGATCAAAGTTCTTGGATCTTTGAGAATCACAAACAATCAATTCATGGAGAAAGATTTGGTTTGGGTAAAACTTATTCATCATCCTTGGTGGTTGCAAATCATTTACCATGAACTACTATTGTTAAATGTAAGCTCTGTTTGTTGTTATTCTTTAAAAAAATATAATAATAATTCTCTACGGTGGATCTACTTTGGATGAAACTAAAAGCGTCGTTCTAATTGACTTGTCTATTCATTCTATTATTCTTAACGTGCATTGTTGTATAACCTACAGGATGATAAGAAAGTCAAATCTTTGGCCACAATCAAGAAGTTTGATGATTTGCATTTTGTCGAGAAAAAAGACGGTTCAGATGAGGTTGAATCTGCTATCACTTCTTTGGTTTCCAAAGACGAGAAAATTCAATTTACTAACATTTATATGTATGTAATCCTACAGGCCGGTTAGACCAATCTATACACGTTGGTTATGATTGACCTCGATGATCCTAACCCAAATGAACCATCATCGCAAGAAGTTGTCTCATGGTTCCTCTTTTACTTTGTTACTTTTTTTATTTTTTATGTAAACAAATGCATGTTTTATTATGTTTTTCTTGATGATTCACCGATGCGTTTCAGGATTGCGATCAACATACATGATGGTACATCAAGTGCTTAAGGTAAATTATTTTTTTCTGAAAAATAGTATTTGTGTTTAAATGATTTAAATAACTCTTGTTGCTTACAAGTAATTATTTATATATAGGTGTACAATTCGTGCTAGATGACGTAGCTAACATAACCATGAAACCGAAGTTCATCGTTCCTAGTGCTTCAGTACAGTAGAAAATCACGTCTTAATGAGATTAAAACACTTCACTATCAAGCTTTCATAAAGGCACATGAAGGGATGAGTGACAAGTACTTATGGTCTCCAAGCATGCAAGAAGAAGAGAATGTTGTCAAAAGTTGAACATGAGACATTAGCAATTATTTTCACATTAGAAGATGGTGCAGATGTGAAACTTCAAAAACAGCAAATGCCGAAAAAAGTTCTGGTAATAATTTGGTGATAAGGATCCTTTACCCTCATCATGACGCTTCCATATGTTAAATTTAACATCATTATAATGACATCTATTCTTAAGTTAATCCTTTACTCTTATTACATTTTGAAGTGGGTATGTAATATTAGATAATTATAAGATACTTGATTTGTAACTTGGGATCCTATTAAATACCACTAGTACACATTAAAGAATCAAATAAGTTTGATATGATTTTACATCCTAAATGAATGCTGATATCTTTACATACATCACTAATCCCTTTTATGACTCCTAAAAATTTTAGTTGGCTTTAACATGGCTCTTATACAAATACTTCTATGTGTCACCTTTAATTACATGCCTACAAAGTGCCTACTTGTAATAATAAAAAGTCAATACAACAAAATTCACTGAAAAAAAGAATACAAAATTAGTACGACACCAAATGTTTATAATGATTCAAGAGCTTATATACAACATATAGAACAAACGACGACGACGACGATGACAACAACGTCAACATCAACAATAATAAGCAACAACAACAACAACAACAACAACAACAACAACAACAACAACAACAACAACAACAACAACAACAACAACAACACACAACAACAACAACAACAATATAATAATAATAATAAGAATAGTAGCAGCAACATCAATAGAAGCAAGAGCAACAACAACAATAAAAACAACAGCAACAGTAGCAACAACAATATTGTGTACATAATAAACATTTATTGTATTCTTTTCTTTAACTAATTTACTTTTATAGACCTTTTTGTCGTATACTGGCACTTTTACCGATATTCAAAAATAGACATGAAAGTGTTACAACAATAGCAATGTTCTCGCCCCATTGGTAAAGAAAAATAATTTTTTCCCTGTTCTAGATATTTGGACTCTAGGAATAGATGAATTATTTTATTTTAACAAATGGCACAAACTTGAGACGGTGAAAGTTGTTAAGATCTTCCCTTTGAAACAAAATATTGTTTTAATCTACGATTTAATCTCCAAAAAGGACATGTCGCAAGATCATGCATTTCTTCTATGTATTTAACCTCACTACATGTCACCGTCATAATGTGCACAACAAAGTTGCAACGTTCCCTTAACCATGTTAATGTTATCGTAGGACCCCCACGACATCGCGCATTTCTTTATTCTCATTCTTAGAATAATTTGTTTTTCATGATTAACCACCACTTGTTTTGTTATAGTATATTCTTGATAATTTTTTGTTAGTCAAACGTACTAGATGTTTGCCATCCTTGTATATTTCGTGTAACAACATTAAGAGTATAAAGATTTAATAGAGAAGAGAAGGCATCAATTTTGCAATCGTTTTCCATTGCCTCTTGAATTCTAATTTCTAACTTTTAAGTTTTAAATTCCTAATATTAGAAATAGACCTAATTAAGTTTTAAATCCATTTAATTAATATAGACCCGATTAGAATCTAAACCGAACTCCGATCATCACTTTCGGATGGTGCAGCGTGGTAAGATTATTAAGTATTGAGAGTGGTAATGTTATAGTTACTTCTTTTGTTTAAATGGTTGTTTGATTAGGATTTGAAAAAATTACAAACTTAAAATCTTTAATTATAACTTATGATTTGTGAACTTTATAATAGAACTTTGAACCTTGATTATGACTCAACCCGATCCGACCTTTACCGGCCCTAAATTATATTTTATAGTGATACCCAACTGACCCCTAAATTTTTTTTGCTCCCTAAAACATTTTATTTAGTCCACCACTAATTGTGAACAACCACTAACAAATTTGTCTGTATCAAATGTCCCCATTGATTACCGGAATACATATTCTTTAAATACTTAACAACAAAAGGGTCAATTGTTTCAATTGATGTGATATTTATCGTTTCGCCCACAATAGTGACGGAGCTTGAACCACGTTATAGGGGCCGAGGGTGAAAGTAAAATATTTTTTAGGGAGGGGGTAAACTATATAAACATAAAAAGATTAACACTAGCGGACCAACAATTTACACTACCGGACCGAATATTAACACTACTATCGAAAAGAAGAGGGGGACGGGGGGCCCATTCGGCCCTACTAAGCTTCGCCTATGGTCCACAATGTGGGTCTGGATCTTCATTGTTCCACCTTTAACCCATGCTATACGGTTTCTTAAGTTTGAAACTCTTATCATAAACAATCAAGCTATCATTGTCTCATGCAACGCACTAACACCGGCTCAGGCAAAGCACTGGCTCTTCTTACTAGTATTTCACAAATATGCATATTCGTATAAGACTCACCAAATGGATAGTGGCACTAGTTGTCACTATAATAACATACCCTAAATGTTCTTGAAAAGATCATATTTTTCACTTACTTATATCATGATATGGTGCATAAAAAAAGTTCCATAAATAAACAAGTAGAGTTATCATCACATACATGACTTAAATGAGTACGATTTCCATTAATTTCTTCTATTATCTATATATGATGATTTTAGTATTTGAAGTTTGTAACTCTGAAATCTTTGTTATCATTCAACTAAGACTCTATGTTCTTTATGGATTTTCATCTATAGTGATATTACTTAGAGAAATATAATTCTAATGTGTAACTGCTTCATATTCAACTTGGTTTCAATAGATATGGTCTCTAGATTGTTTAATATGTTTGGATATAGAATGTAGGTTTATATTCTCTCTAGTAAAATCGAATATAGGATGTTAGAACTTAATGAATTTATAAGAAAAACTTAATATTATAAAAGTAAATGGGCATATGATGAAAAATTTAGGCTTTTCTTTTGTATTACAAGAGCGTGTTATTGTAAGTTAAATGGTTAAAAAAACCTTTGGTGCGACGTGTCACTCTGTGATTGCATACTAGCAACATGTCACTCCTTGATTGCATGTGATAAGTTGGCAATTGATTATGGAAGGCGTCATTTTGAGTGAAATGTTTCTAGCACCTACGGTGCAACGTGTCTCTCTATGATTGGACGAATAGTAACGTGTCACTCTTTTCATGTGGTATTGAGTTGGCAATAGATGGTGGAATATCTAATCGTGAGTGAAATGTTTCAAAGAACTTTGGTACAACGGGTCACTGTATGATTGCACGAGAAGCAACATGTCATTCTCTGGTTGCACGAGATGAGTTGGTAATTGATTATAATAATATGTCTACAAGAAAAAAAGATTTCAAATTAATTTTTCCTGGCATAAAGCGTGAACATAGGTGTCATGATTATATGTTAGTCAAGCATAGAGCAACACATAGAGGCGGAAAAATCGAGACTAATATATTTGGGCCGTGAAAAAATAAAGGTTTGAAATCATCGAGTTTTTCTTCTTTTATGTAAACGAATGCATGTTTTATTATGTGTTTCTTGATGATTCACCTATGCGTTTCAGGATTGCGACCAACATACTTGATGGTACATCAAGTGCTGAAGGTAAATTAGTTTTTCAGAGAAATGGTATTCGTGTTTAAATGATTTAAATAACTTCTTGTTGTTTAGAAGTAAATATTTATATATAGGTGTCGAATTCGTGCTAGATGGCGTACCTAACATAACCCTGAAGCTGGAATTCATTGCTTCCTAGTTCTTCAGTATAGTAGAAAATCATGTCTCAATGAGATTAAAACACTTTCGTATCGAGCTTTCGTAAAGGCATGTGATGGGATGAGTGACGAGGACATATGGTCTCCAAGCATGCGAGAAGAAGATAATGTTGTCAAAGTTGAAGATGAACTCACATTAGAAGATGGTTCAGATGTGAAACTTCAAAAAGAGCAAAAGCCGAAAAAAGTTCAGGTAAAAAGTTGGTGATGAGGATCCGATACTCTCATCATGACGCTTCCATATGTTATATTAGAAGTCATGATCATGACATCTATACTTGTATTAATCGTTTACTCTTATTACACTTTGAAGTGGGTATATAATATTAGATAATTATAATATACTTGATTTGTAACTTGGGATCCTATTAAATACCACTAGTACACATTAAAGAATAAAAAATGTTTGATATGATTTTACAGCCTAAACGAATGCCGCTATCTTTTTCTTACATCACCGATCCCTTTTATGACTCCTAAAATCTTAGTAGGCTTTAACATGGCTCTTATAGCAACACTTCTATGTGTCAGTTTGGTTTATCACATGCCGACAAAGTGCCTATTTGCTATAGTAAAAAGTCAATACAACAAAATTCACTCAAAAAAGAATACAAAATTAGTACGACACCATATGTTTATGTTGATTTAAGAGCTTATATACAATATATAGAACAAAGAACGACAGTTACGATGACAACAACAACATCAACATCAACAATAATAAGCAACATCAGCAATAATAATAATAATAAGAAGAAGAACATCAATAGAAGCAACAACAACAACAAAAATAAAAGCAACAACAATGGCAACAGTAGCAGTAGCAACAACAACAATATTGTGTACATAATAAACATTTATTGTATTCTTTTCTTGAACTAATTTTCTTGCATAGACTTTTTTATCGTATACAGGCAATTTTACCGATATTCAAAAATAGACACATGAAAGTGTTACAACAAGAGCAATGTTCTCGCCCCATTGGTCTAGAAAAATTTTTTCCCTTTCTAGATATTTGGACTCTAGGAATAGATAAATTATTTTATTTTAACAAATGACAACAAACTTGGGCCGGTGAAAGTTGTTAAGCACCTCCCTTTGTGACATAATATTGTTTTAATCTATGATTTAATCTCCAAAAATGATATATCGCAAGATCATGCATTTCTTCTATGTATTTAACCTCATTACATGTCACTGTCATAATGTGCACAACAAAATTGCAACGTGCGCTTAACCATGTTAATGTTATCGTAGGACCCCACGGCATCGTGTGTGTCTTTATTCTCATTCATAGAATAATTTATTTATCATGATTAACCACCACTTGTTTTGTTATAGGATATTCTTGATATTTTTTATTAGTCTAACGGACTAGATGTTTGCCATCCTTGTATATTTTCGCGTAACAACATTAAGAGTATAAAGATTTCGTAGAGAAGAGAAGACCTCAATTGTGCAATCGTTTTCCACTGTCTCTTGAGTTCTAATTTCTAGTTTTTAAGTTTTAAACTCCTAATATTAGAAATAGACCTAACTAAGTTTTAAATCCGATTAATTACTATAGACCCGATTACAATCTAAACCGAACTCCAATCATCACTTTTGGCTGCCGCAACGTGGTAAGATTATTGAGTATTTGAGAGTGGTAATGTTTTATATAGTTACTTCTTTTAGTTAAATGGTTGTTTAATTAGATATTATGAAATATGGACTAAGATTTGAAAAATTACAAACTTAAAATCTTTAATTATAACTTATGATTTAACAACTTTATAATAAAACTTTTGAACCTACATTATGACTCAACCCGATCCGACTCTTACCAGCCCTAAATTATATTTTATAGTGATACCAAATGACACCTAAAAGTTTTTTGCCCCTACTACATTTTATTAGGTCCACAACTAATTATGAACAACCACTAAGAAAGTTATATGTATCAAATGCCCCCAATGATTACCGGAATACATATTCTCTAAATACTTAACAATAAAAAGGGTCAATTGTTGCAATTGATATGATCTTTATCTTTTCACCCATAATAGTGATACAGCTTGAACCACATTATAGGGGGCGGGGGTGAAGGTAAAAAATATTTTGGGGGGAGGGAACTATATAAACACAAAAATATTAACACTAACAGACCAAAACGTTACACTACCGGATCGAATATTAACATTACTATCGAAAAGAAGAGGGGGATGGGGGGCCCTTCGACACTACTAAGCTTCGCCTATGGTCCACAATGTGGTTCTGGATCTTTATTGTTCCACCTTCAACCCATGCGATAGGGTTTCTTAAGTTTGAAACTCTTATCATAAACAATCAAGTTATCATTATCTCATGCAACGCACCAGCACTACTTACTATTATTTCACAAATATGCATATTTGTATAAGGCTGGCACTAGTTGTCACTTTAATAACATACCCTAAATGTTCTTGAGGAAATCATATCTTTCACTTATATCATGATATGGTGCATAAAAAAGTTCCATGAATAAACAAGTAGAGTGATCATCACATACATGACTTAAATGAGTACGATTTCTATTAACTTCTTCTATTATCTATATATGATGATTTCAGTATTTGAAGTTTGTAACTCTAAAATCTTTGTTATCATTCAACTAAGACTCTATGTTCTTTATGGATTTTCATCTATAGTGATATTATTATTAGATAAAAATAATTCTAATGTGTAATTGCTTCATATTCAACTTGGTTTCAATAGATATGGTATCTAGATTGTTTAATATGTTTGGATATAGAATGTAGGTTTATATTCTCTCTAGTAAAATCAAATATAGGATGTAAGAACTTTATGAATTTATAAGAAAAACTTAATATTATAAAAGTAAGTGGGGGCATACGATGAAAATGTAGGCTTTTCCTTTGTATTACAAGAGCACGTTATTGTAAGTTAAATGGTAAAAAAAAACCTTTTGGTATGACTTGTCACTCTATGATTGCATGCTAGCAACATGTCACTCCTTGATTGCATGTGATAAGTTGGCAATTGATTATGGAACGCGTCATTGTGAGTGAAATGTTTCTAGCACCTACGGTGCAACGTGTCTCTCTATGATTGGACGAATAGTAACGTGTCACTCTTTTCATGCGTGCAATGAGTTGGCAAATAGATGGTGGAACATCTCATCATGAGTGAAATGTTTCAAGGACATTTGGTGCAATTGGTCACAGTATGATTGCACGAGAAGCAACGTGTCACTCTCTAGTTGCACGAGATGAGTTGGCAATTGATTGTAATAATATGTCTACGAGGAAAAAAGATTTCAAATTAATTTTTCCGGTTATAAAGCATGAACATAGGTGTCATGATTATATATTAGTCAAGTATAGAGCAACAAATAGAGGCGGAAATATCGAGACTAAGATATTTGGGCTGTGAGAAAATAAAGGTTTGAAATCGTCGATTTTCACATTAGGAAAGATCAATCAAAGTTCTTGGATCTTTGAGAATCACAAACAATCAGTTCATGGAGAAAGATTCGGTTTGGGTAAAACTTAATCATCATCCTTGGTGGTTGCAAATCATTTACCATGAACTACTATTGTTAACGGTAAGCTCTGTTTGTTGTTATTCTTTAAAGAAATACAATAATGATTCTCTACGGTGGATCTACTTTGGATGAAACTGAAGCGTCGTTTTAATTGATTTGTCTATTCATTCTATTATTCTTAACATGCATTTGTATAACCTACAGGATGATAAGAAAGTCAAATGTTTGGCCACAATCAAGAAGTTTGATGATTTGCATTTTGTCGAGAAAAAAGACGGTTCGGATGAGGTTATATGTGCTATCACTTCTTTGGTTTCCAAAGATGAGAAAATTCAATTTACTGACATGTATATGTATGTAATCCTACAGGCCGGTTAGACCAATCTATACACGTTGGTTATGATTGACCTCGACGATCCCAACCCAAATGAACCATCATCGCAAGAAGTGGTCTCATGTATCCTCTTTTACTTTGCAACTTTTTTTATTTTTTTATGTAAATAAATTCATGTTTTGTTATGTGTTTCTTGATGATTCACCAATGCGTTTCAGGATTGCAACCAACATACATGATGGTACATCAAATTATCAAGGTAAATTAGTTTTTTCATAAAAATGGTGTTTGTGTTTAAATGATTTAAATAACTTCTTGTTGCTTACAAGTAATTATTTATATATAGGTGTAGAATTCGTGCTAGATGACGTAGCTAACATAACCAAGAAACCGAAATTTATCGTTTCCTAGTGCTTCAGTACAGTAGAAAATCACGTCTTAATGAGATTAAAACACTTTACTATTGAGCTTTCGTAAAGGCACATGAAGGGATGAATGACAAGTACTTATGGTCTCCAAGCATGCAAGAAGAAGAGAATGTTATCAAAGTTGAAGATTAAACATTTGTAATTATTTTCACATTAGAAGATAGTTCAGATGTGAAACTTCAAAAAGAGCAAATGCCAAAAAAAGTCCGGGAAATAATATGGTGATAAGGATCCTTTATCCTCATCATGACACTTCCATATGTTAAATTTAACATCATGATCATGACATCTATTCTTAAGTTAATCATTTACTCTTATTACACTTTGAAGCGGGTATGTAATATTAGATAATTATAAGATACTTGATTTGTAACTTGGGATCCTATTAAATACCACTAGTACACATTAAAGAATCAAATAAGTTTGATATGGTTTTACATCCTAAACGAATGCCAATATGTTTTACATACATCACTGATCCCTTTTATGACTCCTAAAAATCTTAGTAGGCTTTAACATGGCTCTTATAGCAATACTTCTGTGTGTCAGCTTTATTACATGCCAACAAAGTGCCTACTTGTAATAATAAAAAGTCAATACAACAAAATTCACTAGAAAAGTACAAAATTATTACGACACCAAATGTTTATGATTATTCAAGAGCTTATATACAACATATAGAACAAACGACAATGACAAGGATGACAACAAAAACATCAACATCAACAATAATAAGCAGCAGCAGCAGCAGCAACAACAACAACAACAACAACAACAACAACAACAACAATAATAATAATAGTAGTAATAATAATAATAGTAGTAATAGTAGTAGTAGTAATAATAATAATAATAATAATAATAATAATAATAATAATAATAATAATAATAATAATAATAATAATAATAATAATAATAATAATAATAATAATAATAATAAGCAATCGTAGCAGCAACATCAATAGAAGCAAGAGCAACAACAACAATAAACAACAACAACAGTAGCAGCAACAAGAATATTGTGTACATAATCAACATTTGTTGTATTCTTTTCTTGAACTAATTTACTTACATAGACCTTTTTATCGTATACGGACACTTTTACCGATATTCAAAAACAGACACATGAAAGTGTTACAACAAGAGTAATGTTCTCGCTCCATTGGTCGAGAAAAATAATTTTTCCCCTTTTCTAGATATTTGGACTCTAGGAATAGATGAATTATTTTTTTAACAAATGACAACAAACTTGGGCTGGTGAAAGTTGTTAAGCTCCTCCCTTTGAGACATAATATTGTTTTAATCTACGATTTAATCTCCAAAAATGATATGTCGTAAGATCATGCATTTCTTCTATGTATTTAACCTCAGTACATGTCACCGTCATAATGTGCACAACAAAGTTGCAACGTGCCCTTAACCATGTTAATGTTATCGTAGGACCCCACGACATCGCGCGTTTCTTTATTCTCATTCTTAGAATAATTTGTTCTTCATGATTAACCACCATTTGTTTTGTTATAGTATATTCTTGATAATTTTTTGTTAGTCAAACGGACTAGATGTTTACCATCCTTGTATATTTTCGCGTAACCTCATTAAGAGTATAAAGATTTAATAGAGAAGAGAAGGTTTTTGCAATCGTTTTCCACTGTATCTTGAATTCTAATTTCTAATTTTTAAGATTTAAATTCCTGATATTAGAAATAGACCCAATTAAGTTTTAAAACCGATTAATTAATATAGACCCAATTAGAATCTAAACCGAACTCCGATCATCACTTTCGGCTTCCGCGGTGTGGTAAGATTATTGAGTATTTGAGAGTGGTAATGTTATAGTTACTTCTTTTGTTTAAATGGTTGTTTGATTAGGATTTGAATAAATTACAAACTTAAAATCTTTAATTACAACTTATGATTTGTGAACTTTATAATAAAACTTTTGAACCTTGGTTATGACTCAACCCGATCCAACCCTTACCGGCCCTAAATTATATTTTATAGTGATACCCAAATGACCCCTAAACTTTTTTTGCCCCTACAACGTTTTATTAGGTCCACCACTACTTGTGAACAACCACTAACAAAGTTGTCCGTATCAAATACCCCCATTGATTACCGGAAACATATTCTTTAAATACTTAACAACAAAAAGGGTCAATTGTTTCAATTGATGTGATATTTATCGCTTCACCCATAATATGACGGATCTTGAACCACATTATAGGGGCTTAGGGTGAAAGTAAAATATTTTTTAGGGAGGGGGTAAACTATGGAAACATAAACAGATTAACACTGACGGACCAATAATTTACACTGCCGGAGTGAATATTAACACTACTATCAAAAAGAAGATGGGGACGGGGGCCCCCTTCGGCCCTACTAAGCTTCGCCTATGATCCACAAAGTGGGTCTCTATCTTCATTGTTCCACCTTCAACCCATGAGATAGGGTTTCTTAAGTTTGAAACTCTTATCATAAACAATCAAGCTATCATTGTCTCATACAACGCACCGGCTCTTCTTACTAGTATTTCACAAATATGCATATTCGTATAAGACTCACCAAATGGATAGTGGCTCTAGTTGTCACTATAATAACATACCCTAAATGTTCTTGTAAAGATCATATTTTCACTTACTTATATCATGATATGACGTGTCACTCTGTGATTTCATGCTAGCAACATGTCACTCCTTGATTGCATGTGATAAGTTGGCAATTGATTATGGAATGCGTCATTGTGAGTGAAATTTTTTTAGCACCTACGGTGCAACGTGTCTCTCTATGATTGGACGAATAGTAACATGTCACTCTTTTCATATGGTATTGAGTTGGCAATAGATGGTGGAACATCTTATCATGAGTGAAATGTTTCAAAGACCTTTGGTAAAACGGGTCACTGTATGATTGCACGAGAAGCAACATGTCACTCTCTGGTTGCACGAGATGAGTTGGCAATTGACTATAATAATATGTGTACAAGGAAAAAGATTTCAAATTAATTTTTCCGGGTATAAAGCATGAACATAGGTGTCATGATTATATATTAGTCAAGCATAGAGTAACACATAGAGGCGGAAATATCGAGACTAAGATATTTGGGCTGTGAAAAAATAAAGGTTTGAAATCATCGATTTTCGTATTAGGAAAGATCGATCAAAGTTCTTGGATCTTTGTGAATCACAAACAATCAATTCATGGTGAAAGATTCGTTTGGGTAAAAGTTAATCATCGTCCCTTGTGGTTGCAAATCATTTTCCATGAACTACTATTGTTAACGATAAGCTCCGTTTGTTGTTGTTCTTTAAAGAAATATAATGATCATTCTCTACGGTGGATCTACTTTGGATGAAACTGAAAGCGTCCTTTTAATTTACTTGTCCATTCATTCTATTATTCTTAACATGCATTGTTGTAGAACCTACAGGACGATAAGAAAGTCGATTCTTTCGCCACAATCAAGAAGTTTGATGATTTGCATTTTGTCGAGAAAAAAGTGTAAGGCCCCATTCCCGGGCACCTCACAGTTGGTCATTCATCGCACATAAAACATACATTTATTTAAAATATCGCAACGGAAATTAAATAAAACTATTTCATATATATTAATGACATCTTTTGCAAAGTAATACAATACAGTTAACTGTTACAAAATATTATAATTGTATTACATCACAAAAACATCATTGTTATACTAATGGATGCCATCCCAAAAATGCCAAGTAGCTGCCCTATGCCATCCTCAGCAACTCTTACCTTCCAACTGGAAAATACATAAAAGTCAGCTTTGCTGAGTGAGTTCTAGTTTTATAAATAAAATACTTCATTATCATTCAAAACCGTTCTTTACTTTCATATGTGCTCATACATCATACGTACAAATAGATAATCTTATTATTATCTTCATCATCGTTCATTAACTTTCGTTCATTCATCATCGTACGTCATAATTATCATTCGTTATCTTTCTTACATTCCAGGACAATGCCACGGGCTATACCCCAACGTCACGCATAAAGCAGGTACTGTGCCGAAGTCTATAATTAGACTCCCATACATTGTGCCCGGTGGCCTGACCACAGTACCGGGGTAACTTCATTCGGACCAATGCGATGTGCTATGCCCCACCATCATGCATAAAGCGGGTACTGGGCCGAAATCTATAATTAGACTCCCATACATTGTGCCCTGTGGCCTGGCCACAATACCGGGGTAACCGGCAAGATCCCATACATATGGTCAATCACAAGGATTAGACCCCAGTGTGCATCCTTCCAGGGTAGCTAACCCGCACACAGTTGAGCTAACACCCTTCATTGGGTGTGAACCTCCATACATTTCTTGCAAGACTTTTCTTACATCCGTTCATTCATTAATGCATGCATTCATTCTTTCTTTATGCTTCTTATATCAATTAACATTAACTTCCGTTTTACGTTACATAATACTTCACGTTCATCTCATACTCATAATACGTAGGTCATAGAATAATACATAATAAGGAGCATAAGAAAACATATCATACATCACCACACATCATCATAAACATCATGCATCATCCATTCCCATACACATACACATATCTAATCAAGTCATCATAGAACATAACCAACCCTCCAGGGGACAGCGGGGGTTCGGGGGCGGCAGCCCCTGACAACGGGGTTCTAGGGGCGGCAGCCCCTAGTGGGGTCCAAGGGGCAATGCCCTGGCTGGAAAAATCGATCTTCCTGTTAAAACCTCTTAAAATATTTCTAAGTTTTTAGGCGCATGGGCACTATGCAGGCACTTGGCTTTCTAGACGCATGGGAACAGTTAGGCACATGGGAAGGTTCTGGGCGCATGGGCACTATTTGGGCGCATGGGCACTATTTGGGCGCATGGCCCAACACAGTCATTTCGGGCAACATTCTAGGCGCATGGGCACTATTCAGGCGCATGGGCACTATTCAGGCGCATGCGCACTATTCAGGCGCATGGGCACTATTCAGGCGCATGGGCCCGACTTAGACGCATGGACATCTAGGCGGTTGGGTACTGTTCAACCGTTTGGGATTTCTGGGCGGTTGGGAACAGTTAGTAAATTTAACCATTGGCGCATGGGCCACTTGTAAGGACCTGATCCCAGGAAACCTCACAGTTGGTCATTCACAGCAAAAACATAGATTTAAAACATTCATTTACTATATATGCATATATATATATATATATATATATTGTAGCGGAAAGATGTAGTAATTGCAATTCATTACAATGCAGTTAAATTAAAATATAAACATCATCTTTAACTATCAAAACTCTTTAAAGTCCTCTTAAATTCTTCTCCATCAGGGATGCCAGTCTTTAGATGCCAAGAAGCTTTAGATCCATGCTCCCATCCCTTAAGCCCTAACGCTCACCTGTCAACTGATATGCATACAAAAGTCAGCTTCACTGAGTGAATTCTAGGTTTACTTTTGTTAAATAACCTTTGTAAGAGGTATTAGCTTTAACAGTTGAAAATAATCATCATCTATCAGAACATTAATACACACGGGCTATCACTTTATCGGTACTTTACCATTACTTGTTATTTATTACTCTTCTTTATCCGTCAATTCCCTGTCACTATCGGTGCCTATGATAAACACAGGACTTTACCGACACGCCAATTTAGGCCTTACTGTCGTACCCAATCAGGCCATTATTGTCATGCCAATTCATGGCCTTACTGACCTGCCTGTTCGAGCATTTACTTTATCAGGGTGAGGGCACAACAGATGCAACCCTCCTTTATCAATTGCTTGCAAGGCTTTACTTTCTCAAGGTACACGTTATGGGCCCTATAACCTTTCTTTAAGTTTCACTTTCATGTTTAGGTTATACATAATATAACACAACATATTACAAGACAATTCATCGCTACAAAGGTCATATCACAATAAGAAAAGCACGATATCAATTCATTAGAAAACCCCATTTCCCATATAAGATAGTGTATAAAACTTTGCTTTAAAAGAACTGGTCATTTAGAATGCATATCGCCCCAAAACATTTAAAACATGTATAAAATAGGGGATCTAGAACTCACCTGAACTTAGCAAAATAGCTTCAATTTAAGTAACTTAAGCTATAGTCCGAGTACACAAGCTGCACGGAAGTTAATACACAAAAGCGTCATTTTCTTCACAATTTCGCTGACAGTTTCGCTGCCAGTTTCGCTGGCAGTTTCGCTACCAGTTTCGCCGGGCAGCACTTCTGCCAGTTTCGCTGGACAGATTCGCTGCCATGAGCGCCCAACTTTTTTCGAATTTCCTAGTTTTGCAATGTCTATAGGTCAACCTAAGCACTAGCGAAATTACCAACGAAACTGTAGTTTCGCACCAGAGAAACTGTAGTTTCACTGGAACTCTCTTAGTTTCGCTGGATGAGTGCACAGTTTCGCTGGATGAGTGCACAGTTTCGCTGATCGGGGGCACAGTTTCGCTGGATGCATAAAAATGACGAACCAACCCGTTTTTAACCCAAAATCTTAACTTTTTACGTCCAATTCCTTGGTTTACCTTCCATGAAACCATTTCTAGCCTTTTTACACGTTTTCATACGTAAAATTTGACCTTTATGTGTTTCTTTGAAACTTTTCAAAACCCAAAACCCTAGAATCCGGGTTTGATCTACAGAAGGGCTTAAAGGTCGATTCTTACCTGGATTTGTTGCTCCTTTCTTATGGTTTGATGCTCCAACACCCAGATCTTCAATCTTTTAACCTTTGAAGCTCCAAATCTTGAGTTTTCTTCACTTTCTCTCTCTACTTTCTCTCTCTACGAATTTTGGGGGCTAGGGTTGCAAATGCTAGAATGGAGGGTGCTCATGCATGTTTAAGGGCTGATTAAGGGCCCGTAAACCCATCAATACATAGCCCATTAAGGTTAATTTAGTCCATAGCTCACTAATTTACCTTTCTTTCTTAAATTAACCCTTAAAAGCCCATTATTATTAAATGGCTTGCTTCGGAAAATTTCGGGGCGTTACAAGTCCCCCCCTTATTTAGGTTTCGTCCTCGAAACATGCCTCGTCGTTAAACAGATCGGGGTATTGTTGTCTCATTTCCTCCTCGGATTCCCAGGTGGCAACTGACCCCTTTCGGTGTTTCCATTGCACTTTGACTTGCTTGACTACTTTGTTTCTCAATTGTTTCTCCTTCCGGTCCAATATAACCACTGGTTGCTCTACATAATTCAGCTTCTCGTCCACTTCGATGTCGTCTAGAGGCACAACTGCCTCATCCGGTGCTAAACATTTCCTTAAATACGATACATGAAAGGTGGGATGAATCCCACTTAACTCGTTGGGGAGGTCCAACTTATAAGCTACACTCCCAACCCGAGCCACTATCTTGAATGGCCCGATAAATCTTGGACTTAACTTCCCCCTCTTTCTAATCGAATAATCCCTTTCCATGGTGAAACCTTCAACATTACTTTATCCCCAACTTTGAACTCTATTGGTTTCCTTCTCTTATCGGCAATATGATTTTTGTCTGTCCTTTGCCGCCTTCATGCATGCTCTGATTGTTTCCAATTTTTCTGTCATGGCTTCTACCACCTCCAAACTCCCTAGCTCTTTCTGACCGACATCACCCCAACAAATAGGAGTTCTGCACCGTCGACCATACAATAACTCATATGGGGGCATCTTAATACTGGCGTGGTAGCTGTTGTTATAAGAGAACTCTGCTAGTGGCAAATGATCATCCCAGTTATCACCGAATTCGATAATGCATGCCCGGAGCATATCTTCCAGTGTCTGGATCGTTCTTTCCGATTGCCGATCGGTCTACGGGTGGTATGTGGTACTAATGTGCAACCTCGTGCCCATTTCTTCATTGAACTTTTTCCAACTTTGAGGTGAACCGTGTATCTCTATCTGAAACAATCGATACGGGCATACCATGCCGCACCACAATTTCTCGAATAAACAGTTCAGCAAGCTTTTCTGAACTAATTGCTTCCTTGATTGGCAGGAAATGCGCACTCTTAGTCAGTCTATCAACTATCACCCATATCGCGTCGTGGCCTTTTGTCGTGCATGGTAATTTGGTGATAAAGTCCATGGTAACAAGTTCCCACTTCTATTCTGGTACTTCTAATGGCTGAACATAACCATAAGGTCTTTGGTACTTAGCCTTCACTTGTAGGCACGTTAGACATTTATTTACATATGCAACCACATCTCTCTTCATCCCAGGCCACCAATAATCTTTCTTCAAGTCGTGGTACATCTTATTTGCTCCTGGGTGTATTGAGTAGCGGGTCTTGTGCGCTTCATCCATAATCTTTTCTCGCAAGTCGCCATGCCTCGGAACCCATATCCTGTAGTGGAAGGTCTTAACACCCAAGGTGTTCTATACAATTCATCTACTTTTCCCACCATCCTTTCCTTCTTGATTTGTTGTTCTTTTAAAGCGTCCATTTAAGCTTCGCTTATCAACCTCATAACATCTGGGGTCACTACTAGTTGGCACGCCTTCACCCGGACTGGTTCATATCCTTCCTTTCGGCTCAGGGCATCGGTTACCACATTTGCCTTACCCGGATGATAATGGATCTCACAGTCGTAATCCTTTATCAGCTCCAACCAACTCCTCTGTCTCATATTTAGGTCTTTCTGCTCAAAGAAATATTTTAGACTTTTGTGGTCGGTAAATATGGTGCACTTAGTTCCATACAAATAATGTCTCCATATCTTCAATGCGAACACTACTGCGGCAAGTTCCAAATCATGAACCGGGTAATTAACCTCCGTGTCCTTTAGCTTTCTGGATGCGTAAGCTATAACCTTTCCTCTTTGCATCAACACACAGCCTAACCCGCAGTAAGAGGAATCAGAGTATACCATTAGGTCTTCATCTCCCTCCGGTAGGGTTAGTACAGGAGCTTTGGTTAGTCTATCCTTCAATTCCTGAAACGAATCTTCCTGTTCTTTTCCCCAGTCGAACACCACGTTCTTCCTCGTTAACCTTGTTAATGGGGAAGCTATCTTTGAGAAATCTTTGATGAACCTTCTATAATAGCCAGCCAATCCCAAGAAACTACGGATTTCTGATGGCGTCCTTAGGGAATTCCATTTTGCTGGATCAACCATAACTCCCTCGGAATTTATAACGTGCCCTAAAAACTGCACATCCCGTAGCCAGAATGCACATTTAGAGAACTTCGCTTACAGTTTCTCCTTTCGTAATGTTTCTAACACCTCCTTGATATGACAAGCATGGTCTCCTTCGTTCTTTGAGTATATCAAGATATCATCAATGAAGACTATTACTGATCTGTCCAACATCAGGCGACACACGCGATTCATTAATATACAAATGCCGCAGGAGCATTGGTTAGCCCGAAAGACATAACCAGAAACTCATAGTGGCCATAGCGCGTTCGGAAAGCCGTCTTTGGGATATCTTGCTCCCTTACCTTCAGTTGATGATATCCGGATCGGAGATCTATTCGGGAGAACCAGCTTGCCCCTTGCAACTTGTCGAACAGATCGTCTATTCTGGGTAAAGGGTATCGATTCTTCACGGTCAACTTATTCAATTCCCTGTAATCTATACACATCCTCATGCTGCCATCCTTCTTTTTCACAACACGGGAGCACCCCATGGAGAAATGCTAGGCCTAATGAATCCTTTGTCAAGAAGTTCTTGCAGTTGTGACATGAGCTCCTTCATCTCGGACGGGGCTAGGCGGTAGGGTGCTTTGGTAATGGGCTGGGCTCCTGATAGTA
The DNA here is from genome assembly GCA_024085815.1 of Flaveria linearis. NCBI lineage: Eukaryota > Viridiplantae > Streptophyta > Magnoliopsida > Asterales > Asteraceae > Flaveria > Flaveria linearis. Next base: position 70,318,592 of record CM044004.1, on the reverse strand, counting down.
AATCAATCTGAAACTCTATCTCCCTATCCGGTGGTACCCCGGGCAGATCCTCTGGGAATACATCAGGAAAGTCCCGCACCACTGGTACATCTGACAACTCTTTCGCTTTATCTTTAACATCTTTGACATATGTTAGATAAGCTCCGCACCCTCGCCTCATACATTTCTCCGCCTTGATCATGGAAATGATCCTTGGAACCTTGCAATCGTTATCACCGTAGATCGTAACTGGACTACCATCTGGAGCCGTTAATCGGATCAACTTTTGCTGGCATACTATGTTAGCATCATGGGCAGCTAACCAATCCATCCCTAGTATGACATTGAAACCTCCTAAGGGCATGGCAAACAATTATGCGGGAAAGTAATGACCTCCTAGTTTAATGTGGCAATCCTCTAACATTTTGACTATTCTAATTGACTTACCATCGGCCGTCTCTACCTCAAAAGCATCATCTATTTCCTTAGTTTGGATATCTAGAGTAGCACAGAAGGATACAGATACAAAACTCTTACTGGCGCCACTATCAAATAATATGGAGGCACAAAAACCATTGACAAGGAACATACCTACACCATATCCGGGTCTTTCCTTGCCTCCTTCTTGTTCATGGTGAAAGCCCTTGCCTTGACCTGTAAAGTCCTTAAAAGCGATCGATCTCACTTCGTTTGAATTGTTGCACTTGATAATACGCGAAGACGGGTGCGCGAATTGAATAAATCAACCGAGAGAACAAGACATTAAGCACAATATCATCGTAATTCAAATGTATATATCACGTGTTGAATGATTACAATGAAATCGATACAAGATCGATCTCACCCGAAGGTGGAAAATCACAAACTGTGATCTGCTCGATTTGAGCAAAAAACACACACATAAAATTGTAACTCTCGGTTGAAGGAAATTAAATGGCACACACTTACATGCTGCCCACATAAACAAATATATAGTGGCTTCTCAATTTGTCGCATGCACATGCAATTCGCATTGCATGCATTAAACAATTTCATTTTCGCATTGCATGCACATGCCTTTTCGCATTTTTGCCCAGCCCACTTGTATCCCACTATCGCATGCATGTAATCTTTTCTTCAATTTTCGCTTGCATATTCCAACTTTCGAAAACTGATTTTCGCATGCAACTTACTTTCGCATGCATGCAATTAGTATACTTTTCGCATGCATGCATGCAACTTCTATTGCGCGACTTTGTTGCTCAGTTTGCATATTTTGTGCGAAATGATGTCACGAGATCTGTAACGATATTGTAATCCATATGTTTTGTCCCTTACAATCTCCCCCTTGGATTATATCGTTTTGTCACTTCAATCTTCAAAAAAAAAACTTTTCAACTTAAGGTTCTCGCATAAGCAGATATCGAATTGGACGCAACTCGTAAGCTTCAAATCTTCATAAAATCATCCAACTCGATTTGAATTCTTGTGTGTTCTCGGTTTCGGATTGAACCTTGATGAAACCAGATAGACTTTCAACTTGTTTAACGTCCTCGAACGGAAGATCGCGGAATAATGATCCGTTGTATCAAGAGCAACACCTTGCTCTGATACCAAATGTAAAGTCCTTAAAATCGATCGATCTCACTTCGTTTGAATTGTTGCACTTGATAATACGCGAAGACGGGTGCGCGAATTGAATAAATCAACCGAGAGAACAAGACATTAAGCACAATATCATCGTAATTCAAATGTATATATCACGTGTTGAATGATTACAATGAAAATCGATACAAGATCGATCTCACCCGAAGGTGGAAAATCACAAACTGTGATCTGCTCGATTTGAGCGAAAAACACACACATAAAATTGTAACTCTCGGTTGAAGGAAATTAAATGGCACACACTTACATGCTGCGCACATAAACAAATATATAGTGGCTTCTCAATTTGTCGCATGCACATGCGATTCGCATTGCATGCATTAAACAATTTCATTTTCACATTGCATGCACATGCCTTTTCGCATTTTTGCCCAGCCCACTTGTATCCCACTATCGCATGCATGTAATTCTTTTCTTCAATTTTCGCTTGCATATTCCAACTTTTGAAAACTGATTTTCGCATGCAACTTACTTTCGCATGCATGCAATTAGTATACTTTTCGCATGCATGCATGCAACTTCTATTGCGCGACTTTGTTGCTCAGCTTGCATATTTTCGTGCGAAATGATGTCACGAGATCTGTAACGATATTGTAATCCATATGTTTTGTCCCTTACAATCTCCCCCTTGGATTATGATATCGTTTTGTCACTTCAATCTTCAAAAAAAAACCTTTTCAACTTAAGGTTCTCGCATAAGCGGATATCGAATTGGACGCAACTTGTAAGCTTCAAATCTTCATAAAATCATCCAACTCGATTTGAATTCTTGTGTGTTCTCGGTTTCGGATTGAACCTTGATGAAACCGGATAGACTTTCAACTTATTTAACGTCCTCGAAAGGAAGATCGCGGAATAATGATCCGTTGTATCAAGAGCAACATCTTGCTCTGATACCAAATGTAAAGTCCTTAAAATCGATCGATCTCACTTCGTTTGAATTGTTGCACTTGATAATACGAGAAGACGGGTGCGCGAATTGAATAAATCAACCGAGAGAACAAGACATTAAGTATAATATCATCGTAATTCAAATGTATATATCACGTGTTGAATGATTACAATGAAAATCGATACAAGATCGATCACACCCGAAGGTGGAAAATCACAAACTGTGATCTGCTCGATTTGAGCGAAAAACAAACACATAAAATTGTAACTCTCGGTTGAAGGAAATTAAATGGCACACACTTACATGCTGCGCACATAAACAAATATATAGTGGCTTCTCAATTTGTCGCATGCACATGCGATTCGCATTGCATGCATTAAACAATTTCCTTTTCGCATTGCATGCACATGCCTTTTCACATTTTTGCCCAGCCCACTTGTATCCCACTATCGCATGCATGTAATTCTTTTCTTCAATTTTCGCTTGCATATTCCAACTTTCGAAAACTGATTTTCGCATGCAACTTAGTTTCGCATGCATGCAGTTAGTATACTTTTCGCATGCATGCATGCAACTTCTATTGCGCGACTTTGTTGCTCAGCTTGCATATTTTCATGCGAAATGATGTCACGAGATTTGTAACGATATTATAATCCATATGTTTTGTCCCTTACAATCTCCCCCTTGGATTATGATATCGTTTTGTCACTTCAATCTTCAAAAAAAAACCTTTTCAACTTAAGGTTCTCGCATAAGCGGATATCGAATTGGACGTAACTTGTAAGCTTCAAATCTTCATAAAATCATCCAACTCGATTTGAATTCTTGTGTGTTCTCGGTTTCGGATTGAACCTTGATGAAACCGGATAGACTTTCAACTTGTTTAACGTCCTCGAACGGAAGATCGCGGAATAATGATCCGTTGTATCAAGAGAAACACCTTGCTCTGATACCAAATGTAAAGTCCTTAAAATCGATCGATCTCACTTCGTTTGAATTGTTGCACTTGATAATACGCGAAGACGGTGCGCGAATTGAATAAATCAACCGAGAGAACAAGACATTAAGCACAATATCATCCTAATTCAAATGTATATATCACGTGTTGAATGATTACAATGAAATCGATACAAGATCGATCTCATCCGAAGGTGGAAAATCACAAACTGTGATCTGCTCGATTTGAGCGAAAAACACACACATAAATTGTAACTCTCAGTTGAAGGAAATTAAATGGCACACACTTACATGCTGCGCACATAAACAAATATATAGTGGTTTCTCAATTTGTCGCATGCACATGCGATTCGCATTGCATGCATTAAACAATTTCATTTTCGCATTGCATGCACATGCCTTTTCGCATTTTTACCCAGCCCACTTGTATCCCACTATCGCATGCATGTAATTCTTTTCTTCAATTTTCGCTTGCATATTCCAACTTTCGAAAACTGATTTTCGCATGCAACTTACTTTCGCATGCATGCAATTAGTATACTTTTCGCATGCATGCATGCAACTTCTATTGCGCGACTTTGTTGCTCAGCTTGCATATTTTCGTGCGAAATGATGTCACGAGATCTGTAACGATATTGTAATCCATATGTTTTGTCCCTTACAATCTCCCCCTTGGATTATGATATCGTTTTGTCACTTCAATCTTCAAAAAAAAACTTTTCAACTTAAGGTTCTCGCATAAGCGGATATCGAATTTGACGCAACTTGTAAGCTTCAAATCTTCATAAAATCATCCAACTCGATTTGAATTCTTGTGTGTTCTCGGTTTCGGATTGAACCTTGATGAAACCGGATAGACTTTCAACTTGTTTAACGTCCTCGAATGGAAGATCGCGGAATAATGATCCGTTGTATCAAGAGCAACACCTTGCTCTGATACCAAATGTAAAGTCCTTAAAATCGATCGATCTCACTTCGTTTGAATTGTTGCACTTGATAATACGCGAAGACGGGTGCGCAAATTGAATAAATCACCGAGAGAACAAGACATTAAGCACAGTATCATCGTAATTCAAATGTATATATCACGTGTTGAATGATTACAATGAAAATCGATACAAGATCGATCTCGCCCGAAGGTGGAAAATCACAAACTGTGATCTGCTCGATTTGAGCGAAAAACACACACATAAAATTGTAACTCTCGGTTGAAGGAAATTAAATGGCACACACTTACATGCTGCGCACATAAATATATAGTGGCTTCTCAATTTGTCGCATGCACATGCGATTCGCATTGCATGCATTAAACAATTTCATTTTCACATTGCATGCACATGCCTTTTCGCATTTTTGCCCAGCCCACTTGTATCCCACTATCGCATGCATGTAATTCTTTTCTTCAATTTTCGCTTGCATATTCCAACTTTCAAAAACTGATTTTCGCATGCAACTTACTTTCGCATGCATGCAATTAGTATACTTTTCGCATGCATGCATGCAACTTCTATTGCGCGACTTTGTTGCTCAGCTTGCATATTTTCGTGCGAAATGATGTCACGAGATCTGTAACGATATTGTAATCCATATGTTTTGTCCCTTACATGACCTTGGGCTTTCTATCATCCCCCTTGTCACTATTCCCGCTTGTTCCCGAGTTTCCCGGATTAGCTTTCTTGCAATCCCTGCTGTGGTGCCCCGACTCATGGCAGTTGAAGCACTTGTTTATTTCTGGGCATTCTCTAGCCATGTGACCCGTTTTCCCACACCGGTATCACCCATAGCTACCCACTCGACACTCTCCGTGATGCCTCCTCCCACACTTCCCATATTCCTTAACTTTCTCGACCCCCTTCACAATCACTTGTTTTGCATCCACCCTTGCTTTCTTGTTTCCTGGTTGGTAGTTACCATTCCCATACCTCTTCCCATTATTATTCCAAACCTTCCTCGTCTCACCCACTGTCACTGGCCTGCGATGATCGTACAACCTTCCACTGAGGTCCACTGCTGACCTAAAAGTACTAGGTCGGGCAGTGACCATGTCCCTACGAATATCTAGAGGCAACCCTTGTATGTACCTCTTGATCCTCTTGGATTCAGGAGTCACCAAGTCAGGCACCAGACGTGCCATTTCATTAAATTTTGTAGTGTACTCCTGATGTGTCATGTTTCCAGCCTCCAAGCTCACAAACTCTTGTTCAATCTTGTCAAGCTCTCTTTCCGGACAATACTCCTCTATCACTAACCTCTTCATTTCCGGCCACTTCATCCTCTTAATAGCCTCCTCCCCGTAAGACTCAATGACGTTATCCCACCAACACAGTGCTGGATCCAAAAGGGAATGGGAAGCAAACTTCACCTTTTGGTTTTCCCGGCACTCATTGATCCTCAGCACGGCTTCCATTTCCCTTATCCAACGCTGAGCTGTAGCAGCGTTACCAGTGCCATCAAATGTTGGGGGTTTACACCTCTGAAAAGCCCCGTAGCTGCACCCCTTTGCCACCTCTTCCTCCTCAGAATCGTCATTGTAATCCAGACGATCTTCCTCATCGCTCATTTCCTCAGTCTTGACGTATCAACCTTCTTTGAAGTCGTACACTTTTTACCGTCACCCTTAACCTGCTCCACAACCTCCGCAAGTAGAGCAGGCATCACTCCAGATAGGATCTGGTGCACCTCTTGGGCAATATCTTCCTTTACTGTTTCCTTCAGCTTTGCATGGTCAGTGGTAGGCCCCTCGGATTCCGTTTCTAACTCAACCTCCTCCTTAACCGGTTCCTCAGCCGGCTTTCGGGTTGACCTTTTTGTCGTTTCGCAGTTTTACTTGCAGTTTCTTTTGCCTTAGTAGGGGGCCTTCCCCTAGTGCTTCTCCGGGTGACCATAGCTGGAACTGCTTTCTTTGGTGCCATTCTTTCTACTTCCTATAAGATCCAGAATGTCAATATGGTCTTTCAAGGCAAGTTCAGATCACGACAAGTTTTGTAAATTTTTAATAACAGTGGCCAGTTGTGATTAACTACTTACAGAACTTCTCATGTCCTAAACTTTCCTATCCTGAACCATACTAACACTAGAACCTACTATACCTATTCTATGCACGTATAGGTCACATAATTTCAGATAGGCACCACAGATAATATTATCATACCCTACCCTCAATTCTAACTTAAATAAGAAGGCACTACCCATCAGAATAATACTTACAACATATTTTGTTACCTCTTGGCATGGAGCTTCTTGGACTGGCATCCTTGACACTTGGTCCCATTGTCTGTTTAAGTTTAGGTTTATAAAAATGTTTTCCCCAAATCTTTTAAACATCGGCTCTGATACCAACTTGTAAGGCCCTGATCCCAGGAAACCTCACAGTTGGTCATTCACAGTAAAAACATAGATTTAAAACATTCATTTACTTATATATGTCTATATGTATATATATATATATATATATATATATATATATATATATATATATATATATATATATTGCAGCGGAAAGATGTAGTAATTGCAATTCATTACAACGCAGTTAAATTAAAATATAAACATCGTCTTTAACTATCAAAACTCTTTAAAGTCCTCTTAAATTCTTCTCCATCAGGGATGCCAGTCTTTAGATGCCAAGAAGCTTTAGATCCATGCTCCCATCCCTTAAGCCCTAACGCTCACCTGTCAACTGATATGCATACAAAAGTCAGCTTCGCTGAGTGAATTTGACAGGATCTCAGCCTCTAGTTTGATCAATTAGATTGTATTCGCAGCGGATTTAGCACAGAATTAGCAATTACAGCAAGAACACAAAGAATTTAGCAAGTAAAAGTACAAACATAGAGAGAGAGAAAAGTTCTGCAAACAAAATGTTTTCTATAACTCCACACATTTCGGCACCGAATACAATAGGCTCATCGTCCTTTTATAGACTGAAAAGGACGAATGATGATGTCACTTGATAGTGACATCAATCGATTATTAACAAACTACTGATAGCACATAAAACTACTGAAGATGTCAACAGCTGACATCTTCTTACCAAATGTCTAACTATTACAAGCACTGAAAAAGGAAACTACTGAAAACCTACAACGACTGAAGAACAAATTCTTCAGTCGTTTATAACTACTGAACTATAACAGCTGAAGAACAAACTCTTCAGCTATTGTACAAACTACTAAAAAGAAAAACAAAACAACTGAATGGAAAAACCATCACAACAACTGAAGAAGACTTCTTCAGCTGTTGTGACAAACTCTGAAGCTTCAGCACTTATCTTCAGACTTTGGTCTTCAGATGTTTCATCAGCTGATGACTTCAGTAGATGTCATCAGCTGATGTCTTCAATCTTTTGTCTTCAGACTTTGTGCATCAGTTGTTGATCTTCAGGTCTTCAGTTCTTCAGTTGTTGATCTTCAGCACTTGTCTTCAGTACTTGAAGTCTTCAGTACTTGTGAGCTTCAGTACTTCAGACTTCAGTACTTATTTTCAGCACTTGGGATCTTCAGCTGTTGTACTTCAGAACTTTGATCTTCAGCTGTTGATTCTTCAGACTTTGTCAAACTGCTGATGAAGGGCTTCAACAGTTGTTGTGAAGACATGTGGGACTTAGAGGTTTTCCTGATCTTGGCTCATTGGTTCTTTTGGTCCAACAAACTCCCCCTGAACCAATGCAGCCAAAACCTCTAATTTATTTGTTGTCCCACTTATTGTTGGCAGAAATATTGGTCTATTTCCTTCTGGATCAGATCAGAAGTTGACCCTGATAAGCACTGGCCTGGGAAGAGGTCTCTAAAGTTTGATTAGCTAAGTATGGATGGGAGCTCTGTTTTGGGGAATTGGACACAGAGCTGTTTTCCCATCCATGAGACCTACTTCCCATGTACGAGCCGGTAGGATTCTCTGGTGTAGGCTTGAAGAAATGTCATCTGTTCTTCTTTGGTTAAGTCTTCAGCCTCACCTTCGAATAAACCTTCCTGGCCGTACAGCTCTGAGACAAACTTGGCCTGTTTGCCATTTTTGAGCTCAACTGTTGTAACTTGTCTATAGGCAAATTCATCTGGGTGTCTGCCTTCTAGCAACAAGTTGAGCTTATTCTTATGGAAGTTCTCAAGCCTCTTATAGACTAAGTCCTTCCTCACCACCCTATTGTCTAACATTGTTTGGGGTGGCTGCTTAGCTCTATAGGCTTTCTCGAACTCCTCTACTATCTCCCAGGGTGTTATTACAAGAGCCACAGAGATCACTTCATCTACGATCCTCTTAAGTTGGCTCTTGTATCTAACAGGAATCTCTTTCTTAATTATCCTGTGAGCCACCCTAGGATCAGGCCAAGTCCTCACTCTATCTTTCTCATATTGAAAGGTTTGCTTAAGAGTGAAGAGTCTCAGAGCTTCCTTTTTCACGTTAAGTATAGAAGAAGTGGCAGCATAGGCTTTGTCAATGCTTTTCAGCATCTCCTCATCATGTAGCCTCTGCTGCTCCTCTTCTTCTAACTTAACCCTCACAGCATCCATCTGTGAGGTGGGAGTAATGGTTTTGGGTTTGGCTTTTGGTAAGGGATGACTGCTGAAAGAGGCAGTCTATCCCCCTCATCCTCCTCTTCTTCTTCCTCTTGCAGCCTCAACACCCTTCTCTTCTTCTGCAAGGGTGGATCATCGGCTGTAGGTTTTGATGGTGAAGGGGTTGGTTTTGTAGGTTGTGTTTGGGTTGTTGGTGTGGGAATGTCGGCAGGCCTTGCTAGTAACCTAGAGATAAGAGTAGGTTTGGTTTGTTTTACTAGCAGGGTCCTGTTCCTAGCACCAGCTTCAGAGAGGGCCTCAGCGACCAGTCCCTTGGTGAATTCACCAGACGAACAGATCTTGGTGGTTATAGCCAAGATTCTGTCCTTGGACCAAGCTTTGACATCTAGGACTGGCCTGCCCAGATACTTCGAAATGAATCTACTCATAGCCTCGAGTCTCTTTCTTTCCTCTTGGCTATAAGTAGACCATCGGTATTCTATTTCCTTAGTCTCCATTTTCCTAATCTCCTGATCTAGCAAAGCAGTGTCCAAGTCAAAGCCTTGCCTGAACAGCTGATCAATGATAGAGTCCATTGATTGGCTATGCTCAGCATCAGCCTCCTTAACAAGGACTGCTAGATCATCATCCCCTTTCTCTCCCTCTTTCTCTCCTCTCCTCTTTTGATAAGTGACACTGAAATCCTTTTGGATTTCAGCCACTTCTATTTTAGCTCTCTCTCTCTCACCTTCTCCTTCCTCTTCACCCTAACAGTCTCCTCAGCCTTCTCCCTCTCAATTACCTCCTCTCTCCCTACTTCTATCTCCTCCTCTCCCCTCTTCCTCTTAGCTTGCACTGATGTCTCCCCCTTTTTGGGTGCATTGGTTGGGGTTTGACTATCAGCAAGCGCCTTGGCTATAGCAACCTCCACCATGGGTTGTATATGTGTGGGAAGCCTCTCATCAATGGTTTTCATCACAATTTCTATGATTATAGGTGTGATGAGAGGCAGGGATCTCTGGAGGATAGCATCTAGTTGCTCAGGAGGGTTCTGTTCCTGAGAACTAGTGCCAGAAGCAGGGGCAGGTGGCCGAGTTTATGGGAGTGGTTGAGTGTTTTTGAGACCTTCGGGTGAAGGTGCCATCTGTGGGTCAATGGTGGCAGATGGACTTCTATCCTGAGACATCTTGGCAAGCAGCTCTTTGAGTCTGCTTACCTCATCCTCTAGGATAGTGTTTTGTGCAACTACATCAAAGAAGAAGCACAGATCATCATCAGTGTGAACTAAATCACCTGACCTCCTGACAGTGTCAGGATATACATGCTCTGAGTGTGGCTCAGAAGTTGCATGTGCCCCTTTGTATTGGTACTGGGGACTTCCAGCCTCCGGATTGTATCCATCATCGGTAGTTGCCTCTGGTGAGGTCTTATTTATGGTACCAGCTTCACCCTGCTCAGATGTTGATGCAGAGGAAGTGGCAGCCTCACCAGAATATCCTATCTCCCTAGCCACACTGGGAGATTGGATATGTGATTCTCTGTGCTGTGGGCTCCCACCAGCACTTGTGTCCACCCTCTCTTCGGTTGGAGTTTCCCCAGTTGTGATAGGTTTCTGGGGAGAGGGTGGAGTGCTCAGATGGGTCAACACTTTGGTGATTATGAGTGTAGGGCTTTGTGGGGCGGTTTCAGTGGGTGATGGGCTAGAAGCAGAGTGCACATGGGGAGGAATGCGCTCTTCAATGGAAATCTTCTCAAGTGAGAGAGATTCCAGATTTGTGGCTGCCCCAGAAGTGGTTGCATCAGGTTCCTGTGGAGAGGAAACCTGTGCGGTTGTGGTAGGTGGAGTCGTGGTGGCTGCTGGGAGAATCTGACCAGCAGCCACATCCTGCGTTTGTGTTGCAGGGGCATCCTCAGGGGACTCATTTCCCTGAGTAGCCTTTGTGGGTTTCTTTTTGGGTTTGGGCTTGGTGGGGACTTTGGATTTGGAGGTGGAGGCTGTGGGTTCCTTCTGCGTGGGTTTTCGCAGCCGGGCAGCCTGTTTAAGTGTGTGGTCGGAGTTGTGCCTGGAGTATACCTCGGCTAAAACAGCCATGGCAGGGACCCCAGTGCCAACAAGTCCCTCAGCATGAAGCTGGTCTTCGATCATGGCCATAATGAACCGAGGATATAAAATCCACCGGTTTGCAAAAGGTTTAGCAGCCATGTCTTTGAGTTCCAAAAATATAATTTCGGTAAAGTTAAGTGGTTGTTTCTCAAAGATAGAAAACAGTACCTGTTGCCACCTTGTTGACATCTTGTCCCATGAAAATGTTTTGGGGGCCAGACACACATTCACCATATGAAATATGAGACGTTGAGGGTCTGGGAAGTGTTTCTTCAACAAGGTGGAGGCGGAGAGGTCACCCTGATAGTCATTGGCTGTGAAAGATAGATCAAGGGCGCCTTTGGGGTAGTTGGTAGGGAAGGTGGCATCCTCCAGCTTTAGGGTTTGTCGAATAGTTGCTGGAGTGATAACCACTGGGTGGTTGTTTACGGAGGACCGAAGAGAGACCTCGCCATCGATCTCTCCGTTTGGACGGTGATGTTCGTCCAGAACTCCGATAGGGAGTCGGTGTAGATGGTGGGGTTTAGAAGAAATGCCGTTTGGTATGGTGAGTCGTTCATTAGGTCGACGACATTATGAAACTTAGACCAGAAAGGCGATTTCGTAAGGTATGCGACACAGTTGTGTCGAGGTTTGATTTGCATGGACGCCATTAATGGTGTATGGGAAGTTCAGAGGTTTTTGAAAAGTTAGGTCAAGTGAGAATGAAAAGCTCTGAAGGTTGGGTATTTATAGGGTATGAGAAAGGCTGAAAGAAAACTACTGAAGGTTTTGGTGTTAGTCATCAGTGGTTGAAACGACTGATGACGTGGTTTTAACCTTCAGTGTTTGTAACATCTGAGGACTTGGTGTTAGTCTTCAGTAGTTGAAACTACTGAAACCTTGGTTTTGTCCTTCAGATGTTGTGAACAGCTGAAGACTTGTTGTTAGTCGTCAGTAGTTATAAACTACTGAAGACATGGTTTTCATCTTCAAACATTGTAACAACTGAAGACTTGGTGTTAGCCTTCTGTAGTTGTAAACTACTGACATCAGTAGTTGTGAACTACTGAAGACATGGTATTGCTTCAGTTGTTGTAAACAACTGAGGACTTGGTGTTAGTCATCAGTAGTTGTGAAACTACTGAAGACATGGTTTTGTCCTTCAGTTGTTTGGGTATGAAACAACAGCTGTTGGCATCAGCTGAAGAGTAAAATTACTCATCAGCTGTTTCCGTCAATTCAGTTGTTTCATGCTGACCTCCACATTTACTCATCAGCTCTTTGGCTGACTTTCAGATGTTTCATTGACCCTTCAGCTCTTGTGAATATTTATGCCTTCAGCTCTTGTGATCAGATGTTCACAAGTGCTGATGAAATACTCTTCAGAGCTGGTGAACAGATTTTGTCATCTGTACTTATGTGTAAGATTACACATCAGTACTTGTAAACAAAATGTGTTCTTCAGTACTTATTTGTGTGAAAATTACACATCAGTAGTTGTAATCCACCTCACTAGATCAGTTGTTTTCAACAAATAATGTACATCAGTACTTTGAAGCATTTTAGTCTTCAGTAGATGTGAAAATGCTGAAGACTAAATTACTCATCAGTACTTATATTTGACCTTTGCATACTAATGCTCATCAGTACTTGTGAACTGAGAGCATCAGCATTGGTCAAATTATTCTAGCTGCAACATACCAAGTCTTAGTACCAAATTTTGGAATGTGGCACTATCTAAAGGCTTAGTAAAAGTGTCTGCAAGCTCATCAGCACTAGGCACAAAATGATGTCTGATCTCTATATGTTTGGTCCTAGAGTGCTGGACTGGATTTTTAACAATACAAAGAGCTGAAGCACTATCCATTAGTAATGGAGTCTTAGTGTCTGTAATGCCATAATCCAGAAGTTGGTTCTGAAGCCAAAGTATCTGAGAAGTACAACTTGCAGCAGCAATGTACTCAGCTTCAGCAGTGGATATAGCAATTGATGTTTGTTTCTTACTCTGCCAAGAAACTAAACAATTGCCTAGGAATTGGCAACTACTAGAAGTGGATTTTCTGGTAACTTTGCATCTTGCATAGTCACTATCAGAGAAGGAAACTAATTTGCAAGAATGCCCAGTTGAATACCAAAGACCTAGTGATTGAGTACCTTGCAGATATCTAAAGATCCTTTTGACTGCAATCAAATGGGATTCTTTAGGTGTAGCCTGAAATCTAGCACAGGCACATGTTGCAAACATGATGTCTGGTCTAGAAGCTGTAAGGTACATCAAGGACCCAACCATACATCTGTAAAGGGTTTCAGCAATCGCTTTACCTTTCTGATCTACATCTAGTTGTGTGATGCTGCTCATGGGAGTTGAACAGGGCTTACAGGTTTGTAAGTCAAACTTATTCAACAACTCTTTGGTGTATTTGGACTGATGAATAAAGATACCATCAGCCTGTTGTTTGATTTGCAAACCTAGAAAGAACTGTAATTCTCCCATAGCACTCATTTCAAACTTTTGCTTCATAAGCATTGTAAATTCATCACACAACTTGAGATCAGAGGATGCAAAGATGATATCATCTACATAAATTTGAATAAGGAGCTTATGCTGTCCTACAGTCTTGATGAATAAGGTTTTATCAATGGTGCCTCTAGTGAACTTATTGTGACACCCTACACATATCCCACATCGGCCGTGGACAGGAGAGATTCCTGGTTCATAAGGAATGTCTGGTCTCTAATATCAACAACGCGTTTTGGGCGTATTGGCTGTGGATGAGAGGAGAACTCCACAGTTAAGCGTGCTCAGGTGGGAGCAATCCAGGGATGGGTGACCTCCCTGGGAAGTTTTCACCCAGGCAACCAAAAGCAAATCCGTGAGCTCCTCGTGGGCAAAGCGGACAATATTGTTGGTGTGAGAGGCCGGGTGTGACACTTATTCTGTAGAAGAAAAGTTGAGAGTGTCTCATACCAGGCTCTAGGAGCTTGCTTCAGCCCATAGAGAGCCTTATCAAGCTTGTACACCCAATCAGGATGTTTATTGTCTCAAAGCCTGGTGGCTGACACACATAAACTTCTTCTTTTATTTTGCCATATAAGAAGGCACTTTTGACATCCATTTGATAGACCTTAAGACTGTGAAAGGCAGCATAAGCTAAAAACAGTCTGATTGCCTCCAGTCTGGCCACAGGGGCAAAGGTCTCATCATAATCGATGCCTTCCTCTTGTGCAAACCCCTGGACAACCAGCCTGGCCTTGTTCTTGACGATTTGGCCCTTCTCATCTGTTTTGTTCCTAAATACCCATTTGGTGCCTATTGCACACTTACCTTGGGGTAATGGAACAAGCTCCCACACTTGCTGTTTCTTGAACTGAAGAAGCTCAAGCTGCATAGCTTCCACCCATCCATTGTCTCTTAAAGCAACATGATAGTTCTTTGGCTCTTGCTGACTGATGAAGAGAGCATAGAAGCAGAAGTTGGACAATTGACTCCTGGTTGAAACTCCAGCATTGATATCACCAATGATTTGAGATGTGGGGTGATTCTTCAGCTCTTGATAGACTATAATATCTGTGCAAGTGTTTGTAGACCCATCAGCAGCAACAGATGGTGATGGAGATTCCTGAAACCATGTAGGAGATGGCAGCTCAAATGAAGTAGAGCAAGCAGAAATCTCATCAGCATTTGTTGTGGATGGAGCTGCTGAGGCTACAGGAACATCAGGTTTAGTGGACTCAGGCAGTTTGTCACTAAACCTGAAGAGGTGAGTACTGACTACATCATCATCAGTACCACCAAGTGGAGAACTGTTGACAGGCTCAACAGCTAGAGGTTGATAAGGAACATATTGCAGTATGTCCAGATCAAATAACTCCACAGGGTTTTGTGGAATCTTGTCCTTTGGAGATTCATTAAACTTGACATGCAGAGTTTCTTCAACCATCTTTTTCCTACAGTTGAAGACTCTGTATGCCTTGCAAGTTGATGAATAACCAACAAAATACCCTGCATCCACCTTACTAGCAAACTTCTGGAGTGGGTTGCTAGTGTTGAGAATGAAACAAGGACACCCAAAGGCTCTAAAGAATGAAATCAAAGGGGCCAAATGATGAAGAACTTCATAAGGAGTCTTCATCAACCTCTGATTCACTAAAGCTCTATTCTGTACATAGCAAGCTGTATTGACAGCTTCAGCCCAAAAGGTTAGTGGCAGCCCTGAGTCAACCGCATTGACCTTGCTGCTTTAATGAGAGTCCTGTTCTTTCTCTTAACCACTCCATTCTGCTCAGGAGTTCTAGGAATACTAAACTGCCTTTTAATTCCCTTGGACAGGTAGAAGTCATCAAGTGTGTGGTTTCTAAACTCTGTTCCATTGTCACTCCTCACACACTTGACCTGCAGGGAATACTGCTTTTCTACAAATAACACAAAGTTCATGATAGTCTTGGCTGCTTCATCCTTGGAGTGCAAGAAGAAAGTCCATACAAACCTAGAGTAATCATCCACAATTACCAGGCAGTATTTCTTCTTTGCCATGCTCATCACTCTGACAGGACCAAAGAGATCCATGTGCAGGAGCTGCAAGCAGGTAGTGGACTTTGGTTCTTCTATTGAAGGGAATGAAACTTTGTGTTGTTTTACTTTCAAGCAAGCAGTGCAGTTATCTTCACACTTGAACTCCTTCAAAGGCAATCCTCTTACTAAACCATGGCTTATCAGCTGATTCATGTTCTTGAAATTAACATGCCCCAGCCTTCTATGCCATAGAGTAGACTCTTGAGGAGAGGCCTTAGAGAATAGGCAAGGATGGCCTTTTAGATCTATCTTTTTGGAAAGATCTAAGGCATACACTCTTCCTGTCCTGTTGGCCTTCAGGAGAGTGTATTCATCCAACACCCTGTCAATCAAATTTAGAACTTTGGATGACAAAATCCGACAGTTCTGGCTTGTGAAAAGGGCGACATGACCTTTATCACACATTTGACTGACACTCAAGAGGTTGTACTTGAGATTCTCCATATGGTTAACATCATCAATCCTTATTTCCCCATTGGAAACAAAGCCTTTTCCGATGATGTAACCCTTTGCATCATTGCCAATGGAGACAAATCCCTTCTTTCCTTGAGAGTAGTCATTAAGAAGGGAGCTGCTTCCTGTCATGTGCATAGATCCTCCACTGTCTACATACCAGATGCTTCTTTGGCATGTTGAAGAACTCTGCAATCATAATCACATGTTAGTTAGTTTTAGAGACCCAAACCTGTTTGGTTTTAGGTCTTTTCTCAACAACAGGTGCAACACTAACAGGTGTGTTATGTGTGACAGCCTGAGGTGAAGGAGACGGTGTAGAAGAGGAACCCTTTGGCTTGGGATTCCTTTTCTGTGGTTTCAACATAGGAGCATCTAAATGGTTGACTCTTCCCATTAGATGCTGAACCATCATTACCAGTTGTGTCTGACTTTGTGATAAAGCTTTCAGCTCTTCAGACACATTGGGGCCTGCTGATGATGGATTCCTATGTTGCACCATCTTCTTTTGAGCAACCTCAGCTGTTGCCTGAGTAACCCCTACCTTCTTCTTAGATTTAGCTTTGGGCTTAGGGATTTCAGGCTTTGATATTGCTAGTACAAACTTGGTCTCAAACTCATTCTTCATTTTATTTATGTCCTCATTAATTTTCTTCTTTTGTTTGAGTTTGGAACCCCTTTTGTACCAGCAATCATCAGTAAGTTGATTGAACAAGCCACATATCTCACATGGCTTCTTCTTCATCTTATGCTGATCATCAGCTAAAGAGGATGAACCTGCTGAAGACTTGTTCTTCAGCTGTTTGCTATCAGTACTAGCAGTTTTCTTCCTTGTAGTGCCTGCTATCCTGACATCCTCTTTAGCTGTCTTCAAATCTTTTCTACTGTCAGTTTTCTTCTCTTTAGTGCTGACGGTAGTTGAGGTTTGAACTTCAGGTGTTATCACTTGCTCTCCAGTACTTTCAGTACTTCTAGAGATAACACTTGAGTTGATCAACTTTTTGATCATGTGACAGTCAGCATATGAACCATCAGCTGTTGTAGCATCAGCTGATTGGTTTTGGCAGGAGTTAATGCTGACTTCTATCTCTGATGATGCTGAATCAGAAGATAGTAGGTCACATGATGAGAAGAATTGGTTATTACTTTCTCCATCAGATTCCACTTCTGCTCTTGAAGTAAAATCTACTGGAGGAGCAGTGTGATTATAACCAATGCCAAACTTCACATTGGAAGCTGATTGCTTGCTAAGAAGCATTTCAAAACCCTTGCATGATTGCACCCATCGATCACACTCTACTTGGGTGGTTGCAAGAGTTTCCTTGAGGTCTCTGTACTTCTCTAGAAGTACTTCTTCCCTAGCCTTATCATCTTTTATTTGGCATTTAAGCTTGTAAATCTCATCATTTTTCTCATTGAGTGCAGCCTCAAATTCAGCTTTGTTTTTGGAAATAGTATGCTCTAGCTCAAGGTTTTTATTTATTAAAGCTACATTTGCTTCCCTAATAGAAGTAAATGCTGCTATGCATGATTCAGAACAAAGCTTGGCTTTTGCCTCAGAGGATACCTGTGATGAGGCATTAGATGATGACCCCTCAGCAGACTCAAGGGCCATCAGAGCAAGATTTCCAAATAGATTATCACCACCATGTTGACCAGCACCTTGGAGTAGTTGTTCCTGCCCAGATAGATCATCTGGCAAACTACTCCAGTCAACAACTCCTGGGGTGAAGAAGCTGTGTTGTTGAGGTTGTGTTTGATGATGAGATTGGGAAGATTGAGGCTCAGGAAGAGCATGTGGTGGCTGAGCAGAAGGTGCTTGAGTTTGACTGGGCTGAGGAACATAGTAGCAGGGGTATGGGTATGGCATATGACCCTGAGGCACAAAATACGCAGGTGATGGCTGTGCTGATGATGGATGACCCTGAGAACTGGAGGAATGTTGCCCTCTGTGCTGTGAGCTATTGCTTGGAAAAGTCACAAAGGGTGCAGAGGAGTTAGATCCAGATGATCTACACTCTCTAGCAAAGTGTCCAAGCCTTTGGCACTTATGACACCTCAACTTGCTCTTGTCAAAACCAACTTTGGTTTTGCCAGAGAGACCAGGGAATTTCCTGCCAGTTCTCTTGTAGAACTTTTGAGATCTGATATTTATCATTGCCATTTGGTTCAAAATATCCATCTCTTCTAGATCATCATCTGGAATGCCCTTCAAGTCCTCCATCAGAAAGCACAGATTATCACTGCTACCTCCTGAACTACTACTAACACCAACAAAAGCTTGTTCAGAGTTGGTAGAGAAATCAATATGCTCATCATAAGAACTCTCTGATGCAGCATATTCTGACTCCTGACTTATCAAGGCAGTATTGCCATGGACAAAGTCTTCAGTGAGCTTCCCAGAGGTGGACAACTTCCTCTTTTGCTCTATCTCTCTCTCAAATGTGAGCAGTTTCCCATGAAGTTGGGTGAGAGATAGAGTATCCAGATTTGCATTGGAGCGTAGACAATGGTATAAGTGTCCCATCTCTCAGGCAGTGATCTGAGGAATCTGTTGTTCATCTGGCTGTTAGAGTACTCTTGTTTGACCATCTTCAACTCAGAGATCAAACAAGAGAACCGCTCAAACTGCTGAGTCAGAGTCTTACCCTTCCTATGAGAGAATGTCTCATATTGTTGGGCGATGATTTCCCTAGTGTTTGCTAAGACCTCATCGGTTCCTCCAAATTGTTCCTTCAGAGCAACCCAGAGATCATGAGCAGTTTCATGATGCAAAAGCCCTGAATAGATCTCATTTGGAATAGCCATAGCTAAAATTCCATGGGCTCTAGCATCAATTTCGAACAGCTTAAGATCTTCGTCCGAATATTGTTCAGGTTTCTTCGGAACCTGTTCATTTGATTCAGGGACGCTCACCATAGGCTTGTATGGTCCATGCACCACTGACTTCCAACAACCAGCACTGTTGACAGACAAGTGGTGAAGCATACGACGTTGCCATATGTTATACTCATTCCTCACAAGCATCGGAGGCTTGGTTGAGGAACCAGTATTGTGAGGATCGTTCGTTGGTGTCGTCATCTCAGAATTTAGTCAAAAACAAGTTTAAGCAAAACAAATGTATCTCAAAACCACGAGAGAACCTCAAGTTTATGGCCTGAAACAGCAGAATCTCACTCTCTATAGCTAATTCTTGCAAATTGCTAATTCGATCAAACGTAGAGATCAAAAGAGCAGTTTCAAATGATCAATAGTGAAATCGATCAATGATTAACCTGCTCTGATACCATTTGACAGAATCTCAGCCTCTAGTTTGATCAATTAGATTGTATTCGCAGCGGATTTAGCACAGAAATTAGCAATTACAGCAAGAACACAAAGGATTTAGCAAGTAAAAGTATAAACATAGAGAGAGAGAAAAGTTCTGCAAACAAAATGTTTTCTATAACTCCACACGTTTCGGCACCGAATACAATAGGCTCATCGTCCTTTTATGGACTGAAAAGGACGAATGATGATGTAACTTGACAGTGACATCAACCGATTATTAACAAACTACTGATAGAACATAAAACTACTGAAGATGTCAACAGCTGACATCTTCTTACAAAATGTCTAACTATTACAAGTACTGAAAAAGGAAACTACTGAAAACCTACAACGACTGAAGAACAAACTCTTCAGTCGTTTATAACTACTGAACTATAACAGCTGAAGAACAAACTCTTCAGCTGTTGTACAAACTACTGAAAAGAAAAACAAAACAACTGAATGGAAAAACCATCACAACAACTGAAGAAGACTTCTTCAGCTGTTGTGACAAACTCTGAAGCTTCAGCACTTGTCTTCAGACTTTGGTCTTCAGATGTTTCATCAGCTGATGACTTCAGTAGATGTCATCAGCTGATGTCTTCAGTCTTTTGTCTTCAGACTTTGTGCATCAGTTGTTGATCTTCAGGTCTTCAGTTCTTCAGTTGTTGATCTTCAGCACTTGTCTTCAGTACTTGAAGTCTTCAGTACTTGTGAGCTTCAGTACTTCAGACTTCAGTACTTATCTTCAGCACTTGGGATCTTCAGCTGTTGTACTTCAGAACTTTGATCTTCAGCTGTTGATTCTTCAGACTTTGTCAAACTGCTGATGAAGGTCTTCAGCAGTTGTTGTGATGACATGTGGGACTTAGAGGTTTTCCTGATCATGGCTCATTGGTTCTTTTGGTCCAACAGAATTCTAGGTTTACTTTGTTAAATAACCTTTGTAAGAGGTATTAGCTTTAACAGTTGAAAATAATCATAATCAATCAGAACATTAATACACATGGGCTATCTCTTTATCGGTACTTTACCATTACTTGTTAATTATTACTCTTCTTTATCCGTCAATTCCCTGTCACTATCGGTGCCTATGATAAACACAGGACTTTACCGACACGCTAATTTAGGCCTTACTGTCGTACTCAATCAGGCCATTATTGTCATGCCAATTCATGGCCTTACTGACCTGCCTGTTTGAGCATTTACTTTATTAGGGTGAGGGCACAACAGATGCAACCCTCCTTTATCAATTGCTTGCAAGGCTTTACTTTCTCAAGGTACACGTTATGGGTCCAATAACCTTTCTTTAAGTTTCACTTTCATGTTTAGGTTATACATAATATAACACAACATATTACAAGACAATTCATCGCTACAAAGGTCATATCACAATAAGAAAACACGATATCAATTCATTAGAAAACCCCATTTCCCATATAAGATAGTGTATAAAACTTTGCTTTAAAGAACTGGTCATTTAGAATGCATATCGCCCCAAAACATTTAAAACATATATAAAATAGGGGATATAGAACTCACCTGAACTTAGCAAAATAGCGTCAATTTAAGTAACTTAAGCTATAGTCCGAGTACACAAGCTGCACGGAAGTTAATACACAAAAACGTCATTTTCTTCACAATTTCGCTGATAGTTTCGCTTCCAGTTTCGCTGGCAGTTTCGCTACCAGTTTCGCTAGGCAGCAATTCTGCCAGTTTCGCTGGACAGAGTCGCTGCCATGAGCGCCCAACTTTCGTTGGAATTTCCTAGTTTCGCAATGTCTATAGGTCAACCTAAGCACTAGCGAAATTACCAACGAAACTGTAGTTTCGCACCAGAGAAACTGTAGTTTTGCTGGAACTCTCTTAGTTTCGTTGGATGAGTGCACAGTTTCGCTGATCGGGGGCACAGTTTCGCTGGATGCATAAAAATGACGAACCAGCCCGTTTTTAACCCAAAATCTTAACTTTTTACGTCCAAATCCTTGGTTTACCTTCCATGAAACCATTTCTAGCCTTTTTACACATTTTCATACGTAAAAATTTGACCTTTATGTGTTTCTTTGAAACTTTTCAAAACCCAAAACCCTTGAATCTGGGTTTGATCTACAGAAGGGTTTAGAGGTCGATTCTTACCTGGATTTGTTGCTCCTTTCTTATGGTTTGATGCTCCAACACCCAGATCTTCAATTTTTTAACCTTTGAAGCTCCAAAACTTGAGTTTACTTTACTTTCTCTCTCTACGAATTTTGGGGGATAGGGTTGCAAATGCTTGAATGGAGGGTGCTCATGCATGTTTAAGGGCTGATTAAGGGCCCTTAAACCCATCAATGCATAGCCCATTAAGGTTAATTTAGTCCATAGCCCACTAATTTACCTTTCTTTCTTAAATTAACCCTTAAAAGGCCATTATTATTAAATGGCTTGCTTCGGGAAATTTCGGGGCGTTACACCACTGTTGGATGTTTGTTCAACTAACTCTTACTAAATTAACATAAATCAGTCCCAAATCATCTTATATCATGATCTAAACTTAGTATTAACATTCTAAGCATCATAACAGGTACATACACATATATATATCCTAAATTTACACCCACCCACATACACATTTACACACACATACATACGGGTGAAAACCCATCTTTCATAAAACAAGTTCACATGCATTTTCCAGCCCCAAAATTGTTAAAAACATGTTAAAAGGGGGTCCTAGAAACCCACCTTATGCAACTTTGGGTATAACTTCCTTCAAACCCGTTTACTATGAGCTCAAACACCTAAAACCCACCAAAAACACACAACCAAACATACAAACACGTATAAGCACAAACCCGAGACTGAAAATCAGTCAAGAACACTTCAAATCATCTAAAACATACCTTGAATTCGATCTTCTTCTTGTTCTTCTTCAAAAACCCGAATTCTCTTCTATTTCTCTCTCTAAAATCGAAAGAAATGAATGTGCAGACAACATGGGTGGCCATGCCACCTTTTGTACAAAATTATTATAAATTTTATACTTTTGACATATTTAACCCCTCAACTTGGGTTAAATTGCATTTCCTCCTTCTATTCTTCTTTATACAACTCTTAAAATATCCAGGTGTTACAAAAAGACGGTTTGGATGAGGTCAAATCTTCTATCACCTGTTTAGTTTCCAAAGATGAGAAAATTCAATTTACTAACATGTATTTGTATGTAAACCTACAGGCCGGTCAGACAAAGTTATACATGTTGGTCATGATTGACCCCGATGATCCCAACCCAAATGAACCATCATCGCAAGAAGTGGTCTCATGGTTCCTCTTTTACTTTGTACCTTTTTTTCTTCTTTTATGTAAATGAATGCATGTTTTAATATCTGTTTCTTGATGATTCAGCTATGCGTTTTAGGATTGCGACCAGCATACTTGATGGTACATCCAGTGCTCAAAGTAAAATTGTTTTTTCAGAGAAATGGTATTCATGTTTAAATGATTTGAATAACTTCTTGTTGCTTACAAGTAATAATTTATATATAGGTGTCGTATTCGTGCTAGATGACGTACCTAACATAACCCTGAAGCTGAATTCATCACTTCCTAGTGTGGCAAATCATGTCTCATTGTGATTAAAACACTATAGTATCGATCTTTCATAAAGGCATGTGAAGCGATGAGTGACGAGGACGTATGGTCTCCAAGCGTGCAAGAAGAAGAGAATGTTGTCAAAGTTAAAGATGAGCCATTAGTAATTATTTTCACATTAGAAGATGGTTCAGATGTTAAACTTCAAAAAAACAAAAGCCGAAAAAAGTTCAGGTAAAAAGTTGGTGATGAGGATCCTATACTCTCATCATGACGCTTCCATATGTTATATTAAAAGTCATGATCATGACATCTATACTTGTATTAATCGTTTACTCTTATTACACTTTGAAGTGGGTATATAATATTAGATAATTATAAGATACTTGATTTGTAACTTGGGATCCAACTGAATACCACTAGTACACATTAAAAAATCAAATATGTTTGATATGGTTTTACAGCCTAAACGAATGCCGATAACTTTCACATACATCACTGATCCCTTTTATGACTCCTAAACATATTAGCAGGCTTTAACATCGCTCTTATAGCAACATTTCTATGTGTCAGATTTATCACATGCCGACAAAGTGCCTATTTGATAAAAAGTCAATACAACAAAAATCACTCAAAAAAAGAATACAAAATTAGTACGATACCATATGTTTATGTTAATTCAAGATCTTATATACAACATACAGAAACAAACAAAGATGGTAATGATAACAACAACAACATCAACATCTACAGTAATAAGCAGCAGTAGTAGCAACAACAACAACCACCACGACGACGATGACGACAACGATGACGACGACAAAGACGACTACGACGACGAAGAAGAAGGTGATGATGGTGATGACGACGACAACGACGATGAAGTGATGATGATGATGATGATGATGATGATGATGATGATGATGATGATGATGATGATGATGATGATGATGATGTTGATGATGCTAATGATGCTGATGATGCTGATGATGCTGATGATGCTGATGATGCTGATGATGCTGATGATGCTAATGATGATGATGATGGTGATGGTGATAGGATGACGATGACAACGACGATGAATGTGATGATGATGATGGTGGTGATGATGATGATGATGATGTTGTTGATGATGATGATGATGATGATGATGATGGTGGTGGTGGTGGTGGTGGTGGTGATAGTGATTGTTGTCGACGATGATGATAGTGATTATGATGAAGATGATGATGATGATGGTGATGATGATAGTGATGGTGATGATGATGATGATGGTGATGATGTGTAAGGCCCCGTTCCCGGGCACCTCACAGCTGGTCTATCATCGCATGTAAAACATATAATTTCATTAACCTTAATAAACATTGCAGCGGAATCAGTAAAATAACTTTTCATTTCAAATTAAATGCTTTTGCAAAGTAATACAACACTCATTAAAAATATCGTTTGTTTGCATTACAATACAAAATCATTAAACAAAAGAATGTCATCCTAAAAGAGCTGAGTAGCCGCCTCGTGCCATCCTCAGCAACCTCACCTGCCAACTGGAAACACATAAAAAGTCAGCGTTGCTGAGTGAGTTCTAGTTTTATAATAAAACATAATTTACTTTCCATTAAAACCATTTCTTTACTTTTATGCTATCACACATTGTAACAGCCCAACGTAACCGCACCATGATATTGTCCGCTTTGGCCAGGACGAACCACCATCGCCTCACGGTTTTGTTTTCACCTGAACCGGGACGTACCACCATCGCTCAGGCAAAACGCGTCACAGTGGGGAAGGTCTCAAGCCCCTTATATAGAAGCATTCGTTCTCCTTCCCAACCAATGTGGGATGTTACAATTTGTAACGCCCTGAAATTTCCCGAAGCAAGCCATTTAATAATAATGGGCTTTTAAGGGTTAATTTAAGAAAGAAAGGTAAATTAGTGGGCTATGGATTAAATTAACCTTAATGGGCTATGTTTTGATGGGTTTAATGGCCCTTAATCAGCCCTTAAACATGCATGAGCAGCCTCCATTCCAGCATTTGCAACCCTAGCCCCCAAAATTTGTAGAGAGAGAAAGTAGAGAGAGAAAGTGAAGAAAACTCAAGATTTGGAGCTTCAAAGTTTAAAAGATTGAAGATCTGGGTGTTGGGGCATCAAACCATAAGAAAGGAGCAACGAATCCAGGTAAGAATCAGACTCTAAACCCTTATGTAGATCAAACCCGGATTCTAGGGTTTTGGGTTTTGAAAAGTTTCAAAGAAACACATAAAGGTCAAATTTTTACGTATGAAAACGTGTAAAAAGGTTAGAAATGGTTTCATGGAAGGTAAACCAAGGAATTGGACGTAAAAAGTTAAGATTTGGGTTAAAAACAGGCTGGTTCGTCATTTTTAAGCATCCAGCGAAACTGTGAGCCCGATCAGCGAAACTGTGAGCCCGATCAGCGAAACTATGCACTCATCCAACGAAATTGTGCACTCATCCAGCGAAACTGTGCACTCCTCCAGCGAAACAAAGAGAGTTCCAGGGAAACTACAGTTTCGCTGGTACGAAACTACAGTTTCGTTGGTAATTTCGCTAGTGCACAGGTTGACCTATAGACTTAGCGAATATAGGAAATTCCAACGAAAGTTGGGCACTCATGGCAGCGAATCTGTCAAGTGAAACTGGCAGAAGTGCTGCCCAGCGAAACTGGTAGCGAAACTGCCAGCGAAACTGACAGCGAAACTGTCAGCGAAATTGTGAAGAAAATGACGTTTTTGTGTATTAACTTCCGTGTAGCTCATGTATTCGGACTATAGCTTAAGTAACTTAGAATTGAAGCTATT
Organism: Flaveria linearis; assembly: GCA_024085815.1. Taxonomy (NCBI): domain Eukaryota; kingdom Viridiplantae; phylum Streptophyta; class Magnoliopsida; order Asterales; family Asteraceae; genus Flaveria; species Flaveria linearis. The sequence goes on along the minus strand of CM044004.1, from coordinate 70,292,811 downwards.
TTGCTAATACTTTCATTTAAGGTGAGTTCTAGACCCGTCCTTTACCCGTTTTCAATGTTTTAAGGTGATATGCATTCATTCATTATGTTTCCCTTTCATTATCTTTCACTTTACGTTTCTTAATACTTTCATTTCGTTCATTAACATAGCACGTAAAGTCACGGAAAAGATAAACATACATCGATACAAGGAACATCGACATTTACAAGTGATGTGTTGTAAAACACATCTGTTTTCCATGCGATTTCTATATATATTTTTAGTCTTTATTTTCCATTTTTATTAGTTTTCGGTTTCTATTTACGTATTTGTGTATTTGCAGGTATTTGTGGTTCAATGAGCGTAAATGGTTGATTTTTGAAGAATAAACAAGCATGCGAGCTAAGGAACGGAAGAAGCTTGGTCAAATGGGAGATTTCTGAAAATCCTTATCTTGGCGCGTCGCCAAGATGATGACAGGATCTGAGAGACGCGCCAAGATTCCCGCGTCAGAAATCGACTATTTTGTTTTTAGCGCGTTGCGAAGATTTTGGGGGTTGTTTTGGCGACGCGCTAAGATTGCTGAACTGAGAAATTTTGCCCTAGATCATTATTTAAGGTTTTATAAAAAAAACTAATGGGGAGGAAGACGGAAGAAGGCGAGTGAAAGAGACTTTTCAGACGATTTTGAAGCATTTTTGAAGGCCAAAAACAAGATCCAAGCAAGAGAATCAAAGAACCTCGGGTGTTAATCATTCGGTTTTTAGTTTTCTTTCATTTAATCTTTCCCTATCCATGTTTCATACTTTTGATTTCTCTTTTGTCTCTGTTTGGATGATGATTGTTGGCTAGAACTCTTGTATTACCTAGGTTGAGATGATTATGCTTGATTAACATGAATTTTGTCGGTTTTATGGTTTGATCTTGTGATTTTGTAATAAACGAATGATTTAATATGAATGATTAGATGTGTATGAGTAATAAAGTTCTGTTCTTGTGATCGATTTCCAGTTTTCATGTGATTTGGTGGATGTCTTTCATAGGATAATTGCATGCTAGATCGTTTACTTTGTGTTCTCGATTTGTGGATGGTTTGCTAGACGTAGTATTCCATTAAATTGGTAATCTTGAATTGAACTAAACTAATTATTCAACTAATCTAAAATCTGTGAAGTTGTTAGGTTATCGGTTAGTCTTGTGTGATTGAATTGCTATTCGAGAGTGTTCGTGAGAAAATCCCGTTTAGTGTGTCTTTCACATCTTGTTAATCGAGTCTATCTATTCATCTTAGATCTATCTTCTTCACTTTAGGGTGTTGTGACAGTCGTGCCGTAAGGTAGATTGCTTTTCGGGAGTTTTATTACTAAGTTAGAAAACCTGTGAGGGAGATCTAGCTAAACCAGTAGTTAAACGGGCTTTAGGGTTTCTTAGTTGTCATCCTTGAGAAGGGTTGAGGATTCTCTAAGTCATCCTTTAGTTTAGAACCTTAAGATCCCGGTTTTCATAAATCATTCCATTAACGATAGAAGAAGTGTTAGTCAAGTATAGGATTCCAGCCTAGGTAGTATTTTAACATCATCTGAATTCAGTCTCAGCTTTCTCGTGTGTCTTTAGTTTGCTCTCATTTAAGTTCTTATTTTAAGTCTTTTAGAATTAGTAGCTAAATTCCCCCCAATTCCAATTTTATTTAATTAAGTCTAGTTTTCGTTTTTCATTAGGAGTCTCGTGGGTTCGATATCCGGACTTACTTTTAGCTTTACTAGAGTCGATAAGTACGCTTGCCTGTCAGTAGTTTAGTTTTTAAGTGTCTAGAGTATTACTTAGTGTTTAATTTGGAGTCGTTTTAATTGTTTTTTATTTGAACTACTTTGTGCACATCAAGTTTTTGGCACCGTTACCGGGGACTTCTTTCTTGATTGCGTTAATTAGGCTTATTTGATATTACGTGCTTTTTGTACTTTGTGTCTTTAATTTGCATGTTTTATTTTTAGTACTTTTTTCTTTATTTCGTCAGTTTCCCTTATATTCGTGTGTTTCTATTGCAGTTTATGCCACATCTGCGTTCTCAAGGACCGCCTCAGGATTCTACACCGTACCCGACACCCCCTTCTAGCCCTTCTTCTACACATTCTATACCACCACACCCAATGGCTGCTAAGCAAACCGTTTACCAATAAGCCACTGAAGGCTTCACTGGCATAAGTAACCCCATCACCATTCCCACCATTACTAATGAGAACTCTTGGCAAATCCCGTCTTATGTCATGACCGCCATAGCTAACAATTGTCAATTCCATGGTCGTGAGGATGAGGATGCACTAGCCCATATAGGTCGTTTAGAGCGTATCTGTAGGACTTTCAAGCTTCAAGGCGCCACTGAAGACGCCATTTTCCTTCAGCTTTTCCCGTTCTCCCTTACTGATCGAGCTGCTACTTGGCTCGAGTCTCATGCTGCTGGTACGTTCACTACTTGGCCGGCTCTTCGCGAGCGTTTTCTGAACAAATATTTCCCGCTGGCCAAGGCTTCCCGACTTCGTGATGAGATCCATTCGTTCCGGATGGAACCTGATGAGCCGTATTATCGTGCGTGGGAGCGTTTTCAAAACCTGCTTAGTCGTTGTTCTCAACATGGTCTCTCTGAGTGGGTTCTTGTAGAGAAATTCTACAATGGGCTTACTTATGAAACTCGTGCGCGATTCGATACTTCTGCGGGGGGACATCTCATGGGTAAAAAGAACGTCACTGAGTGTAAGGATATGTTCGAGAGTTTTGCCCAGGCTGAATACGAACAGCGATCAGGAAACAGGAAATCAAATCCTGTCACCAGTTCCTCATCTCGAGGAGTTCACCATGTCACAATGGATACCGGTGTCAATGCTGTTCTTGAGACCTTAGTGAAAGAAGTTAAGGAGTTGAAGATGAAAGTTGATAGGTGTGAGCTGTGTAGGGGTGGGCATGGTACGAATAAGTGTCCTTTGATTGAGCAGGAACAGGTAGAGTACATAGGAGGTCCAAATAGGGTTCCCACAAATCCATTCAATGCCCCCTATAATTCTGGTTGGAGAAACAATTCAAATTCCACTTGGCGTTCTTCCGGTAATCCCCCTGGTTTCCATTCCAATTCAAATCACAACCAAGGGCAGGGTCAAGTTCCTAGTGGTAGTGCAGGTGGTAACTCAGGTAGAAGTAACATGAGTAGGATAGAGGAGTTGTTGACATAGTTAGTTGCTAAGGATGCTAGTACACAAAAAACCCTTGCTGAACATGATATCCTTCTTAAGAATCAACAATCCGCTTTCCTAGATCTTCAGCAGTAGGTGACATTGCTAGGCGTTTAGATGAGAGGCCTCAAGGACAGTTTTTAGGAAAAACCCAACCCAATCCGAATGCTTAGCTTAAGGCAGTCATAACCCGTAATGGTAGAGGAGGTGAAGTAGTTAGACCACCGGTAGAGGAGGATGAACCGGTGGATGAGGAGATAGAGGTAGAAGCTCCTGTGAGGGTGCAACCTAGGCTAGTCCCAGCAAGTACAGCACCAAACAGTGGGTCTTCAATAGATAGGCCGGTAGTTAGGAAGCCTGTTGAGGTTAGGCCCGATCCTGTCATAGATCATTCCCGTCTTCCATATCCCGCTCGTTTGGCCCATCAGAAGTATGCGAAGGAGTATGGGCATTTCCTTGATATCTTCAAACAATTGAAAGTTAATCTTCCGTTTATCGAGGCTCTTCAGCACATGCCCAAATACGCGAAATTCTTGAAAGATCTACTCAAGCGTAAGAGTAAGTTAGGTGAGTTGTCCAATGTTCCACTGACTGGAGGGTGTTCTGCGGTGATTCTGAATAAGCTACCGAAAAAATTGACAGATCCGGGAGTCTTCACGATCCCGTGTTTGTTTGGTAGTGATACTCAGAGTCGCGCGTTGGCGGATTTAGGTGCTAGCATCAATTTGATGCCATATTCTATTTATGAAAAGCTAGACCTAGGCGATCTGACTCCAACGCGCATGACACTCTCGCTTGCTGATCGGTCAGTCAAATATCCTCGAGGCATAGTTGAAAATCTTTTAGTGAAGGTCGATAAGTTCGTGTTCCCCGTTGATTTCGTGATTCTTGATATGGAAGCCGATGATACTGTTCCACTCATTTTAGGGCGTCCGTTCTTGCGTACCGCTAAGGCGGTGATTGATGTGTTTGATGGTAAAATCACGTTAAGAGTAGGGGAGGAGAATGTCACATTCCATGTGGCTGACTCCATTAGGAGTCCGAGTAGTGTTAAGGAAGTTGTGAGCTCCATTAGTTCTAGTGAGAGTGAGGTAACTGAAAAGTCTAAGGAGCCTGAGTCTTGGGAGCTTGAGTTTACTGGAGAGTTAGATGGTCTGCCTGAGTATGTTAAGGAGGGTGAGTTTGATGCTGAGAGAGACCTTGCTAAGTTAGAGGCACTGATAGCTGATATACCTCCTGAGATAGTGAACCCTACACCTATAAAAAAACCTAAGTGTGGGGATGTTTCTGTGGTTAGTAAGCCTAGGTCTGATCAACCCACTCTAGAGTCTGAGTCTAGTTTAGATCAGGAGGATGCATTCATTAGAGAGACGTTTTGGGATAGGCTAGTGCCTTTGAGAGGTTCTACTGTGATTGATGGTAGGGCTGTTACATGGGATCTATTTGATCCTCCATGATTTTTGCTAGAGTTATAGATCTTTAGGATGATCCCATGTGTAGAGTATTGTATATTATTTGCTTGTTTGCTTTGTCTTATTTTTTATTTTGTTGAGTAAGTCTTTTCTTTTATTTGTTTGAGTCAGTATTTTGAGTCTTTTTGTGTCAGTGTTATGCTGCTCGGGTTGTGCTTTTGTTTTGGTTATGTAGGTTTGGATACGTACCACCTGTACTCAATCTCCATTCGGGTGAATCTAGAGCTGTTGGCTGGAGTATGAAGGATGATCCGATGCATGAGGGTGCTAACTGCGAATGGAATGATATATAGCTAGTGGGAACGGTTTGAAAGAATTGTTGCTTTGCTATCAGGTGAACACGTTCCTTTTATCCTTTTATGTTTTTTTATTTGTTTTAGTGTATTTCTCTCTCTGCATTGAGGACAATGCAAGTTTTAAGTGTGGGGATGAAAATGAGTTTGTTAGTGTTAGTTTTTGAGTTTTTGAGTCATAAAGTGTCATAAAAATCAAAAAAAAAAAATTGAAAATGTCTTTGAAATTAGTATGCAATAAATGGAAAATGAAAAAAAAAACTGGAGTTTTATTTTCAAACAAATGTGTGTTGAATGAAAAAAAATGAAAAATGAAAAAAAAATTGTGTAATAAATGGGATAGTTTGTTGACTTGTGAGTTATCTGGTTAACCCAGCTTGCATTGAAGGGTCCTTTAGTATGTAAATTAATCTAACTAACTGAACTAGGTGGTCTTGTGGGTTTTCATCTTAGAAGTAATGGGAAAAATCTAGTTCTTTAGGAATTGTAAATTGGCACCCCTGTAGGTTGATTAACTAGCATTTTAATAGAAACTTATTCCTCACAAACATGGCACACTGCTATCTTTTTATGAAAATACATTCGAGAGTAGGTGGCGCCTCCATCAATTTCATAAAAAATGTGCTTGTTATATAAAAATGCAAGGGTTGGTTCCTATGTGTTATTTACCGGGGATAGTGACTTTAGTTTATAACACCTCTGGGGCCAGTGTAAATAAATTAAAATTGAACTGTACAATGTCACCTAAATAAATTATATGTCACCTAAAAAGCTCAAAAGAATTCATTCCACCAAAAAAAAATTCCATCGTGACTACAAGTTTCTATTAGGATTGCTTGTTTTTCAGGTTATAGCGGTTAGGTGAACCAAAATGGTTAACCTGTGCCTTCCATTGTGCGAATTAGTAAAGCTGGTGACCTGTAGGCTTCTGAGTGTGAGATCCTTTAGATGTACCTAGTTCTTTCATTTGAAACTTAAAAACAAAAACATGAAAATGGACCTGATTTGTAAGTGTTAGGGTATATTGGAAACAATGAACTAGACCTCACTGTTAACTAAACTAAATCATGTGTGTATTTGTGTTTATTTTTTTATTTTGGGTGAGTTAATAAAGTTTGTTTGAAATGATTTCCTGGTTCTGATTTCATTGCATGCTTTTTCAGGGACAAAAAAGAATAAGTGTGGGTATATTTGATGTGTTGTAAAACACATCTGTTTTCCATGCGATTTCTGTATATATTTTTAGTCTTTATTTTCCGTTTTTATTAGTTTTCGGTTTCTATTTACGTATTTGTGTATTTGCAGGTATTTGTGGTTCAAGGAGCGTAAATGGTTGATTTTTGAAGAATAAACAAGCATGCGAGCTAAGGAACGGAAGAAGCTTGGTCAAATGGGAGATTTCTGAAAATCCTTATCTTGGCGCGTCGCCAAGATGATGACAGGATCTGAGAGACGCGCCAAGATTCCCGCGTCAGAAATCGACTATTTTGTTTTTAGCGCGTAGCGAAGATTTTGGGGGTTATTTTGGCGACACGCTAAGATTGCTGAACCGAGAAATTTTGCCCTAGATTATTATTTAAGGTTTTATAAAAAAAAACTAATGGGGAGGAAGACGACAGAAGGCGAGTGAAAGAGACTTTTCAGACGATTTTGAAGCATTTTTGAAGGCCAAAAACAAGATACAAGCAAGAGAATCAAAGAACCTCGGGTGTTAATCATTCGGTTTTTAGTTTTCTTTCGTTTAATCTTTCCCTATCCATGTTTCATACTTTTGATTTCTCTTTCGTCTCTGTTTGGATGATGATTGTTGGCTAAAACTCTTGTATTACCTAGGTTGAGATGATTATGCTTGATTAACATGAATTTTATCGGTTTTATGGTTTGATCTTGTGATTTTGTAATAAACGAATGATTTAATATGAATGATTAGATGTGTATGAGTAATAAAGTTCTGTTATTGTGATTGATTTCCAGTTTTCATGTGATTTGGTGAATGTCTTTCATAGGATAATTACATGCTAGATCGTTTACTTTGTGTTCTTTATTTGTGGATGGTTTGCTAGACGTAGTATTCCATTAAATTGGTAATCTTGAATTGAACTAAACTAATTATTCAACTAATCTAAAATCTGTGAAGTTGTTAGGTTATCGGTTAGTCTCGTGTGATTGAATTGCTATTCGAGAGTGTTCGTGAGAAAATCCCGTTTAGTGTGTCTTTCACATCTTGTTAAATGAGTCTATCTATTCATCTTAGATCTATCCTCTTCACTTTAGGGTGTTGTGACAGTCGTGCCGTAAGGTAGATTGCTTTTCGGGAGTTTTATTACTAAGTTAGAAAACCTGTGAGGGAGATCTAGCTAAACCGGTAGTTAAACGGGCTTTAGGGTTTCTTAGTTGTCATCCTTGAGAAGGGTTGAGGATTCTCTAAGTCATCCTTTAGTTTAGAACCTTAAGATCCCGATTTTCACAAATCATTCCATTAACGATAGAAGAAGTGTTAGTCAAGTATAGGATTCCAGCCTAGGTAGTATTTTAACATCATCTGAATTCAGTCTCAGCTTTCTCGTGTGTCTTTAGTTTGCTCTCATTTAAGTTCTTATTTTAAGTCTTTTAGAATTAGTAGCTAAATTCCCCCCAATTCCAATTTTATTTAATTAAGTCTAGTTTTTGTTTTTCATTAGGAGTCTCGTGGGTTCGATATCCGGACTTACTTTTAGCTTTACTAGAGTCGATAGGTACGCTTGCCTGTCAGTAGTTTAGTTTTTAAGTGTCTAGAGTATTACTTAGTGTTTAATTTGGAGTCATTTTAATTGTTTTTTATTTGAACTACTTTGTGCACATCAACAAGTCATCAGTCATCACCATCATATAGGGCTACATCATACTTAACATACATACATCATGCATAAACATGCAACACTATCATCATCATGCCCAACATCACTTCTAAGGCCTCAACGACCATCTTACATGCACTTACGGGAACTTCTACGTCAAAACTTACCTCTACACTTCCCTCGAAAGTCAGTACTCTAACTATGTTCGTCCCCGGGTACAACAGCCCTGTTTGGGCGAATGGGCACCCTTCAGTCGTATGGACTCCATGCGACTGAACACCATGCGATTGGACCTATGCGGATGGACACCTATGCGAATGAACATCCGATCATGCGAATGGACTCTCAATCATGCGAATGAATACTAGGCGAATGGACCTTATGCGAATGGACCTTATGCGAATGAGCACCTATGCGACTGGCCTCTCAGTCGCATGACTCCCCATGAGACTGGACCCCAGTCGTGCGACTGGACCCCCAGTCGTGCGACTGGACCCCCAGTCGTGCCTCAGTCGGCCGATTGGCCTCCAGTCGGTCGCCTAGCCCTAACTGACACAGAATGCAGTTCATCCCGAACTGCAACCGCGACTTTCAATCTCCAAACCCTTCCAAACTCATTCTAAGCCCAAATCAACCCTCCTAAACATTAGGGAGGCATACTACAACATCATTCAAGCACACACAGGTCCGAAATCATACCCTTAACACATTACACACAATCACACCCAAGTGGGTCAAACACACACATTTTCAAAAACAGGTTTCTATGTGTTCCCCCCAAAATCGGTTGAAAACAAGTAAAATAGGGGTCCTAGAACTCACACAAACTAGAAGAAGATGAAGAGCTTCGTTTGGACTTGCTACATGACGAATTTCGAGCCCGAATCGACCCGAATCACCCTTTTTCCTCTTCTTTTTCTCTTCTTCCTCTCTTCTTCCTCTCTTCTCACTTTTGGCTATGTTTTCTCAAGAGTGGGGAGGAAGTGGCTGCCCTCCCCCTCTTAATACCCCATATTTATAACTTTTCCCCCGTTTTGGCAAGTTTGGTCCCCCGACTTCGGACTTTATTTTTTTTCTTCTTTCGTCGGCTTTAAAATAGATGAATAGCGGGCGTTACATGATGGTAATGGTGATGGTGATGATGGTGATGGTGATGGTGATGGTGATGGTGATGGTGATGGTGATGGTGATGGTGATGGTGATGGTGATGGTGATGGTGATGGTGATGGTGATGGTGATGGTGATGGTGATGGTGATGGTGATGGTGATGGTGATGGTGATGGTGATGGTGATGGTGATGGTGATGGTGATGGTGATGGTGACGGTGATGGTGACGGTGATGGTGACGGTGATGGTGACGGTGATGGTGACGGTGATGGTGACGGTGATGGTGACGGTGATGGTGACGGTGATGGTGATGGTGATGGTGATGGTGATGGTGATGGTGATGGTGATGGTGATGGTGATGGTGATGGTGATGGTGATGGTGATGGTGATGGTGATGTTGGTGGTGATTGGTGGTGATGATGGTGGTGGTGATGGTGATATTGATGGTGATGGTGATGGTGATGGTGATGGTGATGGTGATGGTGATGGTGATGGTGATGGTGATGGTGATGGTGATGGTGATGGTGATGGTGATGGTGATGGTGATGGTGATGGTGATGGTGATGGTGGTGGTGATGGTGGTGGTGATGTTGGTGGTGGTGATGGTGATGGTGATGGTGATGGTGATGGTGATGGTGATGGTGATGGTGATGGTGATGGTGATGGTGATGGTGATGGTGATGGTGATGGTGATGGTGATGGTGATGGTGATGGTGATGGTGATGGTGATGGTGATGGTGATGGTGATGGTGATGGTGATGGTGATGGTGATGGTGATGGTGATGGTGATGGTGATGGTGATGGTGATGGTGATGGTGATGGTGATGGTGATGGTGATGGTGATGGTGATGGTGATGGTGATGGTGATGGTGATGGTGATGGTGATGGTGATGGTGATGGTGATGGTGATGGTGATGGTGATGTTGATGGTGATGGTGATGGTGATGGTGATGGCGATGGCGATGGTGATGGCGATGGCGATGGTGATGGTGATGGCGATGGTGATGGTGATGGCGATGCCGATGGTGATGGCGATGCCGATGGTGATGGTGATGGCGATGGTGATGGTGATGGCGATGGTGATGGTGATGGCGATGGCGATGGTGATGGTGATGGTGATGGTGATGGTGATGGTGATGGTGATGGTGATGGTGATGGTGATGGTGATGGTGATGGTGATGGTGATGGTGATGGTGATGGTGATGGTGATGGTGATGGTGATGGTGATAGTGATGGTGATGATGGTGATGGTGATGATGGTGATGCTGACGACGACGACGGCGGCGGCGGCGACGACGACGACGACGGCGGCGACGATGATAGCGGCGGCGGCAACGACGACGGCGGAGGCAGCGGCGGCAACAACGACGACGTTGACGATGATGATGATGATGATAAGCAATAGTAGCAGCAACATTAACAGAAGCAACAACAACAACAATAAAAACAATAGCAACAGCTACAGCAGCAGTAGCATCACCAACAATATTGTGTACATAATGAACATTTATTGTATTCTTTTCTTGAACTAATTTACTTGTTTAGACTTTTTTATTGTATGCATGCACTTTTGCCGATATTCTAAAGCACTTTTTATTGACTTGTCCATTCATTCTATTATTTCATAACGTGCATTGTTGTATAACCTACAGGATGATAAGAAAGTAGAATCTTTGGCCATAATCAAGAAGTTTGATGATTTGCATTTTGTCGAGAAAAAAGGCGGTTCGGATGAGGTTAAATCTGCTATCACTTCTTTGGTTTCCCAGATGAGAAAATTCAATTTACTGACACGTATATGTATGTAATCCTACAGTTCTGTCAGACCAAGCTATATACGTGGTTATGACTGACCCCGACGATCCCAACTCTAATGAACCATAATCGCAAGAAGTGGTCTCATCGTTCCTCTTTTACTTTGTAACTTTTTTTCTTTTTTATGTAAACGAATGCATGTTTTATTATGTGTATCTTGATGATTCATTGATGCGCTTCAGGATTGCGACCAACATACATGATGGTACATCAAGTGCTCAAGGTAAATTTATATTTTAGAAAAATGGTATTTGGTTTAAATGATTTAAATAACTTCTTGTTGCTTACAAGTATTATTTATATATAGGTGTAGAATTCATGCTAGATGACGTACCTAACATAACCCTGAAACTGAAATTCATCGTTTCCTAGTGCTTCAGTACAGTAAAAAATCACTTCTCAATGAGATTAAAACACTTTACTATCGAGCTTTCGTAAAGGCACGTGAAGGGATGAGTGACAAGTACTTATGGTCTTCAAGCATGCAAGAAGAAGAGAATGTTGTCAAAGTTGAATATGAAACATTAGCAACTATTTTCACATTAGAAGATGGTTCAGATGTGAAACTTCAAAAAGAGCAAAAGCTGGAAAAAGGTAGGGTAAAAAGTTGGTGATGCAGATACTATGCTCTCATAATGATGCTTACATATGTTAAATTAAACGTCATGATCAAGACATATATACTTGAATTAATCGTTTACTCTTATTACACGTTGAAGTGTGTGTGTATAATATTAGATATATATCATATACTTGATTTTTAACTTGTGATCCTATTAAATACCACTTCTACATATTAATTAATCAAATATGTTTGATGTGGTATTAGAGTCTAAACCAATACCACTATCTTTTAAATACATCACCGATCCCTTTTATGACTCCTAAAAATGTTAGTAGGCTTTAATGGTCTTGTAGCAACACTTCTATGCTTCAGTTTTATCACATGCCGACAAAAGTGCCTATTTGTAATAATAAAAGGTCAATACAATAAAATTTACTCAAGAAAAGAATACAAAATTATTATGACACCATATGTTTATCTTAATTCAATAGCTTATATACACCATATAGAAACAAACAACGACGACTACAACAGCAACAATAATAAGCAGCAGCAACAACAACCAAAGCAGCAATAACAATAGCAATAGTAGTAGCAGCAATAGTAGCAACAACAATAGTAATAGCAATAGTAACATCAACAGCAGTAGTAACATCAACAGCAGCAACAGCAACAATAAAAATGATAGCAATATCAACAGCAGCAGCAATAACAACAATAATATGGTGTACATAATAAGTTTTTATTGTATTTTTTTCTTGAACTAAGTTACTTGCATAGACTTTTTTATCATAAATAGGCACTTCTGTCGATATTCTAAAACAGAAACAGAGAATTGTTACAACAAGAGCCATGGCCTAACCCCATTGGCCGAGAAAAATATTTTTTCCCCTTTCTCGATTCTCGGACTCTAAGAATTGATAAATTATATTGTTTCAACAAATGACAACAAACTTGGGCTGGTGAAAGTAGTTAAGCTCCTCCCTTTGGGACTAAGGGGATCTCGGTTCGAAACATACCACTTGCATTTATTTATCTTCATGTCACGGCGCTAGAAGGAGAGAGTCGCACTTCATGTTTGTCTTGATGATGCAATAGTGTTAGTTTTCTTCTTCATTTGGTTTGATCCAGCCAGTTTAGATCCTTTTTTAGTGTAGTAGAGTCAATATAACGTTCCTGCTAAAACGAAGGGTAAAGGTTAGTTTAGTGATGTTAAGGGAGGAGGTGACCCCGACGTAGAATAACTGTCATCACCACCTTCATTGTAACTCCTCATTGCATAAAAGGGTGTAAACACGGAAGAGATAGTTTAAGGTTAGAGTAAACAACCTAATCAAGTTGGTGAAGAAGACCTCCATTTATAAGAGGCTTACTTGAAATAAAACCTTAATTGGCCCTTTATTTCCTTGAGCTTGTTAAAGTTAGGTCCACTTGAAGCGGGTTTATTCGCTTGGTGTATTGGAAAGTTTCTAGGTTACCTCATCACACCCATCTACAAATATTCCATCAACAATTTACAACTAAAGCCAGACTAATAAATATGCAATACATATGTCACCCATATCATGATTATAAAGGTAATTTCTTACTTAACATCCAAAAACTGAGTAATTTCATGATTTTATTATCAAATAACCTGTGATTGATTCTACGCTAATGGAACTAAACAATTATAAATAATGATAAGTGGACTAGTTGATAGATATTTTAGTGTAATTTTATTAACTAGTTGATCAAGATGATCATAATATACATCAAACAGGTTAAGAGGTGTGGAGTGCACGCTTATTTATGTTTTTTATGATTTTTAACATTAGAACATCATAATATCTTAATGGAAAAACCCCTAATCAATGGGGATTCCACAGGGGCAACGTCCCTATGAGCGAGGTCCAAGGAGAAAAGCCCTTGTGGTCGAAAAAAGGCGGGTGGGAAAAAAGGCTTCACTAAAAATGCAATAAAAATTATTTTTTCAGAATTTCACATGTAAAATTTGGGTGGGAAAAAAGTTGTAATTTTTAGGGAATTTTGATTTAAAATAGATAACTACCAAACAACAGGTTCATCCCCGTCTCCTAATAATCGAATTGCAGACTTTTGGTGAATTGCAGACTTTGGTTATTCACATGTGAAATTTGGGTGGGAAAAAAGGTGTAATTTTTAGGGAATTTTGATTTAAAATAGATAACTACCAAACAACGGTTCATTCCCGTCTCCTAATAATCGAATTGCAGACTTTTGGTGAATTGTAGACTTTTGGTTATTCACTCTCTGATTTTCTTTTGGGTTATGAAAAATCTCACACAATCCATACTTGTTTTTCATCTCATCTTAGTTTTATCCGATTAAACATATGGATTGAACCCTAAATTGTTTTAATTTGAAAGTTCTTCGCAACTCTCAAAGCGTCCAAGTGGTTAATCATCAGATTATGTTCCTTCACATTAATGAATTTCAATCCAATATACTTGCCTTAAATTCAGTGATATGTCTTTCTATTAACTTAAAAATTCATTTTAGTGTAAACTTACCATTAACTTATCATTGTTTCCGGTACTGAACCAGTAAGAAGTCTGACTAGTTAAGAGACACCAAACAAGTAAGTGTTGAATTAGTAAGCGTTGTTTGGTTGAATCTCTTGCACAATGATTATTTTACCCCTTTGGACTATTCAATGATAAATGAAATGTAGCTGTTTGATTCGAGGAGTTTGTTCATCATCCCTTGGCACTAGATTTCCGACATTGACACCACTATTCCATGCCTCTTATTATATAAAAAGCTATTCTTTAACAAACATGCTACTCTAATAACAACAATTTGTATTTTGTAGTGCTAGTAATTCAGATTCAAGTTCTGTTCAACAATTCAACTTCCAACCATTTTAACAAGATAAATATTCAAACTCAATTTATTAATAAAACTATCGAAGTAAATAAAGATACCCTATGTTCATACAGGATAAACCATAAAAGAAGATTTACATTTGAAATAACATAACTTACAAGCAAACTAGAGAAAACAAGCCAATCAGAACCAAATCTAAACAATAATGAATAGAAATCTAAACTTACATACACGCTATGATTGCTACTGCTACCGGCGTGTACCTCCGTAGTTGATGGAGTCGGTGATTTGATGGGTTTCTCCGGATCGGGGGATTTTGAAATTGCAATGCTTTTGTCATCGGAATGTCAACTTGCAAAAGACTAACTAGTATTCATCATTCTAAACTCTCTCTTGGACCCTCAACCAGTTTGGTTCGGTAGTTTTAAACGACGAGGGGTGGCACCTGCGACAGGTGGCGACGGTGAGAGGATGGTGACAGTGAGAGGGTGACAATGGTGAAAAGTGGCAGCTGCTGAAGGGAGGGTGGGAATAGGATGAATGTCGATGATCGATGATCAGGAGGGGTAAAGTAGTCTAAGTTTTTATTCAGCACTATTCTGTTACATAATCATTCAGAGCTAAATGGAATGATTAAGAGGTGTCAATTTTTTGAAACAAACCCGTCGACCTCTTACCGATTTAGAGACAGCCTCTAAATGAAACAATTAAGAGTCTACCAAACAGCGTCTAATCCACACAACACCACTATCTTTATTTTACATGTTATGTAATACCTAAAACACATTTTTATGTTATTTACCTTAATCATAAAAATCATAAAGATTCATAAAAAAATCGTAAAATTCATATTTGTTATGTTATTTACACAAAGAAAAAAATTTCATTTACGTTAATACACATTTTTATCTATATCTAATATGGAAAGGGTTCAAATACAAAGTTTTCTAAAACTAAAAAGTGTAAGAATGATTAAAATGTTGACACGTATTCTTTTGATCAAAATTATATTTTGGGTTAAATTGGTAATGTTCCCCATTCTTAAGTTTCACCCCTTTTTTTAAACATTCGTAACTTTTACATACGACTATTTTTTTAAAAGAATTACACCATAAAAACGAGTATTTTTTTATCTTTAAAACGCTTATAGTGTTGATTTAAAAAAAGATTTTTAACTCATTGTGTAATTTCATTAGGTCGTTGTGTAATCTTCTGAATTAATGAGGATTACACAATTATTTGATGAAAAATACACAATGAACTTGAAACATAAAAAGTTTACATTTTTATTATTATGTTATTCGAAAATCATCATTTTAAGAAACACAATGCATAACACAATGGTTAACATTAGACATAATGAGTAACATAATGAGTAGCACTAGACTCAATGATTAGCAACAGACATAATGAGCTGCTTGACGACGATTACACGATGACATGATCAAGATTACATAATAAATTGAAAAACATAAAAATTACATTTTTAGCATTGTGCTATTTGAAAATCATTATTTTGAAAAACACAATACATAACACAATAACCAATATTAGACACAATGGGTAACATAATGATCAACACAAGACTCGATAATTAGCATTAAACACAATGAGTCGATTAACGAGGATTACACAATGACCTCGTTAGGATTACAATGAACTGGAAAGAACGTAAAAAAATACATTTTCAGGATTATGTTATTTGAAATCACCATTATAAACACAATAGTTAACATTAGACATAATGGATAACACAATGACTAGCACTAGACTTGATTATTAGCAATAGACACAATGAGCTACTTGATGAGGATTATACAATAATCTAATCAGGATTACACAATGAACTAAAAAACATAAAAAATACATTTTTAGCATTGTGTTATTTAAAAATCATCATTTTTAAAAAACACAATGCATAACAAAATAGTGAACATTAGCTACAATGGTTTGATAAATATTACACAATAACCTGATATTGTACAATGAGCTGATGAATATTACACGATGAGCTGAAATAACGTGAAAAAAAACTTCATTTTCTATGTATCAAAACTATAGACGTTTTAAAGATAAAAAATCGCTTGTTTTTATGGTCTAATTTGTTTAGAAAAATAATGTCGTATGTAAAAGTTACGAGCATTTAAAAAAAGTGAAACTTAAAAATGTGGTTGAGACTAAAATATTCTTGGCCTATCATTTAAAGTTTCAACTATTTATCAGTTATGTTACCGAATTTTCTTAACCCTTTGATCTCAGATCAATGGATGATAATCCTTCTCACCCTTTTTAGGTTTTTTTTCCTCTCTTTTTACAATAACCCCACCAATCTAATAAAGATAAAGAGTCATTTTTATCCATTTGTAATATAGATAATATAACACCTCACGTCACGGTATAATAGTTACTAACTTCTGAAATATGAAATTTGTATTCTATATATTGATAAACTAGTAAGATTACTACTTGAAAAATGAGATATGTTGATGAACTTATTTTACGAGGCCATCTAATAAAAATAAAATATATATTATATTCGACCCTACTCCGTTATTAACAAATCATAAGTCAACTCGTAGAGAAAAATAAGCTCAATACAATGACATATTTTAATTTTATTAAACATTATAGTTTTAAAAGTTATAAGATAAAAATGAATGAAACAGTGAAATTAATTATACAAATATGTAAGCAAACAGGCTAGTCACTAACTAACTGCTCACTTTCATCCAACTTCAATTTCATCCTACATCCTAGTGAGCATCCCACATTCAATTTCATCACACATTCCATATCAACACAGTCTGAGACTCAGCGAAAGCTAATAGGTTTCTTTTAAAGCATAAAGTTTTCCTAAAAATGCTCTAATATATATAAAACTTTGTGTCCTCAATACCCTCTTAGGGTGTTATTATTAGTCATTTTTAGAAATCGAGTAGGAGCACAAGTAGAGTACTCTACATCAACCTGTCGTAGATAATTTTTAAGTGTGCTCTTGTTTAAGCTAATGGTCAAGTTATTTATTATGTATATTAGTATTATTATTAGGAGCAGGAGTAATATTAGTAGTATTATTATTTTTAGGCATTAAGGTTGTTGTTAGGTATTGGTATTGGGTAGCCTAGCCTTAGTTAGGTATAGAGTGATCACTCATGCTTAAACAAGACAATGTTAACTGATATCCAACCATAACAATAAGTACTTAGTTGTTCCATTAATGAATTTAGGATGACTTAAATAATATTATGATCCTGAGATATTTTTAGATCGTACTAGGAAGTGAGATATTACTAGATCATACTAGAAACTATTATCAACTATTAAGCAATTGTTAAACAAAACTGTTGAGCAAATGTTAAACATGTGAGTTATCATGTTTATTTTAAAACTATGATTATATAATCGTCCTGTCTAAACTGATAATATACAAGAATGTTGTTAACGTGTAATTATCGTTAGGGATATGTTTGAATCATCATATTCTTAATGGAATGTGTCAAAATGGTTGAAAATAGTATATGGTTTCGTATGCATCACGATACTACCATACCTATGCGAAGGTCGGTGGTGTTTGACAAGCCCACTGCTGGGGTTTGTGAAAAGGTCATGGTTGACATTTGTTATCCATGATGTCAATTATGTCGTGTTTTTATAAACTTTATAACATGAGATCACTGGCATAAAGCTAACGTCATTTTGAGTACACATGTCTTAAGTAGTTGGTGAGTCAGCCCTAGGAACAACGTGTAGATAGTGGAACCCAAAGCCCTAAAAGTTCTTAGCTGTTTGATATTATAAATAAATAATATATTGCACTTAGTATGTTGTAAGTATTGAATGAAAACTTAGTTTGTTTCTGTTGTAAGTTGTATCTCAGTTGGTATCAAAAGCATGAGGTTTAAGCGAATTAGGTCCCTTTAGTACCAAGGCTTTAAACTAGACATCATAAGGACCAAGACGACTGACTCTAAAACTAGGACCTCATTATTTCATGAGTTGTTCTAAGAATAATTATGGGAAATAGAACCTTTAGGCCTACATGATAGGATTTTAAGTGGTAGGTATGAGTGGGACTTAATACGACAGGTTGCTAAGAATATTTGTTATAAGTCAAGATTATCACTACCATTCCATATGTAACTTTTCATCTTCTTCATCTTTTTCAAATGTAATCATACTTTTATTCAATCTTTGTAATGTCAAGACTTGATCATAGTGGAACACTCTTTTATATCATTCTTGTTGATTTATATGTTTGTACAACGCTTAAAGAATTGTGAATACACGTTTTAACGTACGTTAAAACCAAAAAACTTATCAAGACTTATACTTTTTTGGAAAATTATTTTATAAGGATTTTATGGTTTATATGTTAAAGTACCCAAAATCATGCTTAAACATGAGTTTTTGGTGCAAAACAATCAATAAAATAGTTTAGGGGGCCAAAATTAAAAATTTTGATTTATGCCCTCTAGTAACCTTCCCAACTACCTTCTCTAATGCCAAACCCTAATTTCTATCTATAAATAATAACCTAAATTTCTTCCTAATCACTTTCATCACCCTAAACTCTCTCTCTCTCTCTCTCTCAAACTCTCTTAATCCATCCAAGAACTCTATCTTTTTGTAAGAAATTTTCAAGAACAACTTGATAGTTTTTTTTATATTTCTTCTTTCATTTTTATTGTTTTCTTCTTTTATTTTTATTATATTATTTTATCTTCTTTACCACTTGGAACAACCTCTAGAACATAATCATTTAGTCACCAACGTGACCAAGTATGGTAAACCCTCATTTTTAAGGTCCAAGTTAGAAATGCTCTACTTGAATCATTCATAAATGTTTTTCTTGTCTTGTTTTTAAGTTATTTGCATACTAGATCAAGTCACCAACAACTTCAACGTTGGAAGACTTGTGTTGAAGTTATATTTCAAAAATTTTGAGGCTTTTACATTTTCATTCTTTATCTTGCAAAACAGTAAGTGATCTACAAATCAAGAAATGGATGAAACCAAACTGGGCCTCCAACCAATGGTAAAAGGTTATGTTACGGTTAAAATGGTGATATTGAACCTTAGTTCTACAATTAATACTTCCACCATACCCCATTTGAACACTTAGATAATATTAATTACTTTACTTTAGTACTTTATTCATGTACTCATGACCATCTGAATCATACTTATATGGAGATTTTATGCAATGGTGACAATCTTGAGGTTTAAGGATATCCCTACCTCTAATACATGGCTATAACACTTGAGTTTTTTAGATTATCCTACCTCTAACGTATGACTTATATAAAGTAATATATATACATCTACATAATACTTAGTCAAAACCAAACCGTAACATCAATCAAATTATGATTGAATGTTATGTGTTATGATAGACACTATACTAATCTTATGGTTACTTATTTTGGACATCCAGTGAGTGACTAACACTCAAGAAGAACACAAACAATATATGGTGTCCAAATAAGTGTCTAAGTAGTATATAATTTACACACTCTCATATTTGTAATTTCTATAAACTTCCCAATGCTAAATCTTAAACTTTGAATCCTAAACTTACACACTTTTGTTTACCTTTTAAGGTGAATTTGGTGACTCAATCTCATTCATCCATCCTTGTGGATTCTAATCACCAAACCGTGATTCATACTTCACCCCTTTCGTTTTAGCACTATTTGGGTTGCAACATGTATGAATTATCAAATACACTTAATCATACATTCAATCAAACTCATTCTAAAATTCAATTTATACAAACATGCTTACTTGCTATACTATTTGTGAATGCATGCTAGAATACATATCTTGCAAACAATCTAAACCACCCTTAACATGTATAGCTTTATAGGACTAGGACATCCGCCCTATTATGATGGGTCTACGTTAAGTTATTCAATCTTTACGGTCTTGGTCACTTTTGATGCTAAGATTACGCTAGTGGACACTATGGTTTGATTATTGGCTTTGCATGCTAGCATAGTATATAACTTTAGTATACTTTACTCATACAAGATTTATTCACTATTATGCTATGTATTCAAATTTTTATGCTCACCAACATATTCATATGTTGACCAATATGTTATACATGTTGCAGGAAATGTTTGAAGCTTTATTAAGAAGTTCAATTAGGTGGACTTAGAAACGCACCAAATCTTTTATTTTGTTATGTTGTTTTATACTTTTGTTTTCCCAAAATTGTTATATGTTTACATGAAACATTGTAATGTTATGTTTATGAATGACAATGAAATTCAATCTTAATTTATTAACTTTAGTGTTATGATATCTTTGAACAATCAATCACTTCTCGCGCACTAATATCTCCGTCACTGGTTGGGGTGTGACAGATTGGTATCAGAGCTATAGTTATAGGGAATTAGGAAAACTTCCATGTTTTAACCTATACTATGATTAAATACTCCCGTTAGTAATACTTGTTCTTTGTTTGATTTTCTTATGTTTATGCCAAAAAAATACTCAAATCTACCTAAGCTTCCTCCTCATTTATTCTCGGTCAAAAATAAATACACTTTTCCTAAGGTGCAATCATGCGACGATGACACAAACAAGCTCATATTTCAGAAATGAAACGATTTCATCAAAATAGAAGTGAATCCCTTACTTTGGTGACAACTTTCAATACTCTATTATTGTTTTTATGAAATTACACCGTTAAGATAGAAATGATTTCCTTACCTTGATGGCAATTTCATTCATCTCATTCTTGTGGACCCTTACAACAAGTTAGAATAAATTTCCTTACCTAGATAGATAAGTACTAACCATGTTTCAGGAATGACACCACCAAGCTAGGAGTGATATTCATATCTTGGTGACTAGTCCCATTTCTTGATTTTCAATCTCACCAAAGTATCGAGATTTCAATTTACAACGGACATGTAGTAACTGGAAGGGAGACTACCGTTACCCGACTTATCGGCAAGAGTATTCCAACCTATTAAGCCAAAGCATGATTCCCAAAATCAAAGGAATTCTTGACTACTTTGGATTAGTCTTAGTTCCAAAATCAGAACATTCCAAGCCTTAATCGAATTTTATACTAGTATTTATTTTATGCATTTATGTTTTGACTTTTTTGCTCTGGTCAAGATCGAATTATCAAAATCACGCTAAACTCGCAACCTATAATGCTGATAATCATGAAAAAAATTAAAAGCTTTCATTATTGTTTAGCTAATTATTTTGTGTGGTTATGCTTCATTACGTGAACTAATTTAAAAACTCCTTGCATAGGTGTATCATGCTCTAATTATGCAAAATTATTTTAAACATTATTGATCAAGTCTTATCATTCTCTTTAACCTATATTATAGATGTCTTACAAATCCCTTAGAAGCTCTAAGCAAAGTTTCAATAAGAAAATGGTCGCTTTCATGGCCAAGAAAATGGCCCGAGTTATACTTGATATCGTTAAGCAAATAAATGCCACCTGTCACACCCTCAATTTCCACGAACGGGGTTTTACCGTTAGACGTGTGACATACCAGGATCTCAGACACAGTTATATCAAACGACACTATATGAATTCAAAATAAACATATGACTTCATTCAAAAGAACATAAACAAAGTTTACAATAGTGCGGAAGCGTGTACATAATTTGTAAACCCATTACATGACAGTTACAGGAGCCAAGTCTAGACAAAATGTTCAATGCAGAAAATAAAGTAGATGAATGCATGTCCTGAGTGCGTTTCCTGTAGCCTGCATCATGAGCTTATGCGTTCCTGTGACCTGAGAAAACATGCTAAAATATGTCAACATAAAGTTGGTGACTCCACAGGTTTAATCAACAAGAAATGTGTTCGTAAGCGTTTCAATGGTTTAGTATACAGAGCATATCGTTAGGTAGCTAGCCTATGTTCATGTTACTTAGCGTTTCGAACCGAAGCTGACTGTTTGCGTCCTATATGTTTGTTGTATCCCCGTCACATCTCACCAGACAGTGACAAATGTTAGGCCAATTTTGCACCCGTTTGACCTCCAATCAAGCTAGCGCGACTAGCCCGGGCGGGGTTTGTCAGACCCAGTAGTACTACTCAGAATTACCTCGCTAATCTCATTACTAACGGTTCGAGAGTATCAGGACTGTTATGTGTGTTTGCACTAACGTAACAAGCAATATCAATAATACTACAACCATTTATGTAAATCTGTTTGCATGTTTTCTCCCCCAAAAAGGAAAGAGAGTAAAATAGGGGCCGTGAAACTCACTGTTGATGTAGCAAGTATGTAGGATGAAAGTATCCCAAGTGTTGTTTATGATGAGCTGTCAAACACCTATTGACAGTTATGTTCAGTGTTAATGTTATGTTTAGCGTTAATAGAATGTTCAGTCGGGTCGGGTCGCATTGGTTCGGTCATGGGTGACACACACAAGCAGGCATACATGCATCAGACTCTATGTAGATTCCCAAATGGGTTGTCGATATTTTTAAACGGTTAGGTTATTTTATGTTGAAAAGTATGTGCTTGTTGATTGCATTGACTTTAATCTTTGTGGTCAAGAAATGACACTATATTGATGTTAACTTATCATCGCACGATAGACACATCGCACACCAGAAGAATTCACTCACAACGACTCCAATCGCATAACAAGGCTAGACGCACGAATGGACACTTCATTCGCACGAATGGGCCTTCAATCGTACGAATCAACTTCACTCGTACGATTGAACCCTCATTCGTACGACTCAGCATTCAGTCGTACCACACATCATCTATTCGCACGACTCAACGCCCATTCGCACGAATGAACCTTCATTCGTGCGATTGGACCTTCAGTCGTGCGATGCACAGTCGCACACATTCATCCGCTCGACTCAATCGCTCACACTCTCAATCACATGCATTCATTTGCACGTCACGCACACACGCATGGACTCAGTCGCACGACTCACCCCAGTCACACCACTCAGTCGCACGATGGACCCAGTCGCATGACTCAGTCGCATGACTGGCCCAGTCGCATGACTCAGTCGCATGACTGGCCCAGTCGCGAACTGCAGCAGATCGCGACTGCTGGACGGGCTGAACAGCCTTTGGCTGTTCCGTGCTCGGTTTTCACACAATCAGGACTTCCAGAAACACTTTCCTAACATGTCTAAGTAAAATGCACATGCTCATTGACCTCACACACACCCCCACGACCACATGCATTCGGGTTGAACCCGAACACCCGAATCCTAGGTTTGCAGCAGGGAAACGAGCAACAAAATGGATGACCAAGGTCGCCTACCTGTTAGGAACGTGCTATCTCAGCTGTAGCGTGGTTTAGCCGGCGAAAACGGGCTGAAACGAGGCGGTTCGTGGTGCTAGTAGGTGGTAGAAAAGTGTAGAGGAAGAAAGTGAAGAAGATGGAAGAATTTGGGAGTAAAATGAAAATAAGGGCTGGTAAGGGGTTTATATACCCAGCCCTAGTTTGGCAATTTGTCACGTTTAGTCCTCGCACTTAGCCTCCGAGTTCCCGACTTTGTTTCGGTTGATAACGACGTAGATGGACGAGCTATGTTAATTAAGAGGATTCCTTAAGTAATCCCGTTTATGTGAATCCTCTACAAACACCCGTGTTAGTATTTTATCATAATTTATTTAACGATGTCGGTGGCGGTGCCAGTATACGTATCGGGTAATAACGAGAATGTAACAATGATAACGACACGGTTTGAATAGTGTTAACCTGAAATTACGAGGTGTCACATCATCCCCTTGTTGCAGGAATTTTCGTCCCGAAAATTAGTACACCATGTTACGAGGTTCAACAGGGGATACAAGGCTCAACAGTTTGTAATGTATGTTGAATAGAGTCTCTGCGTATCTTAAGAGGTAGATGCCTGATTCTGGAACAGTTGCGGGTACTTCTTCTTCATCTGATCCTCACGTTCCCAGGTAAACTCTGGTCCACGCTTTGAGTTCCAACGGATTTTGACGATAGGGATACGACTATGTTTAAGCGTCTTGACCTCTCGGTCCATGACTTCTACTGGCTCCTCGATGAAACGTAGTTGTTCGTCGACATGTATCTCGTCTAACGGAACGACGAGAGTCTCGTCTACCAGGCATTTCCTCAAGTTGGAAACATGGAACATATCGTGTACCCCTCAAAGTTCTTCGGGTAGGTTTAATTGATAGGCCACGGGGCCAATTCGTTTGACAATCTCAAACGGTCCCACGTATCTAGGACTTAGTTTCCCACGTTTTCCGAAACGAATCACGCCCTTCCATGGTGACACTTTCAGAAGCACCTTGTCACCTATTTGAAATTCCAACGGTCGACGACGCTTATCAGCGTAACTCTTCTGTCTGTCACGTGCTGCTGCCATACGGTTACGAATCTGCACGATCTTCTCGGTCGTCTCGTGCACAAGTTCAGGGCTAGTAAGTTGACTTTCTCCAACTTCCGCCCAGCAAATAGGTGATCGGCACTTACGGCCATACAGTGCCTCAAATGGAGCAGCTTTGATCGATGCGTGATAGCTATTGTTGTAAGAAAACTCAACTAGCGGTAAGTGAGTTTCCCAACTGCTGTCGAAATCTATGACGTAGGCACGTAACATGTCTTCTAAAGTCTGGATCGTACGCTCACTTTGGCCATCAGTTTTGTAACGCCCCGAAATTTCCCGAAACAAGCCACTTAATAATAATGGGCTTTTAAGGGTTAATTTAAGAAATGAAGGGGTAAATTAGTGGGCTATGGATAAAATTAGTCTTAATGGGCTAGGCTTAATGGGTTTAAGGGCCCTAATCAGCCCTTAAACATGCATGAACAGCTCCATCTTCACCATTTCAAACCCTAGCCACCAAATTCGTAGAGAGAGAAAGTAGAGAGAGAAAGTGAAGAAATTCAAGATTTAGAGCTTGAAGGTTTGAAGGATTGAAGTTCTGGTGGATTGGAGCATCAAAACACAAGGAAAGAGCAACAAAACAAGGTAAGAATCGACCTCTAAGGCCCTCTGTAGATCAAACCCGGATTCTAGGGTTTTAGGGTTTTGAAAAGTTTAAAGAAACACATAAAGGTCGAATTTTTACGTATGAAAACGTGTAAAAAGCTTAGATTTGAGTTCATGGAAGGTAAACTAAGGATTTGGACGTAAAAAGTTAAGATTTTGGGTTAAAAACGGGCTGGATCTGAGTTTTTATTCATCCAGCGAAACTGGGCCTCGATCCAACGAAACTGTGAGTTAATCCAGCGAAACTGTGCACTCATTCAGCGAGACTAGGAGAAAATTCAGCGAAACTACAGTTTCGCCGGTAATCTCGCTATGACCCAGACTGACCTATAGATATTGCGAAACTAGGAAATTCCAACGAAAGTTGGGTGCTCAAGGCAGCGAATCTGTCTAGCGAAACTAGCAGAAGTGCTGCCCAGCGAAACTGCAGGCGAAACTGTAGTTTCGCTGTAGCGAAACTATGGGCGAAACTATGAAGAAAATGACGTTTTTGCATGTTAACTTTCGTGCAGCTAGAGTATTCAGGCTATAGCCTAAGTGACTTAGAATTTAAGCTACTTGGACGAGTTCAGGTGAGTTCTAGACCCCCTCCTTTACCCGTTTTCAATGTTTTGGGGTGATATGCATACTAAATTACATACTTTTATGATGACGGTCTTTAAGACCCTTTTATTAAGAAAGCAAATTTTCCTAAAGAAAAATGTGCCCTTTAAATAGTTCAAAATAATTTTCGGGCGCGCTGACCTGGCAGCCCGGCCCCAGCCAGGGGCGTTGCCCCTTGGACCCCACTAGGGTTGCCGCCCCTAGAACCCCGCTATCAGGGGCTGCCGCCCCCGAACCCCCGCTGTCCCGCGGAGGGTCAGTTATCTGGTACATCTCTCATGATTGATGAAATGTGAATGCTTAGACTAAGAGTTTGCTTCTTATTATGTATTGTGTTGTGTTATATTATGTATAACTTAAACATGACAGTGAAACATAAAGAAAGGTTATGAGGCCCATAACATGTACCTTGATAAAGTGATAAAGTAAAGCCTTGCAAGCAATTGATAAAGGAGGGTTGCATTCGTTGTACCCTCACCAGTGATAAAGTGATAAAGTATGCTCGAACAGGCAGGTCAGTAAGTCCTGAATTGGCATGACAATAATGGCCTGATCGGGTACGGCAGTAAGTCCTTAATTGGCATGTCGGTAAAGTCCTAGGCGAGCCTAGGCACCGATAGTGACAGAGAATTGACGGATAAAGAAGAGTAATAAATAACAATAAATGATAAAGTAATGATAAAGTGATAGCTTATGTGTATTTATATTTTGATAGACAATGATTGTTTTCAACTGATAAAGCTAATATCTCTTACGCAAGTTATTTAGCAAAGTAAACCTAGAATTCACTCAGCGAAGCTGACTTTTGTATGCATATCAGTTGACAGGTAAGAGTTAGAGCTTATGGGATGTGAGCATGGAATGGAAGCTTCTTGGCACTCAAAGACTGGCATCCCCGATAAAGAAAAGCTTAAAAGGACATTTAAATAGTTTGATGTTTAAAGACAATGTTTATAATTTAATTTAACTACGTTGTAATGGGTTGAATTACGGTATATTTTTCCGCTGCAATATATATATATTTATACACATATGAGTAAATAATTGCTTTAAATCTATGTTCGCTGTGAATGGCCAACTGTGAGGCTTCCCTGAGAAAGGTGGGCCTTACAAGTTGGTATCAGAGCCAATGTTTAAGAGATTTGGGAAAACTATTTTATAAACCTAAACTTAAACAGATAATGGGACCAAGTGTCAAGGATGCCAGTCCAAGAAGCTCCATGCCAAGAGGTAACAATTAGGTTGTAAGTATTGTTATAATGGGTAGTGCCTTCTTATTTAAGTTAGAATCGAGGTAGGGTATGATAAGGATATCTGTGATGCCTATCTGAATTTATGTGGCTTATATGTGCATAGATTAGGTATAGTAGGTTCGGGTGTTGGTGTGGTTCAGGATAGGAAAGTTTATGGCACGGGAAGTTCTGTAAGTAGTTAATCACAACTGGCCACTGTTATTAAAAATTTACAAAAGTTGTCGTGAACTGAACTTGCCTTGAAAGGCCATATTAACATTCTGAATCTTATAGGAAGTAGAACGAATGGCACCTAAGAAAGAAGTTCCAACCATGGTCACCCGGAGAAGCACTAGGGGAAGGCCCCCGACTAAGGCAAAGGAAACTGCAAGTGCAACTGTGAAGCCAACAAAAAGGTCAACCAGAAAGCCGGTTGAGGAACCGATTAAGGAGGAGGAGGTTGAGTTAGGAACGGGAGCCGAGGGGTCTACCCCTGATCAGGCCAAACTGAAAGAGACAGTAAAGGAAGCTATTGCCCAAGAGGTGCATCAAGTCCTGTCTGGAGTGATGCCCGCTCTGCTTGCGGAATTTGTGGAGCAGGTTAAGGGCGACAGTAAGAAGAGTACGGCTTCAGAAAAAGTTGATAAGAAAGGGGCAGTCAAGACTGAGGAGTTGAGCGACGAGGGAGATCGTCTGGGTAACCATGATGGCCCTGAAGTGGAAGAGAGGGCGAAGGGGTGCAGCTACGGGGATTTTCAGAGGTGTAAGCCCCCAACGTTTGATGGTACTAGTAACGCTGCCACTGCTCAGCGTTGGATTAGGGAAATGGAGGCCGTACTGAAGATCAGTGAGTGCCGTGAAAACCAAAAGGTGAAGTTTGCTTCCCATTCCCTTTTGGATCCAGCACTGTGTTGGTGGGATAACATTGCTGAGTCTTACGGAGAGGAGGCCATTGAGAGGATGAAATGGCCGGAGATGAAGAGGTTGGTGATAGAGGAGTACTGCCCGGAAAGAGAGCTTGACAAGGTCGAGCAAGAGTTTGTGAGTTTGGAGGCTGGAAATATGACTCACCAGGAGTACACTACAAAATTCAATGAAATGGCACGTCTGGTGCCTGATTTGGTAACTCCTGAAGCCAAAAGGATCAAGAGGTACATACAAGGGTTGCCTCTAGACATTCGTAGGGACATGGTCACCGCTCGACCTAGTACTTTTAGGTCAGCAGTGGACCTCAGTGGAAGGTTGTACGATCATCGTAGGCCGGTGACAGTGGGTGAAACAAAGAAAGTTTGGAACACTAATGGGAAGAGGTATGGAAGTGGTAACTACCAACCGGGAAACAAGAAAACGCGAGTAGATACAAAACAAGCGATCGTGAAGGGGGTAGAAGAAATTAAGGAATGTGGGAAGTGTGGGAGGAGGCATCCTGGAGAATGCCGGATGGGTAGCCCTGGATGCTACCGGTGTGGGAAGACTGGTCACTTGGCGAGAGAGTGCCCGAAAGTGGATAAGTGCTTCAACTCCCACGAGTCGGGGCACCGCAGCAATGATTGCAAGAAAGCTAAGGCGGGAGGCTCGGGAACTAGCGGGGAGGATGACAAAGGGCATGATGGAAAGCCCAAGGTCAAGGCAAGGGCTTTCACCATGAACAAGAAGGAAGCAAGGAAGGACCCGGACGTAGTGTCAGGTACGTTCCTTGTCAATGATGTTTGCGCCTCCATATTATTTGATAGTGGTGCCAGTAAGAGTTTTGTATCTGTATCCTTCTGTGCTACACTAGATGCTCAAACTAAGAAAATAGATGATGCCTTCGAAGTAGAAACGGCCGATGGTAAGTCCATTAGAATAGCCCGAGTGATAGAGGATTGCCACATTAAACTAGGAGATCATTACTTTCCCGCACAATTGTTTGCCATGCCCTTAGGAGGTTTTGATGTCGTACTAGGGATGGATTGGTTGGCTGCCCACGATGCTAACATAGTATGCCAGCAAAAGATGATCCGATTAACGGCCCCAGATGGTAGTCCGATTACGATCTACGGTGATAACGATTGCAAGGTTCCAAGGACCATTTCCGTGATCAAGGCGGAGAAATGTATGAGGCGAGGGTGCGGAGCTTATCTAGCGTGTGTCAAGGATGTTAAAGATAAAGCGAAAGTGTTGTCCGATGTACCAGTGGTGCGGGACTTTCCTGACGTATTCCCGGAGGATCTGCCCGGAATACCACCGGATAGAGAGATAGAGTTTCAGATTGACTTGCTGTCAGGAGCCCAACCCATTGCCAAAGCACCCTACCGCCTAGCTCCCTCCGAGATGAAGGAACTCATGTCACAACTGCAAGAACTCCTTGACAAAGGGTTCATTAGGCCCAGCATTTCTCCATGGGGTGCTCCCGTGCTATTTGTGAAGAAGAAGGATGGCAACATGAGGATGTGTATAGATTACAGGGAGTTGAATAAGCTGACCGTGAAGAATCGGTACCCTCTACCCCGGATAGATGATCTGTTTGATCAATTGCAAGGGGCAAGCTGGTTCTCCCGAATAGATCTCCGATCCGGATATCATCAACTGAAGGTAAGGGAGCAAGATATCCCAAAGACGGCCTTCCGAACACGCTATGGCCACTATGAGTTCCTGGTTATGTCTTTCGGGCTAACCAATGCTCCTGCGGCCTTCATGGACTTAATGAATCGCGTGTGTCGCCCGATGTTGGACCGATCAGTGATAGTCTTCATTGACGATATTTTGATATACTCAAAGAACAAAGGAGATCACGCTTGTCATATCAAGGAGGTGTTAGAAACTTTACGAAGGGAGAAACTGTATGCAAAGTTCTCTAAATGTGCCTTCTGGCTACGGGAGGTGCAGTTTTTAGGGCACATTATAAATTCCGAAGGAGTCATGGTTGATCCAGCAAAGGTGGAGGCAGTTACGCAATGGAATTCCCCAAAGACGCCATCCGAAATCCGTAGTTTCTTGGGATTGGCTGGCTATTATAGAAGGTTTATCAAAGATTTCTCGAAGATAGCTTCCCCATTAACAAGGTTAACGAGGAAGAACGTGGTGTTCGACTGGGGAAAAGAACAGGAAGAAGCGTTTATGGAATTGAAGGATAGACTGACCAAAGCTCCTGTGCTAACCCTACCAGAGGGA
Organism: Flaveria linearis; assembly: GCA_024085815.1. NCBI lineage: Eukaryota > Viridiplantae > Streptophyta > Magnoliopsida > Asterales > Asteraceae > Flaveria > Flaveria linearis. The sequence goes on along the minus strand of CM044004.1, from coordinate 70,262,694 downwards.
GATGAAGACCTAACGGTATACTCCGACGCTTCTTACTGCGGGCTAGGCTGTGTGTTGATGCAAAGAGGAAAAGTTATAGCTTACGCATCCAGACAGCTAAAGGACACGGAGGTTAATTACCCGGTTCACGACTTGGAACTTGCCGCAGTAGTGTTCGCATTGAAGATCTGGAGACACTATTTGTATGGAACTAAGTGCGCCATATTTACCGATCACAAAAGTCTGAAATATTTCTTTGAGCAGAAGGACCTAAATATGAGACAAAGGAGGTGGTTGGAGTTGATAAAGGATTACGACTGTGAAATCCATTATCACCCGGGTAAGGCGAACGTGGTAGCCGATGCCCTGAGCCGAAAGGAAGGATATGAACCGATCCGGGTGAAGGCGTGCCAACTAGTAGTGACCCCAGATGTTATGAGGATGATAAGCAAAGCTCAAATAGACGCTTTAAAAGAGCAGCAAATCAATAAGGAAAGGATGGTGGGAAAATTGGATGAATTGATAGAGAACACCTTGGGTGTTAAGACCTTCCATGGCAGGATATGGGTTCCGAAGCATGGTGACTTGCGGGAAAAGATTATGGACGAAGCGCACAAGACCCGCTACTCAATTCACCCAGGCGCGAATAAGATGTACCACGATTTGAAGAAAGATTATTGGTGGCCCGGGATGAAGAGAGATGTGGTTACGTATGTAAATAAATGTCTCACGTGCCTACAGGTGAAGGCTGAGCACCAAAGACCTTATGGTTATGTTCAGCCATTAGAAGTACCAGAATGGAAGTGGGAACATGTTACCATGGACTTCATCACCAAGCTACCCCGCACGGCAAAAGGCCACGACGCGATATGGGTGATAGTTGACAGACTAACTAAGAGTGCGCATTTCCTTCCAATCAAGGAAGCAATTAGTTCAGAAAAGCTTGCTGAACTGTTTATCCGAGAAATCGTGGCGCGACATGGTATGCCCGTATCGATTGTTTCAGATAGAGATACGCGGTTCACCTCGAAGTTTTGGAAAAGGTTCAATGAAGAAATGGGCGCGAGGTTGCATGTTAGTACCGCATACCACCCACAGACCGATGGGCAATCGGAAAGAACGATCCAGACACTAGAAGATATGCTTCGGGCATGCGTCATCGAATTTGGCGGTAATTGGGATGATCATCTGCCACTAGCAGAGTTCTCCTATAACAACAGCTACCACGCCAGTATTAAGATGCCCCCATATGAGTTATTGTACGGTCGACGGTGCAGAACTCCTATTTGTTGGGGTGATATCGGACAGAAGGAGCTAGGAGGCCTAGAGGTTGTGGAAGCCACAACGGAAAAGCTGGAGAAAATCAAGGAGTATATGAAGGCTGCAAAGGATAGACAAAAGTCATACGCCGATAGAAGGAGGAGACCAATAGAATTTAGCGTGGGTGACATGGTAATGTTAAAAGTGTCGCCATGGAAGGGGATTATCCGATTTAGGAAGAGGGGGAAACTGAGTCCCAGGTTTATTGGACCATTTAAGGTACTAGCACGAGTTGGGGATGTAGCCTACAGGCTAGACCTTCCAGAAGAATTAAGTGGGATTCACCCTACCTTTCATGTGTCGCACTTGAGGAAATGTTTAGCACCGGACGAGGTAGTCGTGCCTCTAGATGACATCGAAGTGGACGAGAAACTGAACTATGTAGAACAACCAGTGGCTATACTGGATCGGAAGGAGAAACAATTGAGAAATAAAGTAGTCAAGCAAGTTAAGGTGCAATGGAAACACCGAAAAGGGTCGGATGCCACCTGGGAATCCGAGGAGGAAATGAGACGCCAATACCCCGATCTGTTTAATGACGAGTCAGGTTTCGAGGACGAAACCTAAATAAGGGGGGGAGACTTGTAACGCCCCGAAATTTCCCGAAACAAGCCACTTAATAATAATGGGCTTTTAAGGGTTAATTTAAGAAATAAAGGGGTAAATTAGTGGGCTATGGATAAAATTAGTCTTAATGGGCTAGGCTTAATGGGTTTAAGGGCCCTAATCAGCCCTTAAACATGCATGAACAGCTCCATCTTCACCATTTCAAACCCTAGCCACCAAATTCGTAGAGAGAGAAAGTAGAGAGAGAAAGTGAAGAAATTCAAGATTTAGAGCTTGAAGGTTTGAAGGATTGAAGTTCTGGTGGATTGGAGCATCAAAACACAAGGAAAGAGCAACAAAACAAGGTAAGAATCGACCTCTAAGGCCCTCTGTAGATCAAACCCGGATTCTAGGGTTTTGGGGTTTTGAAAAGTTTAAAGAAACACATAAAGGTCGAATTTTTACGTATGAAAACGTGTAAAAAGCTTAGATTTGAGTTCATGGAAGGTAAACTAAGGATTTGGACGTAAAAAGTTAAGATTTTGGGTTAAAAACGGGCTGGATCTGAGTTTTTATTCATCCAGCGAAACTGGGCCCCGATCCAGCGAAACTGTGAGTTAATCCAGCGAAACTGTGCACTCATTCAGCGAGACTAGGAGAAAATTCAGCGAAACTACAGTTTCGCTAGGGCGAAACTACAGTTTCGCCGGTAATCTCGCTATGACCCAGACTGACCTATAGATATTGCGAAACTAGGAAATTCCAACGAAAGTTGGGTGCTCAAGGCAGCGAATCTGTCTAGCGAAACTAGCAGAAGTGCTGCCCAGCGAAACTGCAGGCGAAACTGTAGTTTCGCTGTAGCGAAACTATGGGCGAAACTATGAAGAAAATGACGTTTTTGCATGTTAACTTTCGTGCAGCTAGAGTATTCAGGCTATAGCCTAAGTGACTTAGAATTTAAGCTACTTGGACGAGTTCAGGTGAGTTCTAGACCCCCTCCTTTACCCGTTTTCAATGTTTTGGGGTGATATGCATACTAAATTACATACTTTTATGATGACGGTCTTTAAGACCCTTTTATTAAGAAAGCAAATTTTCCTAAAGAAAAATGTGCCCTTTAAATAGTTCAAAATAATTTTCGGGCGCGCTGACCTGGCAGCCCGGCCCCAGCCAGGGGCGTTGCCCCTTGGACCCCACTAGGGGTTGCCGCCCCTAGAACCCCGCTATCAGGGGCTGCCGCCCCCGAACCCCCGCTGTCCCGCGGAGGGTCAGTTATCTGGTACATCTCTCATGATTGATGAAATGTGAATGCTTAGACTAAGAGTTTGCTTCTTATTATGTATTGTGTTGTGTTATATTATGTATAACTTAAACATGACAGTGAAACATAAAGAAAGGTTATGAGGCCCATAACATGTACCTTGATAAAGTGATAAAGTAAAGCCTTGCAAGCAATTGATAAAGGAGGGTTGCATTCGTTGTACCCTCACCAGTGATAAAGTGATAAAGTATGCTCGAACAGGCAGGTCAGTAAGTCCTGAATTGGCATGACAATAATGGCCTGATCGGGTACGGCAGTAAGTCCTTAATTGGCATGTCGGTAAAGTCCTAGGCGAGCCTAGGCACCGATAGTGACAGAGAATTGACGGATAAAGAAGAGTAATAAATAACAATAAATGATAAAGTAATGATAAAGTGATAGCTTTTGTGTATTTATATTTTGATAGACAATGATTGTTTTCAACTGATAAAGCTAATATCTCTTACGCAAGTTATTTAGCAAAGTAAACCTAGAATTCACTCAGCGAAGCTGACTTTTGTATGCATATCAGTTGACAGGTAAGAGTTAGAGCTTATGGGATGTGAGCATGGAATGGAAGCTTCTTGGCACTCAAAGACTGGCATCCCCGATAAAGAAAAGCTTAAAAGGACATTTAAATAGTTTTGATGTTTAAAGACAATGTTTATAATTTAATTTAACTACGTTGTAATGGGTTGAATTACGGTATATTTTTCCGCTGCAATATATATATATATTTATACACATATGAGTAAATAATTGCTTTAAATCTATGTTCGCTGTGAATGGCCAACTGTGAGGCTTCCCTGAGAAAGGTGGGCCTTACAAGTTTGGGGGTGGTACGCGGTGCTCATATCCAGCCACGTTCCTAGTGCTTGTTGTGAGGATTGCCAGAAGTGTGAGGTGAATCGAGCGTCACGATCAGAGATGATGGAAATTGGCACACCATGCCGAGAGACTATTTCCTTGAGGTAGATACGAGTTAACTTTTCCAGGCGGTCAGTCTCCCGGATTGCCAGGAAGTGTGCGGACTTCGTCAGACGATCCACGATCACCCAAATGGTATTGCATCCGCTGGGAGTTCTCGGCAGTTTTGTGATGAAATCCATTAATATCTGCTCCCACTTCCATACTGGAATTTCCGGTTGTTGAAATAGTCCGGAGGGTCATTGATACTCCACCTTAACTTTAGAACAGGCCAAACATCTGCTTACATAGGTGGCGATATCGGCTTTCATGTTTGGCCACCAGTAAAGAACCTTCAGGTCGTGGTACATCTTGTCTGAACCTGGGTGGATTGAGTACCGTGACTTGTGAGCTTCGTCCATCACCACTTCTCGTAGGCCTCCATAAGAGGGAATCCATGTTCGATCCATGAAGTAGCGGATTCTGTTAGACTTGGTTTCCAGTTGCTTCTCCATGCCTCGTAGCGATTCGGCTTTCAGGTTCTCGTCTTTTAACGCCTCAAGTTGAGCATTGCGGATCTGATCGGGTAAACCGGTGTGAACGGTGAGTTGCAATGCTCGAACTCACCTTGGCTTGAGTGTTTCCTTCCGACTTAAGGCATCTGTTACTACATTAGCCTTGCGCGGATGGTACTTGATCGCACAGTCGTAGTCGTTCAACAACTCGACCTAACGACGTTGTCTCATGTTCAGCTCCTTCTGTTCAAAGATGTGCTGGAGACTCTTGTGATCGGTGTAGATGGTGCACTTGGTACCGTACAAGTAGTGTCTCCATATCTTGAGTGCAAACACGACTGCTCCAAGATCTAGGTCATGTGTTGTGTAGTTTTTCTCGTGTATCTTCAATTGTCGGGATGCATAGGCAATCACCTTATTGCGTTGCATTAGCACGCAACCGAGGCCTTGTATAGAAGCATCACAGTAAACTACAAAATCATCAGTTCCCTCAAGCAGGGATAGAATCGGTGCTGTACAGAGTTTCTACTTCAGGACCTGGAATGCAGATTCTTGTTTATCACCCCAATCGTACGTAGTGCCTTTATGAGTTAATGCGGTGAGAGGTTGAGAAATCTTTGAGAACCCTTCGATGAACCGTCGATAATAGCCAGCCAACCCGAGAAACTGTCGTACTTCGGTCGGAGTCTTAGGCGTAGCCCAGTTCTTGATAGCTTCTATCTTTGCCGGGTCAACGTGTATCCCATTCTCATTGACCACATGACCCAAGAAATGGAACTCTCGTATCTAGAAGTCGCATTTTGAAAATTTTGCATACAATTGTTCTCATCTCAACAGCTCCAGAATCAGCCTAAGGTGCTCTTCGTGTTCTTCCTTATTCTTTAAGTAAATAAGGATGTCATCGATGAAGACAATGACGAACTTGTCCAGATAGGGTTTGCACACTCGGTTCATTAGGTCCATGAAAACCACTGGTGCGTTGGTCAACCCGAATGGCATAACCAAAAACTCGTAGTGGCCATACCTCGTTCTAAAAGCGGTCTTTGAAATGTCTTCTTCTCGAATCCGTAGTTGATGATAACCCGATCTTAGGTCTATCTTGGAATAAAAACTCGACCCTTGTAGTTGATCGAACAGATCATCAATGCGCGGGAGAGGATAACGATTCTTAATCGTTGCTTTGTTCAATTCTCTGTAATCGATACACATGCGGAAAGTTCCGTCCTTCTTCTTGACAAACAGAACTGGGGCTCCCCATGGTGATGAGCTAGGTCTAATAAATCCTTTATCCAATAGTTCCTGCAATTGCGTAGACAGCTCTTGCAGTTCTCTTGGAGCTAATCTGTATGGTGCTCTCGCGATAGGGGCGGCTCCCGGTACCAAATCAATTTGGAACTCGACTTGGCGATGCGGTGGGAGACCGGGTAGGTCTTCAGGGAAAACTTCAGGATAATCGCGTACAACAAGGATGTCTTCAATTTTCCTTTCCTCGGTTTCTTTTTCAGTGACCATAGCAAGGAAAGCGGTATGACCCTTACGCAAACACTTCTGAGCTTTCATGTAGGAGATGATTCCAGAGACCATGCCACTCCTTTCGCCCCGAACTGATAAAATTTCACCGCTAGGAAGTGGTATGCGAACGATCTTCTCGCCACAGATGATCTCAGCTTGATTCTTAGATAGCCAGTCCATACCCACAACTATGTCGAAACTACCAAGTGTGACAGGCATCAGATCTATATCTACCTCATGACCACATAATCCTAGTCTGCACCTCTTAATGATATGAGTTGCCTCGATTAGTTTCCCGTCAGCTAATTCTATAACATAACTAGGTTCCATGACAGCTAAGGTTACATCTAAGAACTTAATGAATTTGTTGGAAACAAAACTCCTGTCAGCTCCAGTATCAAATTGTATAGAAGCAAAACAACCATTCAGGGGAAACGTACCAGTAACCACATTTTGGTCATCCCTTGCCTCGCCCGAACCGATCACGAATGCACGACCCTTGGCATTGCCCCCGTTATTACCCTTGTTTCCACCCTTCAGCTGTGGGCAATCCTTCTTGTAGTGACCCTCCTTACCACACTCATAGCAACCTCTAGTCACTCCGCCCTGGCGTTGTTGTTGGGGTTGTTGTTGTGTCATCAGTTCACCCCTGCAGTCTTTAGCGGCGTGACCCATCTTTCCACACCTCTGACAACGGAGTCGATCACACGGGCCATGATGATGGAAGTTGCATCGGTTACACCTAGGATTCTTGCCCGCGTAACTGCTCGATCCCTGACCATAGTTGTTGTTGATGTTCTGGTCGTTGTTGGTAAAGCTTCTTGATGAGTCAAACTTTCTGGTCTGTTGTTGCTGAGTGTTACTGGAGCTTGAAGACCTGTTGTTGTTTCCATCCCATTTCCTTTTATGATCAGATGAACCAGAAGCAGCGCCACGTTTAGGCAAGGTGCCCTGTGCCACTGCCTGGTCAGTGAGTTTGTGAGCCATCTGATAGCCTGCTGAATGGTGACAGGATCAGCAGCCATAACACTATCTTGGATTTGAGGAGCTAGACCATCAATGTACTTTTCAATCCGTTTGTAGGCCGGAGTCACCATCTGAGGACATAATGCAGCCAACTCATGCGAACGAGTCGTGTATTCCTCAATGTCAGAACCAATCATCTTTAAGTTCCAAAACTCTGCCTCTAGTTTCTGGACTTAACTCCTGGGGCAGTACTCTTCTTTCATCATAATCTTGAAGTCATCCCATGGCAAACCATTAGCAGCATCAAGCCCTAAGGTTTGGACTTGTGAGTTCCACCACGTCAGAGCTGGTCCTTCTAATGTGCCGGAGGCGTACTTGACACGACTTCCAGCGGGACAGTTGCACATGGCGAACACTGACTCGAGCTTCTCCAGCTAGCGAAGCAGTGTGACAGCACCCTCAGAACCGCTGAAGGAGTGAGGCTTGCAATCCATAAACGTCTTGAAGGTACAGACTGTTGGACCTCCTTGATTCAGGTTCTGGTCGTTCTGGTCCTGATTGCGGGCCTGTTCATAGGCTGCAAGCGCATCAGCCACACGCTCATTGATGATAGCATTCAACTCGGCTTGAGTCAGGGTGATATTTCCTCGTCCACCCGAGCGTCCATCTCTTCTTCCAGATATGATTTCTTCAATTCACAACACATATTAATCAATAACCGGATAATAATTATTGACAATAATAAATTGTGTCATGCTAGTAAGAACGAAGGGTTTGTTTGCATATCGATAGAGAGGCTTTATGAGGATCCGAGGCCTCATGTTTCCAGGTATGGAATTGAGAATTTGTACTGATCATAACCGTTATCACCCAATAGAGTTGCCAGAATTCTCATGCAGGACAAATTACAATTTCGTGTGCACCCGTGATTCTAATTTGCTTTGCATGGTCACACATGGTTCCTCCTATTCGAGATAACATACCTTGTCCAGTACCGAGTGTTATCAGTGATAGAAGTATCAGAGATATATTTGTTATACCAAGGGTCAATTAACTAAGGTTGTACAAGAGATTCAGTTATGATAACAGCGGGGAATCAAGACAATTTGGCCTTTTTCCCTTCAAAGTTCTAGGTGTTTGAATGTCTAAGTCCGATTCTCTGATAGACTTGAATATCTTAGTTGTCCCTCGTTTACTGCTTGGACTAGTGTAAAAGATAGGATATGTTGGGTATGGTATCATGTGTGAGAGAGTTGGAAGAGTGAGGTGTTGTTCTTTTTGTTTGTCATCGTTAAGCTTGTCGGGTGTGTTAGGAAAGAGTTTCGTGTTCCAATCGTGGAAATGTTTGGTTCAATTCATTGTTGCTTCCACTCCGAGAGTGAAGGATCAAGTGTAAGCGTTGGTAGTGAGCGAGCGGGATTCTCCGCCCCTCTATCAGTCGGTAATGACACACGTGTCATACCGATAATGTTATGTTTGCTCAGCAATATAATGCTAGTATGCCAGAAGGTCGTTCGTATAACAGTTGTAATCATGTAAAAGTGTCTGTGCCATACTAGTGTTGTGTCTAAGGCTATAGTCTAGATGCAATGCAATCCTAGTTCTCTATAACCTGTGGCTCTGATACCAATCTGTCACATCCTCAATTTCCACGAACGGGGTTTTACCGTTAGGCGTGTGACATACCAGGATCTCAGACACAGTTATATCGAACGACATTATATGAATTCAAATAAACATATGACTTCATTCAAAAGAACATAAACAAAGTTTACAATAGTGCGGAAGCGTGTACATAATTTGTAAACCCATTACATGACAGTTACAGGAGCCAAGTGTAGACAAAATGTTCAATGCAGAAAATAAAGTAGATGAATGCATGTCCTGAGTGCGTTTCCTGTAGCGTGCATCATGAGCTTATGCGTTCCTGTGACCTGAGAAAACATGCTAAAATGTGTCAACATAAAGTTGGTGAGTCCACAGGTATAATCAACAAGAAATGTGTTCGTAAGCGTTTCAATGGTTTAGTATATAGAGCATATCGTTAGGTAGCTAGCCTATGTTCATGTTACTTAGCGTTTCGAACCGAAGCTGACTGTTTGCGTCCTATATGTTTGTTGTATCCCCGTCACGTCTCACCAGACAGTGACAAATGTTAGGCCAATTTTGCAACCGTTTGACCTCCAATCAAGCTAGCGCGACTAGCCCGGGCGGGGTTTGTCAGACCCAGTAGTACTACTCAGAATTACCTCGCTAATCTCATTACTAATGGTTCGAGAGTGTCAGGACTGTTATGTGTGTTTGCACTAACGTAACAAGCGATATCAATAATACTACAACCATTTATGTAAATCTGTTTGCATGTTTTCTCCCCCAAAAAGGAAAGAGAGTAAAATAGGGGCCGTGAAACTCACTGTTGATGTAGCAAGTATGTAGGATGAAAGTCTCCCAAGTGTTGTTTACGATGAGCTGTCAAACACCTATTGACAGTTATGTTCAGTGTTAATGTTATGTTTAGCGTTAATAGAATGTTCAGTCGGGTCGGGTCGCATTGGTTCGGTCGTGGGTGACACACACAAGCAGGCATACACGCATCAGACTCTATGTAGATTCCCAAATGGGTTGTTGATATTTGTAAACGGTTAGGTTATTTTATGTTGAAAAGTATGTGCTTATTGATTGCGTTGACTTTAATCTTTGTGGTCAAGAAATGACACTTTATTGATGTTAACTTATCATCGCATGATAGACACATCGCACACCAGAAGAATTCACTCACAACGACTCCAATCGCATAACAAGGCTAGACGCATGACTGGACACTTCATTCGCACGAATGGGCCTTCAATCGTACGAATCAACTTCACTCGTACGATTGAACCCTCATTCGTGCAACTCAGCATTCAGTCGTACCACACATCATCCATTCGCACGACTCAACGCCCATTCGCACGAATGAACCTTCATTCGTACGAATGAACCTTCATTCGTGCGATTGGACCTTCAATCGTGCGATGCACAGTCGCACATATTCATCCGCTCGACTCAATCGCTCACACTCTCAATCGCATGCATTCATTCGTACGTCACGCACACACGCATGGACTCAGTCGTACGACTCACCCCAGTCGCACCACTCAGTCGCACGATGGACCCAGTCGCACGACTCAGTCGCATGACTGGCCCAGTCGCATGAATCAGTTGCATGACTGGCCCAGTCATGAACTGCAGCATATCGCGACTGCTGGATGGGCTGAACAGCCTTCGGCTGTTCCATGCTCGGTTTTCACACAATCAGGAATTCCAGAAACACTTTCCTAACATGTCTAAGTAAAATGCACATGCTGATTGACCTCACACACACCCCCACAACCACATGCATTCGGGTTGAACCCGAACACCCGAATCCTAGGTTTGCAGCAGGGAAACGAGCAACAAAATGGATGACCAAGGTCGCCTACCTGTTAGGAACGTGCTATCTCAGCTGTAGCGTGGTTTAGCCGGCAAAAACGGGCTCAAACGAGGCGGTTCGTGGTGCTAGTAGGTGGTAGAAAGGTGTAGAGGAAGAAAGTGAAAAGGATGGAAGAATTTGGGAGTAAAATGAAAATAAGGGCTGGTAAGGGGTTTATATACCCAGCCCTAGTTTGGCAATTTGTCACGTTTAGTCCTCGCACTTAGCCTCTGAGTTCCCGACTTTGTTTCAATTGATAACGACGTAGATGGGCGAGCTATGTTAATTAAGAGGATTCCTTAAGTAATCCCGTTTATGTGAATCCTCTACAAACACCCGTGTTAGTATTTTATCATAATTTATTTAACGATGTCGGTGGCGGTGCCAGTATCGGGTAATAACGAGAATGTAACAATGATAATGACATGGTTTGAATAGTGTTAACCTGAAATTACGAGGTGTCACACCACCCCTAGCATGAGAAGAGGTGAAGAAACTCATGATAGATGAGTTTTGCCCTCCTCATGAGATGCAAAGTCTTGAAGATGAAATCTGGAACCTCAAACGAATCGGAGGTAACAACTTGACTTTACGTACCTTACTTGGTTAATTCCACCAAACAAGCCATAACCAAGTACATAAAAGATTATTCGTGCTTAGCCGCTTTATCCGATAACCAAGTAAAAGATAGCTCTTTATCTCTTAAAGGCTCCTCCAAAACCACTCATCAACCTATCTTCAAAACACCCACTGAACCTAAAGACACAAAAACCCCCATCCAAAAACACTCATCACGGCAAGAAATGCAAGTTTTAAAGCCGAAACTACCATGACAACACCACCAACCCAATCTCTTATCAACCCAAACCAAGAACTACCTAATAAAAGCCTACATCGGTACGTTTCCCAAATGGGTCAAATGCTAATACCACCATCCACCCACCTCTCCGTGTCGTCAATGCATAACGTGCAACTGTTATCCGGTGACCGTGATGGTAAGAAGCTAGTGGTATCCGGTGAACGATCGGGAAAAAAATAACATCATCTCAATAGAAAATTCATGAAAATGTTTAAGAAAAGGATACATTTATGTTCTTGGGTATGCCATTAACACTATGGAGAAACAAAAGACTGGAGACATATCTAAGAGTACTTTAGGAAATGGTACAATCAATATAACTTCCAGGTAACGCTATTCAAATTGATCATGGCACCTAATGTATCCATGGATCCACGAGCTGAGTTCATAAGCCTTATGTAGATAAATTTTGATCCTCTGGTATGATGACATTTGGTATAATGTAAAGATAGAAAAGATCACAAGGAATGTCTCAGAGCAATTATTAAATTACTTAAGAAAGAAACTTTATGCAAAAACTTGTACAAACTTTGAGATATGAGAAGTTTAATCCTTAGGTTATATGATCAACACCGAAGGCATACAAATAGAACTACTAAGAACAAGCAATTAAGAAATGAGAAACACTATAGAATCCTATAGAATTTTGAAGATTTCTAGGATTTGAAGGATCTATCCCACATCACTTGAGAATAGAAAACATAAGAAAGGATGAGTTCTGTAAATGGATTGCATACTTACCTTAGTATAGTCAATGCATGATCATAAGTGCTCGTAGGATGGTTAGGATCTGACAGGATCTCAGCCTCTAGTTTGATCAATTAGGTTGTATTCGTAGCGGATTTAGCACGAGAATTAGCAATTACAGCAAGAACACATATGATTTTGCATGTAACAGTACAAATATAGAGAGAGAGAACAATTCTGCCAAAAAGGTATTTTCTATTACTCACACGTTTCGGCACAAATACAACTAGGTCATCTTCCTTTTATAGGAAGAATGACCTAGGCTGATGTCACTTGATAGTGACATCAAACCGTTATTAACAAACTACTGAAAGAACACTAAACTACTGAAGATGTCAAACAGCTGACATCTTCTTACAAAATGCTAAGTGTTCTAACTTATTACAAACTACTGAAGAAACAAGAAACTACTGAAAGTTACAACGACTGAAGAACAAAATCTTCAGTCATTTACAACTACTGAACTATAACAGCTGAAGAATAAACTATTCAGCTGTTGTACAAACTACTGAAAAGAGAAAATACAAACTACTAAAAGAGAAAAACCATCACAACAACTTAAGACAAATTCTTCAGCTGTTGTGACAAACTCTGAAGCTTCAGCACTTGGTCTTCAGACTTTGATCTTCAGATGTTTCATCAGCTGATGACTTCAGTCGTTGTCATCAGCTGATGTATTCAGTCTTTGTCTTCAGACTTTGTGCATCAGTTGTTGATCTTCAATTCTTCAGTTCTTCAAGTATTGATCTTCAGCACTTGAGTCTTTAGTACTTGAAGTCTTTAGTACTTGTATTCTTCAATACTTCAGACTTCAGTACTTGTCTTCAGTACTTGGGATCTTCAGCTGTTGTTCTTCAGATCTTTGATCTTCAGCTGTTGAGTCTTTAGTCTTTGTCAAACTGCTGATGAAGCCTTCAGCAGTTGTTGTGATGTCATGTGGGACTTAGAGGTTTTCCTGATCTTGGCTCATTGGTTCTTTTGGTCCATCAAACTCCCCCTGAACCAATACAGCCAAAACCTCTAAGTGATTTATTGTCCTACTTATTGTTGGCAGAAATGTTGGTCTATTTCCTTCTGGATCAGATCAGAAGTTGAACCAATTGAGCACTGGCCTGGGAAGAGGTCTCTAAAGTTTGGTTGGCATAGTATGGATGGGAACCCTATCTTGGGGAACTGGACACAGGGCTGTTGTCCCATCTATGAGACCTACTCCTCATGTATGATCCTGTAGGATTCTCGGGTGTAGGCTCTGAGGAATGTAATTTGTTCTTCCATGGATAGGTCCTCAGCCTCACCTTCAAATAATCGTTCACGGCCATACAGCTCCGAGGCAAACTTGGCCTGTTTGCCATTCTTGAGCTCAACTGTTGTGATCTGTCTATAAGCAAACTCATCAGGATGTTTGCCTTCTAGTAACAGATTGAGCTCATCCTTTCGGAAGTTCTCAAGCCTCTTGTAGACTAACCCTTTCTTGACCACCCTGTTCTCCAACATCTTTTGGGGTTTCTAGTTAGTCTTATAGGCTGTCTTGAACTTCTCAACAATCTCCCAGGGTGAAACTACAAGGACTACAGTGATCACTTCATCTACAATCCTTTTTACCTGGCCCTTGTATCTCACTGGTATATCTATCTTTTTAATTCGGTGAGCCACCCTGGGATCAGGCCAAGTCATCACCTTGTCCTTTTGGTATTGAAATGTGTTGCCAAAGGTGAAGAGTCTCAGAGCTTCCTTCTTCATACTTATGATAGATAAAGAAGCAGCATAAGCTTAGTCTATAGATTTCAGCATTTGAGCATCATGAAGCCTCTGCTGCTCTTCTTCTTCTAACTTAATCCTCACAACATCCATCTGTGAGGTGGGAGTGATGGGTTTAGGATTGGCTTTTGGTAAAGATATGACTGCAAAAAGAGGCAGCTTATCTTCCTCATCCTCCTCTAATTCTTCTTCTTGTAGCCTTAACACCCTTCTCTTCTTCTGCAAAGGTGTATCATCAGCAATGGGTTTTGATGGTGAGGGGGTTGGTTTTGTGGGTTGTGTTTGGGTTGTTGGTGTGGGAGATTGGGCAGGCTTTGCTAGCAATCTAGAGATGAGGGAAGGTTTAGTTGTTTGGCTAACAAAGTCCTGTTCCCAGCACCTGCTTCTGACAGGGCTTCTACGACCAGTCCCTTGGTAAATTCACTAGCCGAACAGGTCTTGGTGGCTATAGCCAAGATTCTGTCCCTGGTCCATGACCTCACATCTAGGACTGGTCTCCCCAGATACTTTGAAATAAACCTAGTTATAGCCTCGAGTCTCTTTCTCTCCTCTTGGCTATAACTGGTCCATCGGTATTCAACTTCCTTCATCTCCAACTTCCTAATTTCCTGATCTAGCATGGCAGTGTCCGTGTCAAAGGCTTGCCTGAACAACTGATCAATGATAGAGTCCATTGATCGGCTATGCTCAGCATCAGCCTCCTTGACCAGGACTGCTAAATCAGTCTCTTTCACCTTCTCTCCCTCTTCTCTCCTTTCTTTTTTTGTAAGTGACACTGAAATCTTTTTGGATTTCAGCCACTTTGATCTGTTCAGCTCTCTCCTCCCTCTCCTTCTCCTTCCCCTTCACCTTCTAATCTCCTCAACCACATCCCTCTCGTTTTCCCCCTCTTCCCACTTCTTGCTCCTCCTCTACCCTCTTCCTCTTGGCTTTCACTGATGTCTCCCCCTTTTGGGTGCATTGGTTAGGGTCTTGACTATCAGGTTAGGTGCTTTAGCCAGCAGCTTCTGCCACCCCTCCAAGCAAGGCTGAATAAGGGAAGCCTCTCATCAAGGGTTTTCATCATAATGTCTGTGATTATTGTGTGATGAGAGGCAGGGAATTTTGAAGGATAGCAACTAATTGCTTAGGAGGATTCTGTTCCTGAGAACTAATGCCAGAAGCAGAGGTAGGTGGCTGAGTTTGTGGGAGTGGCTGAGTATATGTGAGAGCTTCAGGTGAAGGTGCCATCTGTGGGTGTATGGTGACAGATGGACTTACTCCTTGAGACATTTTGGCGAGCAATTCTTTGAGTCTGCTCACCTCATCCTCAAGGATTGTGTTTTGAGCAACTACATCGTAGAAGAATCTCAGGTCATCATCAGTTTGCACTGAATCACCTGACCTCCTGACTATGTCAGGATGTACATGCACTGAGTGTGGCTCAGTAGTTGCATGTGCCCCTTTGCCTTGGTTCTGGGGACTTCCAGCCTCCGGATTGGATCCATCATCGGCAGTTGCCTCTGGTGAGGTCTTATTGATGGTACCAGCTTCTTCCTGCTCATATGCTGATGCAGGGGAAGTGGCAGCCTCACCAGATTGTCTTATCTCCCTGGCCACACTAGGAGATGAGACATGTGATTCTCGGTGTTGGGGGCTCCCATCAACACTTGTTTCCACCCTCTCTATGGTTGGAGATATCCCAGTTGTAATTGGTGCCTGGGGAGAGGGTGGAGTGTTGAGATGGGTCAACACTTTTGCAATTATGAGAGTAGGGCTTTGAGGGGCGGTTGCAGTGGGAGATGGGCTAGAAGCAGATTGCACATGGGGAAGAATGTGCTCTTCAATGACAACTTCCTCAATTGAGAAAAGTTCCAGATGTGTGGCAGCCCCTGAAATGGTTGCATCAGGCTCCTGTAAAGAGGATACCTGTGCGGTTGTGGTAGGTGAGTCGTGGTGACTGCTGGGAGAATCTGGCCTGCAGTCACTTCCTGCGTTTGTGTTACAGGGGCATCCTTAGGGGACTCATCTCCCTGAGTAGCCTTTTTGGTTTTCTATTTGGGTTTGGGCTTGGTGGGGACTTTAGACTTGGAGGTGGAGGCTGTGGGTTCCAGCTGCGTGAGTTTTCGCAGCTTGGCAGCCTTTTGAGTGTCTGGTCGCTGTTGTGCCTGGAGTATACCTCAGCTAATACAGCCATGGTAGGGACTCCAATGCCAACTAGTCCCTCAGCATTAAGCTGGCTCTATATCATGGCCATAATAAACCGTGGATATAAAATCCAATGGTTAGCAAAAGGTTTAGCAGCCATGTCCTTGAGTTCCATAAAAATTATTTCATTTAAATTTAATGGCTGTTTCTCAAAGATAGAGTACAATACCTGTTGCCACCTTGTGGACGTCTGGTCCCATGAGGATGTCTTCGGGGCCAGACAAACATTCACCATGTGAAAGATAAGTCGTTGTGGATCAGGAAAATGTTTCTTCAGCAAGGTGGAGGCAGAGAGGTCACCCTGATAATCATGAGCAGTGAAAGAGAGATCAAGGGTGCCTTTGGGGTAGGCAGTTGGGAAGGTGGCATCCTCCAGCTTTAGGGTTTGTCAGATGATAGCTGGAGTGATGACCACTGGGTTGTTGTTCACGGACGACCGGAGAGAGATCTCGCCGTCGTTCTCTCCAGTTTGAACGGTGATGTTCGTCCAGAACTCTGATAGGGAATCGGCATGAATGATCGGATTTAATAGGAAGGTCGTTTGGTATGGTGAGTCGGTCATCAGATCAATGGCATTGTGAAATTTTGACCAGAAGGGCGGTTAGTAAGGTATGCGACACAGTTGTGTCGAGGTTTGAGTGCATGGTCGCCATTAATGGTGTATAGGAAGTTTCATAGGTTTTTGAAAGTTAGGTCAAGTGAGAATGAAAAACTCTGAAGGTTGGGTTGGTATTTATAGGCTAAAAGAAAACTACTGAAGGTTGTGGTGTTAGTCATCAGTTGTTAAAACTACTGATGACGTGGTTTTAACCTTCAGTGGTTGTAACATCTGAGGACTTGGTGTTAGTCTTCAGTAGTTGAAACTACTGAGACCTTGGTTTTGTCCTTCAGATGTTTTAAACAGCTGAAGACTTGTTGTTAGTCTTCAGTAGTTATAAACTACTGAAGACATGGTTTTCATCTTCAGACGTTGTAACAACTGAAGACTTGGTGTTAGTCTTCAGTAGTTGTAAACTACTGACATCAGTAGTTATGAACTACTGAAGACATGGTTTTGCTTCAGTTGTTGTAAACAACTGAGGACTTGGTGTTAGTCATCAGTAGTGAAACTACTAAAGACATGGTTTTGTCCTTCAGTTGTTTGGGTGTGAAACAGCAGATGTAGGTATCAGCTGAAGAGTAAAGTTACTCATCAGCTGTTTCCATCAATTCAGTTGTTTCATTCTGACCTCCACATTTACTCATCAGCTCTTTGGCTGACTTTCAGATGTTTCATTGACCCTTCAGCTCTTATGAATATTTTATTCCTCAGCTCTTGTGATCAGATGTTCATAAGTGCTGATGAAATAAATTATTCTTCAGAGCTGGTGAACAAATTTTGTTTTCAGTACTTATGTGTAAGATTACACATCAGTACTTGTGAACAGAATTTGTTCTTTAGTACTTATTTGTTTGAAAATTATACATCAGTAGTTATAACCACATCAGTAGTTATAACTACATCAGTTGTTTTCAACAAATAATGTAATTCAGTACTTTGAAGCATTTTAGCCTTCAGTAGTTGTGAAAATGCTGAAGACTAAATTACTCATCAGTACTTATATTTGACTATTAGTATGCAAATCCAAGAGTTGGTTCTGAAGCCAGAGTACCTGGGATGTACAACTTGCAGTAGCAATGTACTCAGCTTCAACAGTGGATGTAGCAATTAATGTTTGTTTCTTACTCTGCCAAGAAACTAAACAATTGCCTAGGAATTGGCAACCACCAGAAGTGGATTTTCTGGTGACTTTGCATCCTGCATAGTCACTATCAGAGAAAGCAACTAATTTGCAAGAATGCCCAGTTGAATACCAAAGATCTAGTGATTGGGTACCCTGCAGATATCTAAAGATCCTTTTGACTGCAATCAAATGGGATTCTTTAGGTGCAGCCTAAAATCTAGCACAGGCACATGTTGCAAACATGATGTCTGGTCTAGAAGTTGTAAGATACATCAAGGACCCAATCATACATCTGTAAAGGGTTTCATCAACTGCTTTACCTTTCTGATCTACATCCAGTTGTGTGATGCTGCTCATGGGAGTAGAACAGGGCTTACAGTTTTGTAAATCAAACTTATTCAACAACTCTTTGGTGTATTTGGACTGATGAATAAAGATACCATCATCCCTTTGTTTGATTTGCAAACCTAGAAAGAACTGTAATTCTCCCATAGCACTCATTTCAAACTTTTGCTTCATGAGCTTTGTGAATTTATCACACAACTGTGGATCAGAGGATGCGAAAATTATGTCATCTACATAAATTTGAACAAGGAGCTTATGCTGTCCCATAGTCTTGATGAATAAAGTTTTATCAATGGTGCCTCTAGCGAATTTATTTTTTAGAAGAAAAGTTGATAGTGTCTCATACCAGGCTCTAGGAGCTTGTTTCAGCCCATAAAGAGCCTTATCAAGCTTATACACCCAATCAGGATGTTTATTGTCCTCAAAGCCTGGTGGTGACACATATAAACTTCCACCTTTATTTTACCATATAAGAAGGCACTTTTGACATCCATTTGATAAACCTTAAGACTATGAAAGGCAGCATAAGCTAAGAACCATCTAATTGCCTCCAGTCTGGCTACAGGGGCAAAGGTTTCATCATAATCGATGCCTTCCTCTTGTGCAAACCCCTGGACAACCAGCCTGGCCTTGTTCTTAACTATTGGCCCTTTTCATCTGTTTTGTTCCTGAATACCCATTTAGCGCCTATAGCACACTTACCTTGGGGTAAAGGAACAAGCTCCCACACTTGCTGTTTCTTGAACTGAAAAAGTTCAAGCTGCATTGCTTCAACCCATCCATTGTCTCTTAAAGCAACATGATAGTTCTTTGGCTCTTGCTGACTGATGAAGAGAGCATAGAAGCAGAAGTTGGACAATTGACTCCTGGTTGAAACTCCAGCATTGATATCACCAATGATTTGAGACATTGGGTGATTCTTCAGCTCATTATATACTATAAGATCTGTGCAAGTGTTTGTAGGACCTTCAGCAGCAGCAGATGTTGATGGAGATTCTTGAAACCATGTAGGAGATGGCAGCTCAAATGAAGTAGAGCAAGCAGAAATCTCATCAGCATTTGTTGTGGATGGAGCTGCTGAAGCTATAGGAGCATCAGGTTTAGTGAACTCAGGCAGGTTGTCACTAAACCTGAAAAGGTGAGTACTGGCTACATCATCATCAGTACCACCAGGTAGAGAACTGTTGACAGGCACAACAGCTGGAGGTTGATAAGGAAATATTGCAGTATGTCCAGATCAAACAACTCCACAGGGTTTTGTGGAATCTTGTCCTTTGGAGATTCATTGAACTTGACATGCAGAGTTTCTTCAACCATCTTTATCCTACAGTTGAAGACTCTGTATGCCTTGCAAGTTGATGAATAACCAACAAAATACCCTGCATCCACCTTACTAGCAAACTTCTGGAGTGGATTGCTAGTGTTGAGAATGAAACATGGACACCCAAAGGCTCTAAAGAAGGAAATCAAAGGGGCCAAATGATGAAGTACTTCATAGGGAGTCTTCATCAACCTTTGATTCACTAAGGCTCTATTCTGCACATAGCAAGCTATGTTGACAGCTTCAGCCCAAAAGGTCAGTGGCAACCCTAAGTCAGCCAGTATTGACCTTGCAGCTTCAATGAGAATCCTTTTCTTTCTCTCAACCACTCCATTTTGTTCAGGAGTTCTTGGAATACTAAACTGCCTTTTAATTCCCTTAGACAGGTAGAAGTCATCAAGTGTGTGGTTTCTAAACTCTGTTCCATTGTCACTCCTCACACACTTGACCTGCAGGGAATATTGCTTCTCCCACAAATAACACAAAGTTCATAATAGCCTTGGCAGCTTCATCCTTGGAGTGCAAGAAGAAAGTCCATACAAACCTGGAGTAATCATCCACAATTACCTGGCAGTATTTCTTCTTTGCCATGCTCATCACTCTGACAGGACCAAAGAGATCCATGTGCAGGAGTTGTAAGCAGGTAGTGGACTTTGGTTCTTCTATTGAAGGGAATGAAACTCTATGTTGTTTTCCCTTTAAGCAAGCAGTGCAGTTGTCTTCACACTTGAACTCCTTCAAAGGCAATCCTCTTACTAAACCATGGCTTATCAGCTGATTCATGTTCTTGAGATTAACATGCCCCAGCCTTCTATGCCATAGAGTAGACTCTTAAGGAGAGGCCTTGGAGAATAGGCAAGGGTGGCCTTTTAGATCTATTTTCTTGGATAGATCTAAGGCATATACTCTTCCCGTCCTGTTGGCCTTCAGGAGAGTATATTCATCCAACACCTTGTCAATCAAACTCAGAACTTTGGATGACAGAATCCGATAGTTCTGGCTTGTGAAAAGGGCAACATGGCCTTTATCACACATTTGACTGACACTCAAGAGATTGTACTTGAGATTCTCCACATGGTTAACATCATCAAACCTTATTTCCCCATTGGAAACAAAGCCTTTTCCGATGATGTAACCCTTTGCATCATTGCCAAAGGAGACAAATCCCTTCTTTCCTTGAGAGTAGTCATTAAGAAGGGAGCTGCTTCCTGTCATGTGCATAGATCTTCCACTGTCTACATACCAGATGCTTCTTTGGCATGTTGAAGAACCCTGCAATCATCATAACAAGTTAGTTAGGTTTAAAGACCCAAACCTTTTTGGTTTTGGGTCTGTTTTCATCAACAGATGCAACACTAACTGGTTTGTTATGTGTGACAGTCTGAGGTGAAGAAGATGGTACAGAGGAGGAATCCTTTGGCTTGGATTTCCTCTTATGTGGTTTCAACACAGGAGCATCTAATTGGTTGACTCTTCCCATTAGGTGCTGAACCATCATTACAAGTTATGTCTGACTGTGTGATAGAGCTTTCAGCTCTTCAGACACATTAGTGCTTGCTGGTGATGGATTCCTGTGTTGCACCATTTTCTTTTGAGCAACCTCAGTTGTTGCCTGAGTAACCCCTACCTTCTTTTGGATTTGCTTTTGGGCTTAGGGGTTTCAGTTTTGGATGTTGCTAGTACAAACTTGGTCTCAAATTCATTTTTCATTTTATTCATCTCCTCTTTAATTTTCTCCTTTTGTTTGAGTTTGGAACCCCTTTTGTACCAACAATCATGAGTAAGATGATTGAACAAGCCACATATTTCACATGGCTTCTTCTTCATCTAATGTTGATCATCAACTAAAGAAGATGAAACTGCTGAAGACTTGTTCTTCGGTTGTTTGCTGACAGTACTTGCAGTTTTCTTCCTTGCAGTACCTGCTTTCCTGACATCCTCTTTAGTTGTCTTCAAACCCTTTCTACTGATAGTTTTCTTCTCTTCAGTGTTGAAAGTAGTTGAGGTTTGAACTTCAGGTGTTATCACTTGCTCTCCAGTACTTTCAGTACTTCTAGAGACAACACCTGAGTTGATCAACTTGCTTACCATGTGACAGTCAGCATTTGAACCATCAGTTGTTGTAGCTTCAGCTGATTGGTTTTGAGTTAATGCTGACTTCTATCTAAAATGCTGCTCACAATGAAGCAGATTGCTTACTAAGAAGCATTTCAAAACCCTTGCAGGATTGCACCCATCGATCACACTCTACTTGGGTGGTTGCAAGAGTTTCCTTGAGGTCTCTGTACTTCTCTAGAAGTACATCTTCCCTAGCCTTATCATCTTTTATTTGGCATTTAAGCTTATAAACCTCATCATTTTTATCATTAAGTGCAGCCTCAAATTCAGCTTTCTTTTTGGAAATGGTTTGCTCTAGCTCAAGGTTTTTATCAATTAAAGCTACATTTGCTTCTCTAATAGAAGCAAATGCTGCTATGCATGAATCAGAACAAAAGCTTGGCTTTAGCCTCAGAGGATACATGTGATGAAGCATTGATGATGACCCATCAGCAGACTCAAAGGCCATTAGAGCAAGATTCCCAAATGGATGATCACCACCATGTTGACCAGCACCTTGGAATAGTTGTTCCTGACCAGATAGATCATCTGGTAGACTACTCCAGTCAACAACTCCTGGGGTGAAGAAGCTGTGTTGTTGAGGTTGGGTTTGATGATGAGATTGGGAAGATTAAGGCTCAAGGAGAGCATGTGGTGGTTGAGCAGAATGTGCTTGAGCTTGACTGGGCTGAGGCACATAGTAGCAGGGGTATGGGTATGGCATATGACCCTGAGGCACAAAGTAAGCAGGTGATGGCTGTGCTGATGATGGATGACCCTGAGAACTGGAATGCTGCCCTTTATTCTGTGAGCTATTACCAGGAAAAGTCACAAAGGGTGCAGAGGTGTTAGATCCAGATGATCTACACTCTCTAGCAAAGTGTCCAAGCCTGTGGCACTTGTGACACCTCAGCTTGCTCTTGTCAAAACCAACCTTGGTTTTGCCTGAGAGACCAGGAAATTTCCTGCCAATTCTCTTGTAGAACTTTAGAGATCGAATATTTATCATAGCCATCTGACTCAAAATATCCATCTCTTCCAGATCATCATCTGGAATGCCCTTCAAGTCCTCCATCAGGAAACACAGGTTATCACTGCTACCCCCTGAACCACTATCAACACCAACAAAAGCATGTTCAGAGTTGGTAGAGAAATCAATATGCTCATTATAGGCACTCTCAGATGCAGCATATTCCGACTCCTGACCTATCAAGGCAGCATTACCAGTGACAAAGTCATCAGTGAGCTTGCCAGAGGTGGACAACTTCCTCTTTTGCTCTATCTCTCTCTCAAATGTGAGCAGTTTCCCATGAAGTTGGGTGAGAGATAGAGTATCCAGATTTGCACTGGAGCGTAGGACAATGGTATAAGTGTCCCATCTCTCAGGCGGTGATCTGAGGAATCTGTTGTTCATCTGGCTATTAGAGTACTCTTGTTTGACCATCTTCAACTCAGAGATCAAACATGAGAACCGCTCATACTTTTGAGTCAGAGTCTCACCCTTCCAATGAGAGAATGTCTCATATTGTTAGGCGAGGATTTCCCTTGTGTTTGCTAAGACCTCATCGGTTCCTCCGAATTGTTCCTTCAGAGCAACCCAGAGATCATGAGCAGTCTCATGATGCATCAGACCAGCATAGATTTCATTAGGCAGTGCCATGGCCAGAATTCCATGGGCTTTTGCATCAATCTCGAACAGCTTGAGATCTTCGTCCGAGTATTGATCGGGTTTCTTCGCAACCCTCTCATTAGACTCAGGGACGCTCACCATCGGCTTGTATGGCCCATGCACCACTGACTTCCAACAACCAGCACTGTTGATAGACAAGTGGTGAAGCATACGGCGTTGCCAGATGTTATACTCAATCCTCACCAGCATCGGAGGCTTGGTTGAGGAACCAGTATTGTGAGGATCGTTCTTTGTTGTTGCCATCTTAGATTTCAGTCAAAATCAAGTTAAACAAAACAAATGTAGCTCAAAACCACGAGAACCTCAAGTTTAACGGCCAGAAACAGCAGAATCTCAATCTCTATAGCTAATTCTTGCAAATTGCTAATTCGATCAAATGTAGAGATCAAAGAGCAGTTTCAATGATCAATAGTGAAATCGATCAATGATTAACCTGCTCTGATACCATTTGACAAGATCTCAGCCTCTAGTTTGATCAATTAGGTTGTATTCGCAGTGGATTTAGCACGAGAATTAGCAATTACAGCAAGAACACATATGATTTTGCATGTAACAGTACAAATATAGAAAGAGAGAACAATTCTGCCAAAAAGGTATTTTCTATTACTCACACGTTTCGGCACAAATACAATTAGGTCATCTTCCTTTTATAGGAAGAATGACGTAGGCTGATGTCACTTGATAGTGACATCAAACCGTTATTAACAAACTACTGAAAGAACACGAAACTACTGAAGATGTCAAACAGCTGACATCTTCTTACAAAATGCTAAGTGTTCTAACTTATTACAAACTACTGAAGAAACAAGAAACTACTGAAAGTTACAACGACTGAAGAACAAAATCTTCAGTCGTTTACAACTACTGAACTATAACAGCTGAAGAATAAACTATTCAGCTGTTGTACAAACTACTGAAAAGAGAAAATACAAACTACTAAAAGAGAAAAACCATCACAACAACTTAAGACAAATTCTTCAGCTGTTGTGACAAACTCTGAAGCTTCAGCACTTGGTCTTCAGACTTTGATCTTCAGATGTTTCATCAGCTGATGACTTCAGTAGTTGTCATCAGCTGATGTATTCAGTCTTTGTCTTCAGACTTTGTGCATCAGTTGTTGATCTTCAATTCTTCAGTTCTTCAGCTGTTGATCTTCAGCACTTGAGTCTTCAGTACTTGAAGTCTTCAGTACTTGTATTCTTCAGTACTTCAGACTTCAGTACTTGTCTTCAGTACTGGGATCTTCAGCTATTGTTCTTCAGATCTTTGATCTTCAGCTGTTGAGTCTTTAGTCTTTGTCAAACTGCTGATGAAGCCTTCAGCAGTTGTTGTGATGTCATGTGGGACTTAGAGGTTTTCCTGATCTTGGCTCATTGGTTCTTTTGGTCCAAAAGGATCTATCCTGCATCATTAAGTTAAATAAAACCTTTAGCGTTCCTTGTTATATAAATAGGGAGGCCTAAGGTGAATTCACTATCATAGGTTTAGTAGTTAACCAACCTAGTTATACATATCACTAAATATAATAAAAATTATAGTTCTTCATCTTATCTATCTATACTACGATAGAGTTCTTTAGGGCAATTTGGTAATTTTCTAAAAGTTTAAGACGTTACAATCCCTTTAACATATATTACAAGTACATAAATCACAAATATCACAAAGCACCTTATATATGTACTTATCCCACATAAGTGGAGAGTTGTAAATGAAAAAAGAAATGAATGAGTTCTATAAATGGATTGTGCTTATCTTAGAATAGTCGATGTATGATCAAAAGTGCTCATGGAATGGTTGGGATCTATCCCACATCATCAAGTTCAACAAAACTTCTAGCATCTCGATCTTAAAAAATAGAGACCCGAGGTCAATTCACTATCATGGGTAATGTCGCAGAAGCCACTAGACACTTCCAGCTCGGTCGAATGTATAGTTGCGAGTATTTAATGTAGATGTACTTGAACATGATAAATTATAAAGAAGCTAATTTCTAAGAAATTATCTATAACGTATAATAAAAGAAATTATCTACACATGACATCTTACTAGCATATCCACCTAAGCACCACCTATACATTGTCACATGTCACTCCCTCTCTCACTCTTTTTACAATTTAATGAACTTTAATTCTTTAATAATTGTTTATTTCAGGAATCAAGTATTATTATATCAACTTAAGTGTTTAAATGATTTCATTAATTATATATATTAATATATATATATATATATATAGAATCAGGATCATTACAGAACTAATTTTTATTTTCAGAACTAAAAGAACCATTGATTTACATAAATATAAATGACGAACCATTGAGTTACATATATGTAGGTTAAGGTTGGTGATATTTAGTTGTTTTATATACATGTATGATATACACATATGTAAAACAGCTCAAGTATCATTAGACATAAGTTACATTTATGTAAATAAATGGTTCTTTGTTTCTGAAAATAAAACATGTTTCTGTAGTGATTCTAACCCTATATATATATATATATATATATGCAAATTAATTATGTTGACGATGTTACGACAATGTGCAAACGTTAAACAATTTAATCATTGTCAAGTTTTCATATTTTTGGCTATTTAAATTTATCAACATCTTTTAACAATTATGTCACAATGTCTGCTTATGTTATTATTTTTATGCTAATTTTTTACACCAACTATTAATTACATTTTCGAAAAATGATTTTCTACAAACACAATTATTTTTTAGGCGTTCATTATGTTTTAACATACTTTATTTCTGTAAACACAAGATAACCAAATGTTTTTATAATAAAGCCACATTAAGTATTTTTAAAAAATAAAAGTACTTAGAAACGGGACACATTAAAAACTTACTCAATTTCCGTAAATAATTAAATAAGTCACTCAATTCTCGTATATAAACATTAAAATTTCTATAAAAACTTCTTTATATAATAAAGGTCTGTCAATATTTGACTTGTATTAAATAGTTTACATTTTAAACTATCCCTAATTTTTATTTCTGTTATAATATAATCTATTTATTTGAAAACTATTAACTAATTTAAATTACAATTTACAATGGTTATTATATTTACAATTATTTATAAATGTTGGGTCAATATAAGGCTGGTGCAACTAAAACCACTTCACATAGTCAATTTTGATGCTACATTCAAAGGCTTTCGAAGTTAACTATGAGATCTTCCGAAGTCTGAAGACAACAGCTGAAGACAACAGCTGAAAACATCAGCTGAAGGCAACAGCTGAAGTCAACAGCTGAAGGCAATAGCTGAAGTCAACAGCTGAAGCCAACAGCTGAAGTCAACAGCTGAAGACAACAGCTGAAGTCAACAGCTGAAGACAATAGCTGAAGTCAACAGCTGATATTATCTTCCGAATACAAAGTCTGAAGAACACTTCCGAAGACAAAGTCTGAAGGAAAGAGCTGAAGACAAAGTCTGAAGAAAGAGCTGAAGACAAAGTCTGAAGAAAGAGCTGAAGACCATCTTCCGAACACAAAGTCTGAAGAAACCTTCCGAAGACAAAAGTCTGAAGAAAGAGCTGAACACAAAGTCTACTTCCGAAGACAAAGAAGATTCCAAGCCTCGGAAGAAGCAGTCTTCCGAAGTATAAGTGGCTTTGGAAGAAGTTATTCTTCTGAAGAAATTTATCCTTCGGAAGACATTGCTATGACCAGTAGACATAAGTATGGTCTCTGATAATCCGCTGCAGACCTCTGATACAGCATGGCATCTTCCTAAATAGCATGTTGTTGACCATACTTTATTCTACTGTTTACCTTTTTATGATATTAAATGTTACCAACTTTAGTTGGTGACAAAAGTTAAGTCAGGGACATGTCCTGACTACCAAATCTCAGGCAAAATGTCTGAGAAACCTTAACCTAGAGTCTTGTAGTATAGATATTTGGTTAGAGGTTTCCAGCTGTTATCAAAGTATATCCGGTTGTAGGTAGTATTATATATGCCTTCTCATTGTAACTCATTAGATAGAGATTGAGCCAAGAACTTGAGCTTGTAAGAGTCTTGTAATCCTTTGAGTTGAGAAGCAATATATAAAAGTACCTTGAAATTTACATTCTGTGTTTATTACTGCTTGTTACTTGTTATATTGTGATCAACTATTCCTAGATTCTTTCTGAGTGTCGTTCAAGGTGAGTTTGAGAGAAAAACCGATTGTTGAGTGACCAATACCGATCCTGCAATTGGTATCAGAGCTTCCAGGCTCTTGATTGTGAGATTTACCATCCAAATCAACCTGTTTTTCACTCCTCCCTACAAACCACTCACTCAAAAATGGCCGCTCTCACTAAGGCTGATATGGAAACCGGTACCATGACCAAGTCCCTACTGATCACCCCTGAAGACTTTGACACATGGTGCACAAAAATGGAAGGCTTCATCAAGTGTCAAGATTCAAGGATGTGGGACTCTATTGTTAATGGTCCTTTCATACCAAGCACTACTTCTGCTACTGGTAATCGCATCATTCAAAAGATTTTGATGATTACTCAGAAGAAGATAGGAAAAGACTAAAGCTAGATCAAAGGGCTATGACTTCTCTTCAGACTGCTCTTCCAAACTCCATCTAAAGAGGCTTCAAGAAGTGCAAGACAGCCAAAGATTTATAGGATGTATTGAAGCTTATGTATGAAGGATCTAAGGAAACCAAAGAGAACAAGAAGGATCTCTTAAAGCAACAGTTTGAGAACTTCACTTTCAAGGCTGGTGAGACCTTGACTCAATAATACTTCAGATATGTTGAGATAGTAGATACTCTGGTGGATATTGGAGTAACTCTTGAGAATAGAGACATAGTTAGGAAGTTCATGTCTTCCCTTCCTAAACTATGGACACACTATTGTGTTGTAATCAAGAGAACTTCGGACCTTAAGACTCTTTCTCTCACAGAGTTGTATGGTATCCTAAGTGCATTCCAGATGGAGATGAACATGCAGAACTCCTCTGGTAACTCCAATAACCAACTGAGTTCAGCCCTTCATGTGGTTGAAAGGGAAATCACAGAATCACAACATCAGTTGTTGTGTTACCCCGACAACTCACATAGTGGACCTACATTACTCTACCTGAGACTCCAAAGTCTCAAAAGGTTCAACACAACTCCTTTCAGGATAGTTGTGCCTTTGTCTCTGGAAGTGGACACTCTGGTGATTTTCAATATTGCTTTGATGATCTTGAGTGCTTCAGTCCAGATGATGTGGAGTATGTGGACATTGTCCAACAATGGCTCTTTTAACTTACAGAGCGAAGAAGTTCTTTAAGAGAACTGGAAGGCAATTCCCTCAAAACCCTGTCAACAGCAAGTTTGGGTTTGACAAGACCAAAGCAAAGTGTTACAACTGCAACCAACTTGGTCACTTTGCTAGGGAATGCAAGGATCCCAAGAACAACCCGGGAACCCCACAGGCCTCCACACATCCCTCAGCTTCAAAGCATAAAGAAAAGTCAACTGAAACAGCTGCAATAGCTCAAGAAGTTGACTGGAGCTTCATGGTACAGGATGTGACTCCCGCTCAAGCACTCATGGTCGGAACAGATGATAATCAGGTATATGAACATCTTTGTACTGCTACCTGTATTGCTAAAGTTAAACTCTATAAGGATTACAATATGGAAATCAGATCTGATGTTAAGTCTTTAAATATCTTAAAATCTAATTTTAAAAGAGCTGACTCTGACTATCAAAAGAAAATTGAGGAGTTAGAGAAAACTGTGTCTCTTTTAAAACATGAAAGACCAACTACAAGACTCAAATTAAAGATCTGATATCCAAACTGTCTGAAGTTCAAGCCCAGTTGTTCACTGCTGAGGCTCAGGCCAGGAAGCAAGCTATTGCTGAGCAAAACTTCCAAGCTATTCTTGCATCATCCTCTCATTCCAAAATGTTTTATCAAAACAAAGAAGGGTTGGAACCAAAATAGCTCCACCACACTCTTATGAGTCTATTAGACTACCTAGATATGGTACTGAAGAGCAAGAGGTTCCAACTGCTGACCCTTCCCCATTGGAACTAAAGAATGAGGCAAAAATAGTGGCCACCACAGGGGAGAAACGGGAAGATACACTCATCTCCACCTGTGAAGATCAAATCCTAACCACTAAGACAAGAAGAAGCAGAGCTAAAGCTGCTAGAAGAACTGCCAAGAAGGTTGCAAAGTCCAAACAAAAGATTGACCCAAAGCAAAAGGGTGTCTTCATCTCTGCTAGATTCCAAGTGGTAGGTACTTCTGATTCAGGAAAGGAGTGTAGTACCACACTCCTGTCCTACCAAAGGATCAGAAGTTGAAAGGAAAAGTTGCTGATGAAGAGAAAAAATCCAAGAAACAGCAACCTGCAAATTCCCAAAAGACTAACATTGCATGCATAATGTGTGGTCTGCATAACCACATGGCTAAAGATTGTTACTACAATCCAGCAAGCACACATTATGCAAATAATGTTAGAAAAGAAGTAGTCAGGGAAGGTTTCTCATTTGGACCCTTTCAAACGGTCCAAATGATGAAAAAAGGAAGTTGGTCTCGGAAGCCAAGTTGCCTTCGGAAGAAAGTACTTCTTCCGAAGGGAAAATGGCTTCGGAAGCCAAAGCTTCTAAGGTTCGGAAGAACAAGAAAGCTCCCTTGAAACCATCCCAGAAGAAGACTGCTTCGGAAGAAAATATGGTGAAGGCTTCTTCCGAAAAGAAAGAAGCTTCGGAAGAAGACCATGCTGCAAAAGCTTCAACAAGCTCATACTCGATGATCAACCAAGGGATGGATTGGAAGATCAAGAAGATACTGCAGCCCAAACCTCTTCTTCAACGACCTCTATTGAATCTCAATGCATATCTTTTGTTTCAATTATGTCATTATCTTTGGAAGAGCCCAAGACCAGCAAGGCTTGGGCTTCCAAACAAAACTAACCATCTCATCTTATGTGCAGGGACATCCATTTGACAAAACAACAATGTCTGGATTGTAGATAGTGGATGCTCCAGGCACATGACAGGGAACAGATCTCTCCTTCAATAATTCCAGAACTATAATGGAGGGCCTATCCAATTTGGAGGTGAGGCCGGAGGATATATTTCTGGCAGAGGAAGTATATCCAATGGTAGAATAAACATTGACAAAGTTCACTTTGTCAAACAGCTTGAACACAATCTGTTAAGTGTTTCTCAATTCTGTGATCAAAAGCATCAAATGCTTTTCACAGAACATGAGTGCATTATCCTCAGACCAGGGATGACAATTCCTCCGGAATTGGTGCTTCATGGATCTCCCAGGAAAGGGGATATGTACAAGCTAGATATGAACAATGCTTCTCCTATGGGTGAAGTATCATGCTTTCTTTCCAAAGCTGATAGTGATGAGTCAACACTATGGCATAAACGCATGTGTCATGTGAATTTTAAAATAATGAATAAATTGGCTAAAATAACTTGGTACATGGTTTGCCTAAAAAGGAATTTTTCTGCAAAGATAACTGTGTTGCATGCCTGAAAGGGAAACAACACAGATCATCTCATAAATCCAAATGTGTCAACTCCATCACTACTCCATTACACTTATTGCACATGGATCTCTTTGGTCCCACAAGTATAATGAGCATTGGAAGGAAATCATACTGCCTTGTGATTGTTGATAATTTTACAAGATTTACATGGGTATTATTTTTAAGAAGTAAAGATGAAACTGCTGAAACGTTAAAATCTTTTATTCTTAAAATAGAAAATCAAATTCATCACAAGGTTAAGATCATTAGAAGTGATCAAGGGACTGAGTTTAAGAACTTTGTTCTTGACTCATTCTGTGACTCAAAAGGGATTACCAGACAATATAGTGCTCCCAGAACTCCTCAACAAAACGGTGTTGCTGAGAGGAGGAACAGGACACTTATTGAGGCTGCTCGAACCATGTTAGCTGATTCAAAACTACCTCTAACATTCTGGGCAGAGGCAGTTAGCACTGCATGCTATGTGCAGAACAGGGTTCTTGTAGTTAAGCCCTATGGAAAAACCCCTTATGAGTTATGGAACAAGAGGCCACCGTTCATTGGCTTTCTAAGGTCCTTTGGCTGCACGTGTACCATACTTAACACAAAAGACAACTTAGCAAAGTTTGCTGAAAAGTCAGATGATGCTATCTTTGTTGGATACTCTTCTAGCTCCAAAGCTTATAGAGTATACACATCAAGAATCAACAATTTGAGGAGTCATCCAATATAGTTGTTAATGAGCACACTCCTTGTGTTAGGGGGAATGGACCTGATTATATCTTTGATTTAGAATTGTTTCCAAACTATTCTAAACCATCTTGTGAGAATGTTTCAGCTGCAACAGGTGCTCAAGGTAATGCTAATGCTGATGCTGATCAACTATTTAAGCTTCCCAGACCTCTTCCAAATTCTCTAAGAGCTGAAAGGCAACAAGCTTCAACCATTCACAGATCTGATAGTGTAACTATCTCCAGGAATAGTGAAGCTTCAACAAGTGAATCACCTGATGAACCCCAAAGCTCTTCAGGTGATCCATTACAACACCAGGTTGAAGGAAGTATTCTGAAGGAACAGGCAACTGTTAATACTACTTCACAGCCAACCATTGATGATGTTTCTCAATCATTCAATCAGTCCTCATTGAATGACTTTGAAACAACAGCTGGACAGAGTGATCCAGTTCCTGATCAGAATATGTCCAACCTGGACTTATCTCTGCAACTGGAAGTGATTCCTCGTCTTAGGATTCACAACACTCATCCACTGAGAACATCATAGGGAATGTCTCTGAGGGTGTGAGAACAAGAGGGCAAACTCATCATGGGAATGTCTGCTTGTACTCATGCTTCTTATCTCAGATAGAACCCAAGAAGGTGGAAGATGCCTTAAAGATAGTAGTTGGGTTGAATCGATGCAGGAGGAGCTGCTTCAATTTAGAAGACAAAAGGTCTGGAATCTATGCCCACTACCATCTGGTCAAGTACCCATAGGCACTAAATGGGTTTTCAAAAACAAGAAAGATGATAGAGGCTTGATTATCAAGAACAAGGCAAGATTAGTAGTTCAAGGATACACCCAAGAGGAAGGAATGATTATACTGATGTCTTTGCACTTGTTGCAAGACTTGAGGCAGTTAGGATCTTCCTTGCTTATGCTGCATCCAAGAACTTCATAGTGTACCAACTTGATGTCAAGTGTGCTTTTCTATATGGGGATATAGATAGGAAATCTATGTATGTCAACCTCCAGGATTTGAAGACCCACAGCACCCCAACTATGTGTGCAATTGGATAAAGCTCTATATGGGCTGCACCAAGCACCTAGGCTGTGGTATGAGACCTTGTCTCAGTTTCTCCTGAAGAATGGCTACACCAGAGGTACCATTGACAAGACTCTCTTCATCAGGAAGTCTGGAGAAGACATTTTGCTCGTTCAAGTCTATGTTGATGACATCATATTTGGTTCTTCAAATGACCAAATGGTAAGGACTTTGAGAGCATTATGAAGCAGAAGTTTGAGATGAGTTCCATGGGAAAAATGGACTTTTTCCTTGGAATTCAGGTAAAGCAAATAAGGAAGGGTTCTTTATAAATCAATCTAAGTATGTCTCAGACATCTTAGATAGATTTGAAATAAAGGACTGCAAACCAGCCAAGACACCCATACCCAGAAACCATAATCTTTGCCCTGACCTTGAGGGGGAGGATACTGATCAACATCAGTATAGAGCAATTATTGGTTCTCTGATGTATCTCACTGCTAGTAGACCTGATATCATGTTTGCCACATGCATTTGTGCAAGATATAGGCTGCTCCAAAGTTGTCTCATCTGGCTGCTGTTAAGAGAATCCTCAGATACCTCAAAGGAGCACCTAAACTAGGTCTCTGGTATCCAAGAAATAGTGACTTCAATCTCTATGGATACTCTGACAGTGATATGGTGGCTGCAACATTGACAAGAAATCAACATCAGGAGGATGTAATTTCTTGGTGGAAGGATTATCTCATGGCAATGCAAGAAACAATCCTGTGTCTCTACATCAACTGCTGAAGCTGAATACATTGCTGCTGCTAGCTGCTGTGCTCAACTGCTATGGATTCAAAATCAGATGTTAGACTATGGATTCAACTTCATGACTACTCCTATCCATATTGACAACAACAGTGCTATCTCCATTACTGAGAATCCAGTGAAGCACTCAAAGACAAAGCACATTGATATCAGGTATCATTTCATTAGAGATATTCATGAGAAAAATCTGATAAAGTTAATCAAAGTTGACTCAAATGAACAATATGCTGCTTGTTCACAAAAGCTTTTGATGAACAAAGATTTAAGTATCTCATATCAGCTATTGGGATGATAAACATTGATTAACTACCTCTTTTGAAAGTTTTTAATGTGTAATGTCTTGTGTCAATACAATTTAAGCCCTGTTACAAAAGATCTCTTTAAATCATTCCAAGTGTAAATTCCTTCCGAAGAGGAATTAACTCTCGGAAGATATTCTTAAATACCTTTCGAAGCCAAATTCCTCAATGGAAATTTTCTTCTCGGAAGAGTTTTTATTCTCGGAAGAAGCGATTGATTTTACATCAGATCTACTTCCGAAGCTTATATAACTCTCCATTCAGAAAGACAGTTCTTAGCTTCGGAAGCAATGTTTTGCTTCGGAAGAAAGGATTGCCTTCGGAAGACAAATTACCTTCGGAAATGTTTTACATTCGGAATAGAGATTTTAATGTGTAACGGATATCTTTTTGGGCCCACTCTGTAAAAGGTAAAGATTTTGCTAATGATGGTCAGATTATTTAAACTTATCCCTTCCCGCCATTGTCATTTCACAGTCGAAAACCACCATAACCTCCAACAGTTACCCTATTACCGCCTTTACCACAATTTCATCTTCTTTTACCAATTTTTACTGCCCTAAATATTTCCTTCACTATCAAACCTGAAATTCACCCAAATTTAAGCTTACTTTCTCTACAATGGCGCTAAACCCTCAGCACAACCAGGTCGCATTACTTGATTCATCAAGAGATGCCGACTTCACCCAAATCATCACCTTTCTTTCTGAATCAACCTACTTCACGGCGCTAACTGTTAACCCCACCATCTACTCCAACCACATGACTGAATTCTGGAGTAACGGTCAAGCTGAAATCCTAAATGGGGTTCGCATCCTAAGAACCCGCATTTGTGGACAGGAGTTGATCATTAGTGAACAACTCATCAGGGAGCATTAGAGCTTCATGATGATGGAGCTCCTACTGAGTTTCCCAAAGAAGACTTGGATGGCACCTACATCCTCATGGGATATGGTGGAGATGTGAGCAGGTCAACCGTTACAAGTTCAACTTCTCTTATCATTGGAAGTTTCTGCTGCACATAGTTCTTCACTGCCTATCCAACAAGTCTGGGGGATGGGATCAAATCCCATACGAACTAGGATGCCTAGTTCACGGGTTGGTGAGAGGCCTGTACTTCAATTACTCAAGGTTTGTGTTGACCAACTTACTCGAGAATCTTAAAAGAACACATTCTTCATGTATCCCCGATACATTCAACACATCATCAACTGTGAGTTGGAACAGAGCAAGCTTGTTTGTGCAGCTGCTCTAACTGTACCTCAAGTGCGGCCTACCATCTTCAAGACATTGAAGAAGGTGTCCATCAACTTTACTGGAGGTATACTCCTTTACCTCCACAGATGATTGAGCGCATAGCTCCTGGTGACATCCCTGTTGACCCCACAGGTGATGAACCCACACCAGCAACCCTCACCACAAATGTCCCAATACCTTCTCCACCCATCAAAATTACATATCAGAGACGCCCCAAACGAACCCTTGTTCAATCTACTCTGATTGAACAAGCTCCTCCAGTTCAATCCAAAAGGGCTAGAGTGGAAACATGGGCTCCCACTCAGTCCGAGGTCACACCATCCTTCTCCTTTGACCTCAATTTGGGTTTTGAGCCTCCTCAGTCTCAAACCCAAGAGCCCGAACCTTAAGCCTTTAGCCCACAGGGTGAGTCTTTACACTCCCCTGTGCAGCCAACAAGGGACAGCCCCACAAGAGGCTCAATGCCTGTAGACATTGATCTAGGTCCCGGGTCAGTAGGTTTAACCTCTTTATCCTTCACTGACCTATTACTCCGAACTGATGAAGAGATAACATCTCACCATGGCCATGAAGTTGATCTACAACACTCTCTCAAAGATCAACAGAGCCAAGAGAGATCCCTTATCTCTAGCCCTCATCAACAGCCAACTACTGAGGTGAGTCCCACTGATGTGGAGGGGACTCATGTAGACTCAGCTGCCACTACTCAGAGTCTCTCATTGAGCTCTCAGGACAGTGGTAACATCAATCAGACTGAGTCTACGGTAACTTTGCCCATTGACATCTCTGAAAGAGATGAATTTGAGCAAAGGTATCCAGGGTGCCAAGAACCCACATCTGGTGGTGAGACTGAACATACTAGGTATGTTATCTCATCTCCCCGTGATTCTTCACATGAAGATGAGGGAAGTATGCAACTCACTCTTCAGTACTTGATCTCTAAGGTCTCAAGCCTTGAATCTCAGGTGAGGATCTTAG
The DNA here is from genome assembly GCA_024085815.1 of Flaveria linearis. Classification (NCBI taxonomy): domain Eukaryota; kingdom Viridiplantae; phylum Streptophyta; class Magnoliopsida; order Asterales; family Asteraceae; genus Flaveria; species Flaveria linearis. The sequence goes on along the minus strand of CM044004.1, from coordinate 70,226,867 downwards.
AGACAAGGACAGTCACTCAGCAACTTGAGATTGACAATCTCAAGGCTAAACTAACTGAGAAACAGACAGAGAGGTCTTTTAGGCATGTACCTATTCAGGTCTCATTGACTTCTTCCTCTAGCTCATCTAGCTCTCAAGATGATGCTACCAAAAAGGGGGAAAAAGATCAGAGACAAACACCAGAGGAACCACTGATACAGTCCTCTACTTCACAAATCATTACCCTACCTGAGTCAACTCAATCAATTCTAAAGATTGACTCACAAATGCTTCATGATCTCTACAGACTTTTCACAAAGTTTGTATTGAGATCCTCCTTAAAACAGCCCAGCCCTGACACCACACTGATATACTTTGGGGCTGAAGAGCTTCAGATGCTGACTGCACCTTCTACCACTGTGGAGGAAGTTGGTCAACCTAAGGTCCACATGGAACCTGAGATTAACTTCGAAGGGGAAATGGGGACTGATGGCCCAGCAACTGAAACAGTTGGGACAGAACTTGCAAGCCTCCGAAGCTTAGGCTGAAATTTCCGAAGCTAAAGTTGAAGCCTCGGAAGAACAAGATAAGTCTTCCGAAGCTGAGATGGAAGCTGCGGATTGCTGAAATAGCATCTGAGTTGAGCAGGAGGACATTTCTAATATACCTCCATCCCAAACACCAGCTGAACCTCTCTGTCAATCCGAACCCTCTATCCAAGAACCACCACAGTCAAGCTCTGCTAAAGACAAAGGCAAAAAGAAATGACTGCGGAAGAGCTTCAGGAAGAGTAAAGGATTGAGAAGCTAAAGAAGAAAGGTAGGTTTCCTGCTGAGAAGCTCGTAGCTGCTACTTCAAAGGCAGCTGCAGCTAATCAGGAGGAAATCAACAACAAGAGAAGGACAGCACTCATTGATCAGCTCATCAACTTAGGAGCTGCCAATAAGGAAGTACTCCTGCTACCACTAGAGGAGTTGGTTACTTTGGAGAGGACAACCAGGCTAAGACAAGAAGAAGAAGCCAGATTGGCCTTGGAGAGGGAAGAATAAGAACAAAGGAAAGCAGCCTTGCAGCTAACAGAGGCTAGGATTAAATTCCTACTCTCAAGAGGCTTCAGTGTTCCTGAACTTTCTCCACATGATGATGATATGATCCTGCTGCTCCACAACAAAGAGCATAATCAAATGGAGAAAGAGAGGAAGAAGGCTGCAAGGGAGAAGATGAAGGAGAAGAAGCGGAGGGAAGAGGTAGAGAGGGTCACTGCCACCAAGAAGCTCAGTGACAAAGCCTGGATGAAAGACTATCTCCGGGCTCACGGCTTCTCTAGTAGGCAGGTGGGACCATGTCCGAAAAGACACTCCAACGGATTGTCAGCGAAATAAAAGCTGACATCCGTATGGGAAAGAGGAAGGAGATGTATAGGAGGGGATAGGGAATGATCTTCACCCCAGCCACTCAACCACAGCCAACCACTCAACCACAACCCACACCAGAAGAACCAATCCCATTTCCCATCAAACCAAACCCTCAGATGAAACCTTCACCCCTGAACCTACAACTCTACCCAAACCTACCTCATCACCTCAACCACCTAAACTTCTCATCCTTAAACCCAAAACACAACCAGAACCACTGAACCTAAACCTACCCAACAGAAACCAAGATCATCCCCTCAGCCTTCTAAACATCTCTCTCTTGAGGAGATTAAGGAGATCAAGACAAGGCTCACCAACTGCATTACTATGAGCAGCATCTCCTGTGAGGGAGTCCTTATCAACATCACCTATGTTGATAACTTTTCAAGCTCCCTCACCCTAGGTCAATTTCTTGATTTGCCTAGAGGTACTTTGGGTCAGGCTGCAAGACTTCTCGGTCTCAACTCTGATTCTCTGAATGCTGAAGAGAATAGACTTAGAAGAAAACTGGCGACTCTACTGGATACAAGGAAGGAGGACAGGATTCATAGTCGGTCTCTTGTGCCTAGGAAAGGTATAATACAGTGGAAGTTCGATGAACCTTCTCACAAATTTATTGTGGAAAAAGAGAATGGTGAAATCAACCGTCTCAATGCCACTTCTCTATTGCATATCAGCAGATTTGACATTGCTGAGCTTGCAGAGAAGTCATTCTCCAACCCCTCCAACTCTGAGACTGTTGCTATTATCAGAAATTATCTCAGTAGCTTTCATCTAGCCGAGCTAACTGCAAAAGTCAAGATCGAAGAAGAGTTGAAGTTGAGAAGACAGGAAGACAAGGAAAGACCTACCACCAAGGGCACAGCCTTTCTACAGATGGTGGAGGGTCCGGAATTGGAACCTATAGTTAGATGGGAATATGACTACAGTTCCCATCAACTAACTCTTTTCCGAGGGCCACAAAAAAGGGTACATATAATCCAAGGTAATAGACTGGATGTTCTGTCTACCAAGGATTTGTACAAACTTCTCAGCACCATATCAGGAAAGAACAAGGAAACAGATAGATATTTACTTTCCTTGGTGCTGAAAGTTTTGAGAAGAAAAGAGAAGTAAAGTTTTGGTAGCATCAGCCTAGGGGGAGTTTGTTGGGTCAATATAAGGCTGGTGCAACCAAAACCACTTCACATAGTCAATTTTGATGCTACATTCAAAGGCTTCCGAAGCTAAGTATGAGATCTTCCGAAGTCTGAAGACAACCGCTGAAGACATCAGCTGAAGGCAACAGTTGAAGTCAACAGCTGAAGGCAACAGCTGAAGTCAACAACTGAAGACAACAGCTGAAGTCAACAGCTGAAAACAACAGCTGAAGTCAACAGCTGAAAACAACAGCTGAAATCAACAGCTGAAGTCAACAGCTGAATACTATCTTCCGAAGACAAAGTCTGAATAACACTTCCGAAGACAAAGTCTGAAGGAAAGAGCTGAAGACAAAGTCTGAAGAAAAGAGCTGAAGACAAAGTCTGAAGAAAGAGCTGAAGACCATCTTCCGAAGACAAAGTCTGAAGAACACTTCCGAAGACAAAAGTCTGAAGAAAGAGCTGAACACAAAGTCTACTTCCGAAGACTAAGAAGACTCCAGCCTCGGAAGAAGCAGTCTTCCGAAGTATAAGTGGCTTTGGAAGAAGTTATTCTTCCGAAGAATTTATCCTTCGGAAGACATTGCTATGACCAGTAGACATAAGTATGGTCTCTGATAATCCGCTGCAGACCTCTGATACAGCATGGCATCTTCCTAAATAGTCATGTTGACCATACTTTATTTTACTGTTTACCTTTTTATGATAGTACATGTTACCAACTTTAGTTGGTGACAAAAGGTAAGTCAGGGACATGTCCTGACTAACAAATCTCAGGCAAAATGTCTGAGAAACCTTAACTTAGAGTCTTGTAGTATAGATGTTTGGTTAGAGGTTTTCAGCTGGTATCAAAGTATATCCAGCTGTAGGTAGTATTATATATGCCTTCTCATTGTAACTCATTAGATAGAGATTGAGCCAAGAACTTGAGTTGTAACAGTCTTGTAATCCTTGGAGTTGATAAGCAATATATAAAAGTACCTTGAAAATTTACATTCTGTGTTTATTACTGCTTGTTACTTGTTATATTGTGATCAACTCTTCCTAGATTCTTTCTGAGTGTCGTTCAAGGTGAGTTTGAGAGAAAAACCGATTGTTGAGTGATCAATACCGATCCTGCAATAAATTATTTGACATATTTCCAATAGTTCGTCAAATCTGTTAATTATTTTGATAAATAATGATTAACGTTTTTTTTAATTATAATGTTACCCTTTACAATTTTGTTATTTATTAAAATATAAGTGTTATCATAGTTTTTTCCAAACAACTTTTCATGTCATTAATTTTAAAAATTATAACATTGTTCAAATTTTCGGTAATGAGTATTCATTAGCAACCTTTCGTTGATATGACCTATACTTATTCATTATAAAATTCAATACCATTACACAATTTACCTCACCATTACATGCACTCACACAATAATCAACGAAATGGATGATTTTTGTGTGATGACGCTAAATGAACATCACACACACAACGCGCGCGCGCGCCACGCGCACACTGCCTCGCCCGTCCCCCCGCCCCCTCGCGCGCGCGCGCGCACGCACGCACACATCCTGAGCGTTCGAGTCACAAGGTCACATCCCAAGCACTCGGGAAAGATGTAATAGTTAAAACACAAGATATATAAATTTCACATTTTATATAATATTAAATAAGTATGTAACGAGTAAAATGACTATTTTTAATCTATTATTTTAGATGAAATTTTTTAATGTTATAAGAGACCGTTTAAATATAATACTAAGAGCTAATTACACGATTGGCCTCTGTGCTTTGCCCATATTGCAATATTGGTCCCAACTTTTAAGAAATTACAGATTTGATCCTTACTGTTTACTAAACCGTAACATAATTGGTCCCTGACACTAATTTCTATTTAATTTCTCAGTTAAGTAGATGTGAAAAGACCATATTACTCCTGAATTAACAAACATTATTAATTAATGTATGACCCTTTTTCTTACACACATATATATATATTATATACACTCACAACAAAATAATAATAATAATAATAATAATAAATAATAATAATAATAATAATAATATTATAATATAATAATAATAATAATAATATAATAATAATAATAATTCAAAAATCCAACCGCCCATCTCGTTCCCCTTCCATCACCAAACAACCACCGGTGGAGCACCTCCACGCTGGAGCTCCTCCGACGCCGGCACACCACCACTACCGACAGCATCCACCGGAGACAACCACCGCCCCAAACCCCCACCCCGTTGATTACCCTTCACCCCTCCCCACGGTCACCACCCTCCTCCGTCGCCGCCACCCTCAACATCGGCGAAATCAATCGATTGGTGTCTGGAGGTAGTTCCGACGACATGTGATTCAAGCAACTGTGGTGGATTGTGGTGGACGGCGTTTGATTCGCCGCCCACCAGCAATCATGATCCCGACAATGGTGGTGGTTCGGATGTGGGTTGATGGGGGTTTCATTGTTTGGGAAACGACGGGTTTGGGCATGGGGTGGTCGGTGATAGAGATGGTTTGGGAAAAGAGGGTTGGGGTTGGTGATTATGCCGGCAGTTCCATGGCGGTGGGGTGGTGGTTCTAGGCTTCTAGTTGTGGTGGTATGTCAACGGTTACCGTAGTGATACGACGGTGGTTCTGGCTATGGTGGTATGTAGTGGTCCCGATGGTATAGGGTGGTGTTATGGTGATGGTTAGTGATGGTAGTGGTATGGTGATGGTTGTGTCGGTGTCAGGGCCGGAGATAAGGGTGGTGAAATCGGGGTGAAGGTGGTGACGGGAAGAAGATGGGTGATGGAATGGTAGTGGGACCCACACATTATTATAACTTATTTTGTTTATTCTAGGTTTTAAATACTAAGGGGTATTTTGGTCTTTTCACATTCACTGAAATGATAAAGTTAACAGAAGTTAGTGTCAGGGACTAATCGTGTTACAGTTTAGTAAACAATAAGGACCAAACCTGTAATTTCTTAAAAGTTAGGACCAATATTGCCATATGGGCAAAGCACAGGAACCAATCGTGTAATTAACTTAAATATTAATAATACATTATATTTAAACTTGCTCCGCTTTTACGAAAACTAGATCAACTCTTAAGGAAAAATAAGTTCTTCCCAACAACATATTCGAAATTTTATAATATGCTATATTTTAAAAGTTATAAAAGAAAAAATAAATTAAGCACCCTAATTAGTTATATAAGTAAGCAAATAGCTAGGCTAGCGGCTCAACTTAAGTGGATAAAAAGCACTTGTGTGCTTGCTTCCTAAATAAAAACCTTAAGGTTAAATTTAGAATATAAGTTTTTGTGGAAACACTCTAATATAAAGAGAATTCTGAATCCTCAATATCTCGTTGGGTGTTGTTAGTAGTCGTTGTTTGAAGCTCTAGTGGTAGCACGAGCAGGAAAAACTTTACACCAAATTATCATACATAGTTTTTAGTAATTGTTGTTGTTGTTGTTATTAGGCTTTAGGGTTATTATCGGGAAATGTATTGGGTACCACGGGGTTGACATAGGACATTCAGAAGTGTACAAATAATACCAACAAATAAAGAGAAAGAATTATCCATGAAATAGTTGTTAACTAGAATATAATCTAAATAATATTATTTTATCCATAGAGTAATACCTCATAGCTTTGAACTGGAGTAGACGATTCACTTGATTGATTAAGGTGAGTTTTCTTTTTTTTTAAACGGGATGTGATGCTATTATAATTGTAGAATTGATTATAAATAATATATGTTATATATGAAAATGCTTGATAGGATGCTTCAGGACTGATTGTATGATTCTACTTTAGCCAATAGATTTTGTATACATAGTCTGGGTTTATGAACATATTGTGCTTACTCTGTTTCTATTTGTTTGTCATGACTGTATCTGCTTGATACAATAGTCAATAATATTATATTTTGAATAATACTATGTTTATGAACTCACAAATTTATATTCAGTCCTAAATGGTTTTTATGGGTACACATCCTAGGTGACAAGTGATTACAAGAATTAGAGATTACGGACTAGTTTATGATGAGATGAAGGTCTAGAGTGGTGCTAAAGAATTGGAACTATAGTATAGTTAAACTTATGTACTATTATTGTATAATGAGATAGATGTAATATATTCTATGATGTATATTAAAGTCAGACTTCCGTAATGAATTCTTTGATTACTATGTTTTATGTATATCCGATGCATAACACTCCCAGAGTGTGTCCTTAGAGGGGGCGTTACCAAGTTAAATAAAATTTAGAGTACTTTGTCTAATAAAAGAAATGCCTAAAAAATCTACTATGATAGGTTTAATGGTAAACACTGTGCAGTGTTCTCCGCAACATCGCTTGGGCATCCCATTATAACTTTTGAAACATTATGTTTATAATATTTTAAATATACATTAATTGAATTTTGCTTTACATTTTGTTTAAACTGAGTTGTATGTGATAATACGTTATCAAAGCACAAATGTACAAGTTATCAAACATGCTTCATTGATTCATATTTTTATAATATTTTTTATTCTTATGACTTTAGAATAATATGTTTGATAAAGTTTCATATTTGCCTTTACGACATGCTTGTTGTTATTAGCATTTTAACATTTTTTTCAAAACTAAGTTGTACGTAAATGGGCGTAGTTATTTTTATCCACACTACGATGCAAATATTATTTGAAACTAATGGGGTGAGTACTAATGTAAAAATCGTCAAACCAAGTCTTACAAATCTCCCACCGCATCAACACCCTCGCTCCCTCCTGCAATACGTGGGTTTATACACTGGTTAATTAATATGAAACTCATATTTAAATATAACTTTTTTTAAAAATAAATTATAATCTTTGCCATTTATGTTTTCTAAATAACAACACACATATATAGGAAGCATGTGACTTTGGCACGTGTAACATAAGTGGACGGAGACCAAGTATTAAACAAGTATGAGGAGAACCCTGATTCGGTTCTCACAACCTCCCATTACACCATGTTCGATGTGAGTTTTATCACCGACGAACGTACGTGACCTCAGTATCTTGTGTACGAGTCAGTTTGTCAGTGGCTGGTTAGCACATCTGGTAAACACGAGTTGTTTATCCAGGAAGCATGTAACCGTTAGAATCCGAAATAGGAATGTTCGACCCGTTGACCCGACCCGATGACCCGACCCGATTACATCAACTCCTAAGTCCCGCCCATCGACACTCCCAAACACCCATACTCTCGTTATCTCCGCCATCTTCACCTCAAAATTTCTCTCAATCTCCGCCCATTTCACCTCAAATACCCACAAAGCTTCAACCACCATTGATTCTAATCATCTTCTAAACTCATTCATTCACACCCTTTAATGGCTTCTTCAACTCTCCATCACTCTCTCGTCTCTCAGACCCCAATTTTCAATCGAACCCATGAAAATCTCACCTTCAATCGAGTGTCAATTCCGTTAATCTCTAGATCCCCTGTGTTATCAACAAAATTGAAGACTACCCATGTCAGTTTCATCGCCAATTGTGCTTCAAATGCCACTGATAGCAGCTCAAGTGACGATACTCCAATTGAACTCAGTAAGCACGTTTCTTACTGTTGGAATTTAAAGTTTCTTGCTTTATGTTTCAAGTTTTGATACCCATGTTTTGATTTAATTGTTTGTGCATCTTTTCAGAGTTTCCTGCATTTCCTACTGTTGTTGATATCAATCAGATTCGTGAGATTTTGCCACACAGGTTTGTGCTTTTGCTTGATTTATGATTTGGGCTTTGTTTGTTTGAATGTTGATTAACTTTCTGTGGAAGTTGTAATGAAATGTTTGATTTCTGATTTGGTTTTGTTGTTGTTGTTGTTGTTGTTGTTCCAGGTTTCCATTTCTTTTGGTGGATAGGGTGATCGAGTATAATCCAGGTGTCTCAGCAGTTGGGATCAAGAATGTGACCATCAATGATAACTTTTCCTGGTCATTTTCCCGACAGACCAATTATGCCCGGTGTTCTTATGGTTGAGGTACTTACACAAATCTTGTTCAAATTAGTTCTTTTTGTATGACAGAATTGTTTTCTGTTTGGTGTTAGATCTATGATTGTTTGCCATTTTGAATGAACTTCTTGTGCATTGGAACTCAATAACTCGGTGATCAATATGAATTCTAGACTTTTGGTAGATTTTAGTTTGATAAGCAAATCAATCATGTAAGGTTGTTAAATTCATAATGTTGGGGTTAGACTTTAAAAAGAATTTTATCAAAAGTCAAAATGTGGGTGTGTATTGAATTTGAATGAGCAATTTAACATAGAGTTCCCATCAGACCATGTCACTTATTAGAAATTTGAAGTTAAGTTTCCACACCCCACCTACATCTCTTCTTAGTCATTGTTTGGTATGAACTTTGTAGCAGTTTTCTATTGATAGTTAGCTGCCAACCCTTGAAATCTCTCTTTCTCTCTCTCTACACACAGAGTTTAATATGGTGACAAGAAGTATATTAGTTAAAATTCAATTTATCTTTGAACAAAATATGAAAGGTAAAATGGGGTCAAACCCAGACCAGAAAGTTCAGAAAGAAGGAATTAATGAAAAAAATGTACAATTGTCCTTGGGGTATTCATAAAACGTTAAACCCGACCGAACCCTCCAAACTGAAGAAAGTGAGCCGGTTCAGGAGGTTTGACAATTTAACAGTGTAAACTTTGTATAAACGAAAATCTCTAATCAATTTTAAAGAAAGTAGAGAGAATATGAAAATTGAAAAATTATGATCATAAATTACAAGCTTTAATGGAAACCCTTATCTATCACCTATTTATACTAGATAATACTAGAGTAACTAGCAATGTACAAGCTAACTAACTTGTAACTAATTCTATCTTATCTATTCCTTTAACCCATGGTTCGGTTTGGTTAGTTTGGCAGTTAACTTGAAACCAACTGTTTAACCTTTAACATACATTTTTATTTTTTAAAATTTGGAATATGCGTTTATATATGTATTATATAATAGTCCATGTTATCATTTTTAAAAGAGTTCAAATGAACCGAATCATAGTTAGCATTTCAGACTAGAATTTTTGTCAAATCCTGCAAACCGATTACGGTTGTCAAGATTTCTCTACTTTTAAGTTGTAGTGTAAATATTTGACTTACTCGATAAAGATTCCATAGTATTGTGGCTGGCAATTGCCATTAAAACAATTGGAAATATTCCCTTTTGTACTTGCAGTTATATGCCTTATTGAACAAGGTGCATTCTACTTGTTTAATCCCATGTTTACAGTAATGAGAAAGTATAGGTGACAAAGTTGAAGGTCAGGTTGGTTATAGGTCAAATCGGGTTCTGCTCCAATATTGCTTGTTAAATATAGCTACAAAAGTATCTTATCACCATATTTGTTGACCCATTTGGATAGGATTGATGGCGTGTATGAAATAGATATTGAAATTTGGTTATATTCTTTTGTAGGCAATGGCACAAGTTGGTGGTGTCGTAATGCTGCAACCAGAAGTGGGTGGATCACGTGAGAACTTTGTCTTTGCTGGAGTAGACAAGGTGAGGTTCAGAAAACCAGTGGTGGCTGGTGACACTTTGGTCATGAGAATGACGCTCACAAACTTCAAAAAAGATTTGGAATTGCAAAGATGGATGGGAAGGCGTATGTTGGAGGTGAGCTTGTTTGTGAGGGTGAGTTCATATTGGCCATGGGTAACAGTATGAGCTGATATTTTTCAGGGTTTTTTTTTTGTAACATTTGACAATTTTCGACTTCCATTCATTCGAGTCGTTTTTCTTGCATCAATTGGTGTGTGTACGGACTAAAGTGATCCAATGGATTTTGCTACGTTTAATTTAATATTTTGATGGTAGCACATGATCTTTTTGAAGCAAATTAGGATGGTTGAGTTGAATTTGGAGTATGGATATCTTAGGAAGATGATCCTAACACCAAGTTTTTTTCTTTTTGTTATCTTAAGAGGATTATTAAACTCCTGCTTAGTAATATATAGGTGGTTTTAGGTTGGAAACATGCATAGATTAGAAAGAAAAAGACAGGTGGAGAAAATGTATGATTGTTTTTAAAAAAATTGTGTATTTCATATTGTTGGGTTATGTAATAGATTGAAATTTAGTTATTATATTCAACGGGGTTGTTAAGCATACAAAGTGTTTAAGAATCCATAATTTGACATATCTATACTATATAATAAAAGAAGTATATGACTGTTATATGTTATTTTTATAAACATCATCGCATCATTTTCTTTTCAAAATGTGTTATGGACATTTAAACATTCACACTAATTTTTTTTCTCTTATTAAAAATAAATCTAAATAATTTCTTCCTTTCTCTCTCTCATCTAGAAATTTTAAAATCAATCTTTTTTTTATAACAAAAATTTTATTAAAATTAAAAACACATCTTTTATTTAAAAACAATTTTTTTATAAAATATGAAATTTTCTAAATACTAAAATTTTTTGAAACAAAATATTTTAAATCATTCTTTTTTATAAAAAAACCTTTAAAGGTGAAATTTTCTAAAAAACATCTTATGAAAACAACAAAAATAATTAAAAGCTTAAGAAAAAGATGTTATTTTTGTTTACTTAATCTAGCTACTTATACGTAATTTCAATCGTATTTATATTAAATATGGCTTTATAATTTATAAATTTTCATTACTAATTATTTAATTTTTTATTTATTTAACCTGTGTAACATACGGGATACTAACTTAGTTGGTTAATATACAGAGTGATTAAGAATCAATGATGAGACACATGAATTTAAGGCTTGACTTCATGTGTTTGGTAAATTTCAAATGGTTTTAAATGCACCTTTTTAGAACTCTAGAAAAGCTACAATCACTTTAGTAGGAAGTTTTGGTTCTTATGTATATCAATTCCTAGTAGGTTTCGTGAATTTTGGTTTTCAACAATCATCTTATAATATATTCTCTGGTTTGCTATAATTTTAAGTTTAACAATCATCTCATAATATAAATATACTCAATTTAGATCCTCTATGGAGTTTAGACACATGACCTAACTCAATTACATGGTAAGTTGTTTGACTTATGAAAAAGAGATTACTTAGAAGAAGAATATGAAAAGAGGAGTAATGCATGTTGATGAGTATACCTCATCAAATGTATCAATATATGGATCAATTACAGCTTTGATTAGTTACCTCATCAAATGCACACAAGGATATAAGCATCAACCCTGTATTAACACACCACAAGCTCATGTTTCATCAACATCTCCTTTTACACAACGAGCATACTTTGTCATAGAAGATATAAGGATGTGCATCATTATTGTTTTGTCATACAAGCTCATGTTCCTACAATGTAAAAATGAATTGGGTGAATCTAAAGGATGTGCATATTATTGTTATGTCATGAGTCATGATGCAAAATTTTTAGTTAAGGGAGAATTACATATTTACCTCTATAAACTTAATCATTACATATACATTCAACTAAAGTTTTAATTACATATATCCCTTACAAAAATTACCATTTACATATATACCCGAACTAATTTAATCATATATCCTCTTCATTGAATATAATATTACATATATACCTATTTGAATATATTTTATTAAATATAAGATATATAATTATCATTATCATTAAAAGTATAAAATTGCGTATTTTCACATGTCTTAATAGTTTTTTTCTTTTTTACTAACATTAGATTTATAATTATTTGTTATGTTTTGATATTAGCATTTCTTACTTTCTTTATGCTATGTTTACTTTCGATTGGAACATTTCTCAGTTCACGTAGGAGAAGCAAATCAATCCCGTCATTCAACATAATCCAAAAAACAATTTTTCTCTCTTGTTGCGATACGAGCAATTTTCCAGTCTTAGATCTCGCATTTGCACTTATTATTCAAAAAAATGACAGACCTAAATTTTCTCATGAATCTATTCAAGAAACTCGAAACTACTAGAAACCAACTCAACAGAGACATGAACTAATTATGTTGGAATGTGTTTCGTCACATCCATCATCTTTATCGCATGCACTTTACACTAGTGGTAAAAAAAGTAATTGCCAAACAAATGTGTTCAGCATATTTTCAACATCCTTCATAAACTATTTTATAAAAGGCAAAAAATGTTAGAAGAGATAATTTCAATATTACAGGTTGAAAATCCAGTCGAATCAGGCTTTTCTAATTAACTATGTTTTTCTGACTTCCAACGTTTGCTGCTAGCGATGGTGGTGGATGGTGAGAAGATGATCTCAGCACAATTAGTTAGAGTTTGTTTTGAGCTTGTTTCAAGCTATCAAATAGATTCACAATAAGGTTCGGTTTGACAATTTTTAAACTAAAGAAATTTAACGAGTTCTAACCATAAATAAAACCGAAATACCCATTAACCCTTGCTTTTTATTTCTAACCATAAATAAAAATGATGTTGAGGAGAGAAGAGTGTAAGACGAACATGTGGAACAGAAAATTATGAATTTTGGTTTATATAATTAAATTTGTTGATTGATGTCGATTTTAATTGATAGTTTTTAAGAATATCAAAACTGACAGTGCGTATTGCTTATGTTGCCTACTTATTAAAATTGAATTAATTAATTGTCATTTACGTCTCTAAGATTTAGTCTTTTGTAGTTTTCATTCAAAAGCTTTATTTTTCTCTCTGTGTCTCTGACATTCTAAAAACTTATCATTTCATCCACTTTCGTTAATGCCGTTTGTTTTACCCATTAAGTGGACATCAACTTTGAATATTAAAACAATCCAATAATGTTTGAATGTTCGGGGAATTGAACAATGTTTATTTTGTTTTTTTTCATGGTGAGATGTAAAAGTATAAAAATGCACATCACATGAGGTGCACGTGATGACTATTTAACTAGTAATTAGATAAGGTTAACGAAATTGGATGAGGTTAATGAAATTGAATGAAAATTATAAGTTTTTAAATATTAGAGAAGCACAGGGTAAAAATTCTGCTTTTGAATGAAAATAAAAAAATACACCAAATATCAAGGACGGAATTACAATTTACTCTTTTTATTATGTATATTTACATTTAACTTGGCTTTATTTATTAATATGAAAACAATTAAAATATAATTATAGTCAATTGAACCGAAAATTTTCAATCCTTATGAAAAAAAAACACAAATCAAGATCAAATTGTTATTATTTATTTGTTTTTGTATGTCCTTTTATTGTGAGCGTAGATGTATGTAGTCGTGTTGTTAGAAGAAATAAACACGTAGGAACTTGAGTTTAGGTTCGATTAATAAGATACTAGATATTAAAACCGCGCGTTGCCGCGGGTATCTTTTGGGGGTTTAAAGGGTTTTTTTATAACTGTGATTATCTTGTTGATGCAGTTAAAAAATACTCTGTTAAACAAAGAAAAAGTTAATAACTAAAAAGTTAAATAACAAAATAGTTAATGTTTCATATGAACCATTTAAATATCCATATACTTTATCAATAACAACAAATATATCACTTTTATACTATAATAATTTTATAAATTATTAAAATAGATATAAATGTCTGATATACCTTGTCAACATATAGACCAACTTTCAATAACTTAAACCTTTATTTTTTTAAAAGATTTCGTAGTAGTGTATTAAAGTAAATGATGGACCAAATTGACTAACATCCGGATTCCAGTAAAAGATTAAATCTATTGAAGTTTCATTTAAAGTCCACTGATAAAACAATTCACTCTCTTTCTCTTTCAATGTGTAGCACCATCATAATGCATCTCAATCTCTCTTCCAATCTCCGGTCACCACCACCATCCATCTTCAACGGCGAAGCCATCGTCGCCCACCACGACCATAACCAACGTAGAGCCACTGCAGATCACCGAATAACCATTTTTATCTCTCTCTTTCTCTCTCTCCCCGTAACAACCGCCGCAGCACCACCATCTCACTCCAACAACCACCGTAACACTACCAGCCACCCACCACAATGCAACCACTACCGCAACCATCACACACACCACAACACATGTTCACTCTAACCCTCCTCGATCGGGAGAGAGGAATCTAAAGGATAGCCATCACGGCGGCCAAAAAATAGACCGGTGGTCGCTGCCATAGCTCCGGCAGCGACGGCTTCACTGAGTCGGAAATTCACCACAGACAGTTACAATCTCAATTGTTGCATCACAGGCTTATAATTTCAGCATTATTACTTGTACATAATGCTTTTGAGACGTAGCTTTCCAAAGTTGTACATTGTGCTTTACCTTTGGTACGGTGGCACTGTAGCCACCCGACCTAAGGGATTAATATGTATTTATAATTTCAACTAAAAATAAATAATTTTGATAAAAATTTAGGGAAAAATATTCGTTTCGTAAGACGTCTTTATCAAATCATCCATTATGACCGTTTCAAACCAAACATCACATCTAAAGTCCATGTATAGTTGAATTACAAAGTACGTTAACAACTCAATATAAAGTATTGGTCTTCTCTTTAAATCATTATATTATTATTTAGTATTTAGCATATTTCTCTTTTAATAAATTCATCTTTGTTTTATACATTGTTCTTAACCTATAAGTATGCATATTTGTGCTAACTTGGACGAAATTACTTTGTTATTGTTAGAAAATTAGATCGAACAACATACAATGACACCGTTTATAAGAAATCACTTGTCAACACTTTTATTAATATCGGAAGACTATAAATATACAGACCCCTTAACCCTCTATTATACAAAACATATTCTACTTCCTACTCAATTCAAACTCTATTAATTAATCAAATAAATAAGTAAACTCAACCCTAATCTACTACACAAAACAATTAATAAACTAAAATAATAATAACTATTATTATTATTGTCTTTTTTAATCAAGATTAAACCTTTTGTTACTATAATTTAAAAAATATGATCCTCCGTAATAGAATGATCATTTGTTAATATTCGATAGAGATTTGTGATAATATTACAAGTATTTTGTTGCATATGCTACAAATTATAACAGTGAACTAGACCTACTATTAAGGTCGATGACGTAATAGCAAAAAAACAAAACATTTCAAAACACCTGTGTTTTTAAAGTCTTGAATTCAAATCTTACAAAAATAAAACCAAAACAAAAAAAAAAGTCGGTGTATAAAAGAAATAATGAATAGACCTAAAATAATATTTTACCTAACACAGATTATCAATTTAGTATAATTTTCTAAAGAAACCTCAATATTTGTTATAAATAATATTACACCAACGAAGCCCACGTATGCTAGAATTGATAACCATGCGAAACAAACATAAGGTCACAGACGGCAGACTGATGAAGTAAAACGTATCCCTAAATTCACTCTATGTTCTTCAAAATACCATAATTTTATAAGGTAATCACTCTGCTTTACTCTCCAATTTGATTCTTGTAGTTTGATTTTAAGGTTCTTTTCTATGATTCAATCGTCGTTGATGATGCAATTTTGTTGTGGATTTGATTGGATCTGTGGCTATGAGACTATGTATGTCGTGTGGAGTTCATAGGTGTTAGGGTTTGGTTGAATAATTCGAATTTTTGGGAATTTTAATTTGATTTTAGGGTTCTTTTGTTGTAGCTGTGAATTGATTAATTGGAATTTGTGTTTTATGATGTGAATTTGACTGTTTTTGGGTGTTTTATGAATATGTCAGGTTTTGAGGATCTAGGTTAGAAAAGGTATCTGATTCTGCATTTTAGTAGTTTATTCAACTATTTAGTTTCTTTGTTATTGAAGATTATTTGGGGGATTCTTGTTTTGTTATTGTGGGTTGGGTCTCTCCGGGTGTAGTTTCTCTATCTTTTGGGTAGAGGTGAGGTTTGTCGTCGTCTCACCATCTTTAGACCCTATTGTTCAAGTGAGAGTTTATTGTGTATGTTTGTTTGTCTGTTTTAGTAGTCTAGTATTAGTTCCGAATAACTATTGACTTTTGTGGTAATCAGGTTTTTTTCTAACAAGCAATGGAATGTGAGTGTGAGGTTTAAGTATCTGACTCCAATACTCTCCTTGTGATTTCAGGCTACCTTATACGGTTGGTGATATGATAAGGAAGTAGCTCGAGAAATTAGTCAATATCAGTTTAACCATAGTTTGATTTCATCGATAAACACAAGGAGTATTTTGAAGGTAAACCGACCGAGACTTTTCATGTTTCACATAGTGAATCCTGTAAGAGGCAGAAAACAGTATCAAGCTTTTGGGATGATAAGCCTCGGCTAATTCCCAGCCTTCCTGATGAAATTCACTAGAAATCTTGCTAGACTTCCAAGAATCTGTTATCTGAATGTGAAAGCAGTATCGAGAAGCTGGAGAGCTGCAGTAACAAGTTCTGAAATTTATAAGGTTAGGAGAGAATTGGGTACCACGGAAGAATGGCTGTACCTTTTGACTAAAAATCAGGGTGATCGACTATTTTGGCATGCATTAGACCCGATTTCCAAAAGATGGCAGAAACTGCCACCTATTCCTGATGTGCATTTAGAAGACGATTATAAAAGTGGCTTATCTGGTTCTCGTATGTGGAATATGGTAGGATCAAGTATCAGAATTGCAGATGCTGTGAGAGGATGGATTGGTCGAAAGGATGGCTCAGATCAAATCCGGTTTTGTGGCTGTGCTATTGGAGCCGTTGATGGCTATCTCTACATGTTAGGTGGTTTCAACAGAGCTTCTGCCATGAGTTGTGTTTGGAAATATGACCCGATTACTAATTCTTGGAGTGAAGCAAATCCCATGTCTGTTGGTAGAGCTTATTGCAAAACGGGAGTGTTAAACAATAAGTTATATGTTGTTGGAGGTGTTAGCAAGGGTCGTGGAGGTTTAACACCGCTGCAATCTGCAGAGGTTTTTGATCCCCAAACTGGGTTATGGTCAGAAGTACCAAGAATGCCATTTTCAAAAGCACAAGTATTACCAACTGCATTTTTAGCCGATTTACTTAAACCGATTGCAACAGGATTGACATCCTATAGAGGAAAGCTATATGTTCCTCAGAGTTTATATTGCTGGCCCTTTTTTGTTGATGTTGGTGGTGAAGTTTATGATCCTGAAACAGATTCATGGGTGGATATGCCTACGGGCATGGGTGAAGGTTGGCCAGCTAAGCAAGCAGGAACCAAGCTGAGTGTGATTGTTGATGGTGATCTATACGCATTGGACCCTTCGAGTTCTTTAGATAGTGCTAGAATAAAAGTTTATGATCATCAAGATGATTCTTGGAAAGTGGTTGAAGGTGACATACCGATCTGTGACTTTGCTGAATCAGAATCCCCATATTTACTCGCGGGGTTACTAGGGAAGCTTCATGTCATCACTAAAGATGGTAACCATAATATTGCGGTAATGCAGGCTGATAAACGAAACAATTTGATGACATCATCAGGAGAAGACGGAGAAGGAACGTCTGGATCAACAAGAACATCCGGACCAAGTATCTGGAATGTGATTGCTTCCAGGAACTTGGGTTCTACTGAGCTTGTGAGCTGTCAAAGTCTTGATATATAGTCGAGTCATATATCATAATGCTCGGGTTTTCTATATGTTGCTGTCTTTGCTGGTGAGTTCTTCTATTTGAAAAGTGCTGTAAATAATAAGAGTACTAGCTATGTTTTGTGAATTTCTATCTTCAAACGTTTAAAAGCTTTTATTTTCTTTTATTTTATGTCAATGATTATTGAAAGAAATTCAGTGCAGCAATAGAAATATGAATGAATGTGAAATGTGTATATATATGTTTCTCCACACAGTCATTTAATTTAAAAGAAGAAAAACTTGATTGATAAAGGAAGTGGTCATCTGGTTCTATAAGTTTTTTTTATTTGCATTTTTTAGTATCTCATAAATTAAGATCTGATAAGTAAATGATTTACCTCAATATCTATAATTTAAATAAGTTTTACTAGTATAAAAATTTGTAGAACTAGTAATCAACAATAAGAAAATCGTCATAATTTGCATGAATATTCCCCATTCTTTTTGAAGAATGAGAAAATAAAATAAAATTTTGATATTTGGATATGATTCAAACCTTATTGTTGTGACTTGATTTGAACTCTCTGTTTGTAACGTGAACCCAACTCGAGTCCGGAAAATTTATTAGACATAAACCTGAATACAATACGAAAATTCGTGAGTTGACACCCATTCGTTCAACTCAAAATTTTTAATTTTAAATATTTCAAATTTTTAATTCTTTTAACTAATATTTTACAGCAAAAAATAATCTTATATGAAATTTAAATTACAAGATCTTATGATTAAGCATTGAGAACGCTCAAACATCTAGTATTCTAATCTATTAATTGTTATCTTTTAAGCATGCATTGTAACTTTGAATTCACATATAGAAAATCTTCATGCAGGTTATTTGCTTTTAATAATCTAAAGTTTTATTTATTGTTCGAGATTAATCCCAACTCAAGAAATGTTTGCAGATGTTTCGAACTTTGAACTTATTTTTCTTCAACGATTCTTGCTAATTGAGAGTTAACACGTTAGTTTTTTGATGAAATGGGACCAACTTTGAGCCATTTTTCAACTTCGCCGCTGCATAGCCTCCATGATGTCCATTTTTCGGCGTATAGCCTCCATCGTCACCTGAAATCTACCTCCAACGATTCAAGTGGTTCAGATCAGGAGGTGGAGATTGACGAGTTTTAGGATGCAGAAGTTTCAAATTGACGGACCAGATGGTTGTTTTCAATTTTTTCTTTAGTGTTTTAGCTATATAAATAGTACACGTCATCCAAAAACTAATGGTGTTAACTTTCAGTTAGTAATAGATCATTGAAGGAAAATAAGTTTAAAGTTGGAAGTGTCTGTAACAATTTTCTGAGTTGGGATTAATCTCGGTCAATAAATAAAAGTTGATATTATTAAAATCCAATAACCCTAAAAAGAAATAAGAATTAACAGATATATAAAGAAAAGAGGTTTTATCAAATGAGAAGCATTTGACTAAAAAGGTTTTGAGAAAAAATAAGAGTTATGCTAAACACACTTTTTTGTTATTTTTACTTGATGTACATTTTCTCCATATTAATCACATCATTTCTTATCTGTAATTTTAATCAATTGAAGGAACGTTTCACCTTACATATGTATCAAATGTTTATCGGTCAAATCACATATTTATGTGATTGTTGTTGGGGAATTTTCCATTTGACTAATCACCTTTAACCCCAATATCTAAATCGTCATGTTCGATCTTCACACTTCTCTTTTGTCCGGGGAGAAAGAAAACCATGATCATAAGGTAGAGGCGATGATTATGGTGGTGCAACTGTCACTGATCAAAAGATACTGAGATGGTGAGTTAGTGGGAGATGAATGAGTGGTGAGCTATTGCAAAGATGAGTATAATTGTAACACTTGGCCCTCGTACTACCAATATTGTCCGTTTTAACCACGAGAAGTTTCACGGATTTACTTTTGGTTGCCCGGGTGAAACTTCCCAGGGAGGTCAACCATTCCTGGATTGCTGCCATTTGAGCACGCTTAACTGTGAAGTTCTCATCTTATCCATAGTCAATACGCCCGAAATTCGTTGGTGATATTAGAGACCAAACATTACTTATTAACCAGTAATCTCTCCTGTTCACGGCCGATTTGGGATTTACTTAGGGTGTTACAATAATCATAGAAAGACCTAGAAATATAAGGCCGCACAGAATTACTTTCTACGTTTCCTAAATCAGTGAAAATGGAGACGAGGTGGAGGTGGAGGTCGTGGAAGGTAATGAGGTGAACGAGAGTTAAAAATAGAGACTCATCATCGATTTTGGAAGAAAATCAAGAACAAATTTTAATGTAGTATAGTAATTGTTCTATTTTTTATGCTTTGTAACTTTGAAATTACATATAAGAAAATCTTCGTAACAGGTAAAATTGTTTTGATTTCATCTCAATTATAATAAAAAGATATAGGAATTAACTAACTGGTATATAAATGAGTTTTTGTGAAATGAGTCGCATAACGTATCTCACTCTTAAATATATTATTAAATATACCTTTTGTCTCTACTAAATCGAATCATTTCATATCCTTAATTTTAGTCAATAGTGGGCATGTTTAACCTTATACACGTATCAAATAACTATCAATCAAACTACATTTATTATGTGATTGTTGTTGGGATCTCGACACAAATCCCAACTTTCCATTTGGCTAATCACCTTTAACCCCAATATTTAAATCGTCTTGTTTAGCCTAGATCATAACAACCTCTTTTTATGTCTAGGAGAGAGAAAACCATGATCATAAGATAGAGGCATGGATGACGATGGTGCAACCATTGATTACCAAAAAGATAAAAGAGGTGGTGAGTTCAGTGGCGAAGCTTGAACGATGGTATGTGGTGGTGGGGGGGGGGACGAAAATCTCGAGACCCAAATTAGAGGGGGCGCGAAAGTCTCGAGACTCAAAGAATAAAATTTTGTATAAATTTATACTTCTCAACGAAAAAACAGGGGCGGGGCGGGGGCCCCAGGCCCCAACAATACTTCGCCCCTAGGTGAGTTAGCGGAGAGAAGATTGAACGGTGGTTATTGAGAAGATGGACATAAGCATAGAAAAACCTAGAAATAAGGTCACAAAGATTAGGTTCTTCGATTCATGAATTAGTGAAAATTGGATAACGTTGTGGTGTAGGTGATGAGTTGGATAGTAATTAGGTGAACGAAGGTTGAAAATGAGGACTCCTGACTGATTTTGAAGAGAAAGAAGGAACAAACTATAATCTAGTATATTTAATGTTATATTTAATTATGTATTTGTAAATTTGAAATCACATATAAGAGATTATCATGCCTATTAAAAAATGTGAAATGGGTAAAATTATTTTGGTTTAATCTCAATAGAATAAAAAGAAATAGGAATAGCCCGATTTATAAAGAAAGAGTCTTTATCAAATGATTAGCTGCCCCACCCCCAAGTGTTGTGGTGCTAAGGCAATTGCCTTTAGGGGAGAAGACGGGTTCAATCATGGGCATAGGCGTAATTTAGGTGGTGTAGTTTAGAGAATGTGTGCATTTATCGTTAAAAAAAATTCAAATGATTAACTTTGGACTATAAAGAGTATTAAGAGGAAAAATAGGTTGTGCTAAAAAGATCTCATTTTATGTTATTTATACTTAATGTACCTTCTCTCTCTAGTAAATCAAATCAATTTATATGCTTAGTTTGAGAAAGGTTTAAATACAAATAGCTATAAAACTAAAAAGTATAATAAGTAATCCCAACCATTTGTCTACTCAATCAAAGGTGCAGTCCCGACTGAAAAATGGATAAATAAATCCGAATAAGATAACACTTATCCTTCGAAACAGGGTTGTACAAATACCATTTAATAAAAATTTGTTACTTTTAGGGTAAAAAAAGGACCAAAAGTTAAGGTCGAGGATTACGTTAGCATTACATTAGCGTAATTTCTAAAAACTTTCAAAGTCTGAATTGATTCCCAAAGCTAAAGTAAGGGCAAAGTCCCGGTCGGTTCTCCCTGAGAAACCATAATATGATCTTACTACATGAATCATGTAATTAAGTTAAATCAATATTATAATTTTTTTATTGAAGTACCTTATTAAATTAGTAAATTTTAAAAAGACGAGAACTTAGGAGTATACAAATTGTTCGGGGAATTTCTATTCTATTTATTCTAAGATGTCGGTGGTGAACATTGCCTAAGGGCAGGGATAAATTAGTAATTTTACATTGAAGTGCTATATTACAAAAGGGGATGCACCCTCATCTCCGAGCCCTAAACCTCCCCCATCTCCGATCCACCCTCACCATCTCCGGCGACACACTCCGGCGACTCAATTCTCCGCCGACTCAATTCTCCGCCACATGGCCACCTCCACCACCAGCACTGCCTACATCCAAGTCATCGAGGACGTCATCAACAAAGTCGGCCCCGGTGAATGCAGGTGATCGTGGAGGATAACAGCCTGAGGAGAAGCTGCTCGGAAGGTTCCGTAGGCAGGTTATGAAGGTCGGAGTTCATGAGGTAATCTCGATTAGGTTCTTTTAGCTGGTAACCCCAGTCTCTAGGGTTTCACAATTTCAATATTGTTAGTTAACGTATTGTAATTGCGGTCGCCGGAGCTGCTGCGCCGGGCGGTGGGAATAATTCGTTTGGGACGACGTCGATTTACGTTGGGGACCTTGAGGCTAATGTTACGGACTCGCAGTTGTATGATCTGTTTAACCAAGTTGGGCAGGTGGTGTTTGTTAGGGTTTGTAGGGATTTGAGCACTCGGAGATCGCTTGGTTATGGTTATGTTAATTACAGCAACCCTAATGATGGTTAGTGTGTACCTGCATTTTGTAGATTTGTGAATTTTGTGATTAGTTTTTGGTTGAGATTTGTACATTTTGTTTGCGTTGTTCCTGATTACTGTTGTATTCGTTGTTGTGTTGATTTTTTTCTTAAATGCAATCCTTATTAATGATTATCATTTGTTTTGCTGTCAACATTGTATTGTTTGATATTAACAATAGAAAAATAATGAATTTGTTTGTATTTGGATATGGATTTCATGTGTTAGTTTAAAGGTTTAAGCCCAAAGCTATCTAGAATGATATTGGTTTCATTGTCTTTTTGTTGCATTCTGTTTTTCATTGCTCTTCTGTTTGTTGTTTGGTTATGCGATAGACTACCTTGGTGTTTGATATTTGTGGAAGTGATATATATAGGCTTTTGTTATGCATTTATCAATGGGAGTTCTAGGTTCATGTTGTTATGTAGAATCCTGTGGTGGTTGTTATTAAGCTGTAGCATGTGTTATATCTATATGCCATGGTTGTGTTCTAAGTTGTTAATGCCTTACTCAACATGTTTTCCAGCTGCAAGGGCTATTGAAGTGTTGAATTTCACCGCAGTAAATGGAAAGCAATTCGCATAATGTATTCTCATAGGGACCCAAGCATTCGTAAAAGTGGAACTGCAAATATCTTTATTAAGGTATTTCATTTTTTTGTGTAACTCTAACTTTCCTAAGGATCACTTTCTTGCATATGCTATACAAAAGTATTCTTTTATCATTAATGATTGTTGTAAATGTGTTTTTTTCACGTCATTAATTTCATTTTTAGTGATATAATTACGGGGCTACTACATTTTTTTTATTATTGTATTTTGTTTGTACAGAACTTGGATAAGTCAATTGACAACAAAGCATTGCATGACACATTTTCTAGCTTTGGTAATATACTCTCCTGCAAAATAGCTACAGATGCTACAGGCCAGTCAAAGGGTTATGGTTTTATGCAGTTTCAAACTGAAGAAGCTGCACAAACTGCAATAGATAAACTAAATGGTATGCTAATTAATGACAGGCAAGTTTACGTTGGTCATTTACTTCGTAAGCAAGAACGCGACTCCTCATTAAGCAGGACAAAGTTCAATAATGTTTATGTCAAAAATCTTTCTGAATCAACCACTGATGACGAATTGAAAAAGTTTTTTGGTGAATATGGAACAATCACAAGTGTTGTTGTCATGAGAGATGGAGATGGAAAATCCAAATGTTATGGATTTGTTAACTTTGAGAATGCAGACGATGCTGCCAATGTTGTTGAAGCTCTAAATAGGAAGAAAATTGATGAAAAAGAATGGTATGTGGGGAAGGCTAAGAAGAAATCTGAAAGAGAACTTGAGTTGAAAAGTCGTTTTGAACAGACTACAAAAGAAGCTGTTGATAAGTTTCAAGGTGTTAATTTGTATGTCAACAATTTGGACGACACTATTGATGATGATAAACTTAAGGAACTCTTTTCTGAGTATGGAACAATTACTTCTTGCAAGGTTTGATTTTATTTGGATTGTACCTTTATTTAGTACTTTTGTTTACGCTTGAAAGATCTAACATAACAATTAAAAAAATTCTCAATATTCTTAAAAGACGAAAAAAAGATGAAAATTCTAAGTTAAGGTCCCATTCTTTCAGTTTATAGGTCTGCTGTTTTGCATATGGAACAGAAGTTGCTATCAGATCCTCTACCCATCTTAGCAACAGTTACCAAATCCCTGAACAAGGTAGAGTTGAATATGTTTATTTACTGAATATTGCATCAAAGTTATGTTATTATGATGCTGCACCCCATCTCCACGTTAGTAAAATTGATCATCTGTTGTATAATATGTTTGCATAAAGTATTTTGTTTTCATTTCATGTTCTTTTAGCTCTATATAATGGAAAGTTATTGTAGTTTTTTGTTCTTTTGCCACCTCTGTATGAGCTGATTCTAGAGATTGAACGTGATGGAATTTCTGGAGGGAAACTTCTTAATCTTCTACATAAGCGATGCCACTGTGGGGTACCAGAGTTGCAAACATGTATTCAAAGGTGTTAGCTTTTTAATCACAAAGTTGATAACACAAGGGAAATAAAGAAGAATTATCTACTAACCTCATGAATTATTAAACTCAGACTTCTTTGGCACAGACACCAGGTCATGTACAATCAACTTGCTTCTTGGATGGTGTATGGAATTCTTCATGATCAATATGGAGAATTTTTCATATGCGAGTATGAGTCTTCTTTTTCTCTTCGCTCACCTTTAATCTTTAATATAATGGCCAGGTACCAATTTAAAATACTGTTGACAGCTGACAAATGTAGTTTTCTTTTATATTAATGTTTTTAGGCAAGAAGGAAACTCAGAACACAACTCATCATCTCAAACAAACGTGGCTGAGAGGTTAGCACACATGTCAGTTAACGATGGCTCTTTAAGTGATTGGCATTTGAAATTTCATATCTCTCTGGTACTTCATACAGTTACATTAGTTATTTCAGAAGCTTATTTTCTATAGAACACGTAGAAGTTTATTTTCTTTTCCTTCTAAATTTGTGTTACAGGATATGCTGCCAGAGTATATTCCAATGCACATTGCAGAATCTATCCTCTTTGCTGGAAAAGCAATCAGGGTTCTTCGTAATCCAAGTTCTGCATTCCGATCTGTAGATGCAAGACATAAAAATTGATGGGTGATGAACTACTGCCACATTCAGAGGCTGATAAGATTGAGTTGATGCTTATAAATTTAAAGGTCCTTATTATGTCATAAGTATTATCACCGCCACTTCTTTTTTTAAATCCACCTCAATTAATCATCAATCTGTGTAGGAATCATCCGAGTTCCATAAAAGATCATTTGAGGGTGCTGTTGATCCAATTAGGGCTATTGCAGCAAGTCATCTTTGGCAGGTAGAACATTTGCATATAATCATTTTTTCATTATAGTTCAAGTTCATTTAATATTCTTTTAACCTTTATTAATTTAAACATGCAGCTTGTGGTTGTCCGTGCTGATCTTAACGGGCATTTGAAGGCAATTAAAGATTACTTTCTTCTAGCAAAAGGTGATTTCTTCCACGTAACGAATGAGCGGTTTTTGTTTATGGTTTTTGTGGAGTTATGGCAAGATTTTTTATTGTATGGTAGACTTTTCTCGAGGAAAGCCGCCAATTGATGCGTTTACCACCTAGGCAATCAACTGCAGAAGCTGATCTTATGCTTCCATTCAGGCTGGTAATTCATTATGTTATTCATATTAAATTATTAGTATGTAGAAAAATTAAGTAAATTGAAAGAAATATTTGCATAAAATGCTTGATCAAACACTATTTCTATTGAAAGTTTGCATGGAACATACTTCTCATCAAAGCCCCCAAAAAGCAAACAAAAGAAAAACACAAACCCTAATAGCGAGGATCGTCAGGGAATCAATAACGAAAGAAAGAAAGTAGGAACCTGCTTTGTTATCGATACCCTGTTAAGGTTTGGGTTTTCCTTATGTTTGCTTTTTTGGGGCTTTGATTATCGTCAGTTTCTCTATATAGGACTGTATCGTGCTTTGATTTTCGTTTATTTTGCTTTAATTTAGTTTTGGGTTCTGAATGTTCTTGTGTGTTATGAATTTGGGGTTTTGATGTGTTTTACTTTGTGTATTTTGCTGATTTTATGGTTTCAAACCTTCATTTTGATTTTGATTTAGGGTTACGTTAAAACTCGCATAACCGCGGCAACGCGCGGGCCCAAACCTAGTTACCTATATATTAAAGCAGGTAGGAAATAACAGTAATAATAGTTTTCATTTAATGTAACCGCTCCAAAGGATGATTAAAAGTCGGGAAAATTATCAAAATGACCCATTGACCAAATCGAATTACCAAAATAACCGGTCAAATTTGAAGTTTAAAAAAGAAAACAACCAATCGGAGCCCACCACGTGTCATCCCTCGCTGACGAGGCGAGGGATTATGGGAATCCCTCGCCCAAAAAAGCGTGCCCGACGAGGATATGACATAATCCCTCGCCCACGTGAAACCCTCGCTGACGTGTCTTTGATCCCTCGTTGAGTCAGCGAGGGATTATGAGAAGCCCTCGCCCATAATTACGAAAATACCCCCCTCGCCCAAAATTAATTTTTTTAATTTAAAAAAATACGAGTTTTTTAATTATTTATTGTTTTTTAAAATACTTAAAGTTTAATTTAATTTTATTTTGCGCTATATAATATTATGTTTACCCTTAATAAATCTTACATTCTTCTCTACATTTTTTCTTAAATTTTATTGAAGAATATCTACTATTAAAAAGCAAATGTGCTAGAGATGTTTTTAGTTTTTCTAGAAATGTATTGATTCTTATTTTTATTTTTAAATTATTAAAAAAAATTTGTAAGGAACCCTCGCTGACTAGGCGAGATAATGGTCAAATCCCTCGCCTCGTTTCACGCGCACGTCGCTGACAAGACTTGCCTCTCGCCTAACTGGACTTGCCCCTCGCTTGACAAGACACCCCCCTCGCCTAGGAGAAAGGAACCTCACTGACTAGGCTCTTTCCTCGCCCTTGGGGAACGTACCCCTCGCTGACTCGGCGAGGTGCTTGTCACATCCCTCGCCTAGGGGTTTGTGTCCCTCGCCAACCTTATTTTATTTTAATGTTTTTTCTTTTTCTTTTAATAAAATTTAATTTACACGTGGGCGAGATAATGCCACGTGGGCAAGGAGAAGTCTTGCCACGTGGACGAGGGATCGTGACTTTTCCTCGCTGTGGGCGAGGTCAAAGTCAAATGTATAATTTCGTGATTCCAGAAGTCAATGGTTATTTTGTTAAGTTGGTTCGGTCAAATGGTTAATTTCGTAATTTTTAATTGTTTTCTAGTTTCTACCTTTTCTTTTGTACGACAATTGCTCCTTAACTAAAAACCACCCAAAGGTGGCAAATCCATTGTTTTTGTAACTAAAAGTTATATCGTTTATGTTTTTTTAGATTTGTTATATATGTATAAGTTGGTTAGTGATTATAATGCTAACTTTTTTTATCGTTTTGATGTAAATTGGGTTTGGAAATACCCATGCTCAAATAAAATATTTTTTATTCGATGGTAAAAAAACCAAGTTAGTTCTATGTTTTAACGAAAATTTAGTTTGAAAATAAGACGGGATGATTGTAATCTATATTTCATTCATCCACTGCAGCCACAATTGATTGCCTTGGTACTGAGCCTGGATATTTGTTTAGTAGGATTGTATTACGATTATGCTATTTCAGTTGCCTTGAAAATACAGAATAGTCAATGATGCTGGACATGTATTCATCTTCTGCTATTCGCTAGTGTGTTTGTTATTGTGGCTTGGCTGCCCATTTAGTTCTGGTTATTGATATAAAATATGTGAGATTAAATCTGTTTGTCATTTGTACGGTTTATCTGCAAGGCGTCTACGACTATGATGGTTAATCTGAGCCTCCGTTCCATCACATGCGCACATCATGTAACTAGTTTTATTAAATCACCAAAAGGGAGTCTAGAAAGGAGTTAAAAAGCAATGTACAAACCCAATTGGTTGATAATACAGAGATAATTACATGTTAAACTACACCAATTCTTTTGCTTCAAAATTGTACCATTCAGTCCATCCCATTTGTCTTCAGTCACGATCTCCTCTTTAGCCGTAGATACCCCATTGTTTTTATATCTTTCATTATTTTTTTAACGACAAATATATCCTACTCCTACTCCTAAATTACATCAAGTGACATCATATCTGGGTTTGAATCCAGGACCTACTCTGTAAGAGGCAAAACCTCTATCAAATATACTAGTCACACATTAAATATCTTTCATTACTTTAATAATGTTATATATACACCACTAAACCGCTTACTGTTTCTTATTTTCAAAAAGTGAGGATGATGACGTGTCCCACCTATTTTATGATGTCACTATCTAGGATGCTTTTGTGAATCTGAAGAATGTCACCAATTCCAAACGCATATATTGTGGTAATTTATACCATTTTCCGATGTTTAACCAAATATAGTTGATAGGTGAACCTAATAGCAGTAAATACTAAACTGATTCATTCCCCTTGGCACACACAAAGCAAAGTTTTGATTGGAACACACATTTTCTTTGAATAGGGCTTTCAAGGTGGGCAATTACTTCATTTCCACTCGTAATGGAGGAGAGTGTGTGGACTAAGGTGTCAAGTCGGAGAAGAAGACCAACACAAGGAGGTGGCCAAAAAGAAATAACGTTCTTTGTAGCTAATCTACCAGATCGTACAACAAGCTCGTTACTATGGAGAGTGTTTCAATCCCACGGGTGTATCTCCGATGCTTATGTGGAAAGAAAAAAGGATGTGCAAGGTAAACATTTTGGTTTTGTCTGAATGGTGAATGTGAGTAATGTGATAGAGATTTTGGAGAGGATGAATGCTGAGAAGATTTTTGAAGCCAAACTAGAAATGCGACTGGCGAAGTTCGATAAGAATCATAAGCCCTTTGGGCAGCCTACGAAGGGGTATGAAAGACAACAATGGAGACCAAGAGAAGTGGTGAAGGAGCAGATGCACTCATCGTTTAATAAAGTAAACTCCGGTGTGTCCTATAAAGAAGCAGTGACTAAGAACAATGGTACACAGGGGGAAGGGGAAAAAGTCATTGACGTGGAGGACTGTGGCGATGCATACCCGAGACACTGGGTCGGAAGGGCGGTATGGGGAGTAACAAGGAACCTGCAGTGCCTGAATGAAATAGAAGCAAAGATGGGTAGTATTGGTTTAGGTAATGTGAGCATATCATATATTGGTGGTTTAAGTGTACTGATTACTTTCAAGAATCGGAAAGAGGCGGTCGATTTTGTTAAACGAAAAGAAGAGGTATGGCGGAATTCTTATCAACAGCAACTTTATGGAACAGCGACGATATAGAGACTGGTAGAATTGTTAACATTCAAGCGGTAAACGTCCCGTTACTTCTTCGGGATAACACTGTCTATGATCGTATTGGTGCTGAGTTCGGGAAGGTAGTCGGAAGTTCTGAGTTCTCATGGGGTAGTACTAATAACTCAATTGGCAGCTGTATGGTACTCACGTATAGGAGGAGTCGGATAGAAGAAATGGTAAAGATGAAATGGAAAAACAAACTCTACCAAATTGAGGTGGCAGAGGAGAAGATACCGGAGGCATTACTATTTACCTCAGTAGGTAAGGCGATGTTCCCGGAGAGTTTAGATGAATCAGTAGAGGAGGAGATCGAGGAGGGCGAAATTAGAGCCGTGAAAGAGTCGACAAAAGGTGTGCCGGAGGCGATACCGTACCACGCAACCTCGCCAGAGGAAGGAACAGGATCCGGTGGTAAGGTAGGTGAGGGGTCAGTGGCGGTAGAGAAGATAGAACGTTGCTACATGGGGAGCAGGAGTTTTCTCAAACAATGCATGCGTTGCATGCAGAGCATGCGGTTTACAAGAAAGGTGGCGATAATAATAATAACCTTGGAAATAGTAATTTAATTAATGACATAAATGGTAGAGAAGGGATTGGTATTTTTCAGAGCGGCCTAGGACAGGAAAATGGGCCTAAAAACCGAGTGTTGGGTAAAAGGGCTCGGAGGACAAGGAGCCCACCATCGACTGGATCTTCCCAAGGCCCACTGACAAAATCGTGTGGCCCAAATAATACAAATATTGGCTTTCCTGATCTGAATACGGTGCCTATAGCGGCTTCTATCGATGGGGCGGTGAGTGCGGAAGTGGTGGCCAAACAAGGAGAAGAAGGTGTAGTCATTTGTTGTCTAAATAAAGACGTTGATGGACCGAAGAACGTGGATCGTGAGATCAAAGAAATGGTGGGTTTCGGACAGAAAATAGGGATTAATCTCTCCGGTTTTGAAGCAGAAATAAGAACGATAGTCATGGGGGCTGGTGAAGAAGCTAGTTTAAATGAATAGTATGACAATCAACTTGCGGGGTGCTAGAGACCAAAAGAAGCACGGGTGGATAAGAGGTCTCAAAGTTAACAACAATATACGTATGATAGCTTTTCAAGAAACAAAATTGGATCAACAGGTATTTTTTAGATTTAACACTTTTTGGGGGAACACGGCTTTTGAAGTAGAAAAGGTTAATGCAGAAGGTCTATCGGGGGGTTTGGCATGTGTATGGGACCCGTACGTCTTCACTAAGACGGATGTTATAAAATCCAGACATTTCCTGGTAGTGGTTGGGACATTGGTGGCAACAGGGCTCCGACTTAATGTGGTAAATGTTCATGCTCCTAACGATCTTGGTAATCGGAGAAGGTTGTGGATGGAGTTGTTAGAGGTGCGAAACTCGCTCCCTGGTATGTGGATGTTCACTGGGGACTTTAATGATGTGAGGGACCGGGCGGAACGGCTGAACTCGGACTTCATCGAAGGTAATGCGGCTGCGTTCAATACATTTATAGAGGAAGCGGAGCTCCATGAGTATAATATGGGTGTCCATAAGTTCACGTATGTGGCGGATAACGGGACCAGTCAAAGTAAATTGGATAGGTTCCTCGTTTGTAAAGAATTTGCGGATAAATGGCCGGCCGCCTCAGTCACAGCTATGGCCACTTATGCGTCTGATCATCGTCCGATAATCATGAGTCTGGTGGCCACGGATTATGGTCATTCACCTTTTCGGTTTTTTGATACATGGTTGGAACTACCGGGTTTCTAGGAGGTTGTAGCTGATGCTTGCTCTTCATTTCGCTTCAATGGAACTGCAGATATGGCCTTAGTGGCTAAATTAAGATATCTAAAATCTAAAATAAAGAGGTGGGTTGCCGGAGAGAAAGAAAAACAAGAAGGCAAGTACCAGGAGTGCTTAAAGGTAATGGAAAACTTAGACAGAGAGGCGGAACGGAGGCCTTTATCCCTGGCAGAGATAAGTAAAAGATTGGAGTGTAAGAGCTTTATTATGGAAGAAGATGAAAGAAAAGGAAGGGATATCCGGCAGAAATCGAGAATTAAATGGTCGGCAGAAGAAGATGAAAATTCTAGTTATTTTCATAAAATTATGAATGCGAACGTGTCTAACAATAGAATTAATAGGCTGTGGCATAACGGGGCATGGGTGACGGAACCCACTGAAATAAAAGATTTAGCGGTGGATTATTTTTCAGCAAAGTTTGTGGATCCAATGCCCGTCAGTCCAGGATTCCAATGTGACTTCGTATCAAGAATAAACGACCAGGAGAGGGACATGTTAATTTCCTCGTTCTCTGTGGAGGAAATCAAAGCTGCGGTATGGGACTGTGGAAGTGACCGTGCTCCGGGTCCGGATGGATTTAACTTTAAGTTTATAAAGAGATTTTGGCCTCTCCTCCAATCGGACTTTATGGCCCTTATGGATGATTTTCATCATGCCGGGGTGTTAAACCCGGGGGCGGCATCCTCCTTTATTGCCTTGATTCCAAAGAGGAAAGATCCCGGTAGTTTGGGGGATTTCCGACCGATAAGCTTGATTGGGGTGATCAATAAGGTGATCTCAAAAACATTGGCCAACCGACTTAAAAGGGTGATTGATAAACTAGTGTCTCCGGAACAATCGGCCTTTATCGTAGGACGTAGCATATTAGATGGCCCACTGATATTGAATGAGTTAATTGGGTGGATGAAGAAGAAGAAAAAACGAGGTATATTGTTTAAGGCAGACTTGGAGAAAGCTTACGATTCCATTAGTTGGTCATTTTTGGAGGAAGTTCTTAATCAGATGAACTTCCCAGTGCAATGGATAAGGTGGATAATGGCAGTGGTAACTACGGCTAGGGGGTTGGTATTAATTAACGGATCCCCATCTTCGGAGTTCATATGCCATAGAGGGCTGCGGCAGGGGGATCCGTTGTCCCCTTTTCTATTTGTATTAGCTATGGAGTCTTTATCAAGTTTTATAAAGAAAGCATGTGAGAGTGAATTATATAAAGGAGTATGTTGTGCGGAATCTACCTTCAAGATTTCTCATTTCATTTACGCTGATGATGTGGTCTTTTTGGGGGAGTGCTCGGCTGAAAATATTGTAAATTTGAGAAGGATATTAAACTGTTTCTACATGGTTTCGGGTCTTAAGGTCAATATGAAGAAGAGCAGTGTTATTGGGATTGGTATTACAAATGAGGAGGTTGATGAAATTGCAGGTAATCTAAAATGTAAAAAAGGTGAAATGCCTTTCAAGTTTCTGGGACTACAAGTTGGAGCTAATATGAATTTGTGCAAAAACTTGGGATTCGGTGGTGGAGATGTTCCGGAGTGGGTTGGCTAAATGGAAGGCAAAACTTATATCTTATGGTGGTAGGATAACACTGCTAAAATCGGTATTGAATGCGTTACCAACTTATCATTTCTCCCTATTTCGAGCTCCGGATGCGGTGATAGAGAAGTTAGACAAAATAAGGAGAACGTTCTTTTGGGGTGGTTGTGAAGAGAAAGCAAAGATGAACTGGATAGCATAGGCGAAAGTGGTGGCTCCGACTAAGTACGGAGGATTAGGCATCGGCTCCTTGAAGGATATGAACTCGGCTTTACTAGCAAAATGGTGGTGGAGGTTTAAAGTGGATCGGGGAGCATTATGGAGGAGAATCATATGGTTATTACATGGTAATTCCAGAAAGTGGAACTATATACCGGTTAGGCTCACACTCCCGGGGCCGTGGAAGAACATTGGGAGAGTGGTAAATGGGTTGGAAGGGTACGGGATAGATCTTACAAACCTGATTGTCAGGAGAGTTGGGAACGGTTTGTCTATTAGATTTTGGGTAGACTCTTGGAATGGGGAAGAACCTTTGGCAAAACGATACCCGACATTGTTCGATCTCGAGTCTTCCAAACTGTGCAACATTGCTGACAGAGCCGCGGTCATAGATGGGGACTACTCATGGATCTGGGATTGGAAGAGGACCCCGACGGAAGGTCCTGAACTATCGGAACTTACTCATTTGCTGGGGAACGTACAGCCCCCGGTCATTGAGGACATCAATGATCAATGGCAATGGACCTTGGATAGATCAGGTAACTTCTCGGTGTATAGCATCAGGAGGAGGATGGTTCAATCACGATACGAAGAACTGGCATTCTGTTTTCAGTGGAACAACTGGATCCCGAGAAAGGTTGGTGTGCTTGTATGGAGGGCTGCCCTTAATAGGTTACCAACACTTGCAGCCTTGAGTAGAAGAAATGTTTCGGTTCCATCGCTACTTTGTTACGTGTGTAGTGAAAACAATGAGACAGTCGAACATATTGTAACGCCCGTACTTTTTGTTGTTTCATTTTTAGTCCTTGTACCTTGTAATTCATCAATTCATACCCTTGTACTCTTGAGTCTTGATCAATGGAAGTATTATTAAAAGTTATTCTATATACTTATATGTTACATATGCTTAAAAGAAACGTTATATGCATTCAAATATACTTACGACACGCTGCAAATATAAAACCAATCGGAATCATACGTAACCGGGTGTTCATGAGCGAACCCAACTAACTTGTAAACAAGCCAAATCTTTAAAACATAATTAAGGTTCTTAAAACACGTAAAATAACCCAAAAGAAAAGCCCAAAACCAAGTCCAATGGTCCAAGCTCAACACAAACACAAGTTGGTGATCGTAACTCTCGAACCGTATCAAGATCAATGCACCAAACCCAATTATTAGTACCATTAATGTTAAATTAATTTATCCATATGAAATTACTCTGAAAATGGTGAACGTAGAAAAAAACCGCGTACGAAACGGAGTTATAACGAAGCGGGAATCGCGAAAACAAGTTTGATGGTTTTGTTGACTAGTCAAACCGAAACCCACTCGGGTTTAAGCCCATTTTCCCTTTTTTTTTAACCTAATTAAAGCCCATTAAACCCAACTCCTTCCCTTTATAAACTAGCCTCCACCCCCACAAAACACTTTTACACTTCACATCCCACCAAAACACTCTCAAATTCTCTCAAAGTTCTCTTCTTCTTCACAAAAATTCTGCACAAAACCTTCAAGGTTAGAACACCATTCTAACCCATTTTTCTTGCTTCTAACACTTAAAGCTTGCATCTAGCTTCATGGATACACCTCTAGGACTATCCCTAATGACTTTGCCTTGGCAACATTGAGTGGAAGCCATCTATAATGAGGTCCAAAAGCTAGTTTTACAAGGCTGAATTTTATTTTGTTTTTGTCCTTGATGTTTTTAATCTTTTAACAAGCTTTAATCTTATTTTAAAACATACTAAACCACTTGGAACAAACCCATGGACTATCCTCTAGGTTTACAATGGTAAACACTAAGGGGGAGGCACCTAAAATGGGTTCCCAAGTGGCTAAACTTTATGAAATTGTTGCTCTTGGGTTTACCTTGTTCAAACTTGGATTTTCCTTGAACCAAACCTTGTCTCCAACAAATCTTATTGTTGGATGACTTGAGTTAAGGTAAAAATCCAGAAATGAATGAGTTTTGAACTTAACTTTATATCTTTTTATTACTCAAGTAATCTAACATAACAACAAGTGTGATAAACCAAACTAAGTATTCAACTTTACCATGTTGAAAAGCTTATGTTAAGGTTCAAATGGCAATCTTGAAGAACTTTGGTTCTTCAAGTAGGGCTTTCCCACCATAACTCACCCGGATTACTTGAGATATTATATGTAGTATATCTATACTTTAAACATTTAAACTATTATGTAAGTATTTACAAAGGTTTGTGGATTATTACCCTACCTTCGTATCTCATGACCTCCTTCGAGGAGGGTACACTAACGTACTAACTTTACCATCCGAATCTCCAACACTAGTTGGTGAATTGTGTTTTGGTCCGCCATTGGCGATACATGACTTCTATGATTCTATATACATACGTACAAGTACTCAAATCCGAATCTAAGACAAACCCGTTTTCCTTGTTAGGTTAACCGGTGTCTAATCCTCCCAAATCCATCTACCCACGACTCGGAACTTTTCCTATCGAAACCGTGAGTCATACTTCACCCCTTTTATTTTAACACTATTTGGGTTGTAACATGTATCATTTATCAAATACACTCAAGCATACATTCAATCAAACTTATTCTAAAACTCAATTCATACAAACATGCTTACTTGTTATACTATTTGTGAATACATTCTAGAATACATTATCTTGCAAGCAATCTAAACCTCCCTTAACATGTATAGCGCTATAGGACTAGCACATCCGCCCTATTATGATGGGTTTATGTTAAGTTATCAATCTTTACGGTCTTGCTCACTTTTGATGCTAAGATTACGCTAGTGGACACTTTGGTTTGATTATGGCTTTGCATGCTAGCAATGTACAAACTTTAGTATACTTTACTCATGTTGAATTGAAATTTATTCACTATTATGCTATGTATACAAATTTGTATGCTCACCAACATATTCATATGTTGACCAATATTTTATACATGTTGCAGGAAATGCTTGAAGCTTTATCATGAAATTCAATTAGGGGACCTAGAAACACACCAAATCTATCATTTTGTTATGTTTGTTTTAGACATTTCTCCAAATTATTGTATGTTTATTTGAAACACTGTAATGTTACGTTGATTAATGAAAATGAAATTTAATCTTAATTTATTGTCATTTTAGTCCTATGATGTCTTTGAACAATCTATCACTTCTCGCGCCCCGATGTTTCCGCCATCGGTTGGGGTGTGATAGATTGGTATTAGAGCCATAGTTATAGGGAATTAGGAAAACTTCCATGTTTTGACCTAGACTATGACTAAGGACTCCCATTAGTAATGCTTATGATTTGTTTGAATATCTTATGTTTATGCCAAAAAAAACTCAAATCTATCTAATCTTGCCCCTCATCTTATTCTCGGCTAGAAAGAAATACACCTTTCCTAAGGTGTAATCATGCGACGACGATACGAAGACACTTGTATTTTACAAATGAAACGAACTCACCAAAATAGGAGTGAATCCCTTACTTTGGTGATGACTTTCAATCCGCCATTATTGTTTTTATGAAATTAGACCATTAAGATAGGAGTGATTTCCTTACCTTGATGACAATTTCACTTATTACACTCTTGTGGACCCTTACCAACGAGTTAGGATTAATTTCCTTACCTTGATGGATAAGTACCAACCACGTTTAGGGAACGACACCACCAAGTTAGGAGTGATATCCATATCTTGGTGACTAGTCCCATTCTTTGATTTTCAATCTCACCAAAGTCTTAGATTTTGATTGACAAGGACATGTAGTAACTGGAAGGGCGAATACCGTTACCCGACTTGTCGGCGAGAGTATTCCAACCCATTAAGCCAAAGCATGATTCCCGAACTCAAAAGAAGTCTTGACTACTTTGGATTAGTCTTAGTTCCAAAACCGGAACATTCCAAGCCTTAATCGAATTTCTTTTATGTTTGTATTTATTTTACGCATTTATGCTATACTCTTTTTCCTCTTGTCAAGAGCGAATCATCCGAATCGCGCTAATCTCTCGACCTCAGACGCTAATAATCAAGAACCAACAAAAACTTAAAAGCTTTCATTATTTTTTTATCTAATTCTTTTGAGTGGTTATATGATTCATTATGAGAACCAATTTGAAACCTACTTGTTTAGGTGTTATGTTATAATGCTCTAAACATGCAATAAATTATGTTAAACACTATTGATCAAGTCTCATCATTCTCTTTAACCTACATTGTAGATGTCTTCCAAATCCCATAGAAGCTCCAAGCAAAGTTCCAATAAGAAAATGGTCGCTTTCATGGCTAAGCAAATGGCTCGAGTTATACCCGATATTGTTAAGCAAATCAATACCAACCCTAGCCCGAACACTTCAGTTGAATCCCGAAACCCTGGTCCTAAAACCTCAGCCTTTTCCTATAAGCACTTCAAGTCATGTGGCCCTGAACCTTTCACGGGTGAAGAGGGTGCCTCCAAGATGCTTGAATGGTTCGATAGCATCGAAGTCACTTTCATCAATAGTGAATGTCCCGATGAGCTTCGGACTCGTAGTGCCACTGGTGTTTTCACATCGAGGGCACTTGAATGGTGGAAAAGTGAAAGGAGCACTCGTGGAAACGAGGTCGCCTTCGCTCTACCATGGGAAGAAGTGAAGCAACTCATGATAGATGAGTTTTGCCCTCCTCATGAGATGCAAAGTCTTGAAGAGGAATTCTGGAACCTCAAACAAATTGGAGGAGACAACTTGACTTACACCATTCGCTTCAAGCAACTTAGTATCCTTGTCCCTCACTTGGTCAACACCACCGACCGAGCCATAGCCAAGTACATAAAAGGCTTCCTCCTATTATCCGTGACTCCGTCACCATAGCCGAACCATTCTCAGTTGAGCGAGCCATCCGGTTGGCGGCTACCTTGTCCAACAACCAAGTGAAAGACGGATCCTTGTCTCTTAAAGGCTCCTTCAAAACCGCCCATCAAGCCATCTCCGAAACACCCGAGGAACCTAAAGATACAAAAACATCATCCAAAAACACCCATCACGGCAAGAAACGCAAGTTTCAAAGCCGCAACTATGCCATGACAACACCAACAACCCAAGCTCCCATCAACTCGAACCATGAACCACCTAGAAAAGCTTACACCGGTACGTTTCCCAAATGTGCCAAATGCCAATACCACCACCCACCTGCCTCTCAGTGCCGTCAATGCACAACGTGCAACCGTTATGGGCACTTTGCTTCAGCATGTCGAAGTGGTCCTAGCCCACCCGGTAACCCACCTTCGGCTCATACTGGTACCCAAAGACCCCTGACTAATGGAAATGGTCGTGCTTGCTTCAAATGTGGTGACCCAAACCATCTTGCTCCCCAATGCCCCCGCAACAATCAGGTTCAAGTGCAAGCGCCACGTGGACGCGCATTTAACATAAATGCGCATCAAGCTCAAAACGACAATGACGTTGTAAACGGTACGTTTCTTATAAATGGAATTTATGCTTCTGTGTTATTTGATACTGGTGCGGATAAAAGTTTTGTTTCCGTAAAATTTGAACCAATGCTGAAATGTACACGTACTAAATTGCCAAAATCATTCACCGTTGAAATTGCTAACGGAAAATCTGTCACCGTTGATTCCATTCTCATTGATTGTATTTTAAGTCTTAATGAACATGAATTTCCCATCGAACTCATACCCATGCAATTGGGTAGCTTTGATGTCATAGTAGGCATGGATTGGCTTGCCAAGGTTCATGCCGAAGTCGTTTGCTTTGAAAAATATATCCGTATTCCGCTTCCTTCGGAGACACTTTACAAATCTATGGCGAGAAACCCTCAAACGGACTCAAACTCATGTCTTGTACGGAGGCACGAAAGTGCTTACGTCAGGAATGTATTGTCTTTTTAGCCCATGTCGTGACACAAAAAGAAAAGGGAAAGAGTGTGAAAGACATTCCAATCATTTGTGACTTTCCCGACGTGTTCCCTGAAGATCTACCCGGCCTTCCTCCTGCTCGTTCCATTGATTTTCGGATTGATCTCATACCCGGTGCTACACCTGTTGCTAAATCTCCTTACCGACTCGCACCCTCGGAAATGCAAGAGCTGGCTAGTCAACTTCAAGAGTTGGTTAATAAAGGCTTCATACGTCCTAGCTCATCCCCTTGGGGTGCTCCAATCCTTTTTGTAAAGAAAAAGGATGGTTCGTTCCGCATGTGCATTGATTATCGTGAGCTCAATAAACTCACAGTCAAAAACCGTTATCCTCTTCCTCGTATCGATGATCTCTTTGACCAACTCCAAGGAGCAACTTGTTTCTCAAAAATCGACCTACGATCTGGTTATCATCAGCTCCGAATCCGTGAAGAAGATATTCCAAAAACCGCATTCCGCACAAGGTATGGTCATTACGAGTTCATGGTTATGCCGTTTGGTTTGACCAATGCACCCGCAGCCTTTATGGATTTGATGAACCGTGTGTGTAGACCTTACTTGGATCATTTTGTAATTGTGTTCATTGACGATATTCTAATCTATTCTAAGACCGAATCCGAACATGAACGACACTTACGTTTGATCTTGGAACTTCTTCGAGCCGAACGACTTTACGCCAAATTCTCCAAATGTGAATTTTGGTTGAAAGAAGTTCAATTCCTTGGTCATATCGTAAGCAAAAAGGGCATTCATGTTGATCCTGCCAAAATCGATGCTATCAAAGGGTGGGTTGCTCCAAAATCCCCTACCGAAGTACGTTCCTTCCTCGGATTGGCGGGTTACTACCGTCGATTCATCTCCAATTTTTCAAAAATCGCCATACCTCTCACCTCTTTGACCCAAAAAGATAAACCTTTTATTTGGGGTCCCAAACAAGAGGAATCCTTTCAAACCCTCAAGCATATGCTCTGTGACGCACCCATCTTAACCCTTCCCGATGGAAATGATGATTTTGTGGTTTATTGTGACGCTTCAAATCAAGGTCTCGGTTGTGTCCTTATGCAACGAGGCAAGGTTATCGCTTATGCGTCAAGACAACTCAAAACCCACGAGAAGAACTACACGACCCATGATCTTGAACTCGGAGCTGTTGTTTTCGCTTTAAAGATTTGGAGGCACTACCTTTATGGTACTCAATGTGTGGTATTCACAGATCATAAGAGTCTCCAACATATCTTTAATCAAAAGGATCTCAACATGCGTCAACGACGATGGGTTGAATTGTTGAACGACTATGATTGTGAAATTCGTTACCACCCTGGAAAAGCAAATGTCGTGGCCGATGCTCTTAGCCGAAAGAGTCATGTCAATGCTCAAAGCATTTGTGTAACCAATCGTCCTCATTGTTTTCAAATCCAAAACGACATTCAAACTCGTATTCGTGAAGCCCAACACTCATCGGTCGTTGAAAACAATTTGTACAACGAGATGCAATGTGGTGTTGAAGACCAACTTGAATCTAAATCTAATGGAATTCTCTATTACCTCGATCGTATTTGGATTCCAAACCGTGACAACCTTCGTACTCTTGTAATGAATGAAGCACATAAGTCACGATATTCCATTCATCCCGGTGCGGACAAGATGTATCAAGATCTTCGTCGTACTTATTGGTGGCCGGGTATGAAGAAGGATATTGCTCTCTTTGTGGCTAAGTGTCTCACTTGTTCAAAAGTTAAAGCCGAACATCAACGTCCTTCTGGATTACTTGAACAACCAGAAATTCCGGTGTGGAAATGGGAAAGTATTGCCATGGATTTCATCACCAAACTCCCACGAACATCTTCCGGGCATGATAGTATTTGGGTGATCATTGACCGATTGACCAAAGCTGCGCACTTTCTCCCAATTCGTGAAGATTACTCTGTTGAGAAACTAGCTCGTATCTATACTGCAGAAATCGTCAGCCGTCATGGTATTCCTCTAGACATCATTTCCGACCGAGATGGTCGTTTCACTTCCCGCCTATGGCGATCTTTTCAATCGGCTTTAGGAACTCAACTCAATCTTAGTACGACTTTTCATCCTCAAACGGATGGTCAATCCGAACGTACTATCCAAACCCTTGAAGATATGCTTCGATCGTGTGTCATTGATTTTGGTGGAAATTGGGATGTACATTTGCCATTGGCCGAATTTTCGTACAATAACAGTTATCACTCGAGTATCAAAATGGCACCATTTGAAGCTCTTTATGGACGAAAGTGTCGATCACCCATTTGTTGGCATGAGATTGGTGAGGCACAAATCACTGGACCCGAACTCATTCAAGAGACGACGGATAAGGTCTTGCAAATCCGGGATAACATGATCAAAGCAAGACACCGTCAGAAGGATTATGCAAACAAAAAACGTAAACCCATGGAATTTGAAGTCGGTGATCTTGTACTCCTTAAAGTATCTCCTTGGAAGGGAGTAGTGCGTTTTGGTAAGAAAGGAAAGCTTACACCCCGATACGTAGGTCCTTTCAAAATCCTTGAAAGAGTGGGTAAAGTGGCTTATCGACTTGACCTACCGCAAGAGCTTAACAATATCCATCCAACATTTCATGTCTCAAATCTTAAAAGATGTCTAGCTGATGAAAGTCTTCATGTCCCAATTATGAGATTCGTATTGATGAGACCATGCACTTCGTTGAGAAACCCGTAGAAATCATGGACCGTGAAATCAAACAACTCAAGCGTAGTCGTATTCCTATAGTCAAAGTACGTTGGGAAGCAAAGCGTGGTGCTGAATTTACTTGGGAACGGGAAGACCAAATGAAAGCCAAGTACCCGCACCTTTTTTATTCAGAATCTACTTCTTAGTGAAATTTCGGGACGAAATTTTCTAAAGTAGGGGAGACTGTAACGCCCGTACTTTTTGTTGTTTCATTTTTAGTCCTTGTACCTTGTAATTCATCAATTCATACCCTTGTACTCTTGAGTCTTGATCAATGGAAGTATTATTAAAAGTTATTCTATATACTTATATGTTACACATGCTTAAAAGAAACGTTATATGCATTCAAATATACTTACGACACGCTGCAAATATAAAACCAATCGGAATCATACGTAACCGGGTGTTCATGAGCGAACCCAACTAACTTGTAAACAAGCCCAAATCTTTAAAACATAATTAAGGTTCTTAAAACACGTAAAATAACCCAAAAGAAAAGCCCAAAACCAAGTCCAATGGTCCAAGCTCAACACAAACACAAGTTGGTGATCGTAACTCTCGAACCGTATCAAGATCAATGCACCAAACCCAATTATTAGTACCATGAATGTTAAATTACTTTTATCCATATGAAATTACTCTGAAAATGGTGAACGTAGAAAAAAACCACGTACGAAACGGAGTTATAACGAAGCGGGAATCGCGAAAACAAGTTTGATGGTTTTGTTGACTAGTCAAACCGAAACCCACTCGGGTTTAAGCCCATTTTCCCTTTTTTTTAACCTAATTAAAGCCCATTAAACCCAACTCCTTCCCTTTATAAACTAGCCTCCACCCCCACAAAACACTTTTACACTTCACATCCCACCAAAACACTCTCAAATTCTCTCAAAGTTCTCTTCTTCTTCACAAAAATTCTGCACAAAACCTTCAAGGTTAGAACACCATTCTAACCCATTTTCTTGCTTCTAACACTTAAAGCTTGCATCTAGCTTCATGGATACACCTCTAGGACTATCCCCAATGACTTTGCCTTGGCAACATTGAGTGGAAGCCATCTATAATGAGGTCCAAAAGCTAGTTTTACAAGGCTGAATTTTTATTTTGTTTTTGTCCTTGATGTTTTTAATCTTTTAACAAGCTTTAATCTTATTTTAAAACATACTAAACCACTTGGAACAAACCCATGGACTATCCTCTAGGTTTACAATGGTAAACACTAAGGGGGAGGCACCTAAAATGGGTTCCCAAGTGGCTAAACTTTATGAAATTGTTGCTCTTGGGTTTACCTTGTTCAAACTTGGATTTTCCTTGAACCAAACCTTGTCTCCAACAAATCTCATTGTTGGATGACTTGAGTTAAGGTAAAAATCCAGAAATGAATGAGTTTTGAACTTAACTTTATATCTTTTTATTACTCAAGTAATCTAACATAACAACAAGTGTGATAAACCAAACTAAGTATTCAACTTTACCATGTTGAAAAGCTTATGTTAAGGTTCAAATGGCAATCTTGAAGAACTTTGGTTCTTCAAGTAGGGCTTTCCCACCATAACTCACCCGGATTACTTGAGATATTATATGTAGTATATCTATACTTTAAACATTTAAACTATTATGTAAGTATTTACAAAGGTTTGTGGATTATTACCCTACCTTCGTATCTCATGACCTCCTTCGAGGAGGGTACACTAACGTACTAACTTTACCATCCGAATCTCCAACACTAGTTGGTGAATTGTGTTTTGGTCCGCCATTGGCGATACATGACTTCTATGATTCTATATACATACGTACAAGTACTCAAATCCGAATCTAAGACAAACCCGTTTTCCTTGTTAGGTTAACCGGTGTCTAATCCTCCCAAATCCATCTAC
The DNA here is from genome assembly GCA_024085815.1 of Flaveria linearis. Taxonomy (NCBI): domain Eukaryota; kingdom Viridiplantae; phylum Streptophyta; class Magnoliopsida; order Asterales; family Asteraceae; genus Flaveria; species Flaveria linearis. Next base: position 70,183,026 of record CM044004.1, on the reverse strand, counting down.
TCACGACTCGGAACTTTTCCTATCGAAACCGTGAGTCATACTTCACCCCTTTTATTTTAACACTATTTGGGTTGTAACATGTATCATTTATCAAATACACTCAAGCATACATTCAATCAAACTTATTCTAAAACTCAATTCATACAAACATGCTTACTTGTTATACTATTTGTGAATACATTCTAGAATACATTATCTTGCAAGCAATCTAAACCTCCCTTAACATGTATAGCGCTATAGGACTAGCACATCCGCCCTATTATGATGGGTTTATGTTAAGTTATCAATCTTTACGGTCTTGCTCACTTTTGATGCTAAGATTACGCTAGTGGACACTTTGGTTTGATTATGGCTTTGCATGCTAGCAATGTACAAACTTTAGTATACTTTACTCATGTTGAATTGAAATTTATTCACTATTATGCTATGTATACAAATTTGTATGCTCACCAACATATTCATATGTTGACCAATATTTTATACATGTTGCAGGAAATGCTTGAAGCTTTATCATGAAATTCAATTAGGGGACCTAGAAACACACCAAATCTATCATTTTGTTATGTTTGTTTTAGACATTTCTCCAAATTATTGTATGTTTATTTGAAACACTGTAATGTTACGTTGATTAATGAAAATGAAATTTAATCTTAATTTATTATCATTTTAGTCCTATGATGTCTTTGAACAATCTATCACTTCTCGCGCCCGATGTTTCCGCCATCGGTTGGGGTGTGACACATATCTTCATGTGTTGTGGTTTCGCACAAACTGTTTGGGCTGTTATATCCTCATGGTGTAAGATCCCGCCTGTGTACGCGTTTGAGTTTAAAGATTTGATAGAGATTTCTAAGAACTTGCATGGATCGGAACGTTTAAAGAAGGTAATCGATGGGGTGATCCAGGTGACTTTATGGAGCTTGTGGGAAGCTAGGAATGATGCGGTTTTTAGGGGTAAACAATGTTGTGTACAAAGAAGTATGGAGATATAAAATCCCGTAGCTATTTGGGATTAAAAGTCGGTCCAAGAGACGCGATATTAAGTGGAGCTCTTGGTGTAGTTTCAATGTAGATGTAACAGGGTAGCAAAGGAGGTTGTGTTGGGTTTACTGTGAAATATAGAAATATGTAATAGGGGTATGCTAGATGAAAATGTATGGTATGTTAGCTCCCTGCTAACAATTCTGGTGGAATGAAATTTGATTGATCTTTCAAAAAAAACTTCATTTCCACTCGTCATCCGAATCTCTAGGACCCAATTATTCCACTAAATTTAAAATTGTTATTGTTTGGAAAAAAATTGGTTCCATTGCACCTTAATGTCTTTGGCTGCATTGATACCACTCGCTCGTAATTGCAGCATCCATTAATCTTCCTTGGCAGAGATAAGAGTTAATTACAAAATGGTCACTGTGGTAAAAGTCGTCTTTCAAGTTTAGTCCCCAATTATGGTTTATTAAAAGTTAGCCTAGTAAGTGTGACAAGTTGTAACAAAACTGTCCTCAACTTGGATGGACGTTAGCTTTTTTAATTAAGTATGTGTAAAATGACCTTCATACCCCTTCCCATAACTCTCTCTATTGAACACCACCACCTACAACCTTCACCAACCACCACCACCTGCAACCTTCACCACCCACCTCGGACCACCGCCATCTACAGTTTTCACCATTCACCACCACATGTTTCAAACAACCATTCCATACCCTATTCGTCGGAACACTAATCTGTCATGCTACCACCTACACAACTACCTATAACGTTGTAAAACCATCATCAGCATCGCTATAACCTCCTTCAGCTCCGTTTTAATCCACCAATAGGTGCAAAATCATGAGAAAAAACAACCAAATCGTGAAACCCTTACCAGTGGTCGTCATTGTGATAGCTATGATGGCGGTCAAGTGGTGTGTGTAGTTGTGATCATCGCCATCATCATCAACCACTGCTTTTTAGGTTTGGTTTCTTTTTGATGGTGAAATGTTATAGGTGGTGGTCGCCAGAAATGAAGGAGTGGATATGAAGATGATCGAGATTGGTAGAGGTTGTGATGGTAATGGAAGGGTGGTGGCGACGGTGATGGAAGAAGGTGGCGTCAGTGATGGTGACGGAGGCGTCGTGGTGGTGGTTGTGCAATCTAGGTCTGATAAAGAAGACAAGGGTTAAAAAGTCATTTCACACATAATTAACGAAAAAGTTGACGTCCGTCCAAGCTGGGACGATCTTGTTACAAGTAAACATACTTAGTAGACCATCTTGTAATAAATCATACTTGGCCACTTAGGGACTAAACTTGAAAAACAACCTTACCATAGGGACTATTTATATAATTAACTCTAGAGATAATGATTTGTTCTAGGGTTTGAGAAAGATGGTTAAGCTCCTTGAAGTCTTTAGCATTCAAGTTATCCAAATTAAAAATTTTTCCTCTAGTTTGTAGCGTCTTTTATTTTGCACAACTTGGACAGTTCAAGATTAAGCTAACTTAGGATACCTACGATAAAAAGTAGTGTCTCTGATTAAATTAGAATCTTATTTTTTCCAAGTGGCCAAGTTCACCCTTGATTAAACATCTAATGTCAACATTTATCATATTAAATAATTCTCTATTATTAATGTCTTTCCAGGTATTCATCAGTGAAATTTTAGCCGATATTATTCTCAATGATCTCGAATTATGGTGCAAAACCCAAATCACATTACGTCATATTTAATTCTTTTTCACTTTAAACCTTCACCACCATTTTACAAACATCCATGTTAGCCGTTTTTAGGAAGCCAATACTTAGCATACCCCCTCCCAGATAACTTTTATCTGCAATCGCTTTTTGGCATACCACCCAATTCATCTTTGAGCTTTCATTGCAGCCTCCCAAAAGATACTTTCTTCTCTTTTCCTCCATTGATTCAAGGACTTGTGAAGGAGCTTGATATAGAAAACATCAATATGTAGACAAAGAGTAACTAATTGAATTAAGGGTCGATCATCCTCCAATGAACATGGACTTTGCTTTGAATTAATAGAGCATGCACCGAAAAAATACCAAATACTATCATAAAGACATTACCAAAACATCAAAGCTATAACTAAAAATATTTAAACAAAAATATTGATGATTAAACCTTCATTAACTTTTTATTATCATCAAACATTTAACATTTAATAACAAGTAAACTTGAAATAAAAATTTCACAACTTGAGTGGGCTTGATGCATGGTAGCCCAAAACTCTAAAACCCACTCCTCTAAGGCTCTAATTTCCCCTTCACTCGCATCTTCCCTCTTTCTTTTCAAACACAACATATTCATTCTTCAACGCTCTAAAGCTACTTCATCTTCAACCTTCAATTAGGGTTCGTTCAACATCAATTTCTTAAAGGGTACTCCAAATTACCCTCAAATGTCTACATTCGGCACTGCTTCTGCCTCCAATACCAACCCAAACAAGTCCACTGAGGTAAACCCATGTTTCATTTCCCAGATATTGTATCAAAATCTTGCGATTTTGTGGGTTATATGTGTAATCTTTCATGTTTTTTGTAATCTTGATGTGGGTATGTTCCATTTTTTATTATTATGGAATGCGGATTGTGGTTCTTGATTTGAAGCACGCCTTTTTCGATCAAGGGTTTTGTTTCTTGAATAGTTGAATTGAAGTATCATTGATCTTGGGTAATGATTGTGAATGGTTATTGGTTTTTATGTAGGTTGTATCACCTCCTAGTGATGGTGTTTCAAGCCTTTGTTTCAGTCCCAAAGCGAATTACCTTGTTGCAACTTCATGGGATAATCAGGTTTGTGTAATGTTAATCGATTCGATTGGATTTCTTATGAATATGTTATTTTGCTTTTGAACTTTGTGTAATCTGGTTTGTTTGACAGATTGTATGTTTTGTGATTGTTTAAAGATTCTTGAATTTAACCCATTTGGAAATGCACATTCAAACAACCTAACAAGGATAACCGCATATATTTTAGGTTTCTTGATGACTATGATTGAAGAGGATATAATTGCTCGTGTTTTTCTTTTTTCTGTTAAAATTAAAAATATTGCAGGTGAGATGCTGGGAAGTAACGAAAAATGGAACTTCGGTTAGCACTGTGGCAAAGACATCCATGGCTCATGATCATCCTGTAATCCCAAAATCTTCATCTAATATTGAGTTTTTGATCCTTAGTTTTTATGTGTTTTTTGATTTAAATAATTGAGATCTGCTATGAAGGTTTTATGCTCGTCATGGAAAGATGATGGATCAACAGTCTTCTCTGGTGGATGTGATAAGCAAGTGAAGATGTGGCCATTACTGTCTGGCGGTCAACCGACAACTGTGGCAATGCATGATGCCCCGGTGACTCAGCTTGCTTGGATTTCGGAGATGAACCTTTTGGTTACAGGAAGCTGGGATAAAACTCTAAGGTGTGCAGTTATTTAGGCATTGCTGACTTTTAGGGGTTTTTATATAAGAATGAAGTGGTACTATGTATTTTTACAAGATGCTTTTTTCTACTTCTTTTAATTATCAAAAAAAAAATTATATATATATTTTTATGTTATGCTACATTTTCTAGGTACTGGGACTTGAGACAATCGACTCCAGTCCACACACAACAACTTCCAGATCGTTGCTATTCACTTACGGTGCGGCATCCCCTAATGGTGATTGCCACTGCTGATAGAAATCTTATTGCGTTCAACTTACAAAACCCTCAGGTAAACTGTTCTATGTCATCATACCTAGATATATTTCACTTTTGTGACAGTTCAATGCTGTTTATAACAGTAAAGTGACAATTTTGGCCATATACTTATGTGTGGGTCAATTTGGTTTTTGTTTATAACGGATAATGGATCAAATAAATTAATTAGCTAAAGGAGAACATGTCAATTGAGCTGAACGAGGTGAAAGTTGTCTAAAGTTCTTTCTCAATACATAAGATCTCATAAATCGGTTATTTAAGGATTCAGATTACTGTTGATGTATCTTCTAGTTTTTTTAAAAAAAAATGCAATTAAGTTGACTTTGTATTAAGCAGACAGAGTTTAAGAGAATCGTGTCGCCCTTGAAGTACCAAACAAGATGTGTTGCTGCCTTCCCTGATCAGACAGGTTTCTTGGTATGTTTTTCTGCTTGAATATTTCTCTTAAGAATATATTTTATATTCAAATGATTATGTAATGATGATAAGTTTTGGCTTAAAGGTCGGATCGATTGAAGGAAGGGTTGGTGTGCATCATCTTGATGATCAACAACAAAGTAAAAATTTCACATTTAAATGCCACAGAGAGGGAAATGAGATTTATTCAGTCAATTCTCTTAACTTTCATCCTGTAAGATATCCGTTTTACTAATACTTATGGTTATAAATGATAAAATATTAGTTTGTAAACCTTAATCTGTTGGTTTGTAACTTAATTGTTTGCTGAAAGAATAGCATTTCAAACCTTTGAACTTTGACCTTTCATTCTAAAAAGTAAAAGTGACAAATTGTCGGGTCTGGAGGGTTGAGCAATGTGTCAAAATGGGCATTTCTAGAATGTGTCGGGTTGGGTTCACCCACAAACATCTTTGTCCATTTTAATGTTTAAAACTAATTTTTATTACTTATAGTTGCAACTACTATGTCAGTGCAATACTAATCTTTCTTTTTTTGTTTGAGTGCGGCAATTTAGGAGCTTGTAGGCAACTATGCATTAAAATCATAACCTAAATCGACCTATTTAGAAGTAAATTGGTCGAAATTTCCACCTCTACTAAACATCCAACTTGCAGAAGTGGTAATCACTTCATATATAAATGTTCAAATGTACAATCCTATAATCCTCTATTTGTTCTTGTTCAGGTTCATCACACATTTGCAACTGCAGGATCAGACGGTGCTTTTAACTTCTGGGACAAGGATAGCAAGCAAAGATTAAAGGTATCTCCACGCAAACTGTTTGCGTTTTTTATTTTTAATCTTAATTTGGAATTAATTTTTTTTTTCAAATATCATGATGTTTGGTTATCTATTGATCATGCAGGCGATGTCAAGGTGCAATCAAGCTATACCTTGCAGTAGCTTTAACAATGATGGATCCATATATGCTTACGCGGTACGCCTTTATAGCACATATGTAAATTTGGTTAAATTTGTTTCACAGCAGAGGTTGATACATACATATTATACGTAGGTATGCTATGATTGGAGCAAGGGTGCTGAAAATCATAATCCATCTACAGCAAAAACCTCCATATACTTGCATTTGCCTCAGGTATGCTGAAAATAAGAACAATAGGAGGACCCTTGTTTTGTTTTAAAAAAGGGGAACAATGAAATGGATTTTGTCGTTCTAATTATTAATATGATTCTTGTGTGTGTTAGGAGTCCGAGGTTAAAGCTAAACCGCGTGCTGGGACCGTAGGAAGGAAGTGAAGATGCCTTTTTATCTGTTTCAGAGACCTGTTTCTTTGTGTTTTTGGTTCAATATATTTTTTTTGCTTTCATTGGAGGGATTAGATTAAAAAATGAAGTTAATACATATAGTGTAATATTCCTTCGATATTAATCGATCAACAAAGATATTAGTGTTTTACAAGGTAGCAAATTTGACTTGTGTATTTTGAAGCCAGTTGTTTTATGTTTTGTTTCATTTTATCGGGTTGAATATGCCATGTTTAGAAATTTGCAAAGAAAAAAAAGGTATTTTTATATGATGGGTTTTGTAATCATATCATATACATTAACTAGTTATAGAAACAAAAGCTCACCTATGGACTTCCAACAACAATCCTAGGTCGTGGTCTAATCATCTGGGTCCAGACAAATGGTCATTGCTCGGGATGTATGAATCCGAGTTGATAAAATTTGTATATTGAATGCGAGTGTGGCTAATTTCTTGGTGGGAAATACTTTTTTCTTTCCATTCCTCCCATCGATCGGTTAACCCATCACCTTCAAGCATTCTGACAACTTCTGACGTCTTGGGTCGATCCGATGGAGTAATTTGCGTGCATAGCAGAGCTATTTGAATCAATTTTTCAGCTCCATCGTTCACATAATTACCTTCTAAATCTGTATCAACTAGTGTGTCCAACTTCTTATCATCCAAAAGTCCTTTAACCTAAAACCAGTTTCAAACACGATCATCAAACTAAAAAACATGAACTTTGTTAGTAACGCTCAAGATGTGCATCGTGATGTTGGAGGATGCTTACCCAATCGAGTAACATGACCTCATTATCCTTTTCAAGGCGGGCAAGATCATAGGCCCGTTGGCCCGTGACAAGTTCTAGAAGCATCACACCAAACCCAAAAACATCAGTTTTTTCTGAAGATCTCCCAGTGGACAGATACTCGGGGGCTATGTGTCCAATCGTACCACGAACGGCTGTAGTTACATGAGTATCTTTAAACCCCATGAGTTTAGCCAACCCAAAGTCTCCAACTACCGCTTCAAACTCATCATCCAAAAGTATATTTGCAGCTTTCACATCACGGTGAATGATCTTTGGGTCACAATTTTCATGCAAATAAGTTAGACCCCTTGCGGACCCTAGCGCGATTGTTTCCCTAGTCGGCCATTCAAGTACTGCTTGTGTATCACTTCGATCTAAAATAATCAATCATTTAAACTTCAGTCATGCTTGTTCTACCTTGATAAAAAATGGCATTCATTTGACTAAAAAAGTCAAAGATGATAGTGAGAGTACCTCGTAGACATGATGAAACGCTACCATTGACCATGTAGGGATAAACCAGCAACCGTTCAGTTGGTGTCATGCAAAATCCTAACAACCGGAGTAGATTCCGATGAACTGCCATACTGATCATTTCAACTTCAGTTTGAAACTGCAACTCACCACTTTGGTTCCAGTCCTCTTTAAGTCTTTTTACCGCGACCAGACTACCATCAGTTAACCGCCCTTTGTAAACTTTACCAAATCCACCTCGCCCAAGAATGCGCTTGTTATTAAAACTGTCAGTTGCAACTTGTAGTTCACGCAAAGAAAACCTCTTTAGCTGTCCCAGGTGAACTGCAGGGTCCTCCTCAGCTGTAAATATAAGAGAATATATATAAGTGAGCAGAAAACGACCATTAAGAAACATAATCATATGATTATCGTGCTAAATTAACAAACCTGGTATATCAAAGAAATGATCCTGTGACTTTCTACGTCCCCACCAAAGAATTACAATTACAGGGCCTGCGAAAAGGACTACAGCGCCAACGAGAACTCCACCTGCAATAGCTATGGTGCGACCGTTTCCGGATGCAATCACAATTGTATATACAATTAGAAGGAAACTATTTCTTCACACAAAATACGGACTTTGTAGATGTGATACAAGATGCAAAGTTGGATGCTTCAAGGAATCGAGGTTACAGGTTTTGAGGTTAAGTTATGTGCATGAAAACCAATTCATCTTTAACTTAATGTGATTACAAGAGGTTGGGGAGTTATTCTCCAATTAAGCTCAAGCAAAAATACTAATGCAGCTTAATTATAGATATTGATCATCATATTGTAAATCTAATTCCAAGATAATGCTATGATGAAAAGATCAACTAATTGACTCTGATTTATAACAATTAGGAATTGTGATTGCTCCATCGGCTAGCTTCTTATGAGTGTTATGACGATCAACTTTTTGTACATGCTTTGGCATTTCATGGAACCCTGAGTTGTTTGCATTTTGCAATATGATTAGTTGACTCGACATCACACCACAAGATACAATCTTTGTTTCGTACAAGGTAGATTGCGTAGCTAGATCCTATCCAGATCGTGAACTGACAAGATACAACAATTCCTTTCTTACAATAGACATTGCCTCTAAAAAAGACACAATAACTTGAAGTAGAACCCTTGTTTGTAGGTTCTCCATTATATCATGTTGTGACCAACTGACCATTAAGTTGATATAACATGCCACCTCTTGCCACACACTTTAGAAGCCTCGCAGACACGACTAACAACATCCCGATAACTTTTGTTTTTAGGGTGCTATATCAATATTGTCTACAATACAAATGTAAAACAACAGTCATAGTGTACTACTTGTTTCTTTAGGAAGAGTTATCTTTACCCTTAAAACAATTTGGCCCCTGTTTAATCAAATGTTGTGAACAACATTTGTTGTGATTAGCTTTTCAATATACAATGAAGCAACAAATGTAGAATCCCTTATCAACACTGTACATAGGTGACAAATTGATTGAACTACTAATTACGTTATCAAGATTTTATAAGTAACTAAAAGTCATGTTCACATCCTAACACGTCTATTTAGTAATCTTGTAAACTAGAGAAATCAATTTTTTAACTAAAGGGAATTCTGATGACATAACTACCAAATACATAACCAAAAATATTGGTTTTATTTATACAACAATTAGTGCCACAAGCAGCGACCAACTAAAGTGTTGCATATTTTACGGACCAACGAGTGACTAGTTTATGCTATCACTAAATGGTGATGGAACCAACAATACTCTTAGAAGTAATTTGTTTGTTTCGCTAATTCCTGATTTAGTCAACTAATTTGTGACTTTGCTGCCACGAAAGGGTGGTTTCTATGTATGGAAAGGGAGGCTCCCAAGATTTTCACGATTTCCAGATGGGATTTGGTCTAATATGTAGGAGATCTCATGATGGTTCGTGAAGAGTCACAACCATTTGAAGTTTTGAACCGTTATAATTAAACCTGACAGTTGCAATCGCTAGTTAATAACTGCCATACTGAAGTCTCATAATCAATTTGAACCGGTATGAACCGTCAGTTGAATCGGACCACTATCAGTGGTAGAGCTTGAACAAATGTCTAAGGGAGTCGAAAGTCACTGGACCCATGATCTTTTTCCCTTGGAATGAACCGTCTAATTGTAATCAAGCTGGAAAATCATGGCCCTTGAATCGAAGCAACCATTCATGCTAACAACCACTTGAACCATCACAACTGTTTCGTATAATCGCATCTGCTAAAGCGCTGACAAATTGTCGTGAACCTTAGATCTGAGCATCCACTGAACTGTTGTGAACTATACGAACCAACATAACCTTAGAACTGACTAACATGAACCTTTTCTAATCATACCTGTTGAAAATACAAAGATAACTCTTAAATGGCTCAAAATGTTGCAAGCGTGCGAAGTGCTGGAACCTTAGGTTATATTACAATGATACACATTAACAGTAAACTGACTAGACTAATATAATACTACTAATTTTGATTTATCCTTTCATACATTCATAATAGTGTTGGATCTTCTACATAAATAAGGTGGGACTCTTGCTCGGGATTTCTTCTTGAGAGCATAACACTCTAATACCAAATGTTTGTTTATAATCTCTTCATATACTTACAATCTTGCAGGTATTAGAGAGAGATTTTCATACTAAATCATAGTTTTCATTGGATTCAAATGTTAGGGATTACATCCTATTTATGGGGAGTTAAAAGTTATGTAACTCTTCATGAAAGGATGAGATGGTTCGGTGTATTACATTAGTAACCACCGGAACCTTGGTTTTAAAAATAGCGCCTGAGGCGCGCTTAAGGCATGAGGCTCTAGAGGCAATCAGGAAAACGCCTCAGGCTTTGAGGCGGCGCCTCATGCACATCTAGGTCAAATTTGGTCAGCATTGGTAGTGGGGTCTGTAAAAGGATGATACGTAGATATAACCAAGGGATGATGAGATTATGAATGATTTATATGGTAAAAAAAGCCAAAATGTAAAGAAGTTTAAACAAATGCAACTTTTGGTTGTATATATGGCTTATTTTGTTGTACATAGAACGCCTCGCATCCGTGAGGCTCTCGCCTCATTCCTCACACATAGCGCCTTGGCTTTTCAGACTTAAACGCCTCGGAGCGCCTAACGCTTTTTAAAACCAAGACCGGAACCTTAGGTTATATTACAATAATACACATTAATAGTAAACTTAAGCTAAACTAATGTAATACTAACTTAGGTTAAATCATAAATTAATTTTAACAGATTGCTGTTATGAAAATCATTCACAACATCCCCTAGTTATTTTCAAACTTGTTTTGAAAAGATGATACTATGAGACCTAAACCAAATAATATCTCTGGTGTGTTATGATACCTATACGTGGAATTTTGCACCTTGAACCTTTATGTAATAAAAGTGCTCAAGTCTAACCAGGATAAGACTGGTTGGAACAAAGTTAGTGAACCATCTTATATATGTTAGACAAAGAAGCCTCATGCATATCCTTCCCCTAACGGATTCAATCATTGTAAGTTGACCCGTTAAAAGGCCAAAGGTGTGTATCTTGATTATTTAAATGCATATCCTTCCTCCCAACATTATAGTATGAAGTTCCACTAGATCTGGGGTAGTGTGTTAGAACATTACAAAATACCAGTCACATTCAGATAATGTACTTTTGCTTGAACTTGAGACTTGGCGAAAAATAGGTAACTATGTATGTGAGCTTATTCCCATCCATCCTCAATCAACTTTCCTTTTACAATCTTTGTTTGAAAAGATATATCAAATCTTTCTTGATTACAAGAAGCTATAGGTCATCACCTCATTATCAATTAGCTAATTAAGAAATCTATGCCTACGTTCAGTTTGTTAGAACTTATGATCATCATATAATTGTAATTCTTGATAGTGTAATTTCACTATTTTATCACATAACGATCAATAGCATAAAATTTGGCCATAACGGAATGCTTATTAGTAAAATCCTTCATATTCTTTGTAAAATAAAACACCCTAATGAATTATGATTTGAAGTTAGTATGTTGTGTAGTTTATTTCTTATCATTGTAAGAGACACCACCCCTACTCTGGGCGGAAATTTCAATGCATTATGGTTGGTTATTTACTTTCAATTAACATATCCTTATAATGTCAAAGGATATACGTTGTAAACCATAATCAAATCATGAACTTAAGTACATTCATATTTACTATGTATAGGCAAAAAGGAATTCAACAGTCTTTCACAAAATGACTATACATATGAATGTGTTAATTCTAAAGTATGCCATTAAAACCCACATTACGGCCATTTTCACAGTCAGGATTTGTAGGTGTGTGCACCCTTTAGGTTGTCCGCCTTTTTCGTTGTGGAAACTTGAACTTATAAACTCATTCCATGTTTCAGCTTGTTCCTATGCAGTTATACTCAACATAGCTCAAAAGTTTACCATACCTCTTAGAGCTAAATATGAAAAATCCCTCGTAATAGCTATGAGCATGAAAAACCTCAACGGGGTTAGAATTCCACTTGACGTTGATACTTGATCTCTCATCTTTTCCTAATGACCAGTGGACTTGGTTGGTAAAGCATGCCAAGTGCACAACTCCTTAAATGGCTTCCCCTTACACTTTCCCCTAGGAAGTACTCAACATAGCATGAGGGAAGCACTATGAGGGTTGGAAAGACATGTATTCAATCCAGTGCATGCCTTTAAGGTCAAGTGTTCCAACAGTTCATCCCTATATATCATATTGTCGGCTAGATAATGAGATGTTTCCTTGGTAAAGACGTCAAATGAGCTTTTCATATCGGTAGGGTTAGGAGTCGATTGATCTTTGTGACAGTGTTGTGATAAATAAAACAAGTATAAACCATTAGATTGGTTCCCACCACTTAAAGTCGGCCCTTATGATCTAGTTAGTGTAGATAAGAGTGAAGTGGTGATTCTTGAAAGGAGACATCACCACTGGTACTATATAGAGACAGGAAGGAACAAGGTGTGTGAAAGAAGGGGAAGGTGACAACATTGATAAAGTTTAAAGAGCTTAGGTTGGAGATAGGAAACTGTGTTAAATGTGTGTGGCAATAAGGTACATGGGTCAGAAAGGGTTGTACTTATAGAGTGAGAAGATGAGACACTCCCCATGCACTCACGTAGCTAAACACGTTGAGCATATATTGTAATCATCCTATGACTGTGATGACATTGCTAAATGATCGGGAATGGTATTAAAAATGTTAGAATTCAAGCGGCGTAGCGGAACCGACAGACGAGCACAAACGAATATCACACAAACAGAAAATAAATGACACAAGGATTCAACGTGGTTCGGTCGCTATGTCCATGGGCTGCAACTAGGGTTTTCTTTATTTGCTCATTAAAAATATTACAAATACATGATAGAGTATATATAGAGACTATTTAGGGTTTATAACTTGATGAATAAAAAAACTAAACATTGGCCCAAGCCCAAAGCCTTCACAAACCTAAAAAAAATGTCTTGTTTTTGGAGCCGAGTCCTCTTGAGTTGTATTCTTCTTTTCAAGCGGGTATCTTAGTAAGAGAAACTTGAAACTATGCATACTTTAATGGGGGTGTATAGAAGTGTGCGTGAAAACATAGTATAGTTTGCATTCACAGCTTTGCTCAACAATTTTATGATTGGACTTTGGAAGATTTGGTCCAATAGGTCCTCGCAAGGAAGGACTCATCTTGGGTATTTGAGGTTATCAATTATAGGTCTGAGTAATGCATTTCTAAAGCATCCGATATAACATTCCTCCTTATAATTCATGATGAAATCAAGCCTATGCTCTATTCTCTCCTAATCTTCTATAGAGAAGTAAATTAATCATGGGAATAGTATAGGTTCAGCTTTTACCTTACATGATTACCACATAGGTGATATGGTAATGATATAGAAACACAGGTAGCACTTTAGTTACTTCATGCAATGCAGAATACTAATAAGGGAAATACTAAAGTTACTATTTAACTAATTAACCATAAATTGTGTACAAGTCCAACATAAGTTCTTCCAGCTAAAAGGGGAAAAGCACAATGATGATGAAGAATACCTAGAGGTTGCATAGACGGAGCTGGTGGAGGAGCCCGAAGATATATCAAGTTGGAATTATTTTTGAAACTGAGAACAGAATTTTGTTTTGCAGTCAACATCATGAAGGCAAATAACATAATCATCCAAATTATTCGCTATTTCCCCAGTAATAAATAAGTTATTGTTGATTCAAACGGTATGTTATCAACTAACACAAACCTTTGCTCCGTGAACAGCGAAAATGAGCCATCGATAGGGACAACTCCTACCAAAAAGTTGTTTGATAGATCACTGTGATAAAAGAAACCAAACAATTTTAGCTTTTCTGTATCAATTATACCGGCACAAAGTATTATGGGCCAACATTTATACTTACAGAACTTGTAGGTTTTTTAAGGTAGTAAAGGAATGTGGAATAGTTCCCGCCAAAGAGTTGTTACTGAGACGGCTATCCTTGCACATAAAAGAGAGAACATTGTGATTGATAATTTACTAGTAGTTTGTCATAATTTAAATTAAAAAGTGCAATAAATATTTCATTAAGAGAATAATCTGAATGATGTGAAATCATACAGAAAACGAAGTTTCGTAAGCTTGCCCAATGTGGCTGGAATGTTCCCGTGTAACTGGTTCAAGTAAAGATCCAAGCTCACCAAGCTCTTTAATTTCCCAAGTTCATCTGGAATATTTCCCGTGATGTTATTACTGTGTAGCTCCCTGTTGCAGTATTGAGTTAATTCACAAAAAAAATTAGACATACTATTTATATATGAAAATTCAGCAGGCAAAAGGCAAGAGCCAAGACATACAAATACTGTAAATTTGTAAGTTGACCAAGCTCAGGGACCAGTTGACCAGACAAATTGGCATTTCCAAGATCACTGCAGCAGACAAACCAGAATTTTCTTTTTAGACCATGTGATGGAAAAAATGGGTAAAAGCTCGACATTTTATTGAAACAGGTTGATAATCATATGCTTACACTCGAGTAACACTATTATCATTGTTGCAAGTAACATGAAACCAGGAACATGGACTAGGGAGGGTCACATTCCAACTTTGCATAACATTGGCAGGATCATTTAATTTTGTCTTCAGGGCATTCAATGCCTCACCTGTCTCGCACATATAAATTTGATTGTGTGCTCATCTTAAAAGCACGAACTTAATAAAGCCTTACAAGGAACCATCACTATTTTCATGATATTTCTATTTATGAACTTAAGATTAGTTTTATACAAATATTTCTGATAGTTCGAGATATCATATATATCCTTCTAAATTCATAATATCATATTCACCCTTTCAAAACAATAAGTATATTGAAGATTGTAGTTACCTACTATACATGCAATAAAATAAAGCCATTTACTTGTAAAATAGGGAAAGAAACGGGAAGGTCATATGGTATTCATTGACCTGGAAAAGGCCTACGACAGTGTGCCAAGACACACCATTTGAGAGTCTTCAAGGCAAAAGGGTTCTTGAGAGATATATTCGGATAATCAAGGATATATATGAGGGAGCTAAAATGTGTGTGCGAGCGCCGGTGGGAGACACTGACTTTTTTTTTTTTGTGTAGGTGGGCCTATACCAAGGATCGCATTGAGTCCATTTCTTTTCATGATAGTTTTGGATGAGTTGTCCAAGTCAGTACAAGTGAGTTTGTGATGCATGTTGTGTGCAAATGATATTATGCTAATAGTAGAGTCCAAAACGATCCTGAATGATAGGCTAGAAGAGTGGAGAGCGGTTTTAAAGCGGCAAATGCTTAAAGATAAGTCGCTATAAGACGGAATATATGAGTTGTAACCCCAGCGGGGCCAATGAAGAGGACACCCCAAATACTATCCAAGGCCTAGTAGTCCCGCAGACAAGTAGCTTTTCAAGTACCTAGGCTTGTTTGTACAGGGAGACTAGGACATAGACAGTGATGTAGCCTACCGAATACAGGCAGGATGGTGTAAGTGGAGAGCGACGTCAGATGTATTGTGCGACAAGAGGTTCCCAACAATATTAAAGGGAAAATTCTATAGAGTTGCAGTTCGACCGACGATGATATATGGAACAGGTTGCTAGGCCATCAAGAAGTCACATGTGGAGGTGGCAGAGATGCAGATGTTGAGATGAATGTGTGGCCACACGAGGATGGATCGGATAAGGAACAAGATGTTCCGAGAGAGACTAGGGGTGGCATGTATCACAACCAAAATTCGAGATGAGTGACTAAGATGGTTGGCCATATCAAAAAGAGGCAGATGACAGTGGAGGATAGAAGTGTAGAAAACATCACCGTAAAGGGTAGGAGAAGTACGGGAAGACCTAAGTTAACTTTGGATGAGAGGATTAGGCAGGATATGTTAGTGTTGCACCTCTCCGAGTACATGATCAAGGAGAGGAGTTCATGGAGGCGTATAAGGATTTAAGGTTAAGGACTTTTAGGGGGACTTGTCCACTTACATATGTTTGATAACACTTGATGCGTAGGTATACATTAATTTGCCTAAGTATGTTTAGTCTTAGTGCAAGATTAAGGTTATGGTCTTATGGGGGGAGACTAGGAACTGCCCATTTAGGTGTGTTTTTAACGTGCCTGGTTTTTAGGTACAAATTAGTTTGTCTAGTATACCATGCCTTAGATTTGCCATTATATTTTTGTGCTTTAGCTCTGCATTGATTACCATGTACATATATCTTATTTACTCTTAGTCTGCTTAGGAATTTTCTTGTACTTACACCATGGCTCCCTTGGTTTCAATTTATGCTGCCATAAGTATGCTAGCTTAGGATCTGCTCTACCTATTTATGCTAACTCATGCTAGCTTAGGATCTGCTCTACCTGTTTATGCTAACTCATTATGTCTATCTTATTGTATGCTTTACTTTTGTATGTTACCTTATTATACGATATATGTCTTACTATTGTGTTGAGAATGTTTAGAGTCATGGGTCTCATTAGAAGCGGTCTCTCTATCTCTTTGGATAGGGAAAGGCTTGCCACCACCCAACCCCTCCCAGACCCTACACATAGTTCATAATATGCGTGGGATATACTGGGTATGTTTGTTTGTTTGCTTGTTTACTTATAAGATAGGAAAACAACATTATTGTTGTAAATTGTTACAACGCATAATGTTCTCTTTTTTCTTTCAATGAAATAGATAGTTACAAAAGAAAGCTTAATATCCATGGAAGGATAAAGAGGAAATCCAAAAATAAGCAGTAAGACACATTGCCGTCTTTCAAACTTGAACAAGTATAGTTGCAACAATTTTTTTAATGTCAAATATGTTTAAAAATATACTAAATTAGTTTCTTAGAAAAATAGCATAATATTAATCTATATCTCTATGCTCTTTAATGCGATATGAACCTTTCTAGATTATTCTTTAGAAAAAGAGTTAATTACATGAAAGGTCCTTGTGATTAGGTCTGTCTCACTATCGATCCTCAGGTTTGAAAAACTACAAGGTCGGTCCATAGGTTTGACAAAACGTACACAAATGGTCCCTGCTATGGACGGCCGTTATCTTTTTCCATTAAGTCCCAGGACCAAAATACCCCTGATTAGAAAAATATTAATACTTGTATATAATAACAACAAAAGATGGGACCCACACGTTCACTTCAACCTTCAAACCCTAACTTAAACCAACCAACATCATTATACCCAACCACCACCACCACCATTCTACCAGGCCCCACCACCACCACCACCATTCTACTGCCGACTACCAGTAATACTCCCACCATTAGCTGCCACCTCCTCTCCCTATGTCTGGAAGTTCTCTTCCACCACTCCCACCTACTCCCCTACACAAGAACATCCGACCACCACCCCATCATCTTCGACCATCACCATCCCCGGCACCACCAGACCACCATCGCCTAACCACCACTGCAGCACCGCCTAACCACCACCACAGATTTTCTCATATAAACAAGAAACTTTACACCCAAATCATACAAACCTGTAAATCAATAGATCTTGCTCGAAATCAGTAGATCTCCCTCTCAAACTGCTACTCTAACAAATCCAGGCGGTGACCGGCGTTGCCGGAACTTCCCATCGGAGGTTATGGTGAGTTACGGTGGTGAGGGGTGGTGGTAGGCGGCGGTGATGAGGCTGTTGACTTTAGGTTGAAGATGGGGTGGGGTTGGGTTCTCTGATTTCTTTCATTTATAATAAATACATTTATTTTGTACCCATGACATGTATAATGGGGAGGTCATGGGTTCAAGTCTCGCTTTGAGCAAAAATTGCTCAGAGTTGAGCCAGGGGTTTCCTCAGCAATGAGTTTCCTTCTGAGGGTGTGGGGGTTTATATGACACAACTGAAGGGTTTCAGTTGTTGGGAAAGAAAACTGGGTCTGCAAGTTGGAAAAGAGCCTGTATGGTTTAAAACAGCACCCAAGCAGTGGTACTTGAAGTTTGATAACTTCATGGAAAGGTCGGGGTACAAGAAATGTCAAATGGATCATTGCTGCTATTTGAAAAGGTCAAGAGCTCTTATATCATTCTACTACTCTATGTAGATGATATGTTGACTGCAGAGTCAGATATGAAAGCGATCTGTAAGTTAAAGAAAGAAATGTCCAAATAATTTGAGATGAAAGACTTGGGTCCAGCCAAACAGAACTCGGGACTAGCACTATCAGAAATAAAAAGAATGGATCTTTAACACTATCCCAAGAAAAATACATAGGGAAAGTGTTGGAAAGATTCAAGATGAATAATGAAAACACCGGCCTAGAAACACACCATTGGGAAGTCACTTCAAGCTCACCAAAGATCAGTCTCCTAAATCTGAAGAAGAAAGAACAGAGATGGCTAAATTCCATACGCATCTGCAGCTGGCAGTCTCATGTATGCAATGGTCTGCACTCGACCAGATATTGCTCATGTAGTTGGGGTAGTTAGTCGGTTATGTCAGATCCGGGGAAAGAACACTGGGAAGCAGTCAAGTGGATACTTAGATACTAAAGGGTACTTCTAAAATGGGGTTATGTTTCAAGGGTAAAGATGCAATTCTTAGATGATATACTGATGCTGATTTGGTGGAGTGGTTAAGGGTTGACCTGGTGTACTAAGTGACCCTGGTTCAAATCTCACCCTCCCCATTTAACTTCTGCGGCATCCAGGTGAGGGTTTGGCTTGGGGTTTCATCCCGGGTTCGATCCTGATGGGGGGCGAGGGTTTACGGATTCAATCTGGTTCCCGCGCATCTGGGGGTATGACTTACGACTAACGGCTAGGTCTAGGGTAACCAGTCCCGATAGATCGTCAGGTTCGGAGTTTTAAAAAAAAAAATACTGATGCTGATTTGGGTGGTTGTAAAGGGACATTTAAAAGCACTACCGGGTATGTCTTTATAGTGGAAGGAACAACAGTTAGCTGGATGTCTAGATTTCTAGAAAAGTGTAGCTCTATCAACAACAAAGGATGAATACATGGATGTTGCTGAAGCTAGTAAAGAGTTAATATGGGTAAAGACTTTTCTTGAAGAATTGGGTAAACAGCAGTTGATTACTCATTGTATTGTGACAATGAAAGTGCGGTGAAACTTGTTAAAACCCGGTCTAACATGGACAAACAAAGCACATTGGGGATGAGATCATTTTGTCAGAGGATTGATCAGTGATGGAGCAATCAGTCAAAAAAACATCTCAGGTGCGAAGAATCCAGCCCATATGTTTACCAAATCTGTGGTGCTGGATAAGCTGAAGCTTTGCATAGCTTCAGCTGACCTTCAGGAATAATGTTGAGAAGGCGGCGGTAGCTAGGGGGTGCAAAAATCAGAGGAATATTATAGAAGTACAAAAAAACAGAGTGCAGCTGAACGTGTTTCAAAGCCTCCAAGTGGGAGAATGTTGGGTGTAGGCTTCGGGTGGATTAATTTGGAGCAATTAGGCTCCGGCGGCCCAAGTTCTAATTAGGCCTGTTTAGTTAGATTATTAACTAAAGGGATTAACGAAAAATCTAGTGTCTACTAATTATAGTCTATATATACTTCTCATTGTACTTGTAATCATTATCACTCAATAAAAAAAAACCCTAGTTGCCCCAAGAGGACGTAGGTTGCACACCGCGACCGAACCTCTATAATCGTGTCTCTACTTATTGTTTATTGTTCTTTATTCGTGTGTTTCATACCAGTTTGATCCTAACATATGTTGTGTCAAACATTTGCACGTGTTACCATATCAGTGTGCCAAACTAATTACGACGGTATGTCCATCTTCTGAGGTTTGATTCACTATTGTAATAAGTTATAAAGTACATGTATATACTACATCTAACCACTACAACCGCACATCTAACCCATTGCAACGGTGTATCTACTTCTATGTTATTTGTGTAGTAATGAGTTTTTAGGCACATGTTTAACTGCGTGTCTGACCCATTACAATGATGCACCCAACTTCTCATGTTTGGTTAGTTGTTGTAATAAGTTTTGATGCACATATGTATAGTGGGTGTCGAACCACACATGTTTGATGCAAAGAATAAATTCGTTTTATCATTGTGTATGAATTGAGGTTTAGCTTTAGCACTCGAACAACAAATGAGATTTGCAGACTACAATCGAACAAACCAAACACCATAAGGTAGACATAAATAACATAAAATATTATTTTTTCACTAATTATCATAGGAAAACATTGAGGACAAATTTTAGAACCTAGAAAGGTAAATCACAAATCTAGAACAAGAAAAAAAAACTAAATTCATCATTCTTGAGAGATAATAACATGGTGATGACAAGGAAGTCATCAAGATAAAGCATCCATCAATAATTAAATAGTGGCAAACATGAACGAAGAAGGGGTAAGAAAAATGAAAGAAGAGAAAAACATCAGGTTACTTGCTATATTATATTGTGGGGTTTAGATGAAAAGAAATATTTAAGTTACCTAGTTGCCATTGGAGTGTAAAAATGCAGGAGTGTCACATGTTTGCCACAAATCCTTCTTATTTTAACCTTTTAGAAGGATAATATATAGAGAGAGATTTATCAAGAATCATGAAAGAAGCACATACCTTCAGGATTCCCACGAACTCTAAAGAAATTATAGAACCCCAAAATAAACCAAAGGAGGATCACGGAAAGGGTCCGTTCCATTCCCCCGAGGCTAAAGGCCTAGATAATTAGTCAATAAACACAGCTCAAGCATACAAAACCTTGAAAACAAAATGCTAGTTTGAACTCAGCTCAAACAAACACTATTGATTATAGCAGCAACAAATGAAGTCAAGAAACTAACACCCACATGAAGAAAGTAATGAAAATGGTAATTATTAAGAAATTTCCTGTGAGTTTTGCAGTGTTAGAGATGCTAAGCTGAATGGTGCAAGTCTTCATGTAGTCAGTCAACGGTTGTATATTTTCTCCTAAAAAGACAACTGGTTCATAGGGACATAAAGAGGGACATAATAACGTAAGGAGTGATGCAATTTACACCTTTCATTTCTCAACCAATGAGGTATGAATATGCACTAATTCCAACAAACTAAACCTCAATACGTTTCTACCAAAAAAATCCAACACCCTAATGTAATGTAATCATCTCATGATAAATTGAGGCATTAAGTTCATGCCTCATAGAAAGAAATTTCGTTCAGGCATTTTATCGAACACTAGAGGGCAGTAAACTTACAGCATAAGCTTCTTGAATAATCTGATCATATACAAAACTTAACTACAAAAAACTGAATCCCAATGTTATGGCAATGATACAGAGAAAAAAATCAGAGTAAAGAAAGGAATACATAATTATGAAATGCTTCCTGCTTGCTAATAACTCCCGATGACGATCAATTCGCTGATGGGTGATGCCCTTTAGCTAATCGAGAACGCAAATCACATGTAATCAGTTCATTTGGAACGAATTATTAGCATCATTCCAAGATTTTAGCTTTCCCATGTCGATTTCTCTTTCCCCGTTTCCGTAATTTAACATTTTAGATTATGATTTTGGTTCGCATTCACAAATCCAAGAAATACACTTAGCGTTGTTTGGTAGGATCTGAGTGCTGAATGGTTAAGAGTTCTGAATGGTTAAGAGGCTCTGAACCAGTAAGCGCTGAACCAAAATGTACTGTTTGATTGAATATCTGAATGACTGTACAAAATGATAATTTACCCCTCTGAAATATTGGGCTGAATAAAATGTATCCATCAATAAAAGGGCGTACCTGGTGCTGCAAAGAGCTCCCGCGTTTCGCAGGGTCCATCAATATTCAAACCAATTTACAACCTAAACATTAAACTGCCACACAAATCAATCCATCAATATTCAAACCAATTACAAACCAATTTACAACCTAAACCAATTTACAACCTACCATTGATAATAAACTAGCATCCATCAATATTCAAACCAATTTACAACCTAAACCATTACAACTGCCACACAAATCAATCCATCAATATTCAAACCAATTACAAACCAATTTACAAACAATTTACAACCTAAACCAATTTACAACTACCATTGATAATAAACTAGCATCCATCAATTCAAACCAATTTACAACCTAAACCATTACAACTGCCACACAAATCAATCCATCAATATTCAAACCAATTTACAACCTAAACCATTACAACTGCCACACAAATCAATCCATCAATATTCAAACCAATTTACAACCTAAACCATTACAACTGCCACACAAATCAATCCTCACTATAGTCTATGGTAAAACATAGATTACAGAGATTACAGGTTGCTAAAAGAACAAGAATGCACATCCAAACATCACAATACAAGAACAAGAATGCACTAGAACACACTCAAAACAAAAGCATTCACAAGCTGCTAATTATAAACACAATACCCAAAATCCGTATCAAGAAAAACAATGATTGAAGTATTGAACCACACAAGTCAATGAACCACATGAAAAAACAGAGAATTTCAAAACTAAATCAGGTAATTGGTAATTGATCTTCTGCAAATAACAACAAAATATATACAGCAACAGAGAATTCGCACCGTGTGATTCCTTTATGCTGCCATGGTAACAATATCATCGATGCCATTGGAGCCATATACAGCAACAGATTCATCGAGTGCAATTTCTCCGAATCGGAGGTTAATAGCAACCCTTGCACCACCGATTTCAACGCCTCTACCGGCTGATTCCTTCTTACGGGTGATCAAAAACGCGAAAATCGCAGTGAAAAACGGTGTTGTGGTTCCAATCGCTTGATTAAACGACACAGGAGATGGAACAGGCCGTGGTCGGGGATGGCGGAGGCTGTGGGCGGGGATGGCGCGCGGAGATGGCGGAGGAGGCTGTGGTGAGTGATGGCCGGCGGCGGGCGATGCTGTGGTGGGCGGAGGTCGAAGGAAATCGAAGGTCCAAGGTGAATCGAAGGTGAATCGGGCGTGGATGGTGTGAAGCGAATCCATCGAGGTAACAAGCAGCGAAAGACGAGGTGGAGCGGCGGCTGTATGGCGACGGGGGTGGCGGCGCCGGTGGAGCGACGGCAAGGGGCGACGGCGACGTGGGTGTCGGCGACGGTGGAGCGACGGCCAGAAGGTTGCAGGTCGGGTGGGAGGGAAGGGTGGGTAGCGAATGAGACCATTCAGAGGTGAAGGGTATTTGTGTACACATCTCATTCAGCATCCTCCATCACTTAACCATTCAGTACTGAATGACCATTCAGAGATGATTTTTCTTTGAAACAAACACATACATCACTTAATCATTCAGAGGTAGCCTCTTAATGGAAAAGAGGCTACCAACAGCCCCTTAGTGTTATAAATATTATTTATTGTGGTTATAAGAATAGTATATATATAGGTATAGTTTATATTATGAAAATTATTAGGTTTTATACTTCTATAATATTCATTGTATCTATTTGTAGACATCCTCTATAACATCTAATAAAATAAATGTTTTTAAGACACATGTTATTTTCTAATATAACAAAATACACGTGGTATCATTTTAAAATATTAAA
Organism: Flaveria linearis; assembly: GCA_024085815.1. Lineage (NCBI taxonomy): Eukaryota > Viridiplantae > Streptophyta > Magnoliopsida > Asterales > Asteraceae > Flaveria > Flaveria linearis. The sequence goes on along the minus strand of CM044004.1, from coordinate 70,159,266 downwards.
AAAATTATTTTTCATCCCTCCCTCATAATAAACTAGGTTAGAACCCATGTATTACATGGGTGGAAAAATCTAACTTCTTGAAATCATTATTTTTTATGAAAGTTTTGTATATTAGATGTTATTAACCATTGGTAAAATAAGAAATAAAAAATATATATGAAAAGAATCATAAAGACAAGTAATGAAGATTAAGCATTATAAAATTATATTTTAAAATGATATAATTAAAATCTTATAGTTAGTAAATCTCACTAAACTATTAGCTAAGAAGATTTACATTTTAGATATAATTGTTTAGTTTATTACTTAAAACCATTATCATTTAATATTTAAAGGAACTTATAGTAAAAGATAATTACTTACTAATAGTTAAATTCTTGAAACAAAATTAAACAAATGATTTTTTAATTACTATTGAAAACTTTAAGTTGCTTGATTGTGTAGAAAAATAACAAAATTATTAATCTAAATGAAAGAGAAATACAAGAAAGGAAATGAGAAATTCATATAAGGAAAAGAGAATGAAAATTTAATAGTGTGTTAAAATCATTTAAATTAAAATGTGTATATGAGTTTGGGCGGGAATAGACCTGAGAATGCATAGAATCGTGATGTGTCCTTAAAAACTTTGGTTTATTAGAATAGATAGATACAAAATTATAAAAACAATCAATTTGTCTTTCCTTTTAAATAAAATATGTTAAAACAAATATATTAAATTTGTGTTTCTTGTCTCTCTCATATTAAATGATAATTATTATAATAAGTAAACTAAAATTGTTGGATCATGAGAAAGGCTGGGCAACCAAAACTACTTTACTTAGTCAATTTTGGTGCTACTTCAAAGGCTTCCGAAGCTAAGTATGTGAACTCCGAAGGTTGAAGAGTCTTCCGAAGATAAGTGAAAGATCAACTTTCGAAGACAAACTCTACTCCGAAGACAAGGAGAAATCGCCAAACCTTGGAAGAAGCAGTCTTCCGAAGTATAAGTGGCTTCGGAAGAAGTTATTCTTCCAAGCAACTTAACCTTCCGAAGACACTGCTATGAACTAGTGGACATAAGTATGGTCTCTGACATTCCGCTGCAGACCTCTGATACAGCATGGCTTTCCTAAGAGCCATGTAGTTGACCATACTTTATTCCATTATTTACCTTTTATGATAGTACATGTTACCAACCTTAGTTGGTGACAAAAGTAAGTCAGGGACATGTCCTGACTACCAAATCTCAGATAAAATATCCGAGATACCTTAACCTATAGTCTTGTAGTATAGGCTTTAGGCTTCCAGCTGGAATCAAAGTATATCCGGCTGTAGGTAGTATTATATATATATAGTTCTCATTGTAACTCAATACGTAGAGAGAGTCTTTGCTTGCAAGAGTCTTGTAATCCCTTGAGTTGAGAATCAATATATAAAGTACCTTGAAAATTTACTTCTGTGTTTATTATCCTTTGTTACTTGTTATATTGTGATCAACTCTTGTTAATACTCTTTCTGAGTGTTGTTCTAGGTGAGTTTGAGAGAAAAACCACTTGTTGAGTGACCAACACCGATCCTGCAATTGGTATCAGAGCTGTTTTGGCTCTTGATTGCGTGATACCATCCAAATCAACTTGTTTTTCATTCCTCCCTACAACCCACTCACTCAAATGGCCGCTCTCACAAAAGCTGATATGGAAACTGGTACCATGACCAAGTCCCCACTGATCACCCCTGAAGATTTTGACACATGGTGCACAAGAATGGAAGGCTTCATCAAGTGTCAAGACTCAGGATGTGGGATTCCGTCGTTAATGTTCTTTTCATACCAAGCACTACTTCTGCTACTGGAAATCGTATCATCCTAAAAGATGTGGACGATTACTCAGAAGAAGATAGAAAAAGAATAGAGCTTGATCAAAGGGCAATGACTTGTCTTCAAACTACTCTTCCAAACTCATCTACAGAGCTTCAAGAAGTGCAAGACAGCTAAAGAACTTATGGGATGCACTGAAGCTCATGTATGAAGGATCCAAGGAGACTAAAGAGAACAAGAAGGATCTCTTAAAGCAACAGTTTGAAAAACTTCACTTTCAAGGCTGGTGAGACCTTGACTCAACAATACTTCAGGTATGTTGAGATAGTGGATACTCTGGTAGATATTGGAGTCCTCTGAGAATAGGGACATAGTTAGGAAGTTCATGTCTTCCCTTCCTAAACTATGGAACACTATTGGGTTATGATCAAGAGAACATCTGACCTTAAGACTCTTACTCTCACAGAGTTATATGGTATTCTAGTGCATTCCAGATGGAGATGAACATGCAATGCTCCTCTGGTAACTCCAATAACCAACCGAGTTCAGCCCTTCATGTGATTGAAAGGGAAAGCATAGAACCACAGCATCATTGCTATGCTACCCTGACAACTCACAAAATGGACCCTTCATTACTCTACCTGAGACTCCAAGGTCTCAACAGGCTCAACAAAACTCCTTTCAGGATAGTTATGCCTTTGTCTCTGGAAGTGGACACTCTTGTGATTTTCAATATTGCTTTGATGACCTTGAGTGCTTCAGTCCAGATGATGTAGAGTATGTGGACATTGTCCAACAGATGGCTCTTTTAACTTACAGAGCGAAGAAGTTCTTCAAGAGAACTGAAGACAATTCCCTCAAAACCCTGTCAACAGCAAGTTTGGGTTTGACAAGACCAAGGCAAGGTGCTACAACTACAACCAACTGGGTCACTTTGCTAGGGAATGCAAGGTTCCCGAGAACAATCCGGGAACCCCACAGGCCTCTACACATCCTCAACCTCGAAGTCCAAAGAAAAGACAACTGAAAACAGCTGCAATAGCTCAAGATGTTGACTGGAGCTTCATGGTACAAGATGTGACTCCTGCTCAAGCACTCATGGCAGGAACAAATGATGCTCAGGTATATGAAAATCTTTGCACTCCAGCCTGTATTGCTAAAGTTAAACTTTACAAGGATTACAATATGGAAATCAGATCTGTTATTGAGTCTTAAATATCTTAAAATCTGACTTTAAAAGGGCTGAATCTGACTATCAAAAGAAAAGATGAGTAGAGAAAACTATGTCTCTTTTAAAACATGAACAAACCAACTATAAGACTCAAATCAAAGATCTGATATCCAAGCTGTCTGAAACTCAAGCCCAGCTTGTCACTGCCGAGGCTCAGGCCACGAAGCAAGCTATTGCTGAGCAAAACTTCCAAGCTATCTTGCATCATCCTCCCATTCCAAATGTTTTATCAAAATAAAGGAGGGTTGGGAACCAATGAAATCGCTCCACCACACTCTTATGAGTCTATTAGACAACCTAGATGTGGTACTGAGGAGCAAGAGGTTCCAACTGCTGACCTTCTTCACCAGAATTGAAGGAGGATGCAACAATAATTGCCACCACAGGGAAGAAACAGGTAAATGCACCCATCTCCTCCTATGAAGATCAAATCCTAACCCAAGGCAAGAAGAAGCAGAGCTAAAGCTTCTAGAAAGATTGCCAAGAAGGTTGCTGAGTCTAAGCTAAAGATCGACCCAAAGCAAAAAGGTGTCTTTATCTCAGCTGGATTTCAAGGTTAGGTGCCTCTGATTCAGGAAAGGAGTGTAATACCAGCACTCCTGCCCTATCAAAGGATCAGAAGTTGAAAGGAAAAAGTTGCTGATGAAAGAAAAGAAGTCCAAGAAACAGCACACATTTGAATTCCCAAAAGACAACATTGCATGCATTAATGTGTGGTTTGCACAACCACATGGCAAAAGATTTGCCTCTAAAAAAGACAACAATAACTTGAAGTAGAACCCTTGTTTGTAGGTTCTCCATATTATATCATGTTGTGACCAACTGACCCTTGAAGTTAGTGATATAACATGCCACCTCTTGCCACACACTTTTAGAAGCCTCGCAGACACGACTAACAACATCCGATAACTTTTGTTTTTAGGGTGCTATATCAATATTGTCTACAATACAAATGTAAACAACAGTCATAGTGTACTACTTGTTTCTTTAGGAAGAGTTATCTTTACCCTTAAAACAATTTGGCCCCTGTTTAATCAAATGTTGTGAACAACAGTTTGTTGTGATTAGCTTTTCAATATACAATGAAGCAACAAATGTAGAATCCCTTATCAACACTGTACATAGGTGACAAATTGATTGAACTACTAATTACGTTATCAAGATTTTATAAGTAACTAAAAGTCATGTTCACATCCTAACACGTCTATTTAGTAATCTTGTAAACTAGAGAAATCAATTTTTAACTAAAGGGAATTCTGATGACATAACTACCAAATACATAACAAAAATATTGGTTTTATTTATACAACAATTAGTGCCACAAGCAGCGACCAACTAAAGTGTTGCATATTTTACGGACCAACGAGTGACTAGTTTATGCTATCACTAAATGGTGATGGAACCAACAATACTCTTAGAAGTAATTTGTTTGTTTCGCTAATTCCTGATTTAGTCAACTAATTTGTGACTTTGCTGCACGAAAGGGTGGTTTCTATGTATGGAAAGGGAGGCTCCCAAGATTTTCACGATTTCCAGATGGGATTTGGTCTAATATGTAGGAGATCTCATGATGGTTCGTGAAGAGTCACAACCATTTGAAGTTTTGAACCGTTATAATTAAACCTGACAGTTGCAATCGCTAGTAATAACTGCCATACTGAAGTCTCATAATCAATTTGAACCGGTATGACACGTCAGTTGAATCGGACCACTATCAGTGGTAGAGCTTGAACAAATGTCTAAGGGAGTCGAAAGTCACTGGACCCATGATCTTTTTCCTTGGAATGAACCGTCTAATTGTAATCAAGCTGGAAAATCATGGCCCTTGAATCGAAGCAACATTCATGCTAACAACCACTTGAACCATCACAACTGTTTTGTATAATCGCATCTGCTAAAGCGCTGACAAAATGTCGTGAACCTTAGATCTGAGCATCCACTGAACTGTTGTGAACTATACGAACCAACATAACCTTAGAACTGACTAACATGAACCTTTTCTAATCATACCTGTTGAAAATACAAAGATAACTCTTAAATGGCTCAAAATGTTGCAAGCGTGCGAAGTGCTGGAACCTTAGGTTATATTACAATGATACACATTAACAGTAAACTGACTAGACTAATATAAACTACTAATTTTGATTTATCCTTTCATACATTCATAATAGTGTTGGATCTTCTACATAAATAAGGTGGGACTCTTGCTCGGGATTTCTTCTTGAGAGCATAACACTCTAATACCAAATGTTTGTTATAATCTCTTCATATACTTACAATCTTGCAGGTATTAGAGAGAGATTTTCATACTAAATCATAGTTTTCATTGGATTCAAATGTTAGGGATTACATCCTATTTATGGGAGTATAAAGTTATGTAACTCTTCATGAAAGGATGAGATGGTTCGGTGTATTACATTAGTAACCACCGGAACCTTGGTTTTAAAAATAGCGCCTGAGGCGCGCTTAAGGCATGAGGCTCTAGAGGCAATCAGGAAAACGCCTCAGGCTTTGAGGCGGCGCCTCATGCACATCTAGGTCAAATTTGGTCAGCATGGTAGTGGGGTTGTTAAAAGGATGATACGTAGATATAACCAAGGGATGATGAGATTATGAATGATTTATATGGTAAAAAAAGCCAAAATGTAAAGAAGTTTAAACAAATGCAACTTTTGGTTGTATATATGGCTTATTTTGTTGTACTAGAACGCCTCGCATCCGTGAGGCTCTCGCCTCATTCCTCACACATAGCGCCTTGGCTTTTCAGACTTAAACGCCTCGGAGCGCCTAACGCTTTTAAAACCAAGACCGGAACCTTAGGTTATATTACAATAATACACATTAATAGTAAACTTAAGCTAAACTAATGTAATACTAACTTAGGTTAAACATAAATTAATTTTAACAGATTGCTGTTATGAAAATCATTCACAACATCCCCTAGTTATTTTCAAACTTGTTTTGAAAAGATGATACTATGAGACCTAAACCAAAAAAATATCTCTGGGTGTTATGATACCTATACGTGGAATTTTGCACCTTGAACCTTTATGTAATAAAAGTGCTCAAGTCTAACCAGGATAAGACTGGTTGGAACAAAGTTAGTGAACCATCTTATATATGTTAGACAAAGAAGCCTCATGCATATCCTTCCCCTAACGGATTCAATCATTGTAAGTTGACCCGTTAAAAGGCCAAAGGTGTGTATCTTGATTATTTAAATGCATATCCTTCCTCCCAACATTATAGTATGAAGTTCCACTAGATCTGGGTAGTGTGTTTAGAACATTACAAAATACCAGTCACATTCAGATAATGTACTTTTGCTTGAACTTGAGACTTGGCGAAAAAATGGTAACTATGTATGTGAGCTTATTCCCATCCATCCTCAATCAACTTTCCTTTTACAATCTTTGTTTGAAAAGATATATCAAATCTTTCTTGATTACAAGAAGCTATAGGTCATCACCTCATTATCAATTAGCTAATTAAGAAATCTATGCCTACGTTCAGTTTGTTAGAACTTATGATCATCATATAATTGTAATTCTTGATAGTGTAATTTCACTATTTTATCACATAACGATCAATAGCATAAAATTTGGCCATAACGGAATGCTTATTAGTAAAATCCTTCATATTCTTTGTAAAATAAAACACCCTAATGATTATGATTTGAAGTTAGTATGTTGTGTAGTTTATTTTTATCATTGTAAGAGACACCACCCCTACTCTGGGCGGAAATTTCAATGCATTATGGTTGGTTATTTACTTTCAATTAACATATCCTATAATGTCAAAGGATATACGTTGTAAACCATAATCAAATCATGAACTTAAGTACATTCATATTTACTATGTATAGGCAAAAAGGAATTCAACAGTCTTTCACAAAATGACTATACATATGAATGTGTTAATTCTAAAGTATGCCATTAAAACCCCACATTACGGCCATTTTCACAGTCAGGATTTGTAGGTGTGTGCACCCTTTAGGTTGTCCGCCTTTTTCGTTGTGGAAACTTGAACTTAAAAACTCATTCCATGTTTCAGCTTGTTCCTATGCAGTTATACTCAACATAGCTCAAAAGTTTACCATACCTCTTAGAGCTAAATATGAAAAATCCCTCGTAATAGCTATGAGCATGAAAAACCTCAACGGGGTTAGAATTCCACTTGACGTTGATACTTGATCTCTCATCTTTTCCTAATGACCAGTGGACTTGGTTGGTAAAGCATGCCAAGTGCACAACTCCTTAAATGGTTCCCCTTACACTTTCTCCCTAGGAAGTACTCAACATAGCATGAGGGAAGCACTATGAGGGTTGGAAGACATGTATCAATCCAGTGCATGCCTTTAAGGTCAAGTGTTCCAACAGTTCATCCCTATATATCATATTGTCGGCTAGATAATGAGATGTTTCCTTGGTAAAGACGTCAAATGAGCTTTTCATATCGGTAGGGTTAGGGTCGATTGATCTTTGTGACAGTGTTGTGATAAATAAAACAAGTATAAACCATTAGATTGGTTCCCACCACTTAAAGTCGGCCCTTATGATCTAGTTAGTGTAGATAAGAGTGAAGTGGTGATTCTTGAAAGGAGACTCACCACTGGTACTATATAGAGACAGGAAGGAAAAGGGGTGTGAAAGAAGGGGGAAGGTGACAACATTGATAAAGTTTAAAGAGCTTAGGTTGGAGATAGGAAACTGTGTTAAATGTGTGTGGCAATAAGGTACATGGGTCAGAAAGGGTTGTACTTATAGAGTGAGAAGATGAGACACTCCCCATGCACTCACGTAGCTAAACACGTTGAGCATATATTGTAATCATCCTATGACTGTGATGACATTGCTAAATGATCGGGAATGGTATTAAAAATGTTAGAATTCAAGCGGCGTAGCGGAACCGACAGACGAGCACAAACGAATATCACACAAACAGAAAATAAATGACACAAGGATTCAACGTGGTTCGGTCGCTATGTCCATGGGCTGCAACTAGGGTTTCTTTATTTGCTCATTAAAAATATTACAAATACATGATAGAGTATATATAGAGACTATTTAGGGTTTTATAACTTGATGAATAAAAAACTAAACATTGCCCAAGCCCAAAGCCTTCACAAACCTAAAAAAAATGTCTTGTTTTTGGAGCCGAGTCCTCTTGAGTTGTATTCTTCTTTTCAAGCGGGTATCTTAGTAAGAGAAACTGAAACTATGCATACTTTAATGGGTGTGTATAGAAGTGTGCGTGAAAACATAGTATAGTTTGCATTCACAGCTTTGCTCAACAATTTATGATTGGACTTTGGAAGATTTGGTCCAATAGGTCCTCGCAAGGAAGGACTCATTTGGGTATTTGAGGTTATCAATTATAGGTCTGAGTAATGCATTTCTAAAGCATCCGATATAACATCCTCCTTATAATTCATGATGAAATCAAGCCTATGCTCTATTCTCTCCTAATCTTCTATAGAGAAGTAAATTAATCATGGGAATAGTATAGGTTCAGCTTTTACCTTACATGATTACCACATAGGTGATATGGTAATGATATAGAAACACAGGTAGCACTTTAGTTACTTCATGCAATGCAGAATACTAAATAGAGGAAATACTAAAGTTACTATTTAACTAATTAACCATAAATTGTGTACAAGTCCAACATAAGTTCTTCCAGCTAAAAGGGGAAAAGCACAATGATGATGAAGAATACCTAGAGGTTGCATAGACGGAGCTGGTGGAGGAGCCCGAAGATATATCAAGTTGGAATTATTTTGAAACTGAGAACAGAATTTTGTTTTGCAGTCAACATCATGAAGGCAAATAACATAATCATCCAAATTATTCGCTATTTCCCAGTAATAAATAAGTTATTGTTGATTCAAACGGTATGTTATCAACTAACACAAACTTTGCTCCGTGAACAGCGAAAATGAGCCATCGATAGGGACAACTCCTACCAAAAAGTTGTTTGATAGATCACTGTGATAAAAGAAACCAAACAATTTTAGCTTTTCTGTATCAATTATACCGCACAAAGTATTATGGGCCAACATTTATACTTACAGAACTGTAGGTTTTTTAAGGTAGTAAAGGAATGTGGAATAGTTCCCGCCAAAGAGTTGTTACTGAGACGGCTATCCTTGCACATAAAAGAGAGAACATTGTGATTGATAATTTACTAGTAGTTTGTCATAATTTAAATTAAAAAGTGCAATAAATATTTCATTAAGAGAATAATCTGAATGATGTGAAATCATACAGAAAACGAAGTTTCGTAAGCTGCCCAATGTGGCTGGAATGTTCCCGTGTAACTGGTTCAAGTAAAGATCCAAGCTCACCAAGCTCTTTAATTTCCCAAGTTCATCTGGAATATTTCCCGTGATGTTATTACTGTGTAGCTCCCTGTTGCAGTATTGAGTTAATTCACAAAAAAAATTAGACATACTATTTATATATGAAAATTCAGCAGGCAAAAGGCAAGAGCCAAGACATACAAATACTGTAAATTTGTAAGTTGACCAAGCTCAGGGACCAGTTGACCAGACAATTGGCATTTCCAAGATCACTGCAGCAGACAAACCAGAATTTTCTTTTTAGACCATGTGATGGAAAAAATGGGTAAAAGCTCGACATTTTATTGAAACAGGTTGATAATCATATGCTTACACTCGAGTAACACTATTATCATTGTTGCAAGTAACATGAAACCAGGAACATGGACTAGGGAGGGTCACATTCCAACTTTGCATAAATTGGCAGGATCATTTAATTTTGTCTTCAGGGCATTCAATGCCTCACCTGTCTCGCACATAAAATTGATGTGTGCTCATCTTAAAAGCACGAACTTAATAAAGCCTTACAAGGAACCATCACTATTTCATGATATTTCTATTTATGAACTTAAGATTAGTTTTATACAAATATTTCTGATAGTTCGAGATATCATATATATCCTTCTAATTCATAATATCATATTCACCCTTTCAAAACAATAAGTATATTGAAGATTGTAGTTACCTACTATACATGCAATAAAATAAAGCCATTTACTTGTAAAATAGGGAAAGAAACGGGAAGGTCATATGGTATTCATTGACCTGGAAAAGGCCTACGACAGTGTGCCAAGACACACCATTTGAGAGTCTTCAAGGCAAAAGGGTTCTTGAGAGATATATTCGGATAATCAAGGATATATATGAGGGAGCTAAAATGTGTGTGCGAGCGCCGGTGGGAGACACTGACTTTTTTTTTTTGTGTAGGTGGGCCTATACCAAGGATCGCATTGAGTCCATTTCTTTTCATGATAGTTTTGGATGAGTTGTCCAAGTCAGTACAAGTGAGTTGTGATGCATGTTGTGTGCAAATGATATTATGCTAATAGTAGAGTCCAAAACGATCCTGAATGATAGGCTAGAAGAGTGGAGAGCGGTTTTAAAGCGGCAAATGCTTAAAGATAAGTCGCTATAAGACGGAATATATGAGTTGTAACCCCAGCGGGCCAATGAAGAGGACACCCCAAATACTATCCAAGGCCTAGTAGTCCCGCAGACAAGTAGCTTTTCAAGTACCTAGGCTTGTTTGTACAGGGAGACTAGGACATAGACAGTGATGTAGCCTACCGAATACAGGCAGGATGGTGTAAGTGGAGAGCGACGTCAGATGTATTGTGCGACAAGAGGTTCCCAACAATATTAAAGGGAAAATTCTATAGAGTTGCAGTTCGACGACGATGATATATGGAACAGGTTGCTAGGCCATCAAGAAGTCACATGTGGAGGTGGCAGAGATGCAGATGTTGAGATGAATGTGTGGCCACACGAGGATGGATCGGATAAGGAACAAGATGTTCCGAGAGAGACTAGGGGTGGCATGTATCACAACCAAAATTCGAGATGAGTGATAAGATGGTTGGCCATATCAAAAAGAGGCAGATGACAGTGGAGGATAGAAGTGTAGAAAACATCACCGTAAAGGGTAGGAGAAGTAGGGAAGACCTAAGTTAACTTTGGATGAGAGGATTAGGCAGGATATGTTAGTGTTGCACCTCTCCGAGTACATGATCAAGGAGAGGAGTTCATGGAGGTCGTATAAGGATTTAAGGTTAAGGACTTTTAGGGGGACTTGTCCACTTACATATGTTTGATAAACTTGATGCGTAGGTATACATAATTTGCCTAAGTATGTTTAGTCTTAGTGCAAGATTAAGGTTATGGTCTTATGGGGGGGAGACTAGGAACTGCCCATTAGGTTGTGTTTAACGTGCTGGTTTTTAGGTACAAATTAGTTTGTCTAGTATACCATGCCTTAGATTTGCCATTATATTTTTGTGCTTTAGCTCTGCATTGATTACCATGTACATATATCTTATTTACTCTTAGTCTGCTTAGGAATTTTCTTGTACTACACCATGGCTCCCTTGGTTTCAATTTATGCTGCCATAAGTATGCTAGCTTAGGATCTGCTCTACCTATTATGCTAACTCATGCTAGCTTAGGATCTGCTCTACCTGTTTATGCTAACTCATTATGTCTATCTTATTGTATGCTTTACTTTGTATGTTACCTTATTATACGATATATGTTTACTATTGTGTTGAGAATGTTTAGAGTCATGGGTCTCATTAGAAGCGGTCTCTCTATCTCTTTGGATAGGGAAAGGCTTGCCACCACCCAACCCCTCCCAGACCCTACACATAGTTCATAATATGCGTGGATATACTGGGTATGTTTGTTTGTTTGCTTGTTTACTTATAAGATAGGAAAACAACATATTGTTGTAAATTGTTACAACGCATAATGTTCTCTTTTTCTTTCAATGAAATAGATAGTTACAAAAGAAAGCTTAATATCCATGGAAAGGATAAAGAGGAAATCCAAAAATAAGCAGTAAGACACATTGCCGTCTTTCAAACTTGAACAAGTATAGTTGCAACAATTTTTTAATGTCAAATATGTTTAAAAATATACTAAATTAGTTTCTTAGAAAAATAGCATAATATTAATCTATATCTCTATGCTCTTTAATGCGATATGAACCTTTCTAGATTATTCTTTAGAAAAAGAGTTAATTACATGAAAGGTCCTTGTGATTAGGTCTGTCTCACTATCGATCCTCAGGTTTGAAAAACTACAAGGTCGGTCATAGGTTGACAAAAGTACACAAATGGTCCCTGCTATGGACGGCGTTATCTTTTTCCATTAAGTCCCAGGACCAAAAACCCCTGATTAGAAAAATATTAATACTTGTATATAATAACAACAAAAGATGGGACCCACACGTTCACTTCAACCTTCAAACCCTAACTTAAACCAACCAACATCATTATACCCAACCACCACCACACACCATTCTACCAGGCCCCACCACCACCACCACCATTCTACTGCCGACTACCAGTAATACTCCCACCATTAGCTGCCACCTCCTCTCCCTATGTCTGGAAGTTCTCTTCCACCACTCCCACCTACTCCCCTACACAAGAACATCCGACCACCACCACCATCATCTTCGACCATCACCATCCCCGGCACCACCAGACCACCATCGCCTAACCACCACTGCAGCACCGCCTAACCACCACCACAGATTTTCTCATATAAACAAGAACTTTACACCCAAATCATACAAACCTGTAAATCAATAGATCTTGCTCGAAATCAGTAGATCTCCCTCTCAAACTGCTACTCTAACAAATCCAGGCGGTGACCGGCGTTGCCGGAACTTCCCATCGGAGGTTATGGTGAGTTACGGTGGTGAGGGGTGGTGGTAGGCGGCGGTGATGAGGCGTTGACTTTAGGTTGAAGATGGGGTGGGGTTGGGTTCTCTGATTCTTTCATTTATAATAAATACATTTATTTTGTAACCATGACATGTATAATGGGGAGGTCATGGGTTCAAGTCTCGCTTTGAGCAAAATTGCTCAGAGTTGAGCCAGGGGGTTCCTCAGCAATGAGTTTCCTTCTGAGGGTTTGGGGGTTATATGACACAACCTAGGGTTTCAGGTTGGGAAAGAAAACTGGGTCTGCAAGTTGGAAAAGAGCCTGTATGGTTTAAACAGGCACCCAAGCAGTGGTACTTGAAGTTTGATAACTTCATGGAAAGGTCGGGGTACAAGAAATGTCAAATGGATCATTGCTGCTATTTGAAAAGGTCAAGAGCTCTTATATCATTCTACTACTCTATGTAGATGATATGTTGACTGCAGAGTCAGATATGAAAGCGATCTGTAAGTTAAAGAAAGAAATGTCCAAATAATTTGAGATGAAAGACTTGGGTCCAGCCAAACAGAACTCGGGACTAGCACTATCAGAAATAAAAAGAATGGATCTTTAACACTATCCCAAGAAAAATACATAGGGAAAGTGTTGGAAAGATTCAAGATGAATAATGAAAACACCGGCCTAGAAACACACCATGGGAAGTCACTTCAAGCTCACCAAAGATCAGTCTCCTAAATCTGAAGAAGAAAGAACAGAGATGGCTAAAATTCCATACGCATCTGCAGCTGGCAGTCTCATGTATGCAATGGTCTGCACTCGACCAGATATTGCTCATGTAGTTGGGGTAGTTAGTCGGTTATGTCAGATCCGGGGAAAGAACACTGGGAAGCAGTCAAGTGGATACTTAGATACTTAAAGGGTACTTCTAAAATGGGGTTATGTTTCAAGGGTAAAGATGCAATTCTTAGATGATATACTGATGCTGATTTGGTGGAGTGGTAATGGGTTGACCTGGTGTACTAAGTGACCCTGGTTCAAATCTCACCCTCCCCATTTAACTTCTGCGGCATCCAGGTGAGGGTTTGGCTTGGGGTTTCATCCCGGGTTCGATCCTGATGGGGGGCGAGGGTTTACGGATTCAATCTGGTTCCCGCGCATCTGGGGGTATGACTTACGACTAACGGCTAGGTCTAGGGTAACCAGTCCCGATAGATCGTCAGGTTCGGAGGTTTAAAAAAATACTGATGCTGATTGGTGGTTGTAAAGGGACATTTAAAAAGCGAGGTGGAGATGACTAAAAGAACCGAGGTATGCTGTATAGTGGAAGGAACAACAGTTAGCTGGATGTCTAGATTTCTAGAAAAGTGTAGCTCTATCAACAACAAAGGATGAATACATGGATGTTGCTGAAGCTAGTAAAGAGTTAATATGGTAAAGACTTTCTTGAAGAATTGGGTAAACAGCAGTTTGATTACTCATTGTATTGTGACAATGAAAGTGCGGTGAAACTTGTTAAAAACCCGGTCTAACATGGACAAACAAAGCACATTGGGATGAGATCATTTTGTCAGAGGATTGATCAGTGATGGAGCAATCAGTCAAAAAAACATCTCAGGTGCGAAGAATCCAGCCCATATGTTTACCAAATCTGTGGTGCTGGATAAGCTGAAGCTTTGCATAGCTTCAGCTGACCAGGAATAATGTGAGAAGGCGGCGGTAGCTAGGGGGTGCAAAAATCAGAGGAATATTATAGAAGTACAAAAAAACAGAGTGCAGCTGAACGTGTTTCAAAGCCTCCAAGTGGGAGAATGTTGGGTGTAGGCTTCGGTGGATTAATTTGGAGCAATTAGGCTCCGCCGGCCCAAGTTCTAATTAGGCCTGTTTAGTTAGATATTAACTAAAGGGATTAACGAAAAATCTAGTGTCTACTACAATATAGTCTATATATACTTCTCATTGTACTTGTAATCATTATCACTCAATAAAAAAAAACCCTAGTTGCCCCAAGAGGACGTAGGTTGCACACCGCGACCGAACCTCTATAAATCTTGTGTCTCTACTTATTGTTTATTGTTCTTTATTCGTGTGTTTCATACCAGTTTGATCCTAACATATGTTGTGTCAAACATTTGCACGTTGTTACCATATCAGTGTGCCAAACTAATTACGACGGTATGTCCATCTTCTGAGGTTTGATTCACTATTGTAATAAGTTATAAAGTACATGTATATACTACATCTAACCACTACAACCGCACATCTAACCCATTGCAACGGTGTATCTACTTCTATGTTATTTTGTGTAGTAATGAGTTTTTAGGCACATGTTTAACTGCGTGTCTGACCCATTACAATGATGCACCCAACTTCTCATGTTTGGTTAGTTGTTGTAATAAGTTTTGATGCACATATGTATAGTGGTGTGTCGAACCACACATGTTTGATGCAAAGAATAAATTCGTTTTATCATTGTGTATGAATTGAGGTTTAGCTTTAGCACTCGAACAACAAATGAGATTTGCAGACTACAATCGAACAAACCAAACACCATAAGGTAGACATAAATAACATAAAATATTATTTTTTCACAATTATCATAGGAAAACATTGAGGACAAATTTAGAACCTAGAAAGGTAAATCACAAATCTAGAACAAGAAATAAAAACTAAATTCATCATTCTTGAGAGAATAACATGGTGATGACAAGGAAGTCATCAAGATAAAGCATCCATCAATAATTAAATAGTGGCAAACATGAACGAGAGAAGGGGTAAGAAAAATGAAAGAAGAGAAAAACATCAGGTTACTTGCTATATTATATTGTGGGGTTTAGATGAAAAGAAATATTTAAGTTACCTAGTTGCCATTGGAGTGTAAAAATGCAGGAGTGTCACATGTTTGCCACAAATCCTTCTTATTTTAACCTTTTAGAAGGATAATATATAGAGAGAGATTTATCAAGAATCATGAAAGAAGCACATACCTTCAGGATTCCCACGAACTCTAAAGAAATTATAGAACCCCAAATAAACCAAAGGAGGATCACGGAAAGGGTCCGTTCCATTCCCCCGAGGCTAAAGGCCTAGATAATTAGTCAATTAAACACAGCTCAAGCATACAAAACCTTGAAAACAAAATGCTAGTTTGAACTCAGCTCAAACAAACACTATTGATTATAGCAGCAACAAATGAAGTCAAGAAACTAAACCCACATGAAGAAAGTAATGAAAATGGTAATTATTAAGAAATTTCCTGTGAGTTTTGCAGTGTTAGAGATGCTAAGCTGAATGGTGCAAGTCTTCATGTAGTCAGTCAACGGTTGTATATTTTCTCCTAAAAAGACAATGGTTCATAGGGACATAAAGAGGGACATAATAACGTAAGGAGTGATGCAATTTACACCTTTCATTTCTCAACCAATGAGGTATGAATATGCACTAATTTCCAACAAAACTAAACCTCAATACGTTTCTACCAAAAAAATCCAACACCCTAATGTAATGTAATCATCTCATGATAAATTGAGGCATTAAGTTCATGCCTCATAGAAAGAAATTTCGTTCAGGCATTTTATCGAACACTTAGAGGGCAGTAAACTTACAGCATAAGCTTCTTGAATAATCTCGATCATATACAAAACTTAACTACAAAAAACTGAATCCCAATGTTATGGCAATGATACAGAGAAAAAAATCAGAGTAAAGAAAGGAATACATATTATGAAATGCTTCCTGCTTGCTAATAACTCCCGATGACGATCAATTCGCTGATGGGTGATGCCCTTTAGCTAATCGAGAACGCAAATCACATGTAATCAGTTCATTTGGAACGAATTATTAGCATCATTCCAAGATTTTAGCTTTCCCATGTCGATTTCTCTTTCCCCGTTTCCGTAATTTAACATTTTAGATTATGATTTTGGTTCGCATTCACAAATCCAAGAAATACACTTAGCGTGTTTGGTAGGATCTGAGTGCTGAATGGTTAAGAGTTCAATGGTTAAGAGGCTCTTGAACCAGTAAGCGTGAACCAAAATGTACTGTTTGATTGAATATCTGAATGACTGTACAAAATGATAATTTTACCCCTCTGAAATTTGGGCTGAATAAAATGTATCATCAATAAAAGGGCGTACCTGGTGCTGCAAAGAGCTCCCGCGTTTCGCAGTCCATCAATATTAAACCAATTTACAACCTAAACCATTAAACATGCCACACAAATCATCCATCAATATTCAAACCAATTACAAACCAATTTACAACCTAAACCAATTTACAACCTACCATTGATAATAAACTAGCATCCATCAATATTCAAACCAATTTACAACCTAAACCATTACAACTGCCACACAAATCAATCCATCAATATTCAAACCAATTTACAAACCAATTTACAAACAATTTACAACCTAAACCAATTTACAACTACCATTGATAATAAACTAGCATCCATCAATTCAAACCAATTTACAACCTAAACCATTACAACTGCCACACAAATCAATCCATCAATATTCAAACCAATTTACAACCTAAACCATTACAACTGCCACACAAATCAATCCATCAATATTCAAACCAATTTACAACCTAAACCATTACAACTGCCACAAAATCAATCCTCACTATAGTCTATGGTAAAACATAGATTACAGAGATTACAGGTTGCTAAAAGAACAAGAATGCACATCCAAACATCACAATACAAGAACAAGAATGCACTAGAACACACTCAAAACAAAAGCATTCACAAGCTGCTAATTATAAACAACAATACCCAAATCCGTATCAAGAAAAACAATGATTGAAGTATTGAACCACACAAGTCAATGAACCACATGAAAAAACAGAGAATTTCAAAACTAAATCAGGTAATTGGTAATTGATCTTCTGCAAATAACAACAAAATTATATACAGCAACAGAGAATTCGCACCGTGTGATTCCTTTATGCTGCCATGTGTAACAATATCATCGATGCCATTGGAGCCATATACAGCAACAGATTCATCGAGTGCAATTTCTCCGAATCGGAGGTTAATAGCAACCCTTGCACCACCGATTTCAACGCTCTACCGGCTGATTCCTTCTTACGGGTGATCAAAAACGCGAAAATCGCAGTGAAAAACGGTGTTGTGGTTCCAATCGCTTGATTAAACGACACAGGAGATGGAACAGGCCGTGGTCGGGATGGCGGAGGCTGTGGGCGGGGGATGGCGCGCGGAGATGGCGGAGGAGGCTGTGGTGAGTGATGGCCGGCGGCGGGCGATGCTGTGGTGGGGGACGGTCGAAGGAAATCGAAGGTCCAAGGTGAATCGAAGGTGAATCGGGCGTGGATGGTGTGAAGCGAATCCATCGAGGTAACAAGCAGCGAAAGACGAGGTGGAGCGGCGGCTGTATGGCGACGGGGGTGCGGCGCCGGTGGAGCGACGGCAAGGGGCGACGGCGACGTGGGTGTCGGCGACGGTGGAGCGACGGCCAGAAGGTTGCAGGTCGGGTGGGAGGGAAGGGTGGGTAGCGAATGAGACCATTCAGAGGTGAAGGGTATTTGTGTACACATTCTCATTCAGCATCCTCCATCACTTAACCATTCAGTACTGAATGACCATTCAGAGATGATTTTTCTTTGAAACAAACACATACATCACTTAATCATTCAGAGGTAGCCTCTTAATGGACATTAAG
Source organism: Flaveria linearis (assembly GCA_024085815.1). NCBI lineage: Eukaryota > Viridiplantae > Streptophyta > Magnoliopsida > Asterales > Asteraceae > Flaveria > Flaveria linearis. Next base: position 70,140,823 of record CM044004.1, on the reverse strand, counting down.
AGGCTACCAAACAGCCCCTTAGTGTTATAAATATTATTTATTGTGGTTATAAGAATAGTATATATATAGGTATAGTTTAAATTATGAAAATTATTAGGTTTTATACTTCTATAAATATTCATTGTATCTTATTTGTAGACATCCTCTATAACATCTAATAAAATAAATGTTTTTAAGACACATGTTATTATTCTAATATAACAAAATACACGTGTTATCATTTTAAAATATTAAAAAAATTATTTTTCATCCCCTCCCTCATAATAAACTAGGTTAGAACCCATGTATTACATGGGTGGAATAAATCTAACTTCTTGAAATCATTATTTTTTATGAAAGTTTTGTATTAGATGTTATTAACCATTGGTAAAATAAGAAATAAAAAATATATATGAAAAGAATCATAAAGACAAGTAATGAAGATTAAGCATTATAAAATTATATTTTAAAATGATATAATTAAAATCTTATAGTTAGTAAATCTCACTAAACTATTAGCATAAGAAGATTTACATTTTAGAATATAATTGTTAGTTTATTACTTAAAACCATTATCATTTAATATTTAAAGGAACTTATAGTAACAAGATAATTACTTACTAATAGTTAAATTCTTGAAACAAAATTAAACAAATGATTTTTTAATTACTATTGAAAACTTTAAGTTGCTTGATTGTGTAGAAAAATAACAAAATTATTAATCTAAAATGAAAGAGAAATACAAGAAAGGAAATGAGAAATTCATATAAGGAAAAGAGAATGAAAATTTAATAGTGTTTAAAATCATTTAATTAAAATGTGTTATGAGTTTGGGCGGGAATACGACCTGAGAATGCATAGAATCGTGCATGTGTCCTTAAAAACTTTGGTTTATTAGAATAGATAGATACAAAATTATAAAAACAATCAATTTGTCTTTCCTTTTAAATAAAATATGTTAAAACAAATATATTAAATTTGTGTTTCTTGTCTCTCTCATATTAAATGATAATTATTATAAATAAGTAAACTAAAATTGTTGGATCATGAGAAGGCTGGGCAACCAAAACTACTTTACTTAGTCAATTTTGGTGCTACTTCAAAGGCTTCCGAAGCTAAGTATGTGAACTTCCGAAGGTTGAAGAGTCTTCCGAAGATAAGTGAAAGATCAACTTTCGAAGACAAACTCTACTCCGAAGACAAGGAGAAATCGCCAAACCTTGGAAGAAGCAGTCTTCCGAAGTATAAGTGGCTTCGGAAGAAGTTATTCTTCCGAAGCAACTTAACCTCCGAAGACACTGCTATGAACTAGTGGACATAAGTATGGTCTCTGACATTCCGCTGCAGACCTCTGATACAGCATGGCTTTCCTAAGAGCCATGTAGTTGACCATACTTTATTCCATTATTTACCTTTTATGATAGTACATGTTACCAACCTTAGTTGGTGACAAAAGGTAAGTCAGGGACATGTCCTGACTACCAAATCTCAGATAAAATATCCGAGATACCTTAACCTATAGTCTTGTAGTAATGAAATGGATTTTGTCGTTCTAATTATTAATATGATTCTTGTGTGTGTTAGGAGTCCGAGGTTAAAGCTAAACCGCGTGCTGGGACCGTAGGAAGGAAGTGAAGATGCCTTTTTATCTGTTTCAGAGACCTGTTTTTTGGTTTTTGGTTCAATATATATTGTTTTTTTGCTTTCATTGGAGGGATTAGATTAAAAAAATGAAGTTAATACATATAGTGTAATATTCCTTCGATATTAATCGATCAACAAAGATATTAGTGTTTACAAGGTAGCAATTTGACTTGTGTATTTGAAGCCAGTTGTTTTATGTTTGTTTCATTTTTATGGGTTGAATATGCCATGTTTAGAAATTTGCAAAGAAAAAAAAGGTATTTTTATATGATGGGTTTTGTAATCATATATAACATTAACTAGTTATAGAAACAAAGCTCACCTATGGACTTCCAACAACAATCCTAGGTGTGTGGTCTAATCATCTGGGTCCAGACAAATGGTCATTGCTCGGGATGTATGAATCCGAGTTGATAAAATTTGTATATTGAATGCGAGTGTGGCTAATTTCTTGGTGGGAAATACTTTTTTCTTTCCATTCCTCCCATCGATCGGTTAACCATCACCTTCAAGCATTCTGACAACTTCTGACGTCTTGGGTCGATCGATGGAGTAATTTGCGTGTGCATAGCAGAGCTATTTGAATCAATTTTTCAGCTCCATCGTTCACATAATTACCTTCTAAATCTGTATCAACTAGTGTGTCCAACTTATATCATCCAAAAGTCCTTTAACCTAAAAACCAGTTTCAAACACGATCATCAACTAAAAAACATGAACTTTGTTAGTAACGCTCAAGATGTGCATCGTGATGTTGGAGGATGCTTACCCAATCAGGAGTAACATGACCTCATTATCCTTTTCAAGGCGGGCAAGATCATAGGCCCGTTGGCCCGTGACAAGTTCTAGAAGCATCACACCCAAACCCAAAAACATCAGTTTTTTCTGAAGATCTCCAGTGGACAGATCACTCTGGGGCTATGTGTCCAATCGTACCACGAACGGCTGTAGTTATGAGTATCTTTAAACCCCATGAGTTTAGCCAACCCAAAGTCTCAACTACCGCTTCAAACTCATCATCCAAAAGTATATTTGCAGCTTTCACATCACGGTGAATGATGATTTGGGTCACAATTTTCATGCAAATAAGTTAGACCCCTTGCGGACCCTAGCGCGATTGTTTTCCTAGTCGGCCATTCAAGTACTGCTTGTGTATCACTTCGATCTAAAATAATCAATCATTTAAACTTCAGTCATGCTTGTTCTACCTTGATAAAAAATGGCATTCATTTGACTAAAAAAGTCAAGATGATAGTGAGAGTACTCGTCGTAGACATGATGAAACGCTACCATTGACCATGTAGGGATAAACCAGCAACCGTTCAGTTGGTGTCATGCAAAATCCTAACAACCGGAGTAGATTCCGATGAACTGCCATACTGATCATTTCAACTTCAGTTTTCACTGAAACTGCACTCACCACTTGGTTCCAGTCCTCTTTAAGTCTTTTTACCGCGACCAGACTACCATCAGTTAACCGCCCTTTGTAAAACTTTACCAAATCCACCTCGCCCAAGAATGTGCTTGTTATTAAAACTGTCAGTTGCAACTTGTAGTTCACGCAAAGAAAACCTCTTTAGCTGTCCCAGGTGAACTGCAGGGTCCTCCTCAGCTGTAAATATAAGAGAAATATAATAAGTGAGCAGAAAAAAAACCATTAAGAAACATAATCATAGATTATCGTGCTAAATTAACAAACCTGGTATATCAAAGAATGATCCTGTGACTTTCTACGTCCCCACCAAAGAATTACAATTACAGGGCCTGCGAAAAGGACTACAGCGCCAACGAGAACTCCACCTGCAATAGCTATGGTGCGACCGTTTCCGGATGCAATCACAATTGTATATACAATTAGAAGGAAACTATTTCTTCACACAAAATACGGACTTTGTAGATGTGATACAAGATGCAAAGTTGGATGCTTCAAGGAATCGAGGTTACAGGTTTTGAGGTTAAGTTATGTGCATGAAACCAATTCATCTTTAACTTAATGTGATTACAAGAGGTTGGGGAGTTATTCTCCAATTAAGCTCAAGCAAAAATACTAATGCAGCTTAATTATAGATATTGATCATCATATTGTAAATCTAATTCCAAGATAATGCTATGATGAAAAGATCAACTAATTGACTCTGATTTATAACAATTAGGAATTGTGATTGCTCCATCGGCTAGCTTCTTATGAGTGTTATGACGATCAACTTTTTGTACATGCTTTGGCATTTCATGGAACCCTGAGTTGTTTGCATTTTGCAATATGATTAGTTGACTCGACAAACACACAAGATACAATCTTTGTTTCGTACAAGGTAGATTGCGTAGCTAGATCCTATCCAGATCGTGTGAACTGACAAGATACAACAATTCCTTTCTTACAATAGACATTGCCTCTAAAAAAGACACAATAACTTGAAGTAGAACCCTTGTTTGTAGGTTCTCCATTATATTATATCATGTTGTGACCAACGACCTGAAGTTGAGTGATATAACATGCCACCTCTTGCCCACACTTTAGAAGCCTCGCAGACACGACTAACAACATCCGATAACTTTTGTTTTTAGGGTGCTATATCAATATTGTCTACAATACAAATGTAAACAACAGTCATAGTGTACTACTTGTTCTTTAGGAAGAGTTATCTTTACCCTTAAAACAATTTGGCCACTGTTAATCAAATGTGTGAACAACATTTTGTGATTAGCTTTCAATATACAATGAAGCAACAAATGTAGAATCCCTTATCAACACTGTACATAGGTGACAATTGATTGAACTACTAATTACGTTATCAAGATTTTATAAGTAACTAAAAGTCATGTTCACATCCTAACACGTCTATTTAGTAATCTTTGTAAAACTAGAGAAATCAATTTTTAACTAAGGGAATTTCTGATGACATAACTACCAAAATAACCAAAAAAATATTGGTTTTTTATACAACAATTAGTGCCACAAGCAGCGACCAACTAAAGTGTTGCATATTTTACGGACCAACGAGTGACTAGTTTATGCTATCACTAAATGGTGATGGAACCAACAATACTCTTAGAAGTAATTTGTTTGTTTCGCTAATTCCTGATAGTCAACTAATTTGTGACTTTGCTGCCACGAAAGGGTGGTTTCTATGTATGGAAAGGGAGGCTCCCAAGATTTTCACGATTTCCAGATGGGATTTGGTCTAATATGTAGGAGATCTCATGATGGTTCGTGAAGAGTCACAAACCATTTGAAGTTTTGAACCGTTATAATTAAACCTGACAGTTGCAATCGCTAGTTAATAACTGCCATACTGAAGTCTCATAATCAATTTGAACGGTATGAACCGTCAGTTGAATCGGACCACTATCAGTGGTAGAGCTTGAACAAATGTCTAAGGGAGTCGAAAGTCACTGGACCCATGATCTTTTCCCTTGGAATGAACCGTCTAATTGTAATCAAGCTGGAAAATCATGGCCCTTGAATCGAAGCAACCTTCATGCTAACAACCACTTGAACCATCACAACTGTTTCGTATAATCGCATCTGCTAAAGCGCTGACAAATTGTCGTGAACCTTAGATCTGAGCATCCACTGAACTGTTGTGAACTATACGAACCAACATAACCTTAGAACTGACTAACATGAACCTTTTCTAATCATACCTGTTGAAAATACAAAGATAACTCTTAAATGGCTCAAAATGTTGCAAGCGTGCGAAGTGCTGGAACCTTAGGTTATATACAATGATACACATTAACAGTAAACTGACTAGACTAATATAATACTACTAATTTGATTTATTCCTTTCATACATTCATAATAGTGTGGATCTTCTACATAAATAAGGTGGGACTCTTGCTCGGGATTTCTTCTTGAGAGCATAACACTCTAATACCAAATGTTTGTTTATAATCTCTTCATATACTTACAATCTTGCAGGTATAGAGAGGAGATTTTCATACTAAATCATAGTTTCATTGGATTCAAATGTTAGGGATTACATCCTATTTATGGGGAGTTAAAAGTTATGTAACTCTTCATGAAAGGATGAGATGGTTCGTGTATTACATTAGTAACCACCGGAACCTTGGTTTTAAAAAATAGCGCCTGAGGCGCGCTTAAGGCATGAGGCTCTAGAGGCAATCAGGAAAACGCCTCAGGCTTTGAGGCGGCGCCTCATGCACATCTAGGTCAATTTGGTCACATTGGTAGTGGGGTCTGTAAAAGGATGATACGTAGATATAACCAAGGGATGATGAGATTATGAATGATTTATATGGTAAAAAAAGCCAAAATGTAAAGAAGTTTAAACAAAATGCAACTTTTGGTTGATATATGGCTTATTTTGTTGTACATAGAACGCCTCGCATCCGTGAGGCTCTCGCCTCATTCCTCACACATAGCGCCTTGGCTTTTCAGACTTAAACGCCTCGGAGCGCCTAACGCTTTTAAAACCAAGACCGGAACCTTAGGTTATATTACAATAATACACATTAATAGTAAACTTAAGCTAAAACTAATGTAATACTAACTTAGGTTAAATCATAAATTAATTTTAACAGATTGCTGTTATGAAAATCATTCACAACATCCCCTAGTTATTTTCAAACTTGTTTTGAAAAGATGATACTATGAGACCTAAACCAAATAATATCTCTGGTGTGTTATGATACCTATACGTGGAATTTTGCACTTGAACCTTTATGTAATAAAAGTGCTCAAGTCTAACCAGGATAAGACTGGTTGGAACAAAGTTAGTGAACCATCTTATATGTTAGACAAAGAAGCCTCCATGCATATCCTTCCCCTAACGATTCAATCATTGTAAGTTGACCGTTAAAAGGCCAAAGGTGTATCTTGATTATTTAAATGCATATCCTTCCTCCCAACATTATAGTATGAAGTTCCACTAGATCTGGGTAGTGTGTTAGAACATTACAAAATACCAGTCACATTCAGATAATGTACTTTTGCTTGAACTTGAGACTTGGCGAAAAATAGGTAACTATGTATGTGAGCTTATTCCCATCCATCCTCAATCAACTTTCCTTTTACAATCTTTGTTTGAAAAGATATATCAATCTTTCTTGATTACAAGAAGCTATAGGTCATCACCTCATTATCAATTAGCTAATTAAGAAATCTATGCCTACGTTCAGTTTGTTAGAACTTATGATCATCATATAATTGTAATTCTTGATAGTGTAATTTCACTATTTTATCACATAACGATCAATAGCATAAAATTTGGCCATAACGGAATGCTTATTAGTAAAATCCTTCATATTCTTTGTAAAATAAAAACCCTAATGATTATGATTTGAAGTTAGTATGTTGTGTAGTTTATTTCTTATCATTGTAAGAGACACCACCCCTACTCTGGGCGGAAATTTCAATGCATTATGGTTGGTTATTTACTTTCAATTAACATATCCTATAATGTCAAAGGATATACGTTGTAAACCATAATCAAATCATGAACTTAAGTACATTCATATTTACTATGTATAGGCAAAAAGGAATTCAACAGTCTTTCACAAAATGACTATACATATGAATGTGTTAATTCTAAAGTATGCCATTAAAACCCCACATTACGGCCATTTTCACAGTCAGGATTTGTAGGTGTGTGCACCCTTTAGGTTGTCCGCCTTTTTCGTTGTGGAAACTTGAACTTATAAACTCATTCCATGTTTCAGCTTGTTCCTATGCAGTTATACTCAACATAGCTCAAAAGTTTACCATACCTCTTAGAGCTAAATATGAAAAATCCCTCGTAATAGCTATGAGCATGAAAAACCTCAACGGGGTTAGAATTCCACTTGACGTTGATACTTGATCTCTCATCTTTTCCTAATGACCAGTGGACTTGGTTGGTAAAGCATGCCAAGTGCACAACTCCTTAAATGGCTTCCCCTTACACTTTCTCCCTAGGAAGTACTCAACATAGCATGAGGGAAGCACTATGAGGGTTGGAAAGACATGTATTCAATCCAGTGCATGCCTTTAAGGTCAAGTGTTCCAACAGTTCATCCCTATATATCATATTGTCGGCTAGATAATGAGATGTTTCCTTGGTAAAGACGTCAAATGAGCTTTTCATATCGGTAGGGTTAGGAGTCGATTGATCTTTGTGACAGTGTTGTGATAAATAAAACAAGTATAAACCATTAGATTGGTTCCCACCACTTAAAGTCGGCCCTTATGATCTAGTTAGTGTAGATAAGAGTGAAGTGGTGATTCTTGAAAGGAGACATCACCACTGGTACTATATAGAGACAGGAAGGAACAAGGTGTGTGAAAGAAGGGGAAGGTGACAACATTGATAAAGTTTAAAGAGCTTAGGTTGGAGATAGGAAACTGTGTTAAATGTGTGTGGCAATAAGGTACATGGGTCAGAAAGGGTTGTACTATAGAGTGAGAAGATGAGACACTCCCCATGCACTCACGTAGCTAAACACGTTGAGCATATATTGTAATCATCCTATGACTGTGATGACATTGCTAAATGATCGGGAATGGTATTAAAAATGTTAGAATTCAAGCGGCGTAGCGGAACCGACAGACGAGCACAAACGAATATCACACAAACAGAAATAAATGACACAAGGATTCAACGTGGTTCGGTCGCTATGTCCATGGGCTGCAACTAGGGTTTCTTTATTTGCTCATTAAAATATTACAAATACATGATAGAGTATATATAGAGACTATTTAGGGTTTTAACTTGATGAATAAAAAAACTAAACATTGGCCCAAGCCCAAAGCCTTCACAAACCTAAAAAAATGTCTTGTTTTTGGAGCCGAGTCCTCTTGAGTTGTATTCTTCTTTTCAAGCGGGTATCTTAGTAAGAGAAACTTGAAACTATGCATACTTTAATGGGGTGTATAGAAGTGTGCGTGAAAACATAGTATAGTTTGCATTCACAGCTTTGCTCAACAATTTTATGATTGGACTTTGGAAGATTTGGTCCAATAGGTCCTCGCAAGGAAGGACTCATCTTGGGTATTTGAGGTTATCAATTATAGGTCTGAGTAATGCATTTCTAAAGCATCCGATATAACATTCCTCCTTATAATTCATGATGAAATCAAGCCTATGCTCTATTCTCTCCTAATCTTCTATAGAGAAGTAAATTAATCATGGGAATAGTATAGGTTCAGCTTTTACCTTACATGATTACCACATAGGTGATATGGTAATGATATAGAAACACAGGTAGCACTTTAGTTACTTCATGCAATGCAGAATACTAATAAGGAAATACTAAAGTTACTATTTAACTAATTAACCATAAATTGTGTACAAGTCCAACATAAGTTCTTCCAGCTAAAAGGGGAAAAGCACAATGATGATGAAGAATACCTAGAGGTTGCATAGACGGAGCTGGTGGAGGAGCCCGAAGATATATCAAGTTGGAATTATTTTGAAACTGAGAACAGAATTTTGTTTTGCAGTCAACATCATGAAGGCAAATAACATAATCATCCAAATTATTCGCTATTTCCCCAGTAATAAATAAGTTATTGTTGATTCAAACGGTATGTTATCAACTAACACAAACCTTTGCTCCGTGAACAGCGAAAATGAGCCATCGATAGGGACAACTCCTACCAAAAAGTTGTTTGATAGATCACTGTGATAAAAGAAACCAAACAATTTTAGCTTTTCTGTATCAATTATACCGGCACAAAGTATTATGGGCCAACATTTATACTTACAGAACTTGTAGGTTTTTTAAGGTAGTAAAGGAATGTGGAATAGTTCCCGCCAAAGAGTTGTTACTGAGACGGCTATCCTTGCACATAAAAGAGAGAACATTGTGATTGATAATTTACTAGTAGTTTGTCATAATTTAAATTAAAAAGTGCAATAAATATTTCATTAAGAGAATAATCTGAATGATGTGAAATCATACAGAAAACGAAGTTTCGCAAGCTTGCCCAATGTGGCTGGAATGTTCCCGTGTAACTGGTTCAAGTAAAGATCCAAGCTCACCAAGCTCTTTAATTTCCCAAGTTCATCTGGAATATTTCCCGTGATGTTATTACTGTGTAGCTCCTGTTGCAGTATTGAGTTAATTCACAAAAAAAATTAGACATACTATTTATATATGAAAATTCAGCAGGCAAAAGGCAAGAGCCAAGACATACAAATACTGTAATTTGTAAGTTGACCAAGCTCAGGGACCAGTTGACCAGACAAATTGGCATTTCCAAGATCACTGCAGCAGACAAACCAGAATTTTCTTTTTAGACCATGTGATGGAAAAAATGGGTAAAAGCTCGACATTTTATTGAAACAGGTTGATAATCATATGCTTACACTCGAGTAACACTTATCATTGTTGCAAGTAACATGAAACCAGGAACATGGACTAGGGAGGGTCACATTCCAACTTTGCATAACATTGGCAGGATCATTTAATTTTGTCTTCAGGGCATTCAATGCCTCACCTGTCTCGCACATATAAATTTGATTGTGTGCTCATCTTAAAAGCACGAACTTAATAAAGCCTTACAAGGAACCATCACTATTTCATGATATTTCTATTTATGAACTTAAGATTAGTTTTATACAAATATTTCTGATAGTTCGAGATATCATATATATCCTTCTAAATTCATAATATCATATTCACCCTTTCAAAACAATAAGTATATTGAAGATTGTAGTTACCTACTATACATGCAATAAAATAAAGCCATTTACTTGTAAAATAGGGAAAGAAACGGGAAGGTCATATGGTATTCATTGACCTGGAAAAGGCCTACGACAGTGTGCCAAGACACACCATTTGAGAGTCTTCAAGGCAAAAGGGTTCTTGAGAGATATATTCGGATAATCAAGGATATATATGAGGGAGCTAAAATGTGTGTGCGAGCGCCGGTGGGAGACACTGACTTTTTTTTTTTTGTGTAGGTGGGCCTATACCAAGGATCGCATTGAGTCCATTTCTTTTCATGATAGTTTGGATGAGTTGTCCAAGTCAGTACAAGTGAGTTGTGATGCATGTTGTGTGCAAATGATATTATGCTAATAGTAGAGTCCAAAACGATCCTGAATGATAGGCTAGAAGAGTGGAGAGCGGTTTTAAAGCGGCAAATGCTTAAAGATAAGTCGCTATAAGACGGAATATATGAGTTGTAACCCAGCGGGGCCAATGAAGAGGACACCCAAATACTATCCAAGGCCTAGTAGTCCCGCAGACAAGTAGCTTTTCAAGTACCTAGGCTTGTTTGTACAGGGAGACTAGGACATAGACAGTGATGTAGCCTACCGAATACAGGCAGGATGGTGTAAGTGGAGAGCGACGTCAGATGTATTGTGCGACAAGAGGTTCCCAACAATATTAAAGGGAAAATTCTATAGAGTTGCAGTTCGACCGACGATGATATATGGAACAGGTTGCTAGGCCATCAAGAAGTCACATGTGGAGGTGGCAGAGATGCAGATGTTGAGATGAATGTGTGGCCACACGAGGATGGATCGGATAAGGAACAAGATGTTCCGAGAGAGACTAGGGGTGGCATGTATCACAACCAAAATTCGAGATGAGTGACTAAGATGGTTGGCCATATCAAAAAGAGGCAGATGACAGTGGAGGATAGAAGTGTAGAAAACATCACCGTAAAGGGTAGGAGAAGTACGGGAAGACCTAAGTTAACTTTGGATGAGAGGATTAGGCAGGATATGTTAGTGTTGCACCTCTCCGAGTACATGATCAAGGAGAGGAGTTCATGGAGGCGTATAAGGATTTAAGGTTAAGGACTTTTAGGGGGACTTGTCCACTTACATATGTTTGATAACACTTGATGCGTAGGTATACATTAATTTGCCTAAGTATGTTTAGTCTTAGTGCAAGATTAAGGTTATGGTCTTATGGGGGGAGACTAGGAACTGCCCATTAGGTTGTGTTTTTAACGTGCCTGGTTTTTAGGTACAAATTAGTTTGTCTAGTATACCATGCCTTAGATTTGCCATTATATTTTTGTGCTTTAGCTCTGCATTGATTACCATGTACATATATCTTATTTACTCTTAGTCTGCTTAGGAATTTTCTTGTACTACACCATGGCTCCCTTGGTTTCAATTTATGCTGCCATAAGTATGCTAGCTTAGGATCTGCTCTACCTATTTATGCTAACTCATGCTAGCTTAGGATCTGCTCTACCTGTTTATGCTAACTCATTATGTCTATCTTATTGTATGCTTTACTTTGTATGTTACCTTATTATACGATATATGTCTTACTATTGTGTTGAGAATGTTTAGAGTCATGGGTCTCATTAGAAGCGGTCTCTCTATCTCTTTGGATAGGGAAAGGCTTGCCACCACCCAACCCCTCCCAGACCCTACACATAGTTCATAATATGCGTGGGATATACTGGGTATGTTTGTTTGTTTGCTTGTTTACTTATAAGATAGGAAAACAACATATTGTTGTAAATTGTTACAACGCATAATGTTCTCTTTTTTCTTTCAATGAAATAGATAGTTACAAAAGAAAGCTTAATATCCATGGAAGGATAAAGAGGAAATCCAAAAATAAGCAGTAAGACACATTGCCGTCTTTCAAACTTGAACAAGTATAGTTGCAACAATTTTTTTAATGTCAAATATGTTTAAAAATATACTAAATTTAGTTTCTTAGAAAAATAGCATAATATTAATCTATATCTCTATGCTCTTTAATGCGATATGAACCTTTCTAGATTATTCTTTAGAAAAAGAGTTAATTACATGAAAGGTCCTTGTGATTAGGTCTGTCTCACTATCGATCCTCAGGTTTGAAAAACTACAAGGTCGGTCCATAGGTTTGACAAAACGTATCACAAATGGTCCCTGCTATGGACGGCCGTTATCTTTTTCCATTAAGTCCCAGGACCAAAATACCCCTGATTAGAAAAATATTAATACTTGTATATAATAACAACAAAAGATGGGACCCACACGTTCACTTCAACCTTCAAACCCTAACTTAAACCAACCAACATCATTATACCCAACCACCACCACCACCATTCTACCAGGCCCCACCACCACCACCACCATTCTACTGCCGACTACCAGTAATACTCCCACCATTAGCTGCCACCTCCTCTCCCTATGTCCGGAAGTTCTCTTCCACCACTCCCACCTACTCCCCTACACAAGAACATCCGACCACCACCACCCCATCATCTTCGACCATCACCATCCCCGGCACCACCAGACCACCATCGCCTAACCACCACTGCAGCACCGCCTAACCACCACCACAGATTTTCTCATATAAACAAGAAACTTTACACCCAAATCATACAAACCTGTAAATCAATAGATCTTGCTCGAAATCAGTAGATCTCCCTCTCAAACTGCTACTCTAACAAATCCAGGCGGTGACCGGCGTTGCCGGAACTTCCCATCGGAGGTTATGGTGAGTTACGGTGGTGAGGGGTGGTGGTAGGCGGCGGTGATGAGGCTGTTGACTTTAGGTTGAAGATGGGGTGGGGTTGGGTTCTCTGATTTCTTTCATTTATAATAAATACATTTATTTTGTACCCATGACATGTATAATGGGGAGGTCATGGGTTCAAGTCTCGCTTTGAGCAAAAATTGCTCAGAGTTGAGCCAGGGGGTTCCTCAGCAATGAGTTTCCTTCTGAGGGTGTGGGGGTTATGACACCTGAAGGGTTTCAGGTTGTTGGGAAAGAAAACTGGGTCTGCAAGTTGGAAAAGAGCCTGTATGGTTTAAAACAGGCACCCAAGCAGTGGTACTTGAAGTTTGATAACTTCATGGAAAGGTCGGGGTACAAGAAATGTCAAATGGATCATTGCTGCTATTTGAAAGGTTCAAGAGCTCTTATATCATTCTACTACTCTATGTAGATGATATGTTGACTGCAGAGTCAGATATGAAAGCGATCTGTAAGTTAAAGAAAGAAATGTCCAAATAATTTGAGATGAAAGACTTGGGTCCAGCCAAACAGAACTCGGGACTAGCACTATCAGAAATAAAAAGAATGGATCTTTAACACTATCCCAAGAAAAATACATAGGGAAAGTGTTGGAAAGATTCAAGATGAATAATGAAAACACCGGCCTAGAAACACACCATGGGAAGTCACTTCAAGCTCACCAAAGATCAGTCTCCTAAATCTGAAGAAGAAAGAACAGAGATGGCTAAAATTCCATACGCATCTGCAGCTGGCAGTCTCATGTATGCAATGGTCTGCACTCGACCAGATATTGCTCATGTAGTTGGGGTAGTTAGTCGGTTTATGTCAGATCCGGGGAAAGAACACTGGGAAGCAGTCAAGTGGATACTTAGATACTTAAAGGGTACTTCTAAAATGGGGTTATGTTTCAAGGGTAAAGATGCAATTCTTAGATGATATACTGATGCTGATTTGGTGGAGTGGTTAATGGGTTGACCTGGTGTACTAAGTGACCCTGGTTCAAATCTCACCCTCCCCATTTAACTTCTGCGGCATCCAGGTGAGGGTTTGGCTTGGGGTTTCATCCCGGGTTCGATCCTGATGGGGGGCGAGGGTTTACGGATTCAATCTGGTTCCCGCGCATCTGGGGGTATGACTTACGACTAACGGCTAGGTCTAGGGTAACCAGTCCCGATAGATCGTCAGGTTCGGAGTTTTAAAAAAAAAATACTGATGCTGATTTGGGTGGTTGTAAAGGGACATTTAAAAGCACTACCGGGTATGTCTTTATAGTGGAAGGAACAACAGTTAGCTGGATGTCTAGATTTCAGAAAAGTGTAGCTCTATCAACAACAAAGGATGAATACATGGATGTTGCTGAAGCTAGTAAAGAGTTAATATGGGTAAAGACTTTTCTTGAAGAATTGGGTAAACAGCAGTTTGATTACTCATTGTATTGTGACAATGAAAGTGCGGTGAAACTTGTTAAAACCAGTCTAACATGGACAAACAAAGCACATTGGGATGAGATCATTTTGTCAGAGGATTGATCAGTGATGGAGCAATCAGTCAAAAAAACATCTCAGGTGCGAAGAATCCAGCCCATATGTTTACCAAATCTGTGGTGCTGGATAAGCTGAAGCTTTGCATAGCTTCAGCTGACCTTCAGGAATAATGTTGAGAAGGCGGCGGTAGCTAGGGGGTGCAAAAATCAGAGGAATATTATAGAAGTACAAAAAAACAGAGTGCAGCTGAACGTGTTTCAAAGCCTCCAAGTGGGAGAATGTGGTGTAGGCTTCGGGTGGATTAATTTGGAGCAATTAGGCTCGGCCGGCCCAAGTTCTAATTAGGCCCTGTTTAGTTAGATTATTAACTAAAGGGATTAACGAAAAATCTAGTGTCTCTACTAATTATAGTCTATATATACTTCTCATTGTACTTGTAATCATTATCACTCAATAAAAAAAAACCCTAGTTGCCCCAAGAGGACGTAGGTTGCACACCGCGACCGAACCTCTATAAATCTTGTGTCTCTACTTATTGTTTATTGTTCTTTATTCGTGTGTTTCATACCAGTTTGATCCTAACATATGTTGTGTCAAACATTTGCACGTTGTTACCATAACAGTGTGCCAAACTAATTACGACGGTATGTCCATCTTCTGAGGTTTGATTCACTATTGTAATAAGTTATAAAGTACATGTATATACTACATCTAACCACTACAACCGCACATCTAACCCATTGCAACGGTGTATCTACTTCTTATGTTTATTTTGTGTAGTAATGAGTTTTTAGGCACATGTTTAACTGCGTGTCTGACCCATTACAATGATGCACCCAACTTCTCATGTTTGGTTAGTTGTTGTAATAAGTTTTGATGCACATATGTATAGTGGTGTGTCGAACCACACATGTTTGATGCAAAGAATTAAATTCGTTTTATCATTGTGTATGAATTGAGGTTTAGCTTTAGCACTCGAACAACAAATGAGATTTGCAGACTACAATACGAACAAACCAAACACCATAAGGTAGACATAAATAACATAAAATTATTATTTTTTCACTAATTATCATAGGAAAACATTGAGGACAAATTTTAGAACCTAGAAAGGTAAATCACAAATCTAGAACAAGAAATAAAAACTAAATTCATCATTCTTGAGAGATAATAACATGGTGATGACAAGGAAGTCATCAAGATAAAGCATCCATCAATAATTAAATAGTGGCAAACATGAACGGAGAAGGGGGTAAGAAAAATGAAAGAAGAGAAAAACATCAGGTTACTTGCTATATTATATTGTGGGGTTTAGATGAAAAGAAAATATTTAAGTTACCTAGTTTGCCATTGGAGTGTAAAAATGCAGGAGTGTCACATGTTTGCCCACAAATCCTTCTTATTTTAACCTTTTAGAAGGATATATATATAGAGAGAGATTTATCAAGAATCATGAAAGAAGCACATACCTTCAGGATTCCCACGAACTCTAAAGAAATTATAGAACCCCAAAATAAACCAAAGGAGGATCACGGAAAGGGTCCGTTCCATTCCCCCGAGGCTAAAGGCCTAGATAATTAGTCAATTAAACACAGCTCAAGCATACAAAACCTTGAAAACAAAATGCTAGTTTTGAACTCAGCTCAAACAAACACTATTGATTATAGCAGCAACAAATGAAGTCAAGAAACTAAACCCCACATGAAGAAAGTAATGAAAATGGTAATTATTAAGAAATTTCCTGTGAGTTTTGCAGTGTTAGAGATGCTAAGCTGAATGGTGCAAGTCTTCATGTAGTCAGTCAACGGTTGTATATTTTCTCCTAAAAAGACAACTGGTTCATAGGGACATAAAGAGGGACATAATAACGTAAGGAGTGATGCAATTTACACCTTTCATTTTCTCAACCAATGAGGTATGAATATGCACTAATTTCCAACAAACTAAACCTCAATACGTTTCTACCAAAAAAATCCAACACCCTTAATGTAATGTAATCATCTCATGATAAAATTGAGGCATTAAGTTCATGCCTCATAGAAAGAAATTTCGTTCAGGCATTTTATCGAACACTTAGAGGGCAGTAAACTTACAGCATAAGCTTCTTGAATAATCTCGATCATATACAAAACTTAACTACAAAAAACTGAATCCCAATGTTATGGCAATGATACAGAGAAAAAAATCAGAGTAAAGAAAGGAATACATAATTATGAAATGCTTCCTGCTTGCTAATAACTCCCGATGACGATCAATTCGCTGATGGGTGATGCCCTTTAGCTAATCGGAACGCAAATCACATGTAATCAGTTCATTTGGAACGAATTATTAGCATCATTCCAAAGATTTTAGCTTTCCCATGTCGATTTCTCTTTCCCCGTTTCCGTAATTTAACATTTTAGATTATGATTTTGGTTCGCATTCACAAATCCAAGAAATACACTTAGCGGTTGTTTGGTAGGATCTGAGTGCTGAATGGTTAAGAGTTCTGAATGGTTAAGAGGCTCTGAACCAGTAAGCGCTGAACCAAAATGTACTGTTTGATTGAATATCTGAATGACTGTACAAAATGATAATTTTACCCTCTGAAATATTTTGGGCTGAATAAAATGTATCCATCAATAAAGGGCGTACCTGGTGCTGCAAAGAGCTCCCGCGTTTTCGCAGGGCCATCAATATTCAAACCAATTACAACCTAAACATTACAACTGCCACACAATCAATCCATCAATATTCAAACCAATTTACAAACCAATTTACAACCTAAACCAATTTACAACCTACCATTGATAATAAACTAGCATCCATCAATATTCAAACCAATTTACAACCTAAACCATTACAACTGCCACACAAATCAATCCATCAATATTCAAACCAATTTACAAACCAATTTACAAACCATTACAACCTAAACCAATTTACAACCTACCATTGATAATAAACTAGCATCCATCAATATTCAAACCAATTTACAACCTAAACCATTACAACTGCCACACAAATCAATCCATCAATATTCAAACCAATTTACAACCTAAACCATTACAACTGCCACACAAATCAATCCATCAATATTCAAACCAATTTACAACCTAAACCATTACAACTGCCACACAAATCAATCCTCACTATAGTCTATGGTAAAACATAGATTACAGAGATTACAGGTTGCTAAAAGAACAAGAATGCACATCCAAACATCACAATACAAGAACAAGAATGCACTAGAACACACTCAAAACAAAAGCATTCACAAGCTGCTAATTATAAACAACAATACCCAAATCCGTATCAAGAAAAACAATGATTGAAGTATTGAACCACACAAGTCAATGAACCACATGAAAAACAGAGAATTTCAAAACTAAATCAGGTAATTGGTAATTGATCTTCTGCAAAATAACAACAAAATTATATACAGCAACAGAGAATTCGCACCGTGTGATTCCTTTATGCTGCCATTGGTAACAATATCATCGTGCCATTGGAGCCATATACAGCAACAGATTCATCGAGTGCAATTTCTCCGAATCGGAGGTTAATAGCAACCCTTGCACCACCGATTTCAACGCTCTACCGGCTGATTCCTTCTTACGGGTGATCAAAAACGCGAAAATCGCAGTGAAAAACGGTGTTGTGGTTCCAATCGCTTGATTAAACGACACAGGAGATGGAACAGGCCGTGGTCGGGGATGGCGGAGGCTGTGGGCGGGGGATGGCGCGCGGAGATGGCGGAGGAGGCTGTGGTGAGTGATGGCCGGCGGCGGGCGATGCTGTGGTGGGCGGAGGTCGAAGGAATCGAAGGTCCAAGGTGAATCGAAGGTGAATCGGGCGTGGATGGTGTGAAGCGAATCCATCGAGGTAACAAGCAGCGAAAGACGAGGTGGAGCGGCGGCTGTATGGCGACGGGGGTGGCGGCGCCGGTGGAGCGACGGCAAGGGGCGACGGCGACGTGGGTGTCGGCGACGGTGGAGCGACGGCCAGAAGGTTGCAGGTCGGGTGGGAGGGAAGGGTGGGTAGCGAATGAGACCATTCAGAGGTGAAGGGTATTTGTGTACACATTCTCATTCAGCATCCTCCCATCACTTAACCATTCAGTACTGAATGAAACCATTCAGAGATGATTTTTCTTTGAAACAAACACATACATCACTTAATCATTCAGAGGTAGCCTCTTAATGGAACCATTAAGAGGCTACCAAACAGCCCCTTAGTGTTATAAATATTATTTATTGTGGTTATAAGAATAGTATATATATAGGTATAGTTTAAATTATGAAAATTATTAGGTTTTATACTTCTATAAATATTCATTGTATCTTATTTGTAGACATCCTCTATAACATCTAATAAAATAAATGTTTGTTAAGACACATGTTATTATTCTAATATAACAAAATACACTTGTTATCATTTTAAAATATTAAAAAAATTATTTTTCATCCCCTCCCTCATAATAAACTAGGTTAGAACCCATGTATTACATGGGTGGAATAAATCTAACTTCTTGAAATCATTATTTTTATGAAAGTTTTGTATATTAGATGTTATTAACCATTGGTAAAATAAGAAATTAAAAAATATATATGAAAAGAATCATAAAAGACAAGTAATGAAGATTAAGCATTATAAAATTATATTTTAAAATATGATATAATTAAAATCTTATAGTTTAGTAAATCTCACTAAACTATTAGCATAAGAAGATTTACATTTTAGATATATAATTGTTTAGTTTATTTACTTAAAACCATTATCATTTAATATTTTAAAGGAACTTATAGTAACTAAGATAATTACTTACTAATAGTTAAATTCTTGAAACAAAATTAAACAAATGATTTTTTAATTACTATTGAAAACTTTTAAGTTGCTTGATTGTGTAGAAAAATAACAAAATTATTAATCTAAAATGAAAGAGAAATACAAGAAAGGAAATGAGAAATTCATATAAGGAAAAGAGAATGAAAATTTAATAAGTGTTTAAAATCATTTAAATTAAAATGTGTATGAGTTTGGGCGGGAATACCGACCTGAGAATGCATAGAATCGTGACATGTGTCCTTAAAAACTTTGGTTTATTAGAATAGATAGATACAAAATTATAAAAACAATCAATTTGTCTTTCCTTTTAAATAAAATATGTTAAAACAAATATATTAAATTTGTGTTTCTTGTCTCTCTCATATTAAATGATAATTATTATAAATAAGTAAACTAAATTGTTGGATCATGAGAAAGGCTGGTGCAACCAAAACTACTTTACTTAGTCAATTTTGGTGCTACATTCAAAGGCTTCCGAAGCTAAGTATGTGAACTTCCGAAGGTTGAAGAGTTCTTCCGAAGATAAGTGAAAGATCAACTTTCGAAGACAAACTCTACTTCCGAAGACAAGGAGAAATCGCCAAACCTTGGAAGAAGCAGTCTTCCGAAGTATAAGTGGCTTCGGAAGAAGTTATTCTTCCGAAGCAACTTAACCTTCCGAAGACACTGCTATGAACTAGTGGACATAAGTATGGTCTCTGACATTCCGCTGCAGACCTCTGATACAGCATGGCTTTTCCCTAAAGAGCCATGTAGTTGACCATACTTTATTCCATTATTTACCTTTTTATGATAGTACATGTTACCAACCTTAGTTGGTGACAAAAGGTAAGTCAGGGACATGTCCTGACTACCAAATCTCAGATAAAATATCCGAGATACCTTAACCTATAGTCTTGTAGTATAGGCTTTAGGCTTCCAGCTGGAATCAAAGTATATCCGGCTGTAGGTAGTATTATATATATAGTTCTCATTGTAACTCAATAAGTAGAGAGAGTCTTTGCTTGCAAGAGTCTTGTAATCCTTGAGTTGAGAATCAATATATAAAAGTACCTTGAAAATTTACTTCCTGTGTTTATTATCCTTTGTTACTTGTTATATTGTGATCAACTCTTGTTAAGACTCTTTCTGAGTGTTGTTCTAGGTGAGTTTGAGAGAAAAACCACTTGTTGAGTGACCAACACCGATCCTGCAATTGGTATCAGAGCTGTTTTGGCTCTTGATTGCGTGATCTAACCATCCAAATCAACTTGTTTTTCACTCCTCCCTACAACCCACTCACTCAAATGGCCGCTCTCACAAAAGCTGATATGGAAACTGGTACCATGACCAAGTCCCCACTGATCACCCCTGAAGATTTTGACACATGGTGCACAAGAATGGAAGGCTTCATCAAGTGTCAAGACTCAAGGATGTGGGATTCCGTCGTTAATGGTCTTTTCATACCAAGCACTACTTCTGCTACTGGAAATCGTATCATCCTAAAAGATGTGGACGATTACTCAGAAGAAGATAGAAAAAGAATAGAGCTTGATCAAAGGGCAATGACTTGTCTTCAAACTACTCTTCCAAACTCCATCTACAGAGGCTTCAAGAAGTGCAAGACAGCTAAAGACTTATGGGATGCACTGAAGCTCATGTATGAAGGATCCAAGGAGACTAAAGAGAACAAGAAGGATCTCTTAAAGCAACAGTTTGAAAACTTCACTTTCAAGGCTGGTGAGACCTTGACTCAACAATACTTCAGGTATGTTGAGATAGTGGATACTCTGGTAGATATTGGAGTCACTCTTGAGAACAGGGACATAGTTAGGAAGTTCATGTCTTCCCTTCCTAAACTATGGACACACTATTGTGTTATGATCAAGAGAACATCAGACCTTAAGACTCTTACTCTCACAGAGTTATATGGTATTCTAGTGCATTCCAGATGGAGATGAACATGCAATGCTCCTCTGGTAACTCCAATAACCAACCGAGTTCAGCCCTTCATGTGATTGAAAGGGAAAGCATAGAACCACAGCATCAGTTGCTATGCTACCCTGACAACTCACAAAATGGACCCTTCATTACTCTACCTGAGACTCCAAGGTCTCAACAGGCTCAACACAACTCCTTTCAGGATAGTTTGCCTTTGTCTCTGGAAGTGGACACTCTTGTGATTTTCAATATTGCTTTGATGACCTTGAGTGCTTCAGTCCAGATGATGTAGAGTATGTGGACATTGTCCAACAGATGGCTCTTTTAACTTACAGAGCGAAGAAGTTCTTCAAGAGAACTGGAAGACAATTCCCTCAAAACCCTGTCAACAGCAAGTTTGGGTTTGACAAGACCAAGGCAAGGTGCTACAACTACAACCAACTGGGTCACTTTGCTAGGGAATGCAAGGTTCCCGAGAACAACCGGGAACCCCACAGGCCTCCACACATCCCTCAACCTCGAAGTCCAAAGAAAAGACAACTGAAACAGCTGCAATAGCTCAAGATGTTGACTGGAGCTTCATGGTACAAGATGTGACTCCTGCTCAAGCACTCATGGCAGGAACAAATGATGCTCAGGTATATGAAAATCTTTGCACTCCAGCCTGTATTGCTAAAGTTAAACTTTACAAGGATTACAATATGGAAATCAGATCTGTTATTGAGTCTTTAAATATCTTAAAATCTGACTTTAAAAGGGCTGAATCTGACTATCAAAAGAAAATTGATGAGTTAGAGAAAACTATGTCTCTTTTAAAACATGAACAAACCAACTATAAGACTCAAATCAAAGATCTGATATCCAAGCTGTCTGAAACTCAAGCCCAGCTTGTCACTGCTGAGGCTCAGGCCACGAAGCAAGCTATTGCTGAGCAAAACTTCCAAGCTATTCTTGCATCATCCTCCCATTCCAAAATGTTTTATCAAAATAAAGGAGGGTTGGGAACCAATGAAATCGCTCCACCACACTCTTATGAGTCTATTAGACAACCTAGATGTGGTACTGAGGAGCAAGAGGTTCCAACTGCTGACCCTTCTTCACCAGAATTGAAGGAGGATGCAACAATAGTTGCCACCACAGGGAAGAAACAGGTAAATGCACCCATCTCCTCCTATGAAGATCAAATCCTAACCACCAAGGCAAGAAGAAGCAGAGCTAAAGCTTCTAGAAAGATTGCCAAGAAGGTTGCTGAGTCTAAGCTAAAGATCGACCCAAAGCAAAAAGGTGTCTTTATCTCAGCTGGATTTCAAGTGTTAGGTGCCTCTGATTCAGGAAAGGAGTGTAATACCAGCACTCCTGCCCTATCAAAGGATCAGAAGTTGAAAGGAAAAGTTGCTGATGAAGAAAAGAAGTCCAAGAAACAGCAACATTTGAATTCCCAAAAGACTAACATTGCATGCATAATGTGTGGTTTGCACAACCACATGGCAAAAGATTATTACTACAATCCAGCAAACACACATTATGCAAATAATGTTAGAAAAGAAGGAGTCAAGGAACGTTTCACATTTGGACCATTTCAAATGGTCCAAGTAATGAAAAAGGGAAAGCTGGTCTCGGAAGCCAAGTTGCTTTCGGAAGAAAGTACTTCTTCTGAAGGGAAAATGGCTTCGGAAGCCAAAGCTTCAAAAGTTCGGAAGAACAAGAAAGCTTCCCTGAAACCAACCCAGAAGAAGACTACTTCGGAAGAAAAGGTGGTGAAGGCTTCTTCCGAAAAGAAAGAAGCTTCGGAAGAAGTCCATGCTGCAATAGCCATAACGAGCTCATCCTCAAAGATCAACCAAGGGATGGATTGGAAGATCAAGGAAGATGCTGCAGCCCAAACCTCTTCTTCAACGACCTCTATTGAACCCCAATGCATATCTTTTGGTTTAATCATGTCATCATCTTTGGAAGAGTCCAAGACCAGCAAGGCTTGGGCTTCCAAATAAAATTAACAATCTCATCTTATGTGCAGGGACATCCATTTGACAAAAACAACAATGTCTGGATTGTAGATAGTGGATGCTCCAGGCACATGACAGGAAACAGATCTCTCCTTCAACAATTCCAGAACTATAATAAAGGGCCTGTCCAATTTGGAGGTGAGACCGGAGGATATATTTCTGGCAGAGGAAGTATATCCAATGTAGATTAAACATTGACAGAGTTCACTTTGTCAAACAGCTTGAACACAATCTGTTAAGTGTTTCTCAGTTCTGTGACCAAAAGCATCAAATGCTTTTCACAGAACATGAGTGCATTATCCTCAAATCAGGGATGACAATTCCTCCGGAATTGGTGCTTCTTAGATCTCCCAGGAAAGGGGATATGTACAAGATAGATATGAACAATGTTTCTCCTATGGGTGAAGTATCATGTTTTCTTTCCAAAGCTGATAGTGATGAATCAACACTATGGCATAAACGTATGTGTCATGTAAATTTTAAGACAATGAATAAATTGGCTAAAAATAATTTGGTACATGGTTTGCCTAAAAAGGAGTTTTTCTGCAAAGATAACTGTGTTGCCTGCTTGAAATAGAAAACACATGACATCTCACAAATCCAAATGTGTTAATTCAATCACTACTCCATTACACTTATTGCACATGGATCTTTTTGGTCCTACAAGTATAATGAGCATTGGAAGGAAATCATACTGCCTTGTGATAGTTGATGATTTTACAAGATTTACATGGGTATTCTTTTTAAGAACTAAAGATGAAACTGCTGAAACTTTGAAATCTTTTATTCTTAAAATAGAAAATCAAATTGATCATAAGGTTAAAATCATTAGAAGTGATCAAGGGACTGAGTTTAAGAACTTTGTTCTTAACTCATTTTGTGACTCAAAAGGGATTACCAGACAATATAGTGCTCCCAGAACTCCTTAACAAAACGGTGTTGCTGAGAGGAGGAACAGGACACTTATTGAGGTTGCTCGAACTATGTTAGCTGATTCAAAACTACCTCTAACATTCTGGGCAGAGGCAGTCAGCACTGTATGCTATGTGCAGAACAGAGTTCTTGTAGTTAAGCCCCATGGAAAAACCTCTTATGAATTATGGAACAAGAGACCACCGTTCATTGGTTTTCTAAGGTTCTTTGGCAGCAGGTGTACCATACTTAACACAAAAGACAACTTAGCAAAGTTTGCTGAGAAGTCAGATGATGCTATCTTTGTTGGATACTCTTCTAGCTCCAAAGCTTATAGAGTGTACAACATTAAGAATCAATAATTTGAGGAGTCTTCCAATATAGTTGTTAATGAGCACACTCCTTGTGTTAGGGGGAATGGACCTGAATATATCTTTGACTTAGAATTGTTTCCAAACTATTCTAAACCATCTTGTGAGAATGTTTCAGCTGGAACAGGTGCTTAAAGTGATGCTGATGCTGCTGCTACCCAGACCTCTTTCAAATTCTCCAAGAGCTGAAAGACAACAAGCTTCAACCATTCACAGATCAGATAGTGTAACTGTCTCAAGGAATAGTGAAGCTTCAACAGTGAATCACTTGATGAACCTCAAAACTCATCAGCTGATCCAGTACAACACCAGGTTGAAGGAAGTAGTATTTTGAAGGAACAGACAACTGTTAATACTACTTCACAGCCAACCATTGATGATGTTTCTCAGTCATTCAATCAGTCCTCATTAAATGACTTTGAAACAATAGCTGGACAGAGTGTTCCAGTTCCTGATCAGAATATGTCCAACCTGGACCTATCTCTGCAACTGGTCTTAGGATTCACAACACTCATCCAACTGAGAACATCATAGGAAATTTCTCTGAAGGTGTGAAAACAAGAAGACAGACACATCATGAGAATGTTGTTTGTACTCATGTTTTCTATCCCAGATGGAACCCAAGAGGGTAGAAGATGCCTTGAAAGATAGTAGTTGGGTTGAATCGATGTAAGAGGAGCTGCTTCAATTCAGAAGACAAAAGGTCTGGAATTTATGCCCACTACCATCTGGTCAAGTACCCATAGGCACTAAATGGGTTTTCAGAAACAAGAAAGATAATAGAGGCTTGATTATAAAAAACAAAGCTAGACTAGTAGTTCAAGGATACACCCAAGAGGAAGGAATTGATTATACTGATGTCTTTGCACCAGTTGCAAGACTTGAGGCAGTTAGGATCTTCCTTGCTTATGCTGCATCCAAGAACTTTACTGTCTACCAACTTGATGTCAAGTGTGCTTTTTATATGGGGATATAGATAGGGAAATCTATGTATGCCAGCCTCCAGGATTTGAAGACCCATAGCATCCCAACTATGTGTGCAAACTGGACAAAGCTCTATATGGGCTGCACAAGCACCTAGGCTGTGGTATGAGACTCTATCTCAATTTCTTCTGAAAAGTGGCTACACTAGAGGCACCATTGACAAGACTCTCTTCATTAGAAAGTTCGGAAAGGATATTTTGTTTGTCCAGTCTATGTTGATGACATCATATTTGGTTCCTCAAATGACCAAATGTGCAAAGACTTTGAAAGCATCATGAAAAGGAAGTTTGAAATGAGTTCCATGGAAAGAATGGACTTCTTTCTTGGAATTCAGGTGAAGC
The DNA here is from genome assembly GCA_024085815.1 of Flaveria linearis. NCBI lineage: Eukaryota > Viridiplantae > Streptophyta > Magnoliopsida > Asterales > Asteraceae > Flaveria > Flaveria linearis. Next base: position 70,114,931 of record CM044004.1, on the reverse strand, counting down.
AATTGAAGGAAGGATTCTTCATCAATCAATCCAAGTATGTAGTGACATCTTAGAAAGATTTGAGATGAAGGACTGTAAGCCAGCCAAGACACCCATACCCAGAAACCATAATCTTTGCCCTGACCTTGAGGGGGAGGATACTGATCAACATCAGTATAGAGCAATTATTGGTTCTCTGATGTACCTTACTGCTAGTAGACCTGATATCATGTTTGCTACTTGCATTTGTGTAAGATATCAGGCTACTCCAAAGGTGTCTCACCTAACTACTGCAAAGAGAATCCTCAGATACCTCAAAGGAACACCTAAACTAGGTCTCTGGTATCCAAGGAATAGTGATTTCAATCTCTATGGATACTCTGACAGTGACTATGGTGGCTGCAACATTGACAAGAAATCCACATCAGGAGGATGTCAATTTCTTGGTGGAAGGATTATCTCATGGCAATGCAAGAAACAATCCTGTGTATCTACATCAACTGCTGAAGCTGAATATATTGCAGCTACTAGCTGCTGTGGATTCAGGACCAGATGCTAGACTATGGATTCAACTTCATGAGCACTCCTATCCATATTGACAACAACAGTGCTATCTCCATCACCGAAAATCCAGTGAAGCACTCCAAGACAAAGCACATTGAAATCAGGTATCATTTCATTAGAGATATTCATGAGAAAAATCTGATCAAGCTAATCAAAGTTGACTCAAATGAACAATATGCTAATTTGTTCACCAAAGCTTTTGATGAACAAAGGTTTAAATATCTAATATAAGCTATTGGGATGATAAACATTGATTAAACTACCTCTTTTAAAAGCTTTTTAAATGTGTAATGTCTTGTGTCAACAATACAATTTAAGCCCTGTTACAAAAGAACTCTTTGAAATATTCTAAGTATAGATTTCTTCCGAAGAGGAATTAACTCTCGGAAGATATTCTTTAATATCTTCCGAAGTCAAATTCCTCCATGAAATTTTCTTCTCGGAAGAGTTTTTAGTCTCGGAAGAAGCGATTGATTTCACATCAGATCTACTTCCGAAGCTTATAAAACTCTTCATTCAAGAAAACAGTTCTTACCTTCGGAAGCAAGGCTTTGCTTTGGAAGAAAGAATTGCCTTCAAAAGACAAATTACCTTCGAAAACGTTTTGTACTAGGAAAGCGAGTTTTTACTGTGTAACGGATATCTTTTTGGGCCCCACTCTGTAAAAGGTAAAGATTTTGCTAATAATTGTCAGATTATTTAAACTTATCCCTTGCCGCCATTGTCATTTCATAACCGGGAATCATCATAACCGCCAAAAACCACCATAACCTCCCACAGTTACTCCCACAGTCATCCCCACTGTTTAAATAATCCAGACCTGTTTAGCTTTTAGCATTTTACTGCTCTAAAAGTTTCGTCGCTTCCAATTCACCCAAATTCAAACTGATCTTCATTCACCTTTCACAATGGCGCTAAACCCTCAGCACAACCAAGTCGTACTACTTGATTTTTCAAGAGATGCAGACTTCTCTGAAATCATCACCTTTCTCTCTAAATCAACCTACCTCACAACCCTTACCGTTAACTCCACTGTTTACTCAAACCAAATGGCAGAATTTTGGGGAAATGGTCGAGCAGAAACCCTAAATGGGGTTCGTATACTGAGGACCAGGATTTGTGGACAAGAGTTAATTATTACCGAACAACTCATCAGGGAGCATCTAGAGCTCCAGGATGAAGGAGCTCTTACTGAGTTTCCCAAGGACGAATTAGACAGCACTTACACTCTAATGGGATATGGAGGAGATGCAAGTAGGTCAACTGTGTACAAGTTCAACTTCTCCTACAACTGGAAGTTTCTCTTGCACATTGTTCTCCACTGTTTGTCTAATAAGTCAGGGGGATGGGATCAAATTCCCTATGAACTAGGATGCTTAGTTCATGGGTTGGTGAGAGGCTTGCGTTTCAACTACTCAAGGTTTGTGCTGACTAACCTCATAGGGAATCTTCAAAGGGAAACATTCTTCATGTATCCTAGATTCCTTCAGCACATCATCAACTGTGAGTTGGACCAGAGTCAGCTTGTCTGTGCAGCTACTTTGACTGTCCCTCACATTTGGCCTGCCATCTTCAAGACCATGAAGAAGGTGTCCACCAACTTCACTGGAAGACACACTGATCTACTTCCAGGTACGATTGAGCGCATAGCTCCTGGTGACATCCCTGTTAACCCCACAGGTGATGAACCCACACCAGCAACCTTCACCATAAATATCACTTTACCTTCTCCACCCATCACTATCACATATCAAAGAATCCCCAAACGAACCCTTGTTCAATCTACTCTGATTGAGAAGCTCCTCCTGTTCAATCCAAAAGGACTAGAGTGGAACAATAGGCTCCCACTCAGTCCGAGGTCACACCATCCTTCATCTTTGACCTCGATTTAGGTTTTGAGCTTCCTCAGTCTCAAACCTAAGAGCCCGACACCCAAGCCTTTAGCCCACAGGGTGAGTCTTTACACTCCCTGTGCAGCCAATTAGGGACAGCCCCACCAGAGTCTCAATGGCTATAGACATTGATCAAGATCTCGGATCAGTAGGTTTAGCCTCCCTATCTCTCACTGATCTCCTCCTTAAAACTGATGAAGAGATAACATCTCTCCATGGCAATGAGGTTGATTTAATACACCCTCTCCAAAATCAATAGAGCCTGGAGACATCCCTTATCTCTAGCCCCCATCAGTAAACCTTAACTGAGGTGAGTCCTACTGATGTGAAGGGGACTCATGTAGGCTTAGCTGCCACTACTCAGAGTCTCTCATTGAGCTCTCATGACAGTGGTGACATCAATCAGACTGAGTCTACGGCAACTTTGCACATTGATATCTCTGAAAGAGATGACTTTGAGCAAAGGTATCCAGGGTGCCAAGAAGCCACATCTGGTGGTAAGACTGAACATACTAGGTATGTTATCTCATCCCCCCATGATTCTTCACATGAAGATGAGGGAAGTATGCAACTCACCATTCAGTACTTGATCTCCAAGGTCTCAAACCTTGAATCTAAGGTTAGGATCTTGGAGAACAGGTCAGCCACTCAGCAACTTGAGATTGACAATCTCAAGGCTCAACTAGCTGAGACACAGACAGAGAGGTCTGTTAGGCATGTACCAGTTTAAGTCTCATTGACTTTTTCCTCTAGCTCATCTAGCTCTCAAGATGATGCTACCAAAAAGGGGGAGAATGTTCAGAGACAAATACATGAGGAACCACCGGTCCAAACTTCAACTTCCTACGTCATCACTATGCCTAAATCATCTCAATCCGTCCTTCAGATTGACTCACTGATGATTAAGGATCTCTACAGACTTTTCATCAAGTTTGTGTGGAGATCCTCCATTGATCAGCCAAGCCTTGATCCTACACTGATCTACTTTGGAGCTGAAGAGCTTCAAAGGATCACTGCATCTTCTACCACTGTGGAAGAAGTTGGTCAACCTAAGGTGCACATGGAACCTAAGATTCACTTCGAAGGGGAAATGGGGACTGATGGCCCAGCAACTGAAACAATTAGGACAGAAGGTGCATCTCCTTCAACTTCCGAAGCTACAAGGAAGCTTCGAAAGAACCAGCTAAAGCCTCGGAAGAACAAGCTGAATCTTCCGAAGCTGAGAAAGAAGCTGCGGAAGGACTGTTCAAGATATTCGAGGATCTAATCATCACAGATGCAATCCTTGAAATGGCATCTGAGGTGAATAGTGAGGACATACTCAAACCTACTCCATCCCAAACACCATCTGAGCCTCTCTCTCAATCTGAACCCACTATCCAAGAACCACCACAGTCAAGCTCTTCAAAAGACAAAGGAAAAAGGAAGATGATTGCGGAAGAGCTTTAGGAAGAGGAAAGGATTGAGAAGCTAAAGAAGAAAAGTAGATTCCCACTGAGAAGTTGCTAGCTGCTAGTTGAAAAGCAGATGCAGCCAATCAGGAGGTAATCAACAACAAGAAAAGAGAGGAACTCATTGATCAGCTCATCAACTTAGGAGCTGCAAATGAAGAAGTACTCCTGCTACCACTAGAGGAGTTGGTGACTTTGTAGAGGACAACCAGGCTAAAACAAGAAGAAGAAGCCAGGTTGGCCTTAGAGAGAAAAGAGGAGGAACAAAGGAAAGCTGCCTTGCAGGTAAGAGAAGCTAGGTTAAATTCCTACTTTCTAGAGGCTTCAATCTTCAAGAACTTTCTTCACGTGACAATGATACGATCCTTTGGCTCCATAACAAGGAGCAGGATCAAATGGAGAAAGAAAGAAAGAAGGCTGCAAGGGAAAAGAGCAGAGAAAGAGGAAGAAGGAAGAAGGAAGAAGAAGGAAGAAGAAGGAAGAAGAAGCAAGGACCTCTGCAACCAAGAAGCTCAGTGATAAAGCCTGGATGAAAGACTATCTCCGGGCTCATGGCTTCTCTAGTAGGCAGGTGGGTCCCATGTCTGAAAAGAAACTCCAGTGGATTGTCAGTGAAATCAAAGCTGGCATCCGTATGGGAAAGAAGAAAGAGATGTACAGAAGGGGATAGGGAATGATCTTCACCCCAACCACTCAATCACAACCAGCACCAGAAGAACCAATCCCATACTCCTTCCCTGTGACATCTCGTAATTTAATATTAATACCTTTAATAATAATAACATTAATAATAATAATAAATATAATAATAATAATAATAATAATAATAATAATAATAACAACAATAATAATGATAATAATAATAATAATATATAATAATAAATAATAATAATAATGATAATAATGATAATAGTAATAATAATAATAATAATAATAATAATAATAATAATAACATTAATAATAAATAATAACAATAATAATAATAATAATAACAATAATATTAATAAAGTCCAGGGGCCAATCCTGTTAATTTTAAAACTTAAAATAAAAGTTTTACACATGAAATATCAAAAGTGAAACCGCAGGGACCATTTGTGTAAAATATTTAAATCCAACTGCTTTCTCTCTCTTCTCCCTCGATTTCCCGGCGGGTTTTTCCGGCAACCCTCCGGCGGCACCGGCGATCCCAAAACACCCAAATTACACGGTTTTAAACCCCACAACCGGTCCGAAATTCTTCTTGGATCCATTTCGAATTGGATTCCAACATAAAAGCGTGTGAATCAGTCAAACAACGGTCACAAATCTCACTTTTACCTCGGATCCGAATCCAACACACTAATACACTCAAACAACAATAATAGACAAATTAAAGCTACCAACTCGATCATTTCTTCATTCCTAATCGAACTCAACTCTCAAATTCATCTAAAACACACACATACATCTAATTCGATCACCGTCTTCATCGTGAACCTGCAACCCATTCGAAAACCCATCCCCCAGCCGATTTAATTCGAAATTGACAAGGGGCTTTTGGTCCAGTACACTAATCGAAGCTTCACACTGAATCAATTAGATTATAATCCAAGATTCACCCTCGTTCGATCATTGTACAAGCCGCGACTTGTTCTTCGAAGGATGTACCTCCAATCGAACACCAAATGGGTAATTGTTTACATATACATGTTCGATTAAACATAGGGAACAAAAGCCCTATGTTTATTGCTGTAATCATCATCGAATTCAAGTTCAATTGAATCTAATTCGTTTTAGGGTTCTTAGTGATTTGGGGATTAACTTGAAATGGTATTTTTAAGAATTAAGAACCGTCTCCTATCGCGGCTATATGCCTTGGACTACTGGTATGTGGGTGGGAGTATGGAAGGGAGGTCCCGGGTTCGACCCCGGGCACCCCCTTATATTTTTTAAATGCCTTTTTAGCCTCTAATTAAATACATAAAAATTCTTAAAAATTATAAGAGTAAATTTCGATTTTGGTCCCTGTGGTTTAACCATTTTAACCATTTCAGTCCAAAAAGGAATCTTTGATCATATCACGCCCTGTGGTTTCATTTTTGTATCGATTTTGGTCCCTGACACTAACTCTGTTAGTTTTTACAGTTAAATGTGAGGGTACTTTGGTCATTATACATTTGGAGGACTAGTTATGCAAATTATATTAGATTAGGATAATTGTTGTAATTTTTTAAAACAATAAAAAAAAAAAAACAGTATGTAAATCTAAAACCCTTCACCACAAACATACAATCGGAACCCTAACCCCTACCAACCCTTCCTCCCCTTGCACCACCGCCTGCAGCAACGAGATCCATAACCTCATCTTCTTCATCAACGAGATCCATAACCTCCTCTTCTTCATCTCGAACCAGTGAACGCATATATATCTTCTTCAATATCCTCATTCGACAACGAGATCCATAACCTCCTCTTCTTCATCTTCTTCCCGTGCTCCTCCTCCTCTTGCTCTATGTCACCGCCAACGCCGCCCTAATCCCTGCCAACTTCCCGCCATCGAATTACCTCCCTCTTCACCGATTAAAAAGCAACATTCAACACCGAGCTCAATATCATCGATGCCAAATTGAAACCCAACAATGTTCCCTCGCTGGATACCGACCCGCCACAACCAATATACCGGTACCAAACCCGCCACCCATACCATTTGCTCCCGAACCCTTCATACATCCAATACATTCATGCGCATCCAAAAACTCACCCGTCTGCACAAAAGAACAGCTCCCAAACCAGCCCCCAAATGACCCGCTTCTACTGCCTCTACACAACACCAAAGCAGTGCCCATCGACACTGAAAACATCACCCAAACCTGGCCCCAAACCCGCACTTGGACCTACCAAACACCAGACCTACACACCCCCACGTCACCTTGGTCGCGTCGTCACGACAGCTGTGAGGCGGTCGGTGGTTGTTGAGGTCGGAGTCGGAGGCGTCGGCGAGAGGAGAGGTGCGGTGGCGGCTGCGGCAGTTGTTGTTGCTCTGGCCCCACTTTAGGAAGGGGAGGGAGAACCTATGCGGTGGTTGGTGGTGCTTCGACGGCACCGTCGCCATGGTAGGTGTTTACGGTGGTGGTGTGACGGAGAGGTGACAGAGAGAGGTGAAGGAAGAAGTGGTAGAACCCTAGAACTTAACATAGAGAAAGAAGAGGTGTCAGAGAGAGGTGAAGGAAGGGGTTGTGGGTGCTAGGGTTCTGATTTTAGGATGGTGGGAGTGTTGGGGTTTGGGTTGGAATAGATTTAAGTTTTTTATTTTTTATTTTTTATTGTTTTAAAAAATTACGAAAATTATCCTAATCTAATATAATTTACATAACTAGCCCTTCAAATGTAAAATGACCAAAGTACCCTCACATTTAACTGTAAAAACTAACAGAGTTAGCCTCAGGGACCAAAACCGTTACAAAAATTAAACCACAGGGCGTGATATGATCAAAGATTCCTTTTTGGACTGAAATGGTTAAAATGATTAAACCACAGGGACCAAAACCGAAATTTACTCTATTTTTTAAATGCCTTTTTAGCCTCTAATTAAATACATAAAAATTCTTAAAAATTATAAAAATAAATTTTATAAACTTTTCTATTTTTAATATTACAAGATGAATTTCTGTAAATTTATTTGGGTTAAAAACAATTAAAAATCTTTATAAAATGTTATTTATAAATATTATAAATAATTATTTTATAAAAATGGACACTATATCACGTTTAATTATGAAATAATAATGGAAATTGTAGAAATTATACATCTTATAATTTCATAATTATTTACAAACGTAATTTATTAAAAATATATTTTCACAATTAATTTAGATTAATAAATTATTATCGGATAATACGTTATTGTAACGATATTTATTACGAAAAATATATACAAACATTATCCGATATTAAACCTAATTTCATTTCTAGATTTAAAACACTTAAAGACATATTTCTTTCTAATAAATATAATATACAAAACCCCAAAATCCTAAAACCTTAGTTCACGTCTAAATGTTAAACCTATTAATTGAACTTAATCTTGTAATAAATACGTTTTAGGTACCTTGTAAAGGAATTCATTGGAACGACGCTTGTTATTATTTCTTATTAATCATCCAATATATACTTAATCGCCAAGTGAGTATTTCTATACCCATTTTATTATTTCACACACTTTTGGGTGAAACATGTTACATTATAAACGTAGCACTTGTAAACACGTTTGATTCTTGTAAACTTATGGCAATTTACTTTTGAGTTGTGGTTAGTTGAACTTTTGTGGTTACCATGTTATGGCGTTATACGTACAATCATTAACTATTGCTAGCCCAACGAAGTCATAGATCTATGGGTAAGACAAGCCTGCTTGGTTGATCCAAGTACACTTAGCTGATCGTATATACTTTTAACGTTAATAGAATATTAACGTCGTTTGATACTTGTAAAACATTGTCGAGGTTTGATTGTTGCATTGTTCATAACATCCCTAATCACTTTATTCACTAACTTATAACTTGAATTGCCATCTTTTATATACTTATGTATTAAAAACTGTGGAATGCTCACCAACATTTTTATGTTGACCTTTTATTTTTAACATGTTTCAGGCTACTCTTTGAAGCTTATCACACTTAGGATTGGACTTAGAGAAATAAACGAATGATCTGGATACTTTTATACTTGAATTCTGGATGTATCTTTGTTTGAACATTTACTTGTATTGTTACAATTGAATCTTGTTTAATATATTTGGAACTAATAATAGCAGTATGTGGCTGTGAACAATCGTAATTCCTCACACCTTGACGTTTCCGCCGTCAAGGTTGGGGTGTGACAGATTGGTATCAGAGCCCATAACTATAGGGATTTAGGTTATTAGAAATGGTGACCTAGACTATAGTTGCATGAACCTCATAGAAAGATCCTTATACTTTTGAGCTTACATATTGCTACATAATGCTATGCCTTCTTATGTACAATTTGATGCCTTAGCATAGGATTGCCTAAACTTAGTTACTTGTCTTCCTAAACTTATCTTTGACCCTCCCCGAACATAAAACCTCTCAATCTTATTCTCGACGACGCGTGGAATCGTATACTATTACTTATGATCTGGATCCTTAGACTCTATGTCTAATCTATATCAATCTCATCAAGGTTTTGATTTCATGAACCAAAGAAATTTGTGTGATACATAGACACCTGTATTCTGGATTTCCTGGCAAAAGGCCTTCGGGCTAAGGCAAGCATATCGTATAAATCTCATTGTGAGACCTGTTATGCTTACCTGGGGATTTCTGGGATGAGTGATAAACTATGGTCAAAATACACAAATCTCTAAGGAAAATGAGTCAATTTACCTTGATGTGTCAACGATTCCAAATGGTAATGCGTTACCAAATGGAACCATTCTTTTTGTATCTTAAAAATCCTTGAATCCTTGAACTGGTATATCACCAAAGTTTTAATATTTTCTCATTCTTAACCTAAATAATGTTCCTGTTAATATTGAACTCATCCTACATTTCAACTCTTACGCTCAACGTGTAACGTGTAACGGTATTGAACTCAGCATTTCATGTAACTATCTTCTTATTTTGACCAACGTGAACATGGATTTCAATATACCCAAAGATATTGAGAATCTAAACCGTATGGTCTTTAAAACTTTAAACCGTTACTTATGATTCCAAAATCCTCTTAAGGATGTGTCCCATAACTAAGAACATGTAATGCTGTGAGTGGAATTTCTACATCTCGGAATACTTTGTCTAAACAAAGTGTAAATGGTGATTTGATTCGATCATTGAATCCATTTACTTGACTCGAAACCCTTAAGATGAGTCATCACTTATAAGTACGCGTGTCTGCAATAAGGTTATGACTGACCTCATGTCTTGAGAAGTCCATGTATTCCCTTTGTTTGTGAATCGAATGTTCACATCTTATTGTGGTGTTGAATCATTCTTGTCCTTGATTTCGTCAACCTGATTTAAGACATCCAAGATTTGACCATCATAACAAATCTTGTTACTTCGAACTGTGACCTAGAATTTTGAAGTATAATTTTCCTTTTGGTTACATTGATGTAACTTGAAATTTTCTGAATTTCTAAGTGATATTCTTTTCTCTTCATTGTTGATTTGAACCTTAAACTGTCTGCACCGTGAGAGATGCAAGAGTTTGTAAGTCAGTCTATGACTAAGAACACTCGTACCTTCTAAACAATTCTAACTCATCAAAGTAGGGGTGATTCCCTTACTTTGATGATTCTCTATTCGTTTCGATAAATGGTTTCCAATTGTGTATTTTATGAAATTTCATCCTCTGGATTGGAGTGATTTCCTTATCATGAGGATTGACTTCAATTATTTTCATTGGAACATACATTTCATAAACGACATGATCTCACCAAAATAGGATTGAAACCCGTATTTTGGTGACAAATGTCAAACCTCGATTGTTTTCTTGTGATAATGAAGCCAAGGTGTAAATTCCATATCTTGATGATAATTTCATTTTCATGAATGGCATTGTCTCAAATGGAACGACCTCATCAAAGTAGGAGTGAATTCTGGATTTTGATGAAGAAGTTCATTTTGTTATATTTTGTTATATTTTGTTTTGGAAGAACTTCACCGTTAAGATAGGAGTGATTTTCCTTACCTTAATGGTGAGTTACCACGTCTTATTTATATGAATCCTCAACAATTGGTTGGGATCAAACTGGTTGACTGGTAAGTTGGTGGACATACCTTGGGAATACACCATCAAGTTAGGAGTGAAAACCACACCTTAATGACTATTCTCATTTATTGATCTTCAACTTACCAAGGTTGTAATCCAGTGACGAGAGGCATGTAGTAACTTAACGGGTGAAACAATGTTAGTGTTTTGACCTATCAAGCCAAATCATGATCTCTGAACTTAAAAGAAGACCCGATCATTTTAGGTTGATTTTGATTCCCAGTTTAGAGCATTTAAATTCTTAAATCGATTTATTTCCCTCTATCTTCATGTTTTGACTCGATCTAGCTACATCGAACCGTTTATTCCTTACTTATCAACTTTAATTTTGATGATTACGTATGCAAATCTGCATTTGGAAATTTGTTACCTTGCAAAACATGGTTACAAATACCTTTCTTATTGTTTGCGTCATTTCTTGAATCGTTTTTGAATCTTTAATCTTTAAAATCATTGAAATTCTAACTTGGTTTTGAACAACAAGACTCGTTATTATCCTCACTGCGATGTGGATATAATGGTTCATAAACCTTCGTAACTTGTAGTCATGGGCTTGGCATAAAGGAAAAGACGTAACTTGGTATGTGTCCAAGTGTTTCACCTTCATTTATGACAAAACCTAACCTCCGTGTTCCCATAAATCTCCTGTTTAACTTTTCATCCACTAAGTGTCTCTTATTTTAAATGTTATGATGACAATCGGTGTATTATAGACCGATTGGCTAAAAATTCAATTCGACCCATTATCTCACAACGTCGAGAAATTGACCTGTATCTGTTTCAAATATTCGTATACCATGGTATGACGTTAAAACATCGATCGATATCTTGAATGATTGATTCATTTTCTGTTCTTAATAAAATTCTTAACCATAGTTGTAAACTTATTCCAAGATCTTCGCATAACGTATTATTCTTAGACCGATGGTTGGTCAAAGGAGAAATGCAGATTCACAAAATATGCGTTAAGATCGTTTCATATGATGACGTTTGGGATTCTTAAATTCCGACGATTAACTTTGCTTACCATTGTTGGTCTTTTATACACCTTACCACGAAATTATATTCTGGAAGTTGTGATTTATAAGTCTAATATATGATGGTAACTCGGCATCGTTTTCCAACATTTCATCTCAAAACGTCTCACATTTCATTGATAGGGTTCAAATTGGCATGCATTATGCCAAGAATCTTGTAAGATTCCACCAAGTGAAGCGTTTCATCTGTAATTAAACGTCAATCACTGTTAGTTTGAACACTTATCTTTCATTTTAACTCTTTTGCTCATTTAAGTTCATTCTTAATTTCGGAACGAAATTCTTTAAAGTAGGGGAGACGGTAACACTTTGTATTTATACCATAATTAACGTTCATTCTTAATCAACATGAAAGCTTATAGCCACACACTTTAGACTCTCTTTTTACCTCTAATGGCTCTGCCATTGCACATAAAGTAAACACTAAAGCGGTCAGCTTAATCGATGATGAATTTTCGTCTTTTGATACCTTATCAAAACCCGAAAGTTCTTCAAAGTGTACCTCAGAAAATAAAAACACAAACTGCATCAAGAAAGAAAAAGAGAATCACTATGACCTATCTGTGGCTTCATGTTCACCTTCTGATTCATTTGAGAACGTGAGGATCAAATGAAATCCAAGCGTCCTCATCTTGTCGTCTCAGCCTCCTCGTAAACAAATTTCGGGACGAAATTTCCTAAAGTAGGGGAGACTGTGACATCTCGTAATTTGCGTATTAATACCTTTAATAATAATAACATTATTAATAATAAATAATAATAATAATAATAATAATAATAATAATAATAATAATTACAATAATAATGATAATAATAATAATAATAAATAATAATAAATAATAATAATAATGATAATAATGATAATAGTAATAATAATAATAATAATAACATTAATAATAAATAATAACAATAATAATAATAATAATAACAATAATATTAATAAAGTCCAGGGGCCAATCCTGTCAATTTTGAAACTTAAAATAAAAGTTTTACACATGAAATATCAAAAGTGAAACAGCAGGGACCATTTGTGTAAAATATTTAAATCCAACTGCTTTCTCTCTCTTCTCCATCGATTTCCCGGCGGGTTTTTCCGGCGGGTTTTTCCGGCCACCCTCCGGCCGGCACCGGCGATCCCAAAACACCCAAATTACACGGTTTTAAACCCCACAACCGGTCCGAAATTCTTCTTGGATCCATTTCGAATTGGATTCCAACATAAAAGGGTGTGAATCAGTCAAACAAACGGTCACAAATCTCACTTTTACCTCGGATCCGAATCCAACACACTAATACACTCAAACAACAATAATAGACAAATTAAAGCTACCAACTCGATCATTTCTTCATTCCTAATCGAACTCAACTCTCAAATTCATCTAAAACACACACATACATCGAATTCGATCATCGTCTTCATCGTGAACCTGCAACCCATTCGAAACCCATCCCCCAGCCGATTTAATTCGAAATTGACAAGGGGCTTTTGGTCCAGTACACTAATCGAAGCTTCACACTGAATCAATTAGATTATAATCCAAGATTCACCCTCGCTCGATCATTGTACAAGCCGCGACTTGTTCTTCGAAGGATGTACCTCCAATCGAACACCAAATGGGTAATTGTTTACATATACATGTTCGATTAAACATAGGGAACAAAAGCCCTATATTATTGCTGTAATCATCATCGAATTCAAGTTCAATTGAATCCAATTCGTTTTAGGGTTCTTAGTGATTTGGGGATTAACTTGAAATGGTATTTTTAAGAATTAAGAACCGTCTCCTATCGCGGCTATATGCCTTGGACTACTGGTATGTGGGTGGGAGTATGGAAGGGAGGTCCCGGGTTCGACCCCGGGCACCCCCTTATATTTTTTAAATGCCTTTTTAGCCTCTAATTAAATACATAAAAATTCTTAAAAATTATAAAAATAAATTTTATAAACTTTTCTATTTTTAATATTACAAGATGAATTTCTGTAAATTTATTTGGGTTAAAAACAATTAAAAATCTTTATAAAATGTTATTTATAAATATTATAAATAATTATTTTATAAAATGGACACTATATCACGTTTAATTATGAAATAATCATGGAAATTGTAGAAATTATACATCTTATAATTTCATAATTATTTACAAACATAATTTATTAAAAATATATTTTCACAATTAATTTAGATTAATAAATTATTATCGGATAATACGTTATTGTAACGATATTTATTACGAAAAATATATACAAACATTATCCGATATTAAACCTAATTTCATTTCTAGATTTAAACACTTAAAAGACATATTTCTTTCTAATAAATATAATATACAAAACCCCAAAATCCTAAAACCTTAGTTCACGTCTAAATGTTAAACCTATTAATTGAATTTAATCTTGTAATAAATACGTTTTAGGTACCTTGTAAAGGAATTCATTGGAACGACGCTTGTTATTATTTCTTATTAATCATCCAATATATACTTAATCGCCAGGTGAGTATTTCTATACCCATTTTATTATTTCACACACTTTTGGGTGAAACATGTTACATTATAAACGTAGCACTTGTAAACACGTTTGATTCTTGTAAACTTATGGCAATTTACTTTTGAGTTGTGGTTAGTTGAACTTTTGTGGTTACCATGTTATGGCGTTATATGTACAATCATTAACTATTGCTAGCCCAGCGAAGTCATAGATCTATGGGTAAGACAAGCCTGCTTGGTTGATCCAAGTACACTTAGCTGATCGTATATACTTTTAACGTTAATAGAATATTAACGTCGTTTGATACTTGTAAAACATTGTCGAGGTTTGATTGTTGCATTGTTCATAACATCCCTAATCACTTTATTCACTAACTTATAACTTGAATTGCCATCTTTTATATACTTATGTATTAAAAACTGTGGAATGCTCACCAACATTTTTATGTTGACCTTTTATTTTTAACATGTTTCAGGCTACTCTTTAAAGCTTATCACACTTAGGATTGGACTTAGAGAAATAAACGAATGATCTGGATACTTTTATACTTGAATTCTGGATGTATCTTTGTTTGAACATTTACTTGTATTGTTACAATTGAATCTTGTTTAATATATTTGGAACTAATAATAGCGTTATGTGGCTGTGAACAATCGTAATTCCTCACACCTCGACGTTTCCGCCGTCAAGGTTGGGTGTGACATTCCCCATCAAACCGAACCCTCAGATGAACCCTTCACCCCCGAACCTACAACTCTACCCATACCCACTTAATCACCTCAACCACCTAAACTTCCAATCATTCAACCTAAAACACAACCCAAAACCACTGAACCCAAACCTACCTAACTGATACCCAGACCATCCCCTCAACCTTCTCAACATCTCTCTCTTGAAGAGTTTAAGGAAATCAAGACAAAGCTCAATAACTGCACAACTCTGAGCAACATCTCCTGTGAGGAAGATCTCATCAACATCACCTATGTTGATGACTCTTCAAGTTCCCTCACACTAGATCAATTTCTTGATTTGCCTAGAGGAACTTTGGGCCAGGCTGCAAGACTTCTTGGTCTCAAATCTGATTCTCTGAATGCTGAAAAGAAGAGACTTAGAAGAAAACTGGCGACTCTGCTGGATACAAGAAAGGAGGACAGGATTCCTAGTCAGTCTCCTGCACCTAGAAAAAGCATAATCCAGTGGAGGTTCGATGAAGCTTCTCACAACTTTGTTGTGGAAAGGGAGGATGGTGAAATCAACCGATTCAATGCCACTTCTCTGTTGCACCTCAGCAGATTTGACATTACTGAGCTTGCAGAGAAGCCATTCTCTAACCCCTCCAACTCTGAGACTGCTGCCGTCATCAGGAATCATCTCAGCAGTCTTCACTTGGCTGAGCTAACTGCAAAGGCAAGGATCAAAGAAGAGTTGAAGTTGAGAAGACTGGAAGAAAAGAAAAGACCTATCACCAAGGGCGCAGCCTTTTTACAGATGGTGGAGGGTCCAGAATTGGAACCTATAGTTAGATGGGAATATGACTATAGTTCCCATCAACTAACTCTTTTCAGAGGGCCACAGGAAAGGGTACATATAATCCAAGGTAACAGACTGGATGTTCTGCCTACCAAGGATTTGTACAAACTTTTCAACACCACATCAGGAAAGAACAAGAAAACAGACAGATATCTACTTTCCTTGGTGCTGAAAGTTTTGAGAAGAAGAGAGAAGTAAAGTTTTGGTAGCATCAGCCTGAGGGAGTTTGTTGGATCATGAGAAAGGCTGGTGCAACCAAAACTACTTTACTTAGTCAATTTTGGTGCTACATTCAAAGGCTTCAGAAGCTAAGTATGTGAACTTCCGAAGGTTGAAGAGTTCTTCCGAAGACAAGTGAAAGATCAACTTCCAAAGACAAACTCTACTTCCGAAGACAAGGAGAAGTTGCCAACCTCAGAAGAAGCAGTCTTCCGAAGTATAAGTGACTTCGGAAGAAGTTATTCTTCCGAAGCAACTTAACCTTCGGAAAACATTGCTATGAACCAGTGGACATAAGTATGGTCTCTAACATTCCACTGCAGACCTCTGATACAGCATGGCTTTTTCCTAAAGAGCCATATAGTTGACCATACTTTATTCCACTGTTTACCTTTTTATGATAGTACATGTTACCAACCTTAGTTGGTGACAAAAGGTAAGTCAGGGACATGTCCTGACTACCAAATCTCAGATAAAATATCTGAGATACCTTAACCTATAGTCTTGTAGTATAGGCTTTAGGCTTCCAGCTGGAATCAAAGTATATCCGGCTGTAGGTAGTATTATATATAGTTCTCATTGTAACTCAATAGGTAGAGAGAGAGTCTTTGCTTGCAAGAGTCTTGTATTCTTTTGAGTTGAGAATCAATATATAAAAGTACCTTGAAAATTTACTTTCTGTGTTTATTATCCTTTGTTACTTGTTATATTGTGATCAACTCTTGTTAAGACTCTTTCTGAGTGTTGTTCTAGGTGAGTTTGAGAGAAAAACCACTTGTTGAGTGACCAACACTGATTCTGCATAAATTATTAAACATTTAAAATATAAATGTTCTTATTTTTATAATTTATTAATACATACTAAATTATATGATTTCAAACATATTTTATCTTTAAATATTGAGTCATAATTTTTAAACATTATGTGTTATAACTTTAAATATTCATTATATTTTAATTTCACCAATGGATAATAACATCTAAAAAATAAAATATTCATAAAACTAATGATTTTGATATGTTTTATTTATTCAACCTATGTAATACATGGGCTTTAACATAGTTAATAATATAAACATCTCTCCCTTTATATTTCTGTCTCAAATTGTTATGCTATTTGACTAGTTTACAACACATTATCAGCACGAGTTATTTTTACAGTTGAATTGTATAATCATATGCATCATATTCTGATTGGAGAGATCGGTTATATTTTCAAATGTGGAATCAGTCCATTGGATGAATTAAGATGTGCAGGTTTCAATTGTTTGCCCGTTCAGCTGTTCAGGTAATACTAATTTATTCTATCGCATATTCATGTGTATATGCAATTATCTGAAACGAGTTTCATAGTTTTAATTGAAAGAATATAAAAAAAGAAAGATAAAATTTTGTTCTATATGAGTCGGCTTTTTAAATGATTATTTCACTCCTTTTCTTTCATTGATTTCCTTAAATGGGTCTTTAATTATGTGCAGTTTCATCACTAAATGTTACAAGAATGATTACTTAAAAGCCATTATTGTAATTATATAATTTTAGAATTTCAGTTTTATTAAAATATTATTGAGAAGATCTATTTTGAATTACTGTTTTTATTTGTTTTCTCTCTTTTAAAAGATTGAAGAATCCACCAATTCACTACTACAGAAAATGGTATTTGCTACGGCCAAATCCGTAACAAATCCATAGCAAAACGTGTGTTTGTTACGAATTTGCTACGGATTTGGTTTGTAGATGATATTTTCATCGCTAATTTGTCTTGCTATGGATTTTTGCTACGAATCAATATTTGCAACGTGTTTAGCTATAAAAATTTACGTCGCTAATTTAGCTACGCATTTGGCTACGAATATTTGCTATAGAGTTTGCTACAGATGTCACACCCCGGTCTCAGGGCCCCCGGGAGTGCGACCGATTGGTACGCGTCATTGTTCACTTTTTATTGTTTGTCTTGAAAGATGTTTACGTAGCGGAAAAATATTTTACAATTTATTTCATAAAATAAAATACTCTGATGATTTATAAAAAAACAAACTTTCATATATTCCTTGGGAATTAAATACCTATAATTTTACATAACATTGTTCAACGCAATGTTTACAAAATTTTCTATGTACTGACAGATATTCAAAACTTGCCACAAAGTCTATGCCAAGGAAACTTTAGTCCTTCCAGCACTATTCTTGCTAATATATTCATCACAGGGTTTCCATGCCTAGGATTCATAGTCCATCAGCACTAACACCTGACTAGACATATTTAATCATGTTTACCTGAAAAGGTTTGAAAATAGTACATCAGCGAAAAGCTGGTGAATACATTTAATTTGACACAAAATATTTCGGCATGAATAACGATAAGCAGTTAATCATAAATTAATGATAAACCACACATTTAGCAGTCTATTTCAAGTGGAAGTCCCCCTCCATATATACTGGTATTGGTGCTCAGGTAGTCTTACTACGGGACTCTCCGGATCTGCACTGAGTCTGAACCAGCCCTAGTATGGGATTTTCACCCATCCCCAGGATATAATTTGATCAAACATACATATACTTCTGGTCTAAATGTTTTAGCAGAATACCTCTATGCATTAACATGGTTAACGTACTAATGCCATTTTCGTAAAAGAAAATCATTTGAATGTTTTGAAAGTATTAAACGTATTCACCTGGTAAGTTGAACAGAGCCTCTAAACTTGATAAACTTTTGTTTCTAAACCTCGAAGTAACTTAAGGATTAAGTCATGAGCTTCTAATACCTTGATTAATTCAGAACTCCTATACTTATTATCTAGAGCATATACACCGGCTTCCTAATCTCGGGTTATCTTTGTGGTGTTTAAAGGTAGTAGAGAGTTTCGTGTTGTGTGAAAGTAGGGAAAAGGATTGTGAAATGAAATGAAGCTAGAATCATCTATTTATATATGGATATTTCTTACTTGTTAAGTATTTCTTACTTATTAAGTTTTATATTTTATTCAAACCTTAGCCATTAAGTTTTATATTATATTCAAAACTTAGCTATTAAGTTTTATATTTTATTTAAAACTTAGCTATTAAGCTTTATCCAAAACTTAGCCGTTAAGTTTTTATTCTATTTTTTATCTAAACTTAGGCACTAAGTTTTATTCAATACTTAATTGTTAATTTTTATCCATAACTTAACTATTAAGTTGCATCTAAAGGCTTAGCAATTAAGTATTTATCTAAAAACTTAGCCATGAAGTCACTTGCAACATAACTATGATTATTTATTGACAAATATAATATGAAAATTCACAAGTGTTACATCCTCCCCACCTTTATTTAAATCTCGTCCTCGAGATTTATTGGAATAAGTGTGGATATTTCTTTTCATTTCTGACTCTAGTTCCCACGTATATTCAGGACCTCGTCTTGAGTTCCATTTTACCTTTACCAATACTAGCTTTCTTCTCTTTAGATGTTTTTCTTGACGGTCTTCAATTTGAAGAGGTTGTTCGATAAATCTCAACTTTTTGTTAACCTCTACATCTTGTAATGGCATTGCTAGCGATTCATCAGCCAAACATTTACGTAAGTTGGACACATGAAATACATCGTGTACTCCATTCATCTCATTTGGCAATTCTAGTTGATAGGCTACTGGTCCGATTCGTTTTAAGATTTTAAAGGGTCCAATAAATCGAGGACTTAACTTTCCCTTCTTTCCAAATCGTACAATACCTTTCCATGGTGATACCTTTAGTAACACCTTGTCATCGACATTAAATTCTAGTGGCTTACATCTTTTGTCGGCATAACTCTTCTGACGATCGCGAGCTACACAACCACCTGCAACCTTCACCAGCCACCACCAAACACCACCACTTGCAACATTCACCACCCACCTCGGACCACCACCATCTACAATTTTCACCACTCACCACCACCCGTTTCAAGTGACCATTTCATACCCTATTCGTCAGAACACTAATCTGTCATGTTACCACCTACACAACTACCTATAACGTTGTAAAATGTAAGGCCCTGATCCCAGGAAACCTCACAGTTGGTCATTCATAGCAAAAACATAGATTTAAAACATTCGTTTATATATATATATATATATATATATATATATATTGCAGCGGAAAAGTATTAGTAATTGCAATTCATTACAACATAGTTAAATTAAAATATAAACATTGTCTTTAAACATCAAATGCTCTTTAAAAATCCTCTTAATATTCTTCTTCATCAGGGATGCTAGTCTTTAGATGCCAAGAAGCTTTAGATCCATGTTCCCATCCCATAAGCCCTAACGCTCACCTGTCAACTAATATGCATGAAAAGTCAGCTTTGCTGAATGAATTCTAGGTTTACTTTGTTAAATAACTTTTGTAAGAGGTATTAGCTTTAACATTTGAAAATAATCATCATTTATCAGAACATTGATACACACAGATTATTGCTTTTTCAATGCTTTACCATTGCTTATTAATTATTACTCTTCCTTATCCGTCAATTCCCAGTTACTATCGGTGCCTATGATAAACACAAGACTTTACCGACATGCTAATTTAGGCCTTACTGTCGTACCCAAACAGACCATTATTGTCATGCCAATCCAGGCCTTACTGACCTGCCTGTTCGAGCCTTTACTTTATCATCGTGAGGGCACAACAGATGCAAACCTCCTTTATCAATTGCTTGCAAAGCTTTACTTTATCAAGGTACACGTTATGGGCCCAATAACAGTTCTTTAAGTTTCACTTATATCTTAGTTTTCACATACACTTAACACATAATAAGAAGTAAACTCTTAGTCTAAGCATTCACATTTCATCAATCATGAGAGATAAACCAGATAACCGACCCTCCGCGGGACAGCGTGTCACACCCTCAAAATCCGCTAACGGGATTTTACCGTCAGGCGTGTGACACACCAGGATCTCAGATAAGCATCAGTTACCCCAAACACAGTAATTACAAAACATAAAATTAGGTAATTAGTTGTTTAAATCAAACATGAGTGTTTCAGACTTGCGGAAGCGTTTCAAATATAGAAATCAACAGTGAATCGTTTCAACATGCGTTTCAACCATAAGAATCAATAGCGTTTCACAAATTAACCAGTTGTGTTGTGATGTATGCTATGCATGCATTCTAGCTGAGTTCTTAATCTTGTGCGTTTCTGTGACCTGAGAAAACATGCTAAAATGTGTTAACATAAAGTTGGTGAGTCCACAGGTTTTAATCAACAAGAAATGTACCAGAAAGCGTTTCATATGTTTCATCAACCAGAGCTGTGTCCAAAAAGCATTTCACATGGTTTAGTATATAAAACATATCGATAGATCGCGAGCCTATAAACAAGTTAGTTAGTGTTTCAAACCGAAGCTGACTGTGTGTGTTTAGTGCCTTTCCACCACGTCTTAACTGACCGTGGCAATCGTTACAGGTCAATTTAGCACCCGTTCGACCTCCAATCAAGCTAGCGCGACTAGCCCGGGCGGGGTTTGTCAGACCCAGTAGTACTACTCAAAATTACCTCGCTAATCGTGTTACTAACGGTTTGATACTGTAAGGACTTTCAATTGCGTTTCCCACTAACATAACAAGCGATATCAATAATACTGGCAACCTTGACAAAAATAGTGTTTGCATGTTTCCTCCCCCAAAAAGAAAAGAAAGTAAAAAGGGTCGTGAAACTCACCTTGAATTGATGTAATGAAAGCAACAAGAGCTTCAAAGAATAAGGCAATGCACGATCAAACACGATCAATACCTATTATTGATTGTAATTGAGCCTTTAAAATGTACTCAACGCGGATAGTTAAATTTGGACGGATTTGGGTCGGTTTGGTTTGACGCACACGATCGGTTTTATATATCTAAGTTTAATTATAAACTTTGTGATTTATATATTTAATTTTAATTAATTAAAGTATAATTTTATAAGAAACATCTCGTAAATAATTGTGAAATTATAAGTTGTATGATTTCTACAATTCCCACGATTATTCTTAAATTAAACACGATCTAGTGTTCATTTTATAAAAATGGTTATTTATAGTAATTGTAAATAATAATTTTGTAAAAATTATTAAGGTTTTTAAATAAAATAATTTCACAGGAAATAATTACGTAACCTTTTAAATAAGAATAGTTTATAAAAATTATTTTTATAATTTTAAGAATTTTTATAAAATTTTCAGAAGCTTAAAAAGCTTAAAAATAAATAGTTAAGGGTCCCCGGGTTCGAACCCGGGACCTCAAGTATGGCATGGAGCGCAGGAACCAGCAAACCAAGGCTTACAGCCGCGAAAGAAGTTGGTTCCCATTGTTTTTAAATACCAACAGCAACCTATCCCAAATTGATATGAACCCTAGATCGATCCGAGCTCAAATTGAAGATCAATTCGATATCGAATGCATCTTAATTCATGGGGCTTTTGTTCCCCATGAAAAACCGAGTGTGTGTGTGTGTGTAATTACCTATATGGTGATCGATTGATGTTGAACTCGACAAGAACAGGTCGCGGCACAAGTTGGTGATCGATTGATGATCAAACCTTGATTATAATCGAATTAAACTTGAGGGAAGCTTCGAATGATGATTACAAATAAAAACCCCTTATCAAATCTTGTTAAATTCAACCGGAGATTGGCTTTTAATCGAGTTGCAGGTCGCGAAGGTGATGGTATTCGAAGGGGTGTTATTGATTGTTTTAAATGAAATTAAACTCAAAGGAAGTTTATATAGGATTAATCATTCGTTAGTGAAGAGTTAATTTAATCGTTAATGCGCGATAATGGTTGGAAAGTGGCCGATTAAGTGGGTGGTCGGCCGAGAGTGGCAATCACACCTAATTCGACTACAATATTCAATTTATAGTGACCCACGAGTTCGAGGCATTCACGTAAAGGTGTCGGGATATTAATTTAGTTGAAAAACCAACCCGATTTGGCGTTTTGGGGGTCGCCGGAAGTGCCACCGGAGTGTGGCCGACGGTGGTCGGGGAAATCGGGCGGGTGGCTTGGGTTTTTAACAAAATTACACAAATGGTCCCTGTGGTTTACAATGTTTATTATTTCATGTTTGAAACTTTCTTTTAAAGTTTCTAAAATGACAAAATGCCCCCTGGACTTGTTTAACCTAAGTTTAATAAATTTTAAATTATTATTATTATTATTAAATAATGGATTAATTTACGATGAGCGGAGAAAGTTAGTTCAAATAGTATTAACCGAAAAACTCGGGTTGTCACATTATCCCCTTGTTGAAAGAATTTTCGTCCCGAAAATTAGGACACGAATGTCAACAAGTGACTAATCAGTTGTTTGGAACGTAGCCGGAGTAAGCTTTCCAAGGGTTTCTAAAACAAATTCAAAATACAGAACGTCAGGTTTCACGAGAGTTGTGACATCATCCCCTTGTTGAAGGGAATTTCGTATCGACATTGAAAGAAAAGTATCTCAGAATGATACCTTAATAAGTAGGTGTCTGATTGTTGAATAGTTGTGGGTACTTCTTTTTCATTTGGTCATCGCGTTCCCAGGTAAACTCTGGTGTAACACCCGTAAATTTTTAGTAAAGAATTTAAAAGAATAAAATAGAAAGAGAAAGGAAAGAAAAACAAAGTTACTTTTGTTTAAGGGCCAAAAGTGTCAAATGGGCAAACTTTCTATTAATTCTTTGTACAAAAGGTGGTATGGCACCCACGTTGTCTGCATCTTCACTGCATTCAATATTTTTAGAGAGAGAAAGTAGAAGGAGCAGAAAACCCTCGGATTTTTGAAGAAGAATCTGTAAACTTGGAAGCTTTTGGTAAGAATTCTCGAGTTTTTGAAGATTTAGATGATTCTAGAACCATACATGAGCATATAAATGTGACTAGTGTGTTCGGGTTGCTTTGTGTGTGTGTTCTAGGTGTTAGAACGAGTGAGAAGGTTCGGGTTGAAGAGTGTAAATTCGCAGAAGACAACTAAGGTGAGTTCTAGACCCCGTTTTACTGTTTTTAAATGTTTTGGGGCTGGAAATGCATGTAAATATGTTTTTATAAAATTGTGGGTTAATACCCGTATGAAATAATTGTATGTATGTTTATGTTTATGTTAGATTTATGCCTAGAATTATGTGCATATATTTAGAACTGGGCATTTTGATGTTCTGGACTTGAAATAAGAATTAGACATATGAGTAGGATGCTAATGTGTCTGAAAATGGGACTTAGAATAAATAAGCAAAAGTTGGTAAGTCCACTAGTGGTCATACGACCAACAGTGTGGTCGTATAACCAGAATATTTTCTAAGTGTTGAGCCCAATAGGACTCATACGACCAACAGTGGTCGTATGAATATGTGATATTTTCTAAGTATGAGGCCCATAGGACTCATACGACCAACAGTGGTCGTATGATCAGGATTTTTTCTAAGTACTGAAAAGTCCCACAGGACTCATACGACCAACAGTGGTCGTATGACAATGTAAAATTTTCTAAGTGTGGACTCATACGACCAACAGTGGTCGTATGATCAGAACATGTTTCTAAGTCCAGGGGTGGTACGACCAGCAGTGGTCATACGACCAACAGTGTGGTCGTATGACCAGTTGATAATTCTAAGTGTTAAGTGAAAAGTCCAGCAGTGCTCATACGACTAATAGTGCTCATACGCCCAGAGGCTTATACGCCCAACAGGGCTAAAACGACTAGAACACTTAGCATTTTTCAGGAATTTCCAGTAAAGTTCGAAGTTCGAGGTTTGACCAGGGTTGACTAGGGTTAATAAATGATGATGTCTCATGCATATAATGATGAGAATGATTAACCCTAATTGTTACTAATATTATTATTAGTATATTATTGTTAACAATATTATTAAAATATTGTTAAGTAAGGTATGATGCTATGCATGATGATGTACGTATGATGATGAATGTATGATGATGAATGCATGATGAATATGTATGATGTGTGTATGTTCCTTGTGATTGTGTATGTTTATCTTTCTGAAACTTTACGATTAACGAGAAATGAATTAATGAAGTATTATGTATCGTAAAGTGAAAGATAATGAAAGAGGAACATGATGACGAATGCATGTATTAACGAATGAACGAAATGAAGAATGATGATGATACATGCATTAATGAACGAATGAACTATGTCTTGCAAGCATTGAATAACGTGATTGGTCCTTCTATGTGATTGACCATGTTCATGGTACCTCTACCGCTTACCTCTAGTACCGGGCATACGCTCCCGTCATATGTTGATTACGGCCCGGTAGCTAAGACTGATTGGGGTGTAGCATATGGTATTGGTACAATTAACCTTTCAATGCGTGCAAGTAAGTATGAACGGGATTCTTGTCATTCGACCACAGTAATCATAGCCGAGTGCTATGAAGTGGGTAAAGTCTGACAGAATCCATACGAGAAGTTAAAGATAATGATGAATAACGAATGATGAAGATAATAATGAATATTATCTATGTGTACGTATGATGTATGAACGCATGAACGAAAGGATACTTTTAAATAAGTAAAAGTATGTTTTATTACAAAACTAGAACTCACTCAGCAACGCTGACTTTTATGTATTTTCCAGTTGGCAGGTAGTGTTGCTGAGGATGGCACGAGGCGGCTACTCAGCTCTTTTGGGATGGCATTCTTTTGTTAATGTTTTTGTATTGTAATGCAAACAAATGATATTTTGTAACAGTTGTTGTATTACTTTGCAAAAGCATTTATAGTAAATTTTCAAGTTTCCGCTGCATGGTTTTTATTAAAATATATTAAATATATGTTTTATGGGTAATGACGACCAACTGTGAGGTGCCCGGGATCGGGGCCTTACACTTGTTTAACCTAAGTTTAATAAATTTTATAAATTATTATTATTATTATTAAATAATGGATTAATTACGATGAGCGGAGAAAGTTAGTTCAAATAGTATTAACCGAAAAACTCGGGTTGTCACATTATCCCCTTGTTGAAAGAATTTTCGTCCCGAAAATTAGGACACGAATGTCAACAAGTGACTAATCAGTTGTTTGGAACGTAGCCGGAGTAAGCTTTCCAAGGGTTTCTAAAACAAATTCAAAATACAGAACGTCAGGTTTCACGAGAGTTGTGACATCATCCCTTGTTGAAGGGAATTTCGTATCGACATTGAAAGAAAAGTATCTCAGAATGATACCTTAATAAGTAGGTGTCTGATTGTTGAATAGTTGTGG
Organism: Flaveria linearis; assembly: GCA_024085815.1. Classification (NCBI taxonomy): domain Eukaryota; kingdom Viridiplantae; phylum Streptophyta; class Magnoliopsida; order Asterales; family Asteraceae; genus Flaveria; species Flaveria linearis. The sequence continues at coordinate 70,088,790 of CM044004.1, read as the reverse complement.
GTACTTCTTTTTCATTTGGTCCTCGCGTTCCCAGGTAAACTCTGGTTCACGCTTTGAATTCCACCTAACACACGCAATAGGGATCTTGCTACGTTTTACGGTTTTGACTTATAGATCCATAATCTCTACTGGTTCTTCAATGAAACAAAGCTGTTCATCAAATCACCTTCTCTTGATGGTCTATCTTGGTTTCATGCTTCGATAACCAATTCATACGATATGAAGTCTATGTCAAAGACATAATCTTCGTGTACTTTTATGTATCCTCTAATTATTACTATTGGTCACTTTAATCGAGTAAATAATTTCTAAGCGACTAGGGTTAATGCTAAGTTAAAGAATAATTCCAGAAGAATCAAAGCTATTATCAACCTTGGTATCAAATAGATGTGTAGCTATTGACGATAAGGTACGTACATGTAACAACATTTAGTCTTGTAAAGGTATGACCGCGTGATGTATTACCTTGACTTATATGACCTTTATTTCCATAATTTAACTGTTCTTACTTTCTAGCTATAGCCATTTCCTAATTCTGATTGTTTCTAACTTGTCTTGGGGTCCTAATCGACCTAGGGCACACTTATGGTAATGGTCGGAACTCCAACCTTCTTAATGTCCCCGTTTAAAACATGTTAGCTTAATCGTATTAACCAACATAGCTAGGTTCACAACATTAGCATTCTTGTCTACCTTACCGCTAGATTGCTTGTTCGACCCTCCAACTTCTTTCTACTACTCACTAGATTTTCCTAGTGTCCTTCTTAATTCTATCTGGTCTAATGTCATAAGGTATGACATCAGCTTTGTCAATTCATGGAGTTTGTCAGTATAAAGAGCACGACCTAATCCTATCATTGCACGATCTTAGAATTACAATTCTAACTTTTGCATTTCATTCCTTAAGTAATAGTACTCAATCACCAAGGCGTTGAACTCACCTAATAAACCTATATATAAGCATCACCAGTATACTAAGAATGTGCTTAAACCGGTTACACGACATCCTAATTTTCCTTAACATCATCCCAAAGAATAACGTAATGTATGTTTAGAGAGTATCATCACTCTTCTATATTTCCTGTAGTCCACTTTCATTCTAAGTATTCAATCAGTTCCTCAGTTACCGAAATACTAATTGGAGGAATGTCTCTTAAAATGATTGGAAATACCATGAAGGCTCTAAGTAGGACAGGACTTAAGTAATAGCAAGTGTCAGTAATGTTTGTTACCCTTAGCAAGGTCTTACTAGAATTATGATCCTAGCACCCTAGGGTATAGAATAGAAACTTGTAATACTCATGATTGTTATCTCATGGTAAGATTAACCAGACTTCTTATGACAGAAAATTTCGGCTTGGTTTTAGATAACCAATCCATGCCAACGACTACATCAAAACTACCAAGTGTGACAGGCATCAGATCTATTCCTAACTTATGTCCAGATAATCTGAGTTTACATCCCTTAATGATGTAAGTTGCCTCAATTAGTTTCCTATCAGTTAATTCTATAGTGTAACTAGGTTCCATATCAACTAAGGTTACGTCTAGGAGTTTAATAAACTTGTTGGAAACAAAACTCTTATCGGCACCGATATCAAACAGTATAGAAGCAAAACGACCATTCAGAGGAAACGTACCAGTAACCACATCCTGATCATCCCTTGCCTCACCAGAACCAATCACAAAAACTCGACCTTTGGCACCATTTTCATTGTTGTTGTTTCCATCATTGCCCCTGTTGCCATTCCTCAGTTATGGACAATCCTTCCTATAGTGTCCCTCCTTACCACACTCATAACAGCCCCTAGTCGCTCCGCCCTGGCGTTGTTGTTAAGGTTGTTGCCTAGCCATTAGATCACTCCTGCAATCCCTAGCAATATGACCCGTCTTGCCACACCTTTGACAACGAAAACGATCACACTGACCATAATGATGGAAGTTGCATTTGTTACACTTTGGGTTTTTGCCAACATAGTTGCTCGATCCCTGACCGTTGTTGTTGTTGTTCCGATTGTTGTTTGTGAAGCTTCTAGATGAATCAAACTTTCTGATTGGTTGTTGATCGGAGCTTGAAGACTTACTATTGTTACCATCCCATTTCCTTTTGTGTTCGAATGGTCCAGAGGTGGCGCCACGTTTAGGTAGGATACCATGTGCCACTGCCTGATCAGTGAGCTTGTGAGCCAGTCGAATAGCCTGCTGAATAGTGGCAGGATCAGCAGCCATAACACTAGCTTGGATTTGAGGAGCTAGGCCATCAATGTACTTTTCAATCCGTTTGTAGGCCGGGGTCACCATCTGGGGACATAGAGCAGCCAACTTGTGTGAACGAGTCGTGTACTCCTCAATTTCAGAGCCAGTCATTTTGAGATTCCAAAACTCTGCTTCTAGCTTCTGGACCTCGTTTCTGGGGCAATATTCTTCTTACATCAGTGTTTTGAAATCATCCCAAGGCATACCGTTAGCAGTATCAAGTCCTAAAGTCTGGACCTGTGAGTTCCACCATGTCAAAACTGGTCCTTCCAGTGTGCCGGAGGCGTACTTGACACGACTTCCAGCAGGACAGTTGCACATGGCGAACACTGACTCGAGCTTCTCTAGCCAGCGAAGTAGTGTGACAGCACCTTCAGAGCCACTGAAAGAGTGAGGCTTACAGTCCATAAACATCTTGAAGGTACATGCTGTTGGGCCTCCTTGATTCAGATTCTGGTTGTTCTGGTTCTGGTTGCGGATCTGTTCATAGGCTGTAAGCGCATCAGTAACACGCTCATTGATGATGGCATCCAACTCAGCTTGAGTCAGGTTGATGTTTCCGTGTCCCCTCGGGCGTCCAGGTCTCCTTCCAGACATGATTCTTCAATTCACAATGTACGACAGTCACTATCGATTTATAACTATTAATAACATTAATTTGTTTCATACTAGTAGGAATGGAGGATTTGTTTGCATATCGATAGTGAGGTTTCATGAGAACCGAGACAAGTACGATAGAGTTAAGGAAGTAATGTGTGTTGTTCTCCTTGTTTGTCATCGTGTGTGTTTGAAAAGAGTTTCACGTTTCCAAGTGGTAAGGGTAGGTTCGAGTTGTCGTTGCTTCAACTTCGAGAGTGAAGAATCATGTGCAGATGTTGGAAGTGAGCGAGCGGAACTCCCCACCCCTCTATTAGTCGAGGATGATACACGTGACCTAGATATTTGTGTATATTGACCATAATTTATCACTCATCCCAGAAATCCCCAGGTAAGCATACCAGGTCTCGCAATGAGATTTATGCGATATGCTTGCCTTAGCCCGAAAGCCTTTTGCCAGGAAATCCAGAATACAGGTGTCTATGTGTCACACAAATTTCTTTGGTTCATGGAATAAAACTTTAGAGAGAAATTAAAGGCACGAGTTATCAGTTTCTTTTCCTCAGGTACCTATGTGTCATAGAAATATGTTAAAGCAACAGTTCTCAGAGTTATCAGTTTCTTTTCCTCTGGTATCTATGTGTCACAGAAATATGTTAAAGCAACAGTTCTCAGGCATCTAAAGTTAATAAGCTTAGTAATCTATGTGTGTGTAACTAATGCAAATCCAGCTATAGTCTAAAATGCAATGCAAATGAGATGCAAAGTCCATTTTAGTTCGCTATAACTAATGCTCTGATACCAATCTGTCACACCCTCAAAATCCGCTAACGGGATTTTACCGTCAGGCGTGTGACACACCAGGATCTCAGATAAGCATCAGTTACACCAAACACAGTAATTACAAAACATAACATTAGGTAATTAGTTGTTTAAATCAAACATGAGTGTTTCAGACTTGCGGAAGCGTTTCAAATATAGAAATCAACAGTGAATCGTTTCAACATGCGTTTCAACCATAAGAATCAATAGCGTTTCACAAATTAAACCAGTTGTGTTGTGATGTATGCCATGCATGCATTCTAGCTGAGTTCTTAATCTTGTGCGTTTCTGTGACCTGAGAAAACATGCTAAAATGTGTCAACATAAAGTTGGTGAGTCCACAGGTTTTAATCAACAAGAAATATACCAGAAAGCGTTTCATATGTTTCATCAACCAGATCTGTGTCCAAAAAGCGTTTCACATGGTTTAGTATATAAAGCATATCGATAGGTCGCGAGCCTATAAACAAGTTAGTTAGTGTTTCAAACCGAAGCTGACTGTGTGTGTTTAGTGCCTTTCCACCACGTCTTAACCGACCGTGGCAATCGTTACAGGTCAATTTAGCACCCGTTCGACCTCCAATCAAGCTAGCGCGACTAGCCCGGGCGGGGTTTGTCAGACCCAGTAGTACTACTCAAATTACCTCGCTAATCGTGTTACTAACGGTTTGATACTGTAAGGACTTTCAATTGCGTTTCCCACTAACATAACAAGCGATATCAATAATACTGGCAACCATGACAAAAATAGTGTTTGCATGTTTCCTCCCCCCCAAAAGAAAAGAAAGTAAAAAGGGGTCGTGAAACTCACCTTGAATTGATGTAATGAAAGCAACAAGAGCTTCAAAGAATAAGGCAATGCACGATCAAACACGATCAATACCTATTATTGATTGTAATTGAGCCGTTAAAATGTACTCAACGCGGATAGTTAAATTTGGACGGATTTGGGTCGGTTTGGTTTGACGCACACGATCGGTTTTATATATCTAAGTTTAATTATAAACTTTGTGATTTATATATTTAATTTTAATTAATTAAAGTATAATTTTATAAGAAACATCTCGTAAATAATTGTGAAATTATAAGTTGTATGATTTCTACAATTCCCACGATTATTCTTAAATTAAACACGATCTAGTGTTCATTTTTATAAAAATGGTTATTTATAGTAATTGTAAATAATAATTTTGTAAAAATTATTAAGGTTTTTAAATAAAATAATTTCACAGGAAATAATTATGTAACCTTTTAAATAAGAATAGTTTATAAAAATTATTTTTATAATTTTTAAGAATTTTTATAAAATTTTCAGAAGCTTAAAAAGCTTAAAAATAAATAGTTAAGGGTCCCCGGGTTCGAACCCGGGACCTCAAGTATGGCATGGAGCGCAGGAACCAGCAAACCAAGGCTTACAGCCGCGAAAGAAGTTGGTTCCCATTGTTTTTAAATACCACAGCAACCTATCCCAAATTGATATGAACCCTAGATCGATCCGAGCTCAAATTGAAGATCAATTCGATATCGAATGCATCTTAATTCATGGGGCTTTTGTTCCCCATGAAAAACCGAGTGTGTGTGTGTAATTACCTACATGGTGATCGATTGATGTTGAACTCGACAAGAACAGGTCGCGGCACAAGTTGGTGATCGATTGATGATCAAACCTTGATTATAATCGAATTAAACTTGAGGGAAGCTTCGAATGATGATTACAAACAAAAACCCCTTATCAAATCTTGTTAAATTCAACCGGAGATTGGCTTTTAATCGAGTTGCAGGTCGCGAAGGTGATGGTATTCGAAGGAGGTGTTATTGATTGTTTTAAATGAAATTAAACTCAAAGGAAGTTTATATAGGATTAATCATTCGTTAGTGCAGAGTTAATTTAATCGTTAATGCGCGATAATGGTTGGAAAGTGGCCGATTAAGTGGGTGGTCGGCCGAGAGTGGCAATCACACCTAATTCGACTACAATATTCAATTTATAGTGACCCACGAGTTCGAGGCATTCACGTAAAGGTGTCGGGATATTAATTTAGTTGAAAAACCAACCCGATTTGGCGTTTTGGGGGTCGCCGGAAGTGCCACCAGAGTTTGGCCGGCGGTGGTCGGGGAAATCGGGTGGGTGGTTTGGGTTGTTAACAAAATTACACAAATGGTCCCTGTGGTTTACTATGTTCATTATTTCATGTTTGAAACTTTCTTTTAAAGTTTCTAAAATGACAAAATGCCCCTGGACTTGTTTAACCTAAGTTTAATAAATTTTATAAATTATTATTATTATTAAATAATGGATTAATTTACGATGAGCGGAGAAAGTTAGTTCAAATAGTATTAACCGAAAAACTCGGGTTGTCACACAGCGGGGGTTCGGGGGCGGCAGCCCCTGATAGCGGGGTTCTAGGGGCAGCCCCTAGTGGGGTCCAAGGGGCAACGCCCCTGGCTGGGGTCGGGCTACCAGGTCAGCGCACCTGAAAATTATTTTGAATTATTTAAATGGCATATTTTACTTTAGAAAATTTTATTTTCTTGATAAAAGGTTTTAAAAACCGTCATCATAAAAGTATGTATTTTAGTATGCATATCACCCTAAAACATTGAAACCAGGTAAAGGAGGGGTCTAGAACTCACCTGAACTTAGCAAAATAGCTTCAATTCTAAGTTAGTTAAGCTATAGTCCGAATACACGAGCTGCACTGAAGTTAATACACAAAAACGTTATTTTCTTCAAAATTTCGCTGACAGTTTCGCTGACAGTTTCGCTGGCAGTTTTACTGCCAGTTTCGCTACCATTTTAGCTTGGCAGCACTTCTGCCAGTTTCACTGGACAGATTCGCTGCCATGAGCGCCCAACTTTTGTTAGAATTTCCTAGATTCGCTAATTCTTAATGGTTTTCTCGAACACAGCAGTTTCGCTCAAGCGAAACTACAGTTTCGCTGGTTGAAGGTACAATTTCGCTGGTCGAAGGCTTAGTTTCGCTGAGCGCGAAACCCAGCTCGGATCTCACCAAAAATCATCATTTCTCATTCAAAATTCACACTTTTTATGTCCAAATCTTTGCTTTATCATTTCTATGCCTAGATCTAAGCTTTTTACACCATTTTATACGTAAAAATTGGATCTTTTTAAGATTTCTTTCTACAACCCTAAAACTCAAAACTTTGTGGAATCAAACGAGATGGTTTCGGGATGTTTCTTACCTTGATTCTAGCCTTTTCCTTGCTGTTTAACCTTCAGAGATGACCGGATTTTGATTCCAAGCCACAACACCAATAACCCTTTGATCTCTTGATCTTTCTCTCCTTTCTCTCTCTCTCTAGAATATTTGGATGATTTTGTTGAGAAAGGAGGAAATTAGGGCTGATAAGGATGCTTATATAGAGTCCTTATGGGCCTTAAACCCACCAATCTCTTGAGCCCATGGATTTCGTATCCAATACTTCCATTTTTATCACTAATTACCCATTATTTATATAATTACTATTTTTTGACTTTTGGGATGTTACATAAAACCATCATCATCATCGCCATAACCTCCTTCAGCTCCGTTTTAATCCACCAATAGGTGCAAAATCATGAGAAAAAACAACCAAATCGTGAAACCCTTGTCGGTGGTCGTCACTGTGATAACTGTGATGGCGATCAAGTGGTGTGTGTAGTTGTGATCATCGCCATCATCATCAACCATTGCTTTTTATGTTTGGTTTCTTTTGATGGTGAAACATTGTAGGTGGTGGTCGCCAGAAATGAAGGAGTGGATATGAGGATGATGAGATTGGTAGAGGTTGTGATGGTAATGGAAGGGTGGTGGCGGCGGTGATGGAAGAAGGTGGCGGCGGTGATGGAAGAAGGTGGCGTCAGTGATGGTGATGGAGGCATCGTGGTGGTGGTTGTGCAATCTAGGTCAAGATAAAGAAGACAAGGGTTAAAAAGTCATTTCGCACATAATTAACGAAAAAAGTTAACGTCAGTCCAAGCTGGGGACGATCTTGTTACAAGTAAACATACTTAGTAGACCATCTTGTAATAAATCATACTTGGCCACTTAGGGACTAAACTTGAAAAACAACCTTACCATAGGGACTATTGATATAATTAACTCTAGATATTATGATTTGTTCTAGGGTTTGAGAAAGATGGTTAAGCTCCTTAAAGTCTTTAGCATTCAAGTTATCCAAATTAAAATTTTTCCTCTAGTTTGTAGCATCTTTTATTTTGCACAACTTGGACAGTTCAAGATTAAACTAACTTAAGATACTTACGATAAAATGTATTTAGTGTCTCTGATCCAATTAGAATATTATTTTTTCCAAGTGGCCAAGTTCACCCTTGATTAAACATCTAATGTCAACATTTATCATATTAAATAATTCTCTGTTATTAATATATTTCCAGGTATTCATCAGTGAAATTTTAGCCGATACTATTCTTCATGATCTCGAATTATGGTGCAAAACCCATATCACATTGCGTCATATTTAATTCTTTTTCACTTGAAACCTTCACCATCATTTTGCAAACATCCATGTTAGCCATTTTTAGGAAGCCAATACTTAACATCCCCCTCCCAGATAACTTTTATCTGCAATCGCTTTTTGGCATACCACCCAATTTATCTTTGAGCTTTCATTGCAGCCTCCCAAAAGATACTTTCTTCTCTTTTCCTCCATTGATTCAAGGACTTGTGCATTAAGAGAGCATGCACCGAAAAAATACCAAATACTATCATAAAGACATTACCAAAACATCAAAGCTATAACTAAAAATATTTAAACAAAAATATGATGATTAAACCTTCATTAACTTTCTATTATCATCAAACATGTAACATTTAATAACAAGTAAACTTAAAATAAAAATTTCATAACTTGAGGGGGCTTGATGCATGGTAGCCCAAAACCTCTAAAACCCATACCTCTGATTTCCCCTTTCACTCACATCTTCCCTCTTCATTTTCAAACACAACATATTCATTCTTCAACGCTCTAAAGCTACTTCATCTTTAACCTTCAATTAGGGTTCGTTCAACATCAATTTCTTAAAGGGTACTCCAAATTACCCTCAAATGTCTACATTCGGCACTGCTTCTGCCTCCAATACCAACCCAAACAAGTCCACTGAGGTAAACCCATGTTTCATTTCCCAGATATTGTATCAAAATCTTGCGATTTTGTGGGTTATATGTGTAATCTTTCATGTTTTTTGTAATCTTGATGTGGGTATGTTCCTTTTTTTATTTTTTATTATGGAATGCGGATTGTGGTTCTTGATTTGAAGCACGCCTTTTTCGATCAAGGGTTTTTGTTTCTTGAATAGTTGAATTGAAGTATCATTGATCTTGGGTAATGATTGTGAATGGTTATTGGTTTTTATGTAGGTTGTATCACCTCCTAGTGATGGTGTTTCAAGCCTTTGTTTCAGTCCCAAAGCGAATTACCTTGTTGCAACTTCATGGGATAATCAGGTTTGTGTAATGTTAATCGATTCGATTGGATTTCTTATGAATATGTTATTTTGCTTTTGAACTTTGTGTAATCTGGTTTGTTTGACAGATTGTATGTTTTGTGATTGTTTAAAGATTCTTGAATTTAACCCATTTGGAAATGCACATTCAAACAACCTAACAAGGATAACCGCATATATTTTAGGTTTCTTGATGACTATGATTGAAGAGGATATAATTGCTCGTGTTTTTCTTTTTTCTGTTAAAATTAAAAATATTGCAGGTGAGATGCTGGGAAGTAACGAAAAATGGAACTTCGGTTAGCACTATGGCAAAGACATCCATGGCTCATGATCATCCTGTAATCCCAAAATCTTCATCTAATATTGAGTTTTTGATCCTTAGTTTTTATGTGTTTTTTGATTTAAATAATTGAGATCTGCTATGAAGGTTTTATGCTCGTCATGGAAAGATGATGGATCAACAGTCTTCTCTTGTGGATGTGATAAGCAAGTGAAGATGTGGCCATTACTGTCTGGCGGTCAACCGACAACTGTGGCAATGCATGATGCCCCGGTGACTCAGCTTGCTTGGATTTCGGAGATGAACCTTTTGGTTACAGGAAGCTGGGATAAAACTCTAAGGTGTGCAGTTATTTAGGCATTGCTGATTTTTAGGGGTTTTTATATAAGAATGAAGTGGTACTATGTATTTTTACAAGATGCTTTTTTCTACTTCTTTTAATTATCAATATATATATATATATATATATATATATATATATATATATATATAGGATTGGGTTCTATTATTAACCCTTAATTAATGTGAGAACCCTTTAACTCAAAAGAACCAATCAGGAGTTGACACATCAGCAACCTTCAAAGAAGCCATGAGGGGTAGTTTGGTCATTTCCACCCAACCACCATTTGCATGTCTTTATTACTGACAGTACTTTTTGTACTATTTCAACACCATTTTCACCAACCAATCACATCCATATACTTTTTTAAATCCAATGAAGATAACCAAAAATCAATTGGAATCACTCTACTTTGTCTCTCTGTCAAACCTCCATCGGTTGGGGCTCACGTTAGCCTCCAATCGCCGCACCTCGTTATCCCGATTCACCATCCTCGCCGCCAGCGGTGGATCCTCCGCCGACGATTCGTCGTTCGAGATGTCCGTTGAGACGGCGTTGAAGTTGTTGGGCGTATCGGAAGGCGCTTCGTTTGATGATATACTTCGAGCGAAGAATTCGGTTGTGGCGTCTTGTAAGGATGACCAAGAGTCGATTGCACAGGTTTGTTTAGTTTTGTTATGCTCGTGTTCAATTATATTGAGCTTCTACTATTGAATTTTATCTAGTTGCCCGAAGGTTGTGGTTATCTAATAGGATTTTAATTAAATCCTGCTTGTAGGAATTGGTGGTTTTGATTGAATCACGTGTGATTTTGAAGCTAGGGTTGTTAGATTTTAATGTCAATTTTGGTTATTTTGACCTGATTAGGAGTTATAGTGGGAAATTTGGGATTGATTTAACTTAAACTTGATAATTTGGGAATGAACTTCATAGAAGATGATTATGGTATATTGGTATTTGATGATTATGTTGGTTGTTTTCTTCTTTTTGCGCACGATGGAAGGTGAATCCATAATTTTGACTTGTATTCGAAGCAAAGGGAACTGCATCAGTCAGGTCAATAATGGGAAAATTGAAAATGCTGTTTTTTCTCTTTCCAACCTATGGACCAAGCTTTACGAAGAATACTAATGTGATGATCAACCAAGAAAACGAAGAACCTCGGATGAATTTGGGTGTTTGCTTTTCTTTGCTTTAATCTACAAAGGTATTTTTATCGATCAACACCCTCCTCTATTAATTTGGGTTTTTATGTTAGTTTTCGTGTTTGCAATCTAGATCCATATTATAACGAGCTGAAGATCTAGACTGTTTATGATCTTAGTTTTTGAAGCGGGGTTTGGCAGACACAAGTTACGACTACAACAAGGAAGTAGGTTATTTTTTGGGTTTTGTGGTTTAATTTTGTTTCTTGTTCATGTAGTTATTTTTTTATGGCGAAGTTAAAGTGATAAAAGCTGTTTATGATTTTGTAGGTAAATTTATTTAAGCCATTGCACTAATGTAATCTATGTAATCTACCGAAGTTTCGTAGTTTTTTGTTTTGATGATACAAAATATTGTAAATATTTTGTTTGTATTATCATTTATTGTAAGATTAATTTATTTGGTCCACCCCTCATGCAACAATTGTTTATAATTTAATATAATGTAATGTAATTATATTGTTAGTGTGATGTTATATGCTGCAATGTTTTATTAACGTTAATTAGTGTAATGAAAATGTATATGTTTACATTGCTTTAATATTGGGTTTTGTCGTTGTGTAATTTGATGTTTCATTACAACTTTGATATTATTGGGTTATATTCTTTTTTTATGGTGTAGTTACATTGTTTAATGTCGTTCGGTTGTTAAGTTATTGACTGTTATTCATATGATGTAATTAACTGTTCTTCAATGTAACTCAATTTTCTTTTGTTATATTGTGTTAATCTTGATGTCTTGTATTATATTGTATTTTTAAATGGTGTTTTTTTTGTTACAGTGGTGTGTATATAGATATTTTAGTTTAATTATTTTTACAATAGTATAATTACAGTGATGTTTTTTGTTACAGTATTGCAATTTAGTTAATATGGCTTAATTACAATGTTGAAATTTCTTTTGTGGTGGTATAGTTCGTGGTTTAATGTTGTTTTGGTTGTTAGTTTTCTGAAATCATGGAGGCTTAGTTACATGGTTTAATATCATTTGTTTTACAGAATGATTTACATTGGTTAATATGGTTTACATCAATTTACATTAGTTTACATTGGTTTATATTGGTGTAATGTCGTTGGTTGTTGTAACTATATTATTACTGTTAGTTGGAGTGGTGTAATATTGGGTATTTAACATTGTAATATGGGTTATATCAATTTACATTGTTTTACATACTGATTTATATTGGTTAAAATTGGTTTACATCCATTTACACTGGTTTACATTGGTTTAATATTGGGTTTTGTCGTTTGTGTAATTTGATGTTTCATTACAACTTTGACAAATGTTGCATTAGTATAACAGTAATTCATTACAATTGTTTTATAGTTGTAAAAAATTATTTATATTAACGACATAGTAAGTTGCATAAGCTTACAATTGTTTTACAGATTAATTTATATGGGTTTACATCAATTTACATTGATTTACATTGGTGTATTTCAACTTCCTTCACGAATATCTATGATGTAAGTTTAAATCACGATTTTAGTTGAAAATTAAAATTACTCATTTGTACATTGGATGCGAATATGCTTAAAATAAAAGAACCACCCGCGATGAAAGTTGCTGTGTCATCCATTTTTGTGAAAGCTCACCACCGTTTGTGTTTGTGACACATCATGAAGAAGTTGAAAAAAATTGTTATATTCCCTTTTTGGGACCAACTCGGTTTTTTGTGTAGTAGCATGTAACATGTATCAACAAATATTTTTGTGTTTCCAGTAAATTGTAAGAGGAAACTTTTGTGTTTTACGGGGCTCAATGCAACAAAGTTGAACAACATAAAAATGTCCAACCCATTTGGTATGGACAGTTTTGCTAGAACGTAACACTGTGTAATAACATGTAACAACGTGTAACCATAGTAAGATGGTGTAATAATGGATTAAAAAGAAATTGTGTTTTTTAAGGAGGAATTATTGTAACTATGTGTAACGAATATAACTATGTGTAACACATGTAGGTGGGAGGGGACATGGTTTTTTGTTCTGTATGATGTAGTAATATTTTTTGTCCATAATTTTTTGAGGGAGTCGTTGTAGTAATATATTTTTTGTCCATAATTTTTTGGTGTTCAGGGAATCATTGTAGTAAGATATTCCAGACCCCAAATGGCACTAAGTTTTGCGGGAGTCGTTAGCACTAGGTAATGTGAGCATGTAAATGTTTCATATGTTCCATGTATATTTTCTGTATTTTTACTACATAAGTAGGTTTCTTTTTTTGTTTATTTTTAATTAAGGAACACTTTTTTTGGGCCCCCAACACATGTAAGTGCATGTAACATTCATTTTAATTTTGTAGGGATGTCCTTTAATCATACCATATATATATTGTCCTATAGTATACATTAACGTACATTATGTAAGTCAAAATATACAACTTAACTTTATACAACAACTTATTTAAGTCACAGGCACATTTACATCAAGTTACATTATGTTACTGTTTGATACATATTGCCTTTTTCCAATATATAACAACCTATGTAAGTCACAGTCACACTTACATCAACTTACATTATGTTACAAACAGGTACATACTGCCTGTTTGATACATACTGCCTGTTTGATACATACTAGCTTTTTCAAACACACAGAAACATTTTTATGTCTAACATCTGAAACACATTCCACATATATAACACATCCGACCATGTCAAAACATTTGAAAGTAATCCTTTCAAAAATATCTTGAAAATACACTAAAAGTCATGTCTAACATTAGAATTACATATACTAACAAATACATACCACATTTTCATTGTTCACGATCACATCTTTCAAAAACAAGACTTTAACCTTTAAGATTGTAAGCCTCGGCCAACACCTTTGCTCAGTATGGCCAGTAGTGTCTATCTCTATAGGGCTCCCGGCGGTGTTTGTAATCCGGCCTACTGATTTAAGTGCTATTCGTTCGCTACTCCGAACTGTTTTTTTACCATTATTCATAATAAGGTTAGAATTACATTGTCGTAAAACAAAGTACATAATTTTTCAAAGGGGTTTTCGAATTGGGACTGTAATCAGTAAAACAAAGGCCCATAATATCTTTTTCAATGTGTACTAATTAAATCACTTACCCAATTGTTGCCTCCTCCATTTTCTTTTTGTAGGACAATGAATCCTCACTTTCTTATGAAAGGTTTCCTTTACCTACACACAAAAAGTATAATCGATTAACCAATGTTTCGTCTAAAATGTCACCGTCCCACTATTTACGAACAAAACATCAGATAACAATAGATGGAAAGGGAATTTTGTGGTTGAACAACATACTTACTTGAATTATAAAAATTGAACTTCAGTTGGATGTCAATTTCATAAATGTGTGGGTTACCTTTGGGTGGTGGTTAACTATGTACATACATACTTACAGATGAATGGTTAACAATTCTGTTTAAGGTTTATTACAGAAACAATGGGTTCTATAAATTTTGGCCTTTGCAAACAAACACACACCCACCTTAAATGAGCTGCATTTTCTTGGGTTACCAGACACATGTGGTTAAATTTAAATACACATTCTTACATAGTTGTTCACCTTAATCCTACGATGAACTACTTTTTATTTGTTACCAGTAACATTTGGTTACATGTAAATACACATTCTTACATACTTGTCCACCTACTCTTACATAATAGTTTAACTTACGACCCCAAGTAATACCAACTTCATAGATCTGCATTTTTCCGGTGACCACCTACATGTGGTTACATGTAGATATACATTCTTACATACTTGTCCACATTTACAACCCAAATTAATACCACAAGTTCGTGTACTCAACAGTATGTAACAGGACTAATTACTTTTGACCAGCATTTTTAACTTAACCGGCTACGATTTACAGTTGACTACTTATGTAACAGAATGTAACATAAGTATGTAACTTGTTAGGTCTAGATTGTATAGGGCTAGATCAATTTTGTATAGGCTTAGTACTTGAAAATCAAGTCTTGTAATTAACATTTGTAACAGTCAAAATATATATATATGTGATTTGAATCTATAGGTTAACCCCATATATGTATGTGTTGATTTGTGACTTGACAGGAGAAACAATATACTTGGATGGATTTCCTGAAATTGACAAGTGTAGGAAACATCTACGGATGAACAATTTTGTTAATCCGTAGATATGTTTCTTACAAGACCAAATGACCAAGTACATGTTCCTGCTGATGATCAAGTACCATGAAGTGAAGACTCCTACGGAAGAAGAATTTCCTACGGAAGAACAACTTTGCTACGGAAGACTTAATTATCTACGGAAGAACAAATGTTCTGCGGACGAGAAGATTGCTGCGGAATAACATTATACTTGTGCTATTGGAAATTCCAAGAAGTCAAACAAGTCAACTCAATCAATAACAAATCCCGAGAGATCCGGTGTTTCCTTAACCGACTCAAATTATCTATAAATATGAGTCCTAGGTTTCACATCTCGATGAACACAATCAATCAATATACGGCTGTCAAGAGTTCGCTGTGCAACCCTAATCGCCGTCACATCAACATCAAACATCATTCGATACACAGAATTCGATTGTTCATAGTCATTCATTATTCTTTTGTAATCATTACAGTATAGTTAATGAAATACATTTGAATTATTATTGATTTCGTCTTTATTGTATTTCTGTGGTTGTGTTCATCATTGATCATTATAAACAATTAAACGTCAATTAGTGATAATTCCGCGATCATTAAATTGATTTATTTTAATACTGGTAATTCCTGAATTGCGATCCTTGAATTCACAGGTGGTATCAGAGCATTGGTGCTCATTGATTTAGATCAATTGATCTATCAGTATTAAAATTGTTTAATTGATTTTCAAACAATTAAAACAACGACTGATTTTTCAGCAAGCACTCTCTCATTGCTTGTTTGATTTAGATCTATATTCAAATCAATTGAATACTAGATCTGGGTCTTTGATAGATCTGTCAATTTTCGCTTTTAAGTTTTTATTCATTCGTTTGCATTAAACATGAGTACTTTTGGAGGAGGATCTTATCAACCACCAAAGTTAGAAACAAAAGCTGATTTTAAATCCTGGAAGATCAAGTTCAGGAATCATGTGAACTACACAGATTCTGACTTGTGGGAGTCCATCACACAAGGTCCTTATATTCCACCCACTCTTGGGCAGGATTATAATGACAAAAATCAGCCAATTAGCACTAAGGACTTGCCACCTGATGATGTCAAGAAGGTCAAAGTTGATATTAAAGCATACAGCTTGCTTAGTATGGCTTTGCCTGAAGAAATCTTGATCAGGTGCGAGAACTATAAAACAGCAAATTCCCTGTGGAAGATACTTCACACTCTCTGTGAAGGGAGTGACGAGATCAGAAGCATAAGGAAAGACACCCTTAGATCACAATATGAAACTTTTCATCATATTGAGGGTGAGTCAATTCCTCAGCAACTCCATAGATTTATGCAACTTGTTACGGAGATGAACATCTTGGAGTTAAAATATACAACTGAGGAACTTAACAAGAAGATGCTCCATACTTTGCCTGAAAGTTGGAAGCAAACAGTCTCCATGTTCAAGAACACCATTGATCTCAAGACAACTGGTCTAGATACATTGGTTGCTAAAGTAGAAGCACTTGAACTGGATGAACAATCAAGAAACAAGAGTGTGAGAACTCATGTCTCTCCTTATCACTTCAAGGAAACAAAGAATGCTGGAAGTGCATTTATCTCTAATAATGAAGATGATAACTCTTGTGCTTTGAGTGATGATGAGGAGGAAGTAAGTTTTTATGTCTCCAAACCCACTAAGAAGTCATCTCAAAGTAAAAATCAAAAAGAAAAGGCTAAATCTACAGAGAAAAGAGAGCCATCATCAACAGCAAACTCAGAACCAATAACTGTGATATTGGATTCTGAAGAACAAAAAGCAGCCTTTGCAGCTTTTAGTTCTAGCTTTCAAGCATATCTTGGAAGTTCCCTTACAGCAGCAACATCTGCCAGCAAGATTTGGAGGAACTCCCTCCTGATGTTATAGAAGAGATGGATCTACAATGGCAGATGGCGATGATTGCTTACAGAGCCAAGCAATATCTTCGACGAAATAAAAATCTGGCAGCAGCAAGCAAAACATCGAAGATTGGAGTTGATAAGTCTAAAGTCAGATGTTACAAATGCAATCTCTATGGTCATTTTTCTAGAGAATGCAATCAACAATCAACTCCACAGCATCAGCAGCAGCAGCAACAACACTATCAGAATCAGCATCCAACCTCTCAAAGACCTCTACATAGACAACCTCAGCTCACATCCCCACCAGCCACAAATACATCAGTAGGACCAAGCAACTCTAAGGAGACAGGTCTGATCATACTTCAGGATGGAACATGTGACTGGAGCCTGTATGAGAAGGAAGTGATCGAGGAGAATCAAGCACTGATGGCACATATGGAAAACAAAGTTCCTCCTATGGCCAGAGAGGTAAAAGACAGGTTATGTTCATCAACATGTGTTGAGGAAGTTGAGAGATATAGAGTCCATGCTTAACAACTGGCTGATAAAGTAAAAGAAACTATGGTTTTAAATGAATCACACTTAAGAGAACAAAAACAATATCAAATCAAAATAAACTCTTTACAAAAAGATTTAGAAAAATATGTTTCTGAAAACTACAGCCTAAAAGCCCAAGTTGAGCATCTGACCACTTCCTTAACAAAATCCATGGCTGATCATGCATCCACTGAAGTGAAACTTCAGAAGTTTCAACTATCATCTCAGCAATATGAGAAGTTGCTAAATTCTCATATTGAATCAAAGAACAGGTCCGGGTTGGGTTATAATGCTGTTGCACCACCTATTAATGATAACTACACACCTTTACCTGAAACAATGACTACCAATCTGTCAAATCATTTTGTGCAAAGCACCAAAATTGACATCAAAGATAGTCAAATAAACAACAATAAAACTGAGATGAGTGAAACTGAATCTAATGAATCAGAATCACTTAAACATAATGCATCAGATTTTGATAACTATGATGACCTGGATGATTCTGATGAACATGATACTGATCAACTGAACATTGGTAAGAATGTTCAAGTTGAAACTGGTCTTCCGTGAGTCCTTGAAGAATCAAAGTTGTAGTACCCGCCAAAGCAACGGAATATGCTGAAGACCATTTGCAAGAGGATTGCTGAACTTAATGAAGGATTACAAGAACTGCATCTTCACAAGATTGATAGCTGCGGATCAAGCACAAAAGTACCTTTGTCATCTTCTGATAAAGGTAAGAAACAATCAAACAAGAATCCTCAGAAAGCACCAACTGCAGAATCCGTAGAACACCTGCGGAAAAAGAATGAGGAATCCGTAGAACATCTGCGGAAAGCAAAAACTGTCAAGTCCGTAGATCATCTGCGGAAGGCAAAAACTACTGAATCCGCAGACAAGCAACGGAAGAAAGAATCTGACACTGCGGACAAGGTAACAAGAGAAACAAACAAACATACTCAGAAAAAGGTCAATATCAAGGAACAAAAGGGAGCCAAAAACAAACAAACAACAGCTAATGAAGCCCCCAACAAAAACAAGAAGAACTTATCTGAGGTTTCAGCAAGTGAGAACAAAAACAACAAAAAGAAGGCTGAACTCGAAGACACTTCTGAGAAATATTGCAAATGGTGTGATATGAAGAATCACAGCACTGATGAATGCTATTTCAGTAGCTACTGTTCCATTTGCAACATGAACAATCACATGACTGATGATTGTTTTTCTTCAACAAACATTGTGCCATTTGTGACAAAAATAACCATTCCACTCAGGAATGTTATTTTAATAAGAAGAACAAGAAAAAGAGCAAAAGAAGTCACAAGATACATCATCTGAATCAGACTCTCAAGTCTCAGAAAGTGACAAAGAGACAAAGATTCAGAAAGAACAACAAAAGTCAAAGAAAAGACCCTCTGCTGCGGACAAGACCTTGAAGAAGAAAGCACAAATACAGTCAAAGACACCTCACAAAAAGGTAGAGTTGACAGATAAACAAAGTGAAGCAGCTGATGGTTTCTTTGATAACTTTGCTAAAGGAACTCCTGTGTCTCAATCAAAGCAGAAAGATGAAGAAACTTTCAAGTCTACAGGATCCTCTTCAAAGTTAAGTTACCAACCAAAACAAGCCAAGTTGAAGAATGACTCGGATAAGCATGCAGATACTCAGAAACCTGAATCATCTTCAACAGAATCATCCTCACCACCATCAGATCAAAAAGAAACAACTAATACTGAAACTTCAAGATTAATTCATGAAGGAGTAACTATTGTTGACACAACTGGCAAACCCAAGACAATTAAGCCTTGGGTTGTCAAGACTAACTAATTTCTTTTTGTGTGCAGGAACAATCAAGGAGAGCTGACAACAAGTGGTATGTTGACAGTGGTTGTTCCAGACATATGACAGGCAACTGTGCACTTCTCCATGACTTCAAACATAAACATGCCTCTTATGTGGCATTTGGTGGGGATAAGAAGGGAGGTAAAATTGTTGGTGAGGGAATGGTAACTAACGGTGTTTTAACATTTGAAAAAGTAAATTACTGTGAAAATTTGCAGTATAATTTACTTAGTGTTTCCCAAATTTGTGATCAAAATTATTTAACACTATTTGATAACACTAACTGTTACATTCTTAAGCCAGGTTTTACAGTTCCAGCAGATTGGATACTTCTTAAAGCATCAAGAAAAGGCAACACATATATCTTGGATATGAACAACACAACACTCACACAACATGAGACATGCCTGCTGTCCAAATCGTCCGAAGATGAATCTCAATTGTGGCATAGAAGGCTTGTCTATTCCAACATGAAGAACATGAATAAATTGGTGAAAAATGACTTAGTCATTGGATTACCAAAGAAAGAATTTCATTGTTCTAATCATTGTTCTTCATATTATAAAGGAAAACAACACAGAGTGTCTCATAAATCCAAAACAATCAACACTAACACTACACCACTCAATTGCTTCATATGGATCTCTTTGGTCCAACCAATGTACTGAGCATTGGAAAAAGGCAATATTGTTTGGTGATAGTTGATGATTTCACTAGATTTACATGGGTCTTTTTCTTAAAACATAAGAGTGAAACATCTGAAACATTAATGGACTTTGTGATCAAGATTGAGAATCAACTTGATTTAAAAGTTAAAATTTTTAGGAGTGACAATGGAACTGAATTTGTTAATGCTGATTTGGATTCTTTTTGCAGGACTAAAGGAATAGCTAGACAATTCAGTGCCCCAAGAACTCCACAACAAAATGGAGTGGCTGAAAGGAGAAATAGAACACTGATAGAAGCAGCCAGAACAATGCTAGCTGATTCTCAGTTGCCTATTACATTCTGGGCAGAAGCTGTGAATACAGCTTGCAATGTTCAAAACAGAACTTTGATAGTCAAAGAACATAATAAAACACCTTACGAACTCTTATTTAAAAGAAAACCTTTTATAGGATATCTTAGAGCTTTTGGGTGTCATGTGTCTGTTTTAAATACTAAAGAACAATTGGGAAAATTTTCTGAAAAAGCCTATGATGGTTTCTTTGTTGGATATTCATCCACTTCTAAATCATATAGAGTTTACATTCCAGAACATAACATAGTTGAAGAGACTCCCAATGTTTCTTTTGATGAATCCCTGTTTACTACTAATGTAAAAGGATCATCTTGGTTATTTGATATAGATGCATTAACTGAATCATTTAACACTGGTTATTTGATCAACGCAGGTGCTGCGGATACATGTTATCCCTTTGTACCCCCAAGTGTGAATGAAGTGCCTTTAACAGTTGACCCACCAAGAGCACAAGTGTCACCTGGACCACAGCAAAGATCAAGTAAGCAGCATGAAGCTACTTTCGGAG
This sequence comes from Flaveria linearis, assembly GCA_024085815.1. Classification (NCBI taxonomy): domain Eukaryota; kingdom Viridiplantae; phylum Streptophyta; class Magnoliopsida; order Asterales; family Asteraceae; genus Flaveria; species Flaveria linearis. The sequence goes on along the minus strand of CM044004.1, from coordinate 70,067,907 downwards.
AAGCAAACTCTTCATCCCCAGCACATGTAAATTCATCAGCAGATGTTCCTTCATCCGTAGATATAAATACTGGTGCAACTACTGATGCTAGAGATGGAGAGGAGGTAATCATTCAACAACCATTGCCAGCTGACCAACATTGTTCATCCGTGGATGGTGATGCATCTCCTACGGAAGTACAAAATGCCTCCATCGATGCTGCAGTTCCTCCTACGGAAGAACAAAATACTGCTTCCGTAGAACCTCCTGCGGAAGAACAAAATGCTGCTTCCGTAGAACTTCCTGCGGAAGAAGACAAAACAGCCAATCAAACACAAGCTGATCCAAACGACCATGAGCCTTTTGATTATTTCATCGACTCAACTTCTCAGCTTACACCATCTGCTTCAATGGGTTTCACTAACTTAGACTCCACAGTTCAAGTTGATGCTGTCTCAACAAGCAGAGTACACAAGTCTCATCCAACAGACAATATCATTGGTGACTTGCATGCTAGAACCACAAGGAGCAAAGGAGGTGTGGCAAACATTTGTTTGTTCACTTGCTTTCTGTCCCAAACAGTTCCTGCAAACATTACAGCTACCCTAAAAGACAACAGCTGGATTGAGGCTATGCAAGAAGAGTTACAACAATTCAGAAAACAGAAAGTGTGGACTCTTGTAGATTTGCCTACGGGTCAACATCCAATTGGCACAAGATGGCTTTTCAAGAACAAACTGGATGACAGAGGTATCATAGTGAGAAACAAGGCCAGACTTGTTGCTCAAGGATATACTCAGGAAGAGGGAATAGACTATGATGAAGTCTTTGCACCAGTTGCAAGGATTGAAGCTATACAAGTCTTCCTCGCTTATGCAGCATTCAAGAAGTTCACAGTCTATCAGATGGATGTGAAGTGTGCTTTCCTTTATGGGAAAATTGATGAAGAAGTCTATGTGTCTCAACCCCCTGGTTTTGAAGACCCTGATTATCCACATAGAGTATACAAGCTTGATAAAGCTTTGTATGGTCTTCATCAAGCACCCAGAAAGTGGTATGACACACTATCATCATTCCTGCTGAAGAATGGGTACAAGAGAGGAACTATTGATCAGACACTCTTCCTCAAACAAGAACATCAAGATCTTTTGGTGGTTCAAATATATGTTGATGACATCATATTTGGATCAACCAACAAGAAGCTGTGTCAAAGCTTTGAAGACTTAATGAAATCTGAATTTCAGATGAGCTCCATGGGAGAATTGACTTTCTTCCTTGGATTACAAGTTCATCAGAAATCAGATGGCATTTTCATCAATCAAGAGAAGTACATTCATCAAATTTTGAAGAAGTACAATCTTGCTGATTCCACTTCATGCAAGACACCAGCATCAACAATAGACAAGATTGTGCCTGACCCTGCTGGCAAATCCGTAGATCAAAGATTGTACAGATCTATGATCGGTTCTTTAATGTATCTAACTGCTAGTAGACCTGACATAATGTTTGCTGTTTGTGTTTGTGCCAGGTATCAATCTGACCCAAAGGAGTCACATTTGAATGCTGTAAAGAGGATTTTCAGATATCTGAAAGGCAAACCTGCATTGGGACTTTGGTATCCCAAAGATGGAGACTTTAGCCTCTACTCCTATTCAGATAGTGACTATGGAGGGTGCAACAACAACAGAAAATCCACAACTGGTGGATGTCAATTTTTAGGACCAAGACTTGTTTCATGGCAGTGCAAGAAGCAAACAAATGTATCTGTATCCACAGCTGAAGCAGAGTACATAGCTGCTTCAGCAGGTTGCTCTCAAGTACTTTGGTTGCAAAACCAATTACTTGATTATGGTTACAATTTCCTTCATACACCAATTCATATTGATAATTCAGCTGCTATGTTTATAACTGCTAACCCAGTTCAAAATAGTAAAACAAAACATATAGAAATCAGATACCATTTTCTGAGAGATTGCTCTGAAAAGGGTCTAATCAAGTTAGTCAAAGTAGACACAACCAATCAGCTTGTTGATTTGTTTACTAAAGCATTTGATTCTGTTAGATTTAATTTTCTGATAGAATCTTTAGGGATGATTAACTTAGAATAAATCAACAACAGCATATGATTGACTTTGTGAAGAGTAATCGTTAAGGATAACTTAAGTGTCTGATAGAACATCTATACATGCATTATATAAGGGAAATGATAGTAGACTATACTTGGCTATTAAACAAAAACAACTCAATCTGACTTATATCATACTGATATGTGAGTAGGTTCAACTTGAGTGGAAACAAAGCTAAGAGCATGCCAAACTAAAAGCATGAGGTAACTGTCTGTGAGGATTCCATTTGAGAATCAGGAAGGTATGTTCTCTCCTGATGTGATCAATCACTTACACAAGCACACTATGTAAAATACTTTATAATATTCTATCTTTGCAAAGTCATATTCCCTCTGTTTTGTGTGAACAAAGACCTGGGACTGTGATTAATAAGTGTGATCTTCATTCTCCCTCTGTTTTGTGTCAACAAAGACCTGGGTTAAAGTTCACCTCTGTTTTACGAAAGTAAAGACCTGGTGACTATGAAGATCATATTTCAGCTCTAAAAAGGAATCACTTGTGATCCATTGAACGTCAAGTCAAAGAGCTTTAACATCAAAGCATTCATGAGACTGAAATTTGTCTCAAGATAGAACTTATAATTTAATGTACATAGTCATTAAGTGTGGAATGTAGTGGTTTGCCTCACCTACGGAAGAAATACCCTAATGATAATTAAATGTGGGACTCATGATTGCTACTGATTAACAACCTTCACAACATGATAAATAGCATGCCTAGTTGATACAATACTCATGCTTGAATTTAAGTGGATCTATATACTTGCAATCAGGTATGTATTGAATCAACTAATCAACATCAGCAGAAGCCAAGTTATAGTATGATCCCTCTATATATATATGCATGCATGTAACTGTTTGTCAGATGTTTAATTGTTATCTCAACTGACTTTCTCTCATTTAGACTGTCATATGCCTGTCATGCCTGATCACAACTTAAATTTATGATGAATGCAACAGTTTCACATTAATCACAAATTTAGGGGGAGTAGTTCATGCATGAAAAACAATAAAAGCTGATAATTGATTAATAAAATCTGAATTACTTTGAAGGAATTGGAACTTGAGCACTAACTTGAATGCAGAATACAGGAAACTTGCTTCCCTGTACTTAATTGCCATGCAAATAAAGTCAACAATGTCCAACATCAACATTTGATTCTACTCTGTAGACATCATACATTTAGAGTTTTCAAACTTTAAGTTCCGCAGAAGTTTCAGTAATATTTCTCATCCGTAGAAGTAACAGTGAAATTTCTACATCCGCAGAAGTCACAGTAATACCTCTCATCCGTAGAAGTATTATGTGATTTCTGATTCACCAGCAAAACAAAACAAATGCATTATTTGAACTTTTACATCCGATGTAAGGTTCCGCAGATGTTGACATCCGCAGAAGTTAAGGTTCCGCAGATGTTGACATCCGCAGATGTCAAGGTTCCGCAGATGTTCTGCGGAAGAGAATGCATTCTAAACACTTGGAATACGGAAAGGAATAAATGAAAGTGGGCCCAACATAGGAATAAATGGAAGTGGGCCCAACATAATGTGAGCCCAACATAATTAATAAAAGAAGTTAATATGTTGGACTATAAATAAGGTTTCTGACTCTTAAAATTCATTTATTACTTTTACAGAGCACTTTTTCAGATTAACCTAGAAAATCGCACATTTTCCCCCTTTTCAAAATTTCAAAATATCAACATTATCCAGTAATCGATTACTGTTACTGCAAAGGTAAATCATGTCTTAAACATCAATACGGAACTGGTTAATCGATTATTGTCATTCAAACGATTCAACTGCGTGGTTTCTAACTTGATTTTCTTTGCAGATGGCAAATAGATTTGCTAAAGAGCACAATGTGTGCGCGTTCTTGAACGCTGATGATCCAGCAGCGGAAGGATGTCGGGATATCATCAGATATCTCCGACGATCCAGGCTCTTCTACGCCTTGACGGCTGAGCCTGTGATCCATCAGGCGCACATAATCGGATTCTGGAACTCAGCACGAGTGGAAGAACAAGATGATGAGGAAGTAATTGTGGCTGAGATTCTGAATCGACGTCTTCGAATCACTGAAAGCATAATACGAAGATGTCTAAAACTGGGAGATAGAGAAATAGGGCACCCAGATGTATTCGAGAATGAATACATTGAAAAGGTATTTAACCTCATGGGTTACGATGGTGATTACGAGAAAGGGGAAATCAAGAAGGGTAGGCTGTGCAAACCGTACAGATTCCTGTGTCACACCTACCTGAAATGCATGTCGAACAGGAAATCGGGACTAGACAGATTCTCTCGGCATGTATCATCCGGAATCATTGGGGTGTTCGAGGGGAGAACTTACAACTATGCCAAATACATCTTCAACTGCATGAGTGAACAAGTCAAATTGCAGAAGAATGACAAGATGTATATGTTCCCGAGATTCCTACAACTGATAATCAACTCAGAACTTCCGGGGTTGAATAGAGTTGGCGATGTGTTTGTTCAAGCACACCTGAGCAAATCAGTGCTGAACAAACTTAGTGGAAAGTATGAAGGTCCGGATATGCCAATGTTCGCTCATGTTATAGATCCGCAAGCTGACCTGCCACAAGAGTTGGCATGGGCAGATGAAGCAGAATCATCTGCTGATTCTGCACAATCTTCTCACTCTCCACACCAAACACCACAACGCCAACAACAATCACCACTCCAAACACCACCACTACAACATCATTCACCCAGCCAATCACCATCAAGCCTAAACACCCAACCAATTTCCCCAATTCACCACCATCAATCACCAGTACCAATATCATCATCATCCTCTCAATCATCATCTCATCACACTCAACCATTCTCTCCACAACAAATCCAATCCCCCATACAACCATCACCAGAATCTCCAAAACAACAATCACCGGAAAGTGCTGGGACTGAACCTTTTGAGGTAACTGAGTCTGTACACTCCGTACACTCAGGAGACACAGAAATAGTATCTGAAGCCAGCACTGTTCCTTTCTCACCAACACACACAGAAGAACAACCGTCATCAGCACATACCGAGCCAATATCTTCATTGAAAGATGAACAAGCTGCTGATGAACACGGGGAAGTTCAAGAATCTGCTCAGGATGTCACTGCATACCATGAAGATGACTTAAGTGACAGTGACATTCCTGTGAGCAAAAGCTTTCTGGTTGCTAAGTACAACAAGTTGGTACTTAAATCCAATAAGCGAAAACAAAGAATTGTGGAGCTGTACGGTGTAATCTAAGAAAAGGATGAAGAACTGACGAAGAAGGATGCCAGTCTAAAAAGACTGAGAGAAGATGCACTGTCCAACAATGAAGTTATTGATCTACTGTTGCAAACAAAACGAGAGTTGGAGGCTGCTTTAAAACTTGAGCAAAATGAAAGGGCTGAGCAAATAAAGCAAAAAGATTTAGAGATAGAAAGCCTGAAAAGAAAACTCTCTGATTTGAAAACAAAAGTGATTCAAGTGCTGAACCAGAAAAAACAATCGGGTAGAGCTACTAAGCCACTGATCTCATACACCCGAAAAAGAAAATACTTTGAAGCCACACAAAAGAAACCAGAAGAAGAAAGCTCCCCAAAGAAACCAAAAGTTCCATCTCCTGCTCCTACACCTTCAGTAGAAGTTTCTTCTGTGAAGGTATCCTCCGGAGAAGAACAAGACAGTGATAAAGAGTGGGAGGAATTAACAAGGATGGAGTCACCCACTGATGATAAGGGTGGAAAGGCCAATGACCTTCTAACAACCGCTGATATCTTGGAAGAGAGGCCTGACTCCAGCATGTTTATGACCCTCATCAACCATGGGTTTCCGTATGACATGGTTGAGAGGATGAACAGAACAGAAATGGCCAATGCATTGAAAGAATTCGAATTTGCAAGGTTCATAATCCCAAATTGTGATTATGAAGCCTTTACAACTTTTCAATCATTGGAGAAGATAAGGAAAGATTTGGGCCACTGTGACACAGCCAAACTCAACAAGTATAATATGACTTGCTGGTTACAGGGTCACAACTACAAACCGCATGAGCTCAAAGGCAGAACCACAGGAGAACTGCGGAGGATGATGGAGCATGTTATGAAAGTGGAACTGGAAACTGGAGTTAAGTTCAGAACCACTGCTCCACATCCAAAAGAACAAAGCAAACTTGCTGCTGATCCAGTAACTGTTGAATCAAAAGATCAGCACAAGGAAAAGAAAAACTAATCAGAGAGCCAAGGGCTGTAATCCCAGGAAAGGTATGGCCTCTGGGAACAACAGTTCGAGAGATTACTGAGAAGAAATCCTCTCTCATTGAACTGTATGATCACATCACAACTCCCAGTTCTGTGGAAGAAAACAGGATTATGGCCTGGAAATATGATCCAGACTGGGATTGTGCAGTAATAAAGAGGACATCTGGAAGAATTCAATACTTCTATGATGTGGAAGCTCTGTTGAGTCTTCCGGAGCAAGACATGAGGGATTTGCAGAGCATCCAAATAACCAACTATCCAATCCATCTCAGGGGAGAGACTTCTCTGCAGCTGTAAATGGTATGAAGACCAGATTCATTGATGATGTGCTGACACAAGCAAAGAAAGATGATAAAGAGCACAACAGAATCAAACAAAGCCGGAAAAGAAGAACAGCTGAAGTCTCATCCCTTGTAGATGAAGACATGCTAAAGAGAGTTGGATGTGATAAACACTCAGATGCCATCAAAAGCATAAAAGGAAATCAGTTCACTTATCCTATCATAGAATGGGGATATGTTGAAAGACAAAAGAGATGGTATTGCTGAGAAATGCTGATGGGAAGAAGGCTGATAAGATCAGAATCTTTGATCCAATAGAGATAAAGATGCTGCATCCTAGCTACACATCATACCTTCACGACAAATTCTTCCCAAAGCTAACTGATGAAAAAGCTCAGAATGATCTCTGCCTGTACGTGCACATGATACAAGTTATTGATAAACTGCATGCCAAGGCACACAAGAGAAGGAAACATGAGGCTGGGCTACTGAAGGGTACTGCCATAGCTGAAGTGTCTGAACTCAGAATCTCAGAAGAAGATGAATTAGAGATTACACATAATGATAGTGTAGTGGAAACACTCACTACGGAAGAAGATGTTTTGGGTCTGAGCTATGAAACATTGAAGAAGATCAGCAGGATGCAGATCAAGTACAAGTACGATGATCAGAAAACTGCTGTATCTTACTTCTACAATAAAATGATAGCAAGAGTTAAGGAGCTTGCTGTTTTGAAGGACTGATTACAAGGAGCTAAGCCTAAGGGGGAGTATTGTTAGGTCTAGATTGTATAGGGCTAGATCAATTTTGTATAGGCTTAGTACTTGAAAATCAAGTCTTGTAATTAACATTTGTAACAGTCAAAATATATATATATGTGATTTGAATCTATAGGTTAACCCCATATATGTATGTGTTGATTTGTGACTTGACAGGAGAAACAATATACTTGGATGGATTTCCTGAAATTGACAAGTGTAGGAAACATCTACGGATGAACAATTTTGTTAATCCGTAGATATGTTTCTTACAAGACCAAATGACCAAGTACATGTTCCTGCTGATGATCAAGTACCATGAAGTGAAGACTCCTACGGAAGAAGAATTTCCTACGGAAGAACAACTTTGCTACGGAAGACTTAATTATCTACGGAAGAACAAATGTTCTGCGGACGAGAAGATTGCTGCGGAATAACATTATACTTGTGCTATTGGAAATTCCAAGAAGTCAAACAAGTCAACTCAATCAATAACAAATCCCGAGAGATCCGGTGTTTCCTTAACCGACTAAAATTATCTATAAATATGAGTCCTAGGTTTCACATCTCGATGAACACAATCAATCAATATACGGCTGTCAAGAGTTCACTGTGCAACCCTAATCGCCGTCACATCAACATCAAACATCATTCGATACACAGAATTCGATTGTTCATAGTAATTCATTATTCTTTTGTAATCATTACAGTATAGTTAATGAAATACATTTGAATTATTATTGATTTTGTCTTTATTGTGTTTCTGTGGTTGTGTTCATCATTGATCATTATAAACAATTAAACGTCAATTAGTGATAATTCCGCGATCATTAAATTGATTTATTTTAATACTGGTAATTCCTGAATTGCGATCCTTGGATTCACATAACTTAACCGGCTACTTATGTAACAGTATGTAACTTAACCGGCTACGATTTACTACTTACTGTTGACCTGCATTTTCAACAGTATGTAACAGGACTACTTACCGTTGAACTGCATTTTTAACTTAACCGGCTACGATTTACAGTTGACTACTTATGTAACAGTATGTAACATAAGTATGTAACTTAACCGGCTACGTATGTAACAGTATGTAACTTAACCGGCTACGATTTACTACTTACTGTTGACCTGCATTTTCAACAGTATGTAACATGACTAGTTACTGTTTACCTGTATTTTTAACTTAATGTTGTTCATGTACCCAACAGTATGTAACAGTACGTAACAAAACCGGCTACGATTAACAGTCTAACTAATTTAACTTAAAACCGATAGTAGTACCTTTAATGACCCGCATTTCTTATGTTAGTAGTAAAAGGGTTTTTAATGTAAATACAAATTCGTACATACTTGTCCACGTACTACTACAATACATTGCAACCACCAATATGTAACAAGAATAGTGACTTGTAACAAAACAGAATCGATATTCAGTCTAAGTACTTTAACTTCCAACCAAAAGTAATACCTCAAATTCTAAATTCGAAATTGTAACTTCATGAATAACCAAATATATGCTTATCTCCCAAAATTACATTACTAACAATATGTTTTATCACTTTTATCATTGTTGTTCCTCTAATTTTAACATCCCTGTAAACAAAACTAGTCTTAAAACCAAGCAGAACCTAGATTCATAGGTAATGTAACTAACATTGGCCGAAATTGAATCTTCCCTAACCTAACACTTTTCCTCAGTTTCATTACAAGAATCAATGACCCATTAAAACAAATACGAAAACACATTTTCTAGGGTTTGCAGCAATTCGAACAACAACATAAGAGAAATAATATATACCGTCGGAGGTTTTGGATGCAAAGAACACGAAATTAACCAAATTTCACAAAATTATGTACCAAAGTACAATTACGAAAACAATTTCAAAGTCCATGTGTTCTCAAATTAAAGTACGTACCTTTTTCGTCCCCTTGTTCTTCTTCTGATACAGAATGGAAATTCCTTTCGTTTTCACTGCTGTCTGTGGATTTGAGGAACACGCGACCAAGGAACCACAGACCAATTATGGGTTGTTTCGTATGCAATGCTTTCAGTCGATTTGAAAATAAACCCAAATCGATTTTCAATTTGAAGTTCGAAAACCTTCCGGTCGATGTTTTAAGGAAGACGCGACAAAGGAACCACAGACCGATCACGGATTGCTTCGCAGCCTTCACTTCTCTCGCATTCTCATGTCTCAATTTTGGAATGTTTGGAGAGTATGGAACATTTCAATGGTTTCCATGCTTACGGTTAGGAAGAAATTTGAAAAGGGGGTGGTTGTGAAGATTGAGTGATTTGACAGTTGCTTTCGGAGCACACTACCTTTTGTACGGTTTATTAGTTCAAGGCATCAGCCAAATTACCTATATACCCTTCAAAGAGGAATTGAGACCTGCAACATATATTTATTTAATTACAAATAATCAGGTCCCTTAGATCAAAACTAACTTTTCAGATCAACGGTACCAGGATGGGTTAAAGGGTTTTGACATAAAAGAGGGGTTCTCAAATTAACCCCACCCTATATATATATATATATATATATATATATATATATATATATATATATAGGCTAAGGTTCCTTTGCTAACCCTTGTTTATTACGATAACCCATTAACCCTAATGTAGCGAACACTTACACCACTGTAACTAACATTTACATCGCGTTACACCACTGATGTAACGATTTTCCCTCCATTTTTAAAAACTCCACCATTTTTTTATAACGTTTTTAACTTTTTTGTATGACGTTATTTTTTTAAACAATTTACACCATTAAATAGATCGTTTTAATATCTTTAATTTGAGTATAGTCTTGCTATATATTTTTTTAAAAAATTTTAACGTTCGTTTTGGACCACTAGTTTTACCACTGTAACTCTAAGTTACAATGGTGACGTGGCTTGCTGTGGACCACTAGTTGGGTTAATGGGTTATCGCAATAAACAAGGGTTAACATTTGATCCCTTCCTATATATATATATATATATATATATATATATATATATATATATATATATATATATATATATTTATGTTATGTTATGCTATCTTTTCTAGGTACTGGGACTTGAGACAATCGACTCCAGTCCACACACAACAACTTCTAGATCGTTGCTATTCACTTACGGTGCGGCATCCCCTAATGGTGGTTGCCACTGCTGATAGAAATCTTATTGCGTTCAACTTACAAAACCCTCAGGTAAACTGTTCTATGTCATCATACCTAGACATATTTCACTTTTCTATGTCATCATACCTAGATATATTTCACTTTTATGACAGTTCAATGCTGTTTATAACAGTAAAGTGACAATTTTGGCCATATACTTATGTGTGGGTCAATTTGGTTTTGTTTATAACGGATAATGGATCAAATAAATTAATTAGCTAAAGGAGAACATGTCAATTGAGCTGAACGAGGTGAAAGTTGTCTAAAGTTCTTTTTCAATACATAAGATCTCATAAATCGGTTTATTTAAGGATTCAGATTGCCTGTTGATGTATCCTCTAGTTTTTTTTTAAAAAAAATGCAATTAAGTTGACTTTGTATTAAGCAGACAGAGTTTAAGAGAATCGTGTCGCCCTTGAAGTACCAAACAAGATGTGTTGCTGCCTTCCCTGATCAGACAGGTTTCTTGGTATGTTTTTCTGCTTGAATATTTCTCTTAAGAATATATTTTATATTCAAATGATTATGTAATGATGATAAGTTTTGGCTTAAAGGTCGGATCGATTGAAGGAAGGGTTGGTGTGCATCATCTTGATGATCAACAACAAAGTAAAAATTTCACATTTAAATGCCACAGAGAGGGAAATGAGATTTATTCAGTCAATTCTCTTAACTTTCATCCTGTAAGATAACCGTTTTACTAATACTTATGGTTATAAATGATAAAATATTAGTTTGTAAACCTTAATCTGTTGGTTTGTAACTTAATTGTTTGCTGAAAGAATAGCATTTCAAACCTTTGAACTTTGACCTTTCATTCTAAAAAGTAAAAGTGACAAATTGTCGGGTCTGGAGGGTTGAGCAATGTGTCAAAATGGGCATTTCTAGAATGTGTCGGGTTGGGTTCACCCACAAACACCTTTGTCCATTTTAATGTTTAAAACTAATTTTTTTACTTATAGTTGCAACTACTATGTCAGTGCAATACTAATCTTTCTTTTTTTTGTTTGAGTGCGGCAATTTAGGAGCTTGTAGGCAACTATGCATTAAAATCATAACCTAAATCGACCTATTTAGAAGTAAATTGGTCGAAATTTCCACCTCTACTAAACATCCAACTTGCAGAAGTGGTAATCACTTCATATATAAATGTTCAAATGTACAATCCTATAATCCTCTATTTGTTCTTGTTCAGGTTCATCACACATTTGCAACTGCAGGATCAGACGGTGCTTTTAACTTCTGGGACAAGGATAGCAAGCAAAGATTAAAGGTATCTCCAAGCAAACTGTTTGTTTTTGATCTTTAATCTTAATTTGGAATTAATTTTTTTTTCAAATATTATGATGTTGGTTATCTATTGATCATGCAGGCGATGTCGAGGTGCAATCAAGCTATACCTTGCAGTAGCTTTAACAATGATGGATCCATATATGCTTACGCGGTACGCCTTTATAGCACATATGTAAATTTGGTTAAATTTGTTTCACAGCAGAGGTTGATACATACATATTATACGTAGGTATGCTATGATTGGAGCAAGGGTGCTGAAAATCATAATCCATCTACAGCAAAAACCTCCATATACTTGCATTTGCCTCAGGTATGCTGAAAATAAGAACAATAGGAGGACCCTTGTTTTGTTTTAAAAAAGGGGAACAATGAAATGGATTTTGTCGTTCTAATTATTAATATGATTCTTGTGTGTGTTAGGAGTCCGAGGTTAAAGCTAAACCGCGTGCTGGGACCGTAGGAAGGAAGTGAAGATGCCTTTTTATCTGTTTCAGAGACCTGTTTCTTTGTGTTTTTGGTTCAATATATATTTTTTTTTGCTTTCATTGGAGGGATTAGATTAAAAAATGAAGTTAATACATATAGTGTAATATTCCTTCGATATTAATCGATCAACAAAGATATTAGTGTTTTACAAGGTAGCAAATTTGACTTGTGTATTTTGAAGCCAGTGTTGTTTTATGTTTTGTTTCATTTTTATCGGGTTGAATATGCCATGTTTAGAAACTTGCAAAGAAAAAAAAGGTATTTTTATATGATGGGTTTTGTAATCATATCATATACATTAACTAGTTATAGAAACAAAAGCTCACCTATGGACTTCCAACAACAATCCTAGGTCGTGGTCTAATCATCTGGGTCCAGACAAATGGTCATTGCTCGGGATGTATGAATCCGAGTTGATAAAATTTGTATATTGAATGCGAGTGTGGCTAATTTCTTGGCGGGAAATACTTTTTTCTTTCCATTCCTCCCATCGATCGGTTAACCCATCACCTTCAAGCATTCTGACAACTTCTGACATCTTGGGTCGATCCGATGGAGTAATTTGCGTGCATAGCAGAGCTATTTGAATCAATTTTTCAGCTCCATCGTTCACATAATTACCTTCTAAATCTGCATCAACTAGTGTGTCCAACTTCTTATCATCCAAAAGTCCTTTAACCTAAAACCAGTTTCAAACACGATCATCAAACTAAAAAACATGAACTTTGTTAGTAACGCTCAAGATGTGCATCGTGATGTTGGAGGATGCTTACCCAATCGAGTAACATGACCTCATTATCCTTTTCAAGGCGGGCAAGATCATAGGCCCGTTGGCCCGTGACAAGTTCTAGAAGCATCACACCAAACCCAAAAACATCAGTTTTTTCTGAAGATCTCCCAGTGGACAGATACTCGGGGGCTATGTGTCCAATCGTACCACGAACGGCTGTAGTTACATGAGTATCTTTAAACCCCATGAGTTTAGCCAACCCAAAGTCTCCAACTACCGCTTCAAACTCATCATCCAAAAGTATATTTGCAGCTTTCACATCACGGTGAATGATCTTTGGGTCACAATTTTCATGCAAATAAGTTAGACCCCTTGCGGACCCTAGCGCGATTCTTTCCCTAGTCGGCCATTCAAGTACTGCTTGTGTATCACTTCGATCTAAAATAATCAATCATTTAAACTTCAGTCATGCTTGTTCTACCTTGATAAAAAATGGCATTCATTTGACTAAAAAAGTCAAAGATGATAGTGAAAGTACCTCGTAGACATGATGAAACGCTACCATTGACCATGTAGGGATAAACCAGCAACCGTTCAGTTGGTGTCATGCAAAATCCTAACAACCGGAGTAGATTCCGATGAACTGCCATACTGATCATTTCAACTTCAGTTTGAAACTGCAACTCACCGCCTTGGTTCCAGTCCTCTTTAAGTCTTTTTACCGCGACCAGACTACCATCAGTTAACCGCCCTTTGTAAACTTTACCAAATCCACCTCGCCCAAGAATGTGCTTGTTACTAAAACTGTCAGTTGCAACTTGTAGTTCACGCAAAGAAAACCTCTTTAGCTGTCCCAGGTGAACTGCAGGGTCCTCCTCAGCTGTAAATATAAGAGAATATATATAAGTGAGCAGAAAGCAACCATTAAGAAACATAATCATATGATTATCGTGCTAAATTAACAAACCTGGTATATCAAAGAAATGATCCTGTGACTTTCTACGTCCCCACCAAAGAATTACAATTACAGGGCCTGCGAAAAGGACTACAGCGCCAACGAGAACTCCACCTGCAATAGCTCCGGTGCGACTGTTTCCGGCTGCAATCACAATTGTATATACAATTAGAAGGAAACTATTTCTTCACACAAAATACGGACTTTGTAGATGTGATACAAGATGCAAAGTTGGATGCTTCAAGGAATCGAGGTTACAGGTTTTGAGGTTAAGTTATGTGCATGAAAACCAATTCATCTTTAACTTAATGTGATTACAAGAGGTTGGGGAGTTATTCTCCAATAGCTCAAGCAAAAATACTAATGCAGCTTAATTATAGATATTGATCATCATATTGTAAATCTAATTCCAAGATAATGCTATGATGAAAAGATCAACTAATTGACTCTGATTTATAACAATTAGGAATTGTGATTGCTCCATCGGCTAGCTTCTTATGAGTGTTATGACGATCAACTTTTTCTACATGCTTTGGTCATTTCATGGAACCCTGAGTTGTTTGCATTTTGCAATATGATTAGTTGACTCGACCAGTGGCGGAGCTTGAACACGGGAGTAGGGGGGCGGGGTCGAAATTAATTTTTTTTAGGGGGGGCGGGGTCGAAATTAATTTTTTTAGGGGGGGCGAACTCGAGTTTTATATAAAAATTTACACTACCGAGCCAAAAATTTACACTACCGGATTAAAGTTTAACACTACCGACGAAACAAAGAGGGGGGGGGCCCCCCCCCCCCCGGTCCCAACTATGCTTCGCCACTGGACTCGCATCACACCACAAGATACAATCTTTGTTTCGTACAAGGTAGATTGCGTAGCTAGATCCTATCCAGATCGTGAACTGACAAGATACAACAATTCGTTTCTTACAATAGACATTGCCTCTAAAAAAGACACAATAACTTGAAGTAGAACCCTTGTTTGTAGGTTCTCCATTATATCATGTTGTGACCATAAAGTTGATATAACATGCCACCTCTTGCCACACATTTTAGAAGCCTCGCAGACACGACTAACAACATCCCAATAACTTTTGTTTTTAGGGTGCTATATCAATATTGTCTACAATACAAATGTAAAACAACAGTCGTAGTGTACTACTTGTTTCTTTAGGAAGAGTTATCTTTACCCTTAAAACAATTTGGCCCATGTTTAATCAAATGTTGTGCACAACATTTGTTGTGATTAGCTTTTCAATATACAATGAAGCAACAAATGTAGAATCCCTTATCAACACTGTACATAGGTGACAAATTGATTGAACTACTAATTACGTTATCAAGATTTTATAAGTAACTAAAAGTCATGTTCACATCCTAACACGTCTATTTAGTAATCTTGTAAACTAGAGAAATCAATTTTTTAACTAAAGGGAATTCTGATGACATAACTACCAAATACATAACCAAAAATATTGGTTGTTATTTATACAACAATTAGTGCCACAAGCAGCGACCAACTAAAGTGTTGCATATTTTACGGACCAACGAGTGACTAGTTTATGCTGTCACTAAATGGTGATGGAACCAACAATACTCTTAGAAGTAATTTGTTTGTTTCGCTAATTCCTGATTTAGTCAACTAATTTGTGACTTTGCTGCCACGAAAGGGTGGTTTCTATGTATGGAAAGGGAGGCTCCCAAGATTTTCACGATTTCCAGATGGGATTTGGTCTATATATAGGAGATCTCATGATGGTTCGTGAAGAGTCACAACCATTTGAAGTTTTGAACCGTTATAATTAAACCGGACAGTTGCAATCGCTAGTTAATAACTGCCATACTGAAGTCTCATAATCAATTTGAACCGTATGAACCGTCAATTGAATCGGACCACGATCAGTGGTAGAGCTTGAACAAATGTCTAAGGGAGTCGAAAGTCACTGGACCCATGATCTTTTTCCCTTGGAATGAACCATCTAATTGTAATCAAGCTGGAAAATCATGGCCCTTGAATCGAAGCAACCATTCATGCTAACAACCACTTGAACCATCACAACTGTTTCGTATAATCGCATCTGCTAAAGCGCTGACAAATTGTCGTGAACCTTAGATCTGAGCATCCACTGAACTGCTGTGAACCATTCGAACCAACATAACTTTAGAACTGACTAACATGAACCTTTTCTAATCATACCGGTTGAAAATACAAAGATAACTCTTAAACGGCTCAAAATGTTGCAAGTGTGCGAAGTGCTGGAACCTTAGGTTATATTACAATGATACACATTAACAGTAAACTGACTAGACTAATATAATACTACTAATTTTGATTTATCCTTTCATACAATCATAATAGTGTTGGATCTTCTACATAAATAAGGTGGGACTCTTGCTCAGGATTTCTTCTTGAGAGCATAACACTCTAATACCAAATGTTTGTTTATAATCTCTTCATATACTTACAATCTTGCAGGTATTCGACAGAGATTTTCATACTAAATCATAGTTTTCATTGGATTCAAATGTTAGGGATTACATCCTATTTATGGGGAGTTAAAAGTTATGTAACTCTTCATGAAAGGATGAGATGGTTCGGTGTATTACATTAGTAACCACCGGAACCTTGGTTTTAAAAATAGCGCCTGAGGAGCGCTTAAGGCATGAGGCTCTAGAGGCAATCAGGAAAACGCCTCAGGCTTTGAGGCGGCGCCTCATGCACATCTAGGTCAAATTTGGTCAACATTGGTAGTGGGGTCTGTAAAAGGATGATACGTAGATATAACCAAGGGATGATGAGATTATGAATGATTTAGATGGTAAAAAAAAGCCAAAATGTAAAGAAGTTTAAACAAATGCAACTTCTGGTTGTATATATGGCTTATTTTGTTGTACATAGAACAACGCCTCGCATCCGTGAGGCTCTTGCCTCATTCCTCACACATAGCGCCTTGGCTTTTCAGACTTAAATGCCTGGAGCGCCTAACGCTTTTTAAAACCAAGACCGGAACCTTAGGTTATATTACAATAATACACATTAATAGTAAACTTAAGCTAAACTAATGTAATACTAACTTAGGTTAAATCATAAATTAATTTTAACAGATTGCTGTTATGAAAATCATTCACAACATCCCCTAGTTATTTTCAAACTTGTTTTGAAAAGATGATACTATGAGACCAAAACGAAATAATATCTCTGATGTGTTATGATACGTATAGGGGGAATTTTGCACCTTGAACCTTTATGTAATAAAAGTGCTCAAGGCTAACCAGGATAAGACTGGTTGGAACAAAGTTAGTGAACCATCTTATATATGTTAGACAAAGAAGCCTCATGCATATCCTTCCTCTAACGGATTCAATCATTGTAAGTTGACCCGTTAAAAGGCCAAAGGTGTGTATCTTGATTACTTAAATGCATATCCTTCCTCCCAACATTATAGTATGAAGTTCCACTAGATCTGGGGTAGTGTGTTAGAACATTACAAAATACCAGTCACATTCAGATAATGTACTTTTGCTTGAACTTGAGACTTGGCGAAAAATAGGTAACTATGTATGTGGGCTTATTCCCATCCATCCTCAATCAACTTTCCTTTTACAATCTTTGTTTGAAAAGATATATCAAATCTTTCTTGATTACAAGAAGCTATAGGTCATCACCTCATTATCAATTAGCTAATTAAGAAATCTATGCCTACGTTCAGTTTGTTAGAACTTATGATCATCATATAATTGTAATTCTTGTAATTTCACTATTTTATCACATAACGATCAATAGGATAAAATTTGGCCATAACGGAATGCTTATTACGAGGGCGGGCCTTGGCGCAGCGGTAAAAGCTGTTCCTAAGGGACCGAAGGTCTCAGGTTCGATCCGTGGAAACGGCCTCCCCACAAAATGTGGGGGAAAGACCGCGTATATCTTCCCTTAAATGGGACGGACCCTCCCTGGACCCTGCGAAAACGCGGGAGCTCTTTGCAGCACCAGGAACGGAATGCTTATTAGTAAAATCCTTCATATTCTTTGTAAAATAAACCACCCTAATGAATTATGATTTGAAGTTAGTATGTTGTGTAGTTTATTTCTTATAATTGTAAGAGACACCACCCCTACCCAGGGTGGAAATTTCAATGCATTATGGTTGGTTATTTACTTTGAATTAACATATCCTTATAATGTCAAAGGATATATGTTGTATTCTAAACCATAATCAAATCATGAACTTAAGTACATTCATATTTACTATGTATAGGCAAAAAGGAATTCAACAGTCTTTCACAAAATGACTATACATATGAATGTGTTAATTCTAAAGTATGCCATTAAAACACCACATTACGGCCATTTTCACAGTCAGGATTTGTAGGTGTGTGCACCCTTTAGGTTGTCCGCCTTTTTTGTTGTGGAAACTTGAACTTATAAACTCATTCCATGTTTCAGCTTGTTCCTATGCAGTTATACTCAACATAGCTCAAAAGTTTACCATACCTCTTAGAGCTAAATATGAAAAATCCCTCATACTAGCTATGAGCATGAAAAACCTCAACGGGGTTAGAGTTTCACTTGACGTTGATACTTGATCTCTCATCTTTTCCTAATGACCAGTGGACTTGGTTGGTAAAGCATGCCAAGTGCACAACTCCTTAAATGGCTTCCCCTTACACTTTCTCCCCTAGGAAGTACTCAACATAGCATGAGGGAAGCACTATGAGGGTTGGAAAGACATGTATTCAATTCAATGCATGCCTTTAAGGTCAAGTGTTCCAATAGTTCATCCCTATATATCATATTGTCGGCTAGATAATGAGATGTTTCCTTGGTAAAGACGTCAAATGAGCTTTTCATATCGGTAGGGTTAGGAGTCGATTGATCTTTGTGACAGTGTTGTGATAAATAAAACAAGTATAAACCATTAGATTGGTTCCCACCACTTAAAGTCGGCCCTTATGATCTAGTTAGTGTAGATAAGAATGAAGTGGTGATTCTTGAAAGGAGATATCACCACTGGTACTATATAGAGACGGGGAGGAACAAGGTGTGTGAAAGAAGGGGAAGGTGACAACATTGATCAAGTTTAATGAGCTTAGGTTGGAGATAGGAAACTGTGTTAATGTGTGTGGCAATAAGGTACATGGGTCGGAAAGGGTTGTACTTATAGAGTGAGAAGATGAGACACTCCCCATGCACTCACGTAGCTAAACACGTTGAGCATATATTGTAATCATCCTATGACTGTGATGACATTGCTAAATGATCGGGAATGGTATTAAAAATGTTAGAATTCAAGCGGCGTAGCGGAACCGACAGACGAGCACAAACGAATATCACACAAACCGAAAATAAATGACACAAGGATTTAATGTGGTTCGGTCGTGTGACCTATGTCCACGGCCTGCAACTAGGGTTTTCTTTATTTGCTCAGTCAAAATATTACAAATACATGATAGAGTATATATAGAGACTATTTAGGGTTTATAACTTGATGAATAAAAAACTAAACATTGGCCCAAGCCCAAAGCCTTCACAAACCTAAAAAAAATGTCTTGTTTTTGGAGCCGAGTCCTCTTGAGTTGTGTTCTTCTTTTCAAGCGGGTATCTTAGTAAGAGAAACTTGAAACTATGCATACTTTAATGGGGGTGTATAGAAGTGTGCGTGAAAACATAGTATAGTTTGCATTCACAGCTTTGCTCAACAATTTTATGATTGGACTTTGGAAGATTTGGTCCAGTAGGTCCTCGCAAGGAAGGACTCATCTTGGGTATTTGAGGTTATCAATTATAGGTCTGAGTGTAATGCATTTCTAAAGCATCCGATATAACATACCTCCTTATAATTCATGATGAAATCAAGCCTATGCTCTATTCTCTCCTAATCTTCTATAGAGAAGTAAATTAATCATGGGAATAGTATAGGTTCAGCTTTTACCTGACATGATTACCACATAGGTGATATGGTAATGATATAGAAACACAGGTAGCACTTTAGTTACTTCATGCAATGCAGATTACTAATAAGGGAAATACTAAAGTTACTATTTAACTAATTAACCATAAATTGTGTACAAGTCCAACATAAGTTCTTCCAGCTAAAAGGGGAAAAGAACAATGATGATGAAGAATACCTGGAGGTTGCATAGACGGAGCTGGAGCTAGTGGAGCACGAGGATATATCAAGTTGGAATTATTTTTGAAACTGAGAACAGAATTTTGTTTTGCAGTCAACATCATAAAGGCAAATAACATAATCATCCAAATTATTCGCTATTTCCCCAGTAATAAATAAGTTATTGTTGATTCAAACAGTATGTTATCAACTAACACAAACCTGAGCTCCGTGAACTGCGAAAATGAGCCATTGATAGGGACAACTCCTACCAAAAAGTTGTTTGATAGATCACTGTGATAAAAGAAACCAAACAATTTTAGCTTTTCTGTATCAATTATACCGGCACAAAGTATTATGGGCCAACATTTATACTTACAGAACTAGTAGGTTTTTTAAGGTAGTCAAGGAACGTGGAATAGTTCCCGCCAAAGAGTTGTTATTGAGACGGCTATCCTTGCACATAAAAGAGAGAACATTGTGATTGATAATTTACTAGTAGATTGTCATAATTTAAATTAAAAAGTGCTAATAAATATTTCATTAAGAGAATCATCTGAATGATGTGAAATCATACAGAAAACGAAGTTTCGTAAGGTTGCCCAATGTGGCTGGAATGTTCCGTGTAACTGGTTCAAGTAAAGATCCAAGCTCACCAAGCTCTTTAATTTCCCAAGTTCATCTGGAATATTTCCCGTGATGTTATTACTGTATAGCTCCCTGTTGCAGTATTAAGTTAATTCACAAAAAAAATTAGACATACTATTTATATATGAAAATTCAGCAGGCAAAAGGCAAGAGCCAAGACATACAAATACTGTAAATTTGTAAGTTGACCAAGCTCAGGGACCAGTTGACCAGACAAACCGGCATTTCCAAGATCACTGCAGCAGACAAACCAGAATATTCTTTTTAGACCATGTGATGGAAAAAATGGGTAAAAGCTCGACATTTTATTGAAACAGGTTGATAATCATATGCTTACACTCGAGTAACACTATTATCATTGTTGCAAGTAACATGAAACCAGGTACATGGACTAGGGAGGGTCACATCCCAACTTTGCATAACATTGGTAGGATCATTTAATTTTGTCTTCAGGGCATTCAATGCATCACCTGTCTTGCACATATAAATTTGATTGTGTGCTCATCTTAAAGGCACGAAATTAATAAAGCCTTACAAGGAACCATCACTATTTTCATGATATTTCTATTTATGAACTTAAGATTAGTTTCATACAAATAGTTCTGATAGTTTGAGATTTCACATATATCCTTCTAAATTCATAATATCATATTCACCCTTTCAAAACAATAAGTATATTGAAGATTGTAGTTACCTACTATACATGCAATACATTAAAGCCATTTACTTGTAAAATAGGGAAAGAAACAGGAAGGTCATATGGTATTCATTGACCTGGAAAAGGTCTCTGACAGTGTGCCAAGACATGCCATTTGAGAGTCTTCAAGGCAAAACGGTTCTTGAGAGATATATTCGGATAATCAGGGATATGTATGAGGGGGCTAAAATATGTGTGCGAGCACCGGTGGAAGACACTGACTTTTTTCTTGTGTAGGTGGGCCTACACCAAGGATCCGCATTGAGTCCATTTCTTTTCACGGTAGTTTTGGATGAGTTGTCCAAGTCAGTACAAGTGGCAGTTTCGTGGTGCATGCTGTGTGTAAATGACATTATGCTAATAGTAGAGTCCAAAACGATGTTGAATGATAGGCTAGAAGAGTGGAGAGCGGCTTTAAAGCGGCAAATGCTTAAAGATAAGTCGCTATAAGACGGAATATATGAGTTGTAACCACAGCGGGGCCAATGAAGAGGACACCCCAAATACTATCCAAGGCCTAGTAGTCCCGCAGACAAGTAGCTTTTTAAGTACCTAGGCTCATTTGTACAGGGAGACTGGGACATAGACAGTGATGTAGTCTATCAAATACAGGCAGGATGGTGTACGTGGAGAGCGACTTCAGATGTATTGTGCGACAAGAGGTTCCTAACAATATTAAAGGGAAAATTCTATAGAGTTGCAGTCCACCGACGATGATATATGGAACAGGTTGCTAGGCCATCAAGAAGTCACATGTGGAGGTGGCAGAGATGCGGACGTTGAGATGAATGTGTGGCCACACGAGGATGGATCGGATAAGGAACAAGGTGTTCCGAGAGAGACTAGGGGTGGCATGTATCACAACCAAAATTCAAGATGAGTGACTGAGATGGTTTGGCTAGAAGTGTAGAAAACATCATCGTAAAGGGTAGGAGAAGTACAGGAAGACCTAAGTTAACTTTGGATGAGAGGATTAGGCAGGATATGTTAGTGTTGCACCTCTTCGAGTACATGATCGAGGATATGAGTTCATGGAGGCGTATAAGGATTTAAGGTTAAGGACTTTTAGGGGGACTTGTCCACTTACATATGTTTGACAATACTTGATACGTAGGTATACATTAATTTGCCTTAGTATGTTTAGTCTTAGTGCAAGATTAAGGTTATGGTCTTATGGGGGAGATTAGGAACTGCCCATTTAGGTGTGTTTTTAACGTGCCTGGTTTTTAGGTACACATTGGTTTGTTTAGTATATCATGCCTTAGATTTGCCACTATATTTTTGTGCTTTAGTTCTGAATTGATTACCATGTGCATATATCTTATTTACTCTTAGTCTGCTTAGGAATTTTCTTATACCTACACCACGGATCACTTGGTTTCAATTTATGCTGCCATAATGTATGCTAGCTTAGGATCTGCTCTACCTGTTTATGCTACCTCATTATGTCTATCTTATTGTATGCTTTACTTTTGTATGTTACCTTATTATACGATATCTGTCTTACTATTGTGTTGAGAATGTTTAGAGTCAGGTGGGTCTTATTAGAAGTGGTCTCTCTATCTTTTTGGATAGGGAAAGACTTGCCACCACCCAACCCCTCCCAGACCCTACACATAGTTTTTGGAATATACTGGGTATGTTTATTTGTTGTTTGTTTACTTATAAGATAGGAAACAACATTATTGTTATAAATTGTTACAACGCATAATGTTCTCTTTTTTCTTTCAATGAAATAGATAGTTACAATAGAAAGCTTAATATCTATGGAAGGGATAAAGAGGAAATCCAAAAATAAGCAGTAAGGGGCTGTTTGATTGCGCTGACTGAGTAAGATCTGACTGAGTCAGAAGCTGACCCAGTAAGAAGTTCTGACTGAGTCTGCATCTGACTGAAACTTGGCTGTTTGATTATGTATCTGACTGACTCTGCTGAATGAAAAAAATAACCTCTATATACACTTCTGTTAAATTTCTCTGTTAAATTTCTCTGTATTATTATTATTATTATTATTATTATTATTATTATTATTATTATTATTATTATTATTATTAATATCTCCTCTTCCTCTCTAGTCTCTTCTTCCCCCCCCCCACACACACACAAACACAGACTCACGCACACTCTCTCACACACACACAACCACAACCACCATGAAACTCGCCGATCGAGAGCGCCGGGAGGAGGGGATGAAGCCGACCGAGAGCTCATGGGGAGGGAGGTGGCTGATCGAGAACCCCCTATTGTCTGATTTTCAAAGTTGCGATTCAATCGGCCCTTATTTCGTCACTGTCGGATACTCGTGATTCATTTTGATCTCGTGTTTGTTCATGGTTGATTGGGTGGATCGTGCCTCTGTTACCCTCGGTATGATCTGAACTTAAGAAAAGGGTCACGAGAGGGCTTGCGGCGGAGGGAGGAGGGCGGCAGAGGGAGGGCGACGAAGGGGTGGTCGTCGGTCGCGAGGTGCTGCGGGTCGCGAGAGGGAGGTGCTGCGGGTGGTCGTCGGTCGCGAGGAGCAGGGTCAGCCGGTCAGCTTCTTCTTTTTCATGGTCTGGGTCAGCACCGGAGACCCGGTCAGCCGGGCTCGAAGCCGAAATCAAACGGGCTGACCGCTGACCGAGTCAGCGGGTCAGCCCGATCAGCGGGTCAGCAACAAAATCAAACAGCCCCTAAGACACATTGCCGTCTTTCAAACTTGAACAAGTATAGTTGCAACAATTTTTTTAATGTCAAATATGTTTAAAAATATACTAACTTTAGTTCCTTAGAAAAATAGCATAATATTAATCTATATCTGATATGAACCTTTCTAGATTATTCTTTAAAAAAGAGTTAATTACATGAAAGGTCCCTATAGTTAGGTCTGTCTTCACTTTTGACCCTCAGGTTTGAAAAACTATAAGGTCGGTCCACAAGTTTGACAAAACGTATCACAAATAGTCCCTGCTATAAACGGTCGTTATCTTTTTCCATTAAGTCCCAGAACCAAAATACCCCTGAGTAGAAAAAAATATTAATATTTATATATAATAACAACAAAAGATAGGACCCACACATTCACTTTAACCTTCAAACCCTAACTTAAACCAACCACCGTCATTCTACCCAACCACCACCACCATTCTTCCAAGCCCACCACCATTCTTCCAAGCCCCACCACCACCACCACCATTCTACCGCCGACTGCCACTAATATTCCGACCATCAGCCGCCACGTCCTCTCCCTATGTCCGGAAGTTCTCTTCCACCACTCCTACCTACTCCCCCGCACAAGAACATCCGACCACCACCACCCCATCATCTTCGACCATCACCATCGCCGGCACCACCAGACCACCATCGCCTAACCACTGTTGCAGCACTGCCTAACCACCACCACAGATTTTCTCATATAAACAAGAAACTTTACACCCAAATCATATAAACCTGCAAATCAGTAGATCTTGCTCGAAATCAGTAGATCTCCCTCTCAAACTGCTACTCTAACAAATCCAGGAGGTGACCGGCGTTGCCGGAACTTCCCACCGGAGGTTATGGTAAGTTACGGTGGTGAAGATGGGGGTGGGGTTGGGTTCTCTGATTTCTTTCATTTATAATAAATACATTTATTTTATTTTTTATTTATAATATTATAGGGGTAAAATGATCATTTTAAAAAGTTAAGAGCGGGTTCCTTATCTTTATCCATATAATTACATTAAAAATCATTACATTTTCTCTCTCCTTTTCAATTAAATAATACTTTTTATACTCTTATCATTACTTTTTTCTCTCTCATTCACTTACAACCACTTTAAAAAATATTAAAAAATTTATAAGATTGTACAGTGATTTTTCAAATATACCAATCCACAATAACATTTTCTCTCTTCTTCACTCACAACCACTCAAAATCATTCCATATAATATACCAAACACACACACATATTTTTAAGGACTCCACTGTGAATGCTCTAACAGAAAAGTTAACTCTCAATCCATAATAGGGACCTTTAGTGTTACGTTTTGTTAAACATATTGACCGACATTGTAGTTTTTCAAACCTGGGGACCGCAAGTGAAACAAGCCTAACCACAGGAACCTTTCATGTAATTAACTCTTAGAAAAAATTGATGTTTTTAACATGGTCGATGCATTATTAGTTACAACGGTGTGCTACAAAAAGTAGGGGCCCTTTAGTGGCTCAAATGGAATCACCCTTTGTACCAAAACCTAAACAATTTGCGACACGTGTACGCATGTTGCGTCAAACATTTGCACGTTGTTGCCATAACAGTGTGCCAAACTAATTACGACAGTATGTCCATCTTCTGAGGTTTGATTCACTATTGTAATAAGTTATAAAGTACATGTATATACTACTACATCAACCATTACGACCGCACATGTAACTCATTGCAACGGTGTATCTACTTCTTATGTTTATTTTGTGTAGTAATGAGTTTTGAGGCACATGTTGAACTGTGCCTGACCCATTACAATGATGCACCCAATTTCTCATGTTTGATTAGTTGTTGTAATAAGTTATGTGTATGTTTGATTAGTTGTTGTAATAAGTTTTGATGCACATATGTATAGTGGACCAGTGGTGTGTCAAACCACACATGTTTAATGCAAAGAATTAAATTCGTTTTATCATTGTGTATGGATCGAGTTTTAGCTTTGGCACCCGAACAACAAATGAGATTTGCAGACTACAATACGAACAAACCAAACACCATAAGGTAGACATAAATAACATAAAATTATTATTTTTTCACTAATTATCATAGGAAAACATTGAGGACAAATTTTAGAACCTAGAAAGGTAAATCACAAATCTAGAACAAGAAATAAAAACTAAATTCATCATTCTTGAGAGATAATAACATGGTGATGACAAGGAAGTCATCAAGATAAAGCATCCATCAATAATTAAATAGTGGCAACATGAACGGAGAAGGGGTAAGAAAAATGAAAGAAGAGAAAAACATCAGGTTACTTGCTATATTATATTGTGGGGTTTAGATGAAAAGAAAATATTGAAGTTACCTAGTTTGCCATTGAGTGTAAAAATGCAGGAGTGACACATGTTTGCCCACAAATCCTTTTTATTTTAACCTTTTAGAAGGATATATATATAGAGAGAGATTTATCAAGAATCATGAAAGAAGCACATACCTTCAGGATTCCCACGAACTCTAAAGAAACTATAGAACCCCAAAATAAACCAAAGGAGGATCACGGAAAGGGTCCGTTCCATTCCCCCGAGGCTAAAGGCCTAGATAATTAGTCAATTAAACACAGCTCAAGCATACAAAACCTTGAAAACAAAATGCTAGTTTTGAACTCAACTCAAACAAACACTATTGATTATAGCAGCAACAAATGAAGTCAAGAAACTAAACCCCACATGAAGAAAGTAATGAAAATGGTAATTATTAAGAAATTTCCTGTGGGTTATGCAGTGTTAGAGATGCTAAGCTGAATGGTGCAAGTCTTCATGTAGTCAGTCAACGGTTGTATATTTTCTCCTAAAAAGACAACTGGTTCATAGGGACATAAAGAGGGACATAATAACGTAAGGAGTGATTCAATTTACACCTTTCATTTTCTCAACCAATGAGGTATGAATATGCACTAATTTCCAACAAAACTAAACCTCAATACGTTTCTACCAAAAAAATCCAACACCCTTAATGTAATGTAATCATCTCATGATAAAATTGAGGCATTAAGTTCATGCCTCATAGAAAGAAATTTCGTTCAGGCATTTTATCGAACATTTTGAGGGCAGTAAACTTACAGCATAAACTTCTTGAATAATCTTGATCATATACAAAACTTAACTACAAAAAACTGAATCCCAATGTTATGGCAATGATACAGAGAAAAAAATCAGAGTAAAGAAAGGAATACATAATTATGAAATGCTTCCTGCTTGCTAATAACTCCCGATGACGATCAATTCGCTGATGGGTGATGCCCTTTAGCTAATCGAGAACGCAAATCACATGTAATCAGTTCATTTGGAACGATTATTAGCATCATTCCAAAGATTTTAGCTTTCCCATGTCGATTTCTCTTTCCCCGTTTCCGTAATTTAACATTTTAGATTATGATTTTGGTTCGCATTCACAAATCCAAGAAATACACTCAGGGGGTGGGGGTAATTGTTTTTCGAAAAAACCTCTTCCCCACCCCTTCATCTGCACTCGTAGACGCGGGAGGTTTTTACTTCGCACACTGTTTGTTTTCTGAAAGATGTTTCATTAAAAAACGTCTTCAACACCTCTGCACGGAAAAGAGGTGGAACAATGTCTTCACACCTTTTCTAACTTCTTCAGACTTTCATTTGAACCCCTAGGGATTCTCTTCCCCACATACCCACTATTCTCTTCAACACCTCTCCTAACATTTGAACCCCACTTCTCCTCCCGACGTTTCCACCGCCCCCTTCGCCCACCGTCGCCACCTCGCCATCTCGTCGTCGCCACCTCGCCATCTCGTCGTCGCCACCTCGCCACCTCGCCGTCGCCGCCTCACCACCTCGCCACCTCGCCACCTCGCCGTCGCCACCGCCCCCTTCGGCCCGCAGATCCCCTTCGGCCCTCAGATCCCCTTCGGCCCTCAGATCCCCTTCGGCCGCAGATCCCCTTCGGCCGCAGATCCCCCTTCAGGTATCGATTGTTTCTAGTTATTGATAGTTATCTATTAGTAAGAAGTAGTTCTTCACAGAAGTAGTTCTTCACAGTTATCGATTGTTTCTATTTTTTATTAGTTACTACTCATGGATGGGCACTAGTAATGGTTTATTAGTTTGTATATGGTTTGTTGTTTGTCGATTAGTTTGTATATGGTTTGTTGTTTGTATGAATTGGTTTAGTTGGTTGCTATATGGATTGTATGATTAGTTTGTATGATTATTTGGTATATGGTTTGTTGTTTGTCGATTAGTTTGTATATGGTTTGTTGTTTGTATGAATTGGTTTAGTTGGTTGCTATATGGATTGTATGATTAGTTTGTATGATTATTTGGTATATGGTTTGTTGTTTGTCGATTAGTTTGTATATGGTTTGTTGTTTGTATGAATTGGTTTAGTTGGTTGCTATATGGATTGTATGATTAGTTTGTGCAGGATCGGATTTCGGGTGGTTTTTCTCTCAACTCACTGTGAATCAACACTCGGCAAGCAGTCTATGAAGAGTTGATCACAATATAACAAGTACAAGCAGTAAGAAATCTAACAGCAGATAAATTTTCAAGTTACTTTTATATATTGCTTCTCAACTCAAAGGATTACAAGACACTTGGACTCAAATCACTTGCCTAAAGAGTTACAGGGAGAAGATATATATAATACTACCTACAGCCGGATATACTTTGATACCAGCTGGACACCTCTAACCTTACATCTATACTACAAGACTCTAGGTGAGGTCTTTCAGACATTTTGTCTGAAAGTTGGTAGTCAGGACATGTCCCTGACTTACCTTTTGTCACCAACTAAAGTTGGTAACATGTACTATCATAAAAGGTGAACAGTAGAATAAAGTATGGTCAACAACATGGCTCTTTAGGAAGATGCCATGCTGTATCAGAGGTCTGCAGCGGACTGTCAGGGACCATACTTTTATCTGCTGGACATAGCAATGTCTTCCGAAGGATAAAGTGCTTCAGAAGAATAACTTCTTCCGAATGCACTTATACTTCGGAAGACTGCTTCTTCCGAGGCTTGGAGTCTTCTTTGTCTTCGGAAGCAGACTTTGTCTTCGGAAGCTCTTTCAGACTTTGTCTTCGGAAGCTCTTTCAGACTTTGTCTTCGGAAGCTCTTTCATCAGACTTTGTCTTCGGAAGCTCTTTCATCAGACTTTGTCTTTGGAAGCTCTTTCAGACTTTGTCTTCGGAAGCTCTTTCATCAGACTTTGTCTTCGGAAGATGTCTTCAGCTGTTGTTCCTTAGACTCTCGGAAGATCTCTTGCTTGGCTTCGGAAGCCCTTTAATGTAGTACCAAAAGTGACTATGAAGTGAATTTGGTTGCACCAGCCTTATCATGATCCAACAAACTCCCCCTAGGCTGATGCTACCAAAACTTCACTTCCCTCTTCTTCTCAAAGTTCTCAGCACCAAGGCGAGCAGGTGTTTATCAGTATCTTCATTCTTTCCTGCTGTGATGCTAAGAATCTTGTACAAATCTTTGGTGGACAGAACCTCTACTCTGTCACCTTGGATCATGTGTACCCTCTGTTGTGGCCCTCTGAAAAGAGTTAGTTGATGGGAAGTATAGTCATATTCCCATCGAACTATTGGTTCCAATTCAGGACCTTCCACCATCTGTAGAAAGGCTGTGCCTTTGGTGGTTGGTCTTTCCTTGTCTTCCACTCTTTTCAGCTTCAACTCTTCTTCAATCTTGGCTCTTCTAGTTCGTTCAGCCAAGTGGAGACCACTGATATGGTTTCTGATGTGTGCAACAGTCTCAGAGTTGGAGGGATTGGAGAATTGCTTCTCTGCAAGCTCAGCAAGATCAAATCTGCTGAGATGCAGTAGAGAAGTGGCATTGAGCCTGTTGGTTTCACCATTCTCCCTTTCCACAACAAAGTTGTGAGAAGGTTCATCGAACCTCCACTGGATTATTGCATTTCTAGGTCCAGGAGATTGACCAGAAATCCTGTCCTCTTTCCTGGTATCCAGTAGAGTCACCAGTCTTCTTCTTAGCCTCTTCTCCTCAGCATTGAGGGTATCGGAGTTGAGACCAAGAAGTCTTGCAGACTGGCCCAAGGTTTCTCTAGGCAATTCAAGAAATTGGCCTAGGGTGAGGGAGCTTGAAGAGTTATCAACATAGGTGATGTTGATAAGCTCTCCCTTACAGGAGATACTGCTCAAGGTAGTGCAGTTAATGAGCCTCGTCTTGAACTCCTTTATTTCTTCAAAGGAGAGATGTTTAGGAGGCTGAGGGGATGATCTTGGTTGTTGTTGGGTAGGCTTAGGTTTAGTGGTTTTGGGTTGAGTCTTGGGTTTTAGGATGGGTAGTTTGGGTGGTTGAGGTGATGTGGTAGGTTTGGGTAGAGTTGTGGGTTGAGGGGTGAAGGTTTCATCAGTGGGTTCAGGTTTAATGGGAAAAGGGGTTGGCTCTGGTGTGGGTTGTGGCTGTGGTTGAGTGGCTGGTGTGAAGACCATTCCCTTCATCCTCCTGTACATCTCCTTCCTTTTCCCCAAACGGATGTCAGCTTTTATTTCACTGACTATCCGCTGGAGTGTCCTTTCGGACATAGGTCCCACCTGCCTACCAGAGAAGCCATGAGCCCGGAGGTAGTCCTTCATCCAGGCTTTGTCAGTTGACTTCTTGGCAGCAGTGACCTCCTTCTCTTCCTCCCTCTTCCTCTTCACCTTCAGCTTCTCCCTAGCAGTCTTCTTCCTTTCCTTCTCCATTTGATCCTGCTTTTTGTTGTGGAGCAGCAGGATCATGTCATCATCATGTGGAGACAGTTCAGGAAGACTGAAGCCTCTTGAGAGGAGGAACTTGATTCTAGCCTCTCTCAGCTTCAGGGCTGCCTCCCTCTGCTCTTGTTCTTCCTTCTCCAAGGCCAACCTGGCTTCCCTTTCTTGTTGTAGCCTGGTTGACCTCTCCAAAGTCACCAACTCCTCTAATGGTAGCGGAGTATTTCCTCATTGGCAGCTCCTAGATTGATGAGCTGGTCAATGAGTGCTGTTCTTCTCTCTGGTTGATTTCTTCCTGATTGGCTGCAGCTGCTTTAGAACTAGCAGCTAACAGCTTCTCAGTAGGAACCGACCTTTCTTTTTGGCCTTCTCAATCTTCTCCTCCTCCTGAAGCTCTTCCGCAGTCAATTTTCTTTTGCCTTTGTCTTTGATTGTGCTTGACTGTGGTGGTTCTTGGATGGAGGGTTGTGATTGAGAGAGAAGTTCAGCTGGTGCTTGGGTTGGAGGTATTTCAAATGTCCTCCCTGCTCACCTCAGATGCAATTTCAACAATGACATCTGTGATGGTCAGTTCCTCAGACATCTGAAATAAGCCTTCCGCAGCTTCTATTTCGGCCTCGGAAGACTTGTCTTGTTCTTCCGAGGCTTCCATGTAAGCTTCGGAAGCCTCAGCTAGAGCTTCGGAAGATGAGACTACTACAGATTCTGTCCCATCTGTTTCAGTTGCTGGGCCATCAGTCCCCATTTCCCCTTCGAAGCTAATCTCAGGTTCCATGAAGACCTTAGGTTGACCAACTTCCTCCACAGTGGTAGAAGGTGCAGTCAGTCTTTAAAGCTCCTCAGCCCCAAAGTATGCAAGTGTGGTGTCGGGGCTGGGCTGTTCTAGGGATGATCTCAATACAAACTGTGTGAAAAGTCTGTAGAGATCTTGAAGCATCCTTGAGTCAATCTCCAGAAAGGATTGAGATGACTCAGGTAGTGTAATGATTTGTTGGGTGGAAATGAGTTGGGTCTGTGGTTCCATAGGTGTTTGTCTCTGAACTTTCTCCCCCTTTTTGGTAGCATCATCTTGAGAGCTAGATGAGCTAGAGGAAGAAGTCATTGAGACCTGGATTGGTACATGCCTAACAGACCTTGACGGGTGGATCAAAGAACAACCCTTTATGATGATTAACGCGTAACATTCTCTCTTTTAACATGTAATTATCTTGAATTAGATAACTGCAGTTGCTTTTGTTTCAGGCACATTATGGAGCTTAATACGGAGAAAACGTAGTGTTGGACGGACCATGACGGAACGGAGTGGACGTACGTGGAAAGAAGAAAAGAAGACAAAGAATATTCAGGGCTCCACCGTAATTTACGGTGGCCACCGTAAATTACGATGGACCCCAAAACTTGATTTTTCCCATCGTATGACAGAAACTTTCCACCGTACAAAACTTGTGGCTACCGTAACTTACGGTGGCTACCGTAAGTTACGGTAGAGGTGATTTCCTGGAAAGTTGATTCATTATTAAAATCACAAGTGGATGCTTTTGATGAATAGATGGAAAATTGACGATGTTTGGGAGGAATATGTGGAACTTTTGGCTGGTTGTTTTGTTTTATAAGCATGGGAAAACATTGTTATCATTATCATCTTCTTGAACACATCATCACTCTCTGGGAACAAAAAGACATTCGGGTATTTGAGATTCAAGATTTTCCTTGGTCAAGCTTTTGGTTGATATTCTTGGTTGTGTTGAAGAACAGAATATTGTGGTAATTTGATCCTTGTTATGTATTTGGTTGTTATGAATTATCTTTTGAATCTTGTTCTTGTGCATAAAACTATGAGAGGCTAAACTTCTTTGGGTTTTCCCCCCGTTTTCATATTGTAAGATTATGGTTTGTTAATGTTTGAAAACTAAATTGCATCATTGTGTTTTGTATTTGATTGCTTGAAACATTTATGTTAGTATTTTGATCTTAACTTGAATTCCCAAATTGCATGAATGAGTATGAAATTTGTCTTTGAGAAATGGAGTTGGTCATGTGTGCTATGTAGATGTAGAGTTTGAATGTTCATGTGTAATGAAGTGTATTATTGTCCGTAATTAACGTTGACAATTCTTGACACCTAAGCCTTGTAATGATGAACTCGTTAGCATGACTCACATCTTTGATGCAAATTAGTTGGATTAGTAGCACCATAATTTTATGATATCAACCGGGGGTGAACCTTGTTATTAAATTTAGTATTGTCAACCATTGTTCTAAGTTCTCAAGTTCTATTAATCATTTTAAGTAACCATTTTTGTATTTTGTTCATTTCCTTGTGTTGGACAAATCTCAACACCATCTCAAGTAAACATATAAAATCTTTTATAAACAAAATAGCAAGCTTCATAATTAATTTGTTAGTCCAATTCAAATCTAAACACAAACCACATACTCCTTGTGATTCGACACCCTTCTTACCATTTGCTACATAGTTTTGGTATTAAGGAACTATATAAATACTATCTTTGACTAGTGCACGCGACAAGCCGGTCAAATTTTGGCGCCGTTGCCGGGGAGTAGTGCGCTTTGTGTGTAGAATTGTGTTGACTAGTTTGTAATTTTCTGTTTAAGTGTTTGGTTATTTTTGCATCATTCTTTTTCCCTTGTTATGCTGGTTGTGTTATTTGTGTAGATCACAGGTAGTGCATGCATACTAGAGCATCCGGAAGAACCTCTCCGTTGGTGTTTGAACCGGAAATTGAACGCTTTGCAAGAAGGAACCGAGCCAACCAAATGGAGGGAGGTAGTAACAACCGACCCCCACAACAACACACATTCCACAAAATCCACCACCACCACCCACTAATGATCATAATCCCAACCCAAACCGTAGACAACTCATAGCCATATTAACCCACTTTTTGAACATGTGAACCAAAACCCCAGGGTCACTTTGGCCCACCAAACTTAGATGAGCTAAGAAATGCCATTCATGACGATGAGCCATTTAGTGTTCCATCTTATCAATCACCCGAACGGGTGAGTGTTCACACCTATCACACGGGTGATAGTGATGATTATGAGTATGACAATGAAGGCAATGGGGGTTCTACAATGAAGGAGGGTATGATGGTGATTATGGCCACCAAGGTGATAATTATGATGAATGGAACCATGGGTACATGGAGAATGAGAACTACAACTACAACCGTCAACATAGACAAAACCAATTTAGGAATCCAAACATGAATGCCAACCCAACCAAATTCCTCAGTTTGTCGGTGTAGCTAATCAAGGACCACAAAGAAGATACCCATTGCATCAAGAAGTGAATGGTCCTCCACGTCAACAACCTCAACGAGCTAGAACACAAGGTGTAAATGGTAGGTTCCGACCCATCATATCGGACAATGTCTCTCCTATTGTTCCACCAATTCCAGGAAGGCGTTCATTTGATTGCAAGCCTAACTACATCAACATCTTACCTCATTTTCATGGCATGTCAACGGAGGAGCCTTACACACACATATCCGAATTCTCCGACATATGTGGCACAATTGGAGGACACAACTTCTCACAAGATGAGGTGCGTTAAGATTGTTCCAATTTTCATTGAAGGACAAGGCAAAGCAATGGTTTTTAACCTTGTCGGCTAATAGTATTCGAACATGGGGGAAATGCAACAAGTCTTCCTTGACGAATACTATTCAATGGCCAAACGGATGAAATGAGGGATGAGATCCGGACATTCCAACAACAATCCGGAGAACCACTTCATGAAGCTTTTACTCGTTTCAAAGAGTTGATAAGAAAATGTCCACATCACCAAATTGAACTTTGGGAGTTAGTGAAGAGTTTTATGAACGGATTGACAAAAGAAGAAAGGAATACCTCAAGTCTACTAGCAATGGAACCTTGTTGAATAACCCCGAGGAAGAGGATTGGGAGTTCCTTGAAAGGATGAGTAAGAACTCAAGAGCCGAAGAATCCGCGGATAGGAAAGCAAAGCACCCTATTCCAAAATCCACCTCCGACATTGACTCAAGTGCAAAGGATCGAATAGCCGCATTGGAAAGGGAGTTAGCTCGCATGAAGAAGAAAGATGTAAATGCGGTTCAATTCGCGGTTTGTGAAGAATGTGGGGACATTGGTCATAGAGCCGATAGTTGTCAAGCAAACATGGCTCAAGGAACCGAAGAGGTGAATCAAGTTTATGGAGACCGGAAGCCTTTTGACATAACTCCAACACTTATCATCCAGGTTTGAGGAACCATCCCAACCTTAGGTATGGCAATCCTTCAAACCAAATGAACCCAAACTTCCAACCGGCCAACCAAGGTGGACAAGTTATCAAAACCGCCAAGGGAACAATCAAGGGGGAAACTTCAATCAAGGTGGCTACCAAAGGAACAACTACAATCAAGGAGGTAATCAAAGCTACAATCGGGATGGTAACTTCCAAAGAAATTACAACAATAATCAAGGTGGACCATCGGGAAGCCAAGGTGGTGGAGATGACTCGTTGAATGCAAAGTTAGATGCTCTTATGAATATGGTGAAAGAATCTAACAATGACATCAAGGAGATGAAGAGAGCAAATGAAGTAAGAGACAAATCACATGAAGCTCTCACAAGGCAAGTTGGTCAACTAGCCGAAGATTTGGGCCGACTTAAGGGAAGCGGTGGAAGATTGCCAAGTGATACAACCGTGAATCCACAACATCAAGGCTCAAGTTCTAAAAACACACGCGAGTATCAATCAATAAACTTACTTTGCGTAGTGGTAAGGTGGTTGACAATGGTGTTAAACCACCACCACCTCAATTTGTTGAAGGGGTGGTGGAAGATGTTACTGATGAAAGTGATGATGAGGGTGAAAGTAGCCAAACTAGTCAAATGAAAATTTTCTGAAAAATCTAAAACCAAACCCGTCGAGGTTACACAACTCCTAAGGCTAAGGAAAAGGTGGTGGAGGGTAATACCGTTCCTTTTCCCGAAGCTCTTAAGGCACCCTTACAAAAAGTGGTAAAGAAAAGAGGTCCACAACAAGATGAAATGTGGGAATTTTTAAACAAGTGAAGATTAATTTACCACTTTTAGATGCAATCAAACAAGTTCCTTCATATGCTAAGTATTTAAAAGAATTATGTACCCAAAAGAGAGCTCATAATTCCCTAAAAAGCTTGATTTGACTGAAAATGTGAGCTCTATTCTTTCGGGTGCCCTTCCACCTAAGCTACAAGACCCGGGAGCCCCATTATACCTCTTCAAGTGGGAGAATT
Organism: Flaveria linearis; assembly: GCA_024085815.1. Lineage (NCBI taxonomy): Eukaryota > Viridiplantae > Streptophyta > Magnoliopsida > Asterales > Asteraceae > Flaveria > Flaveria linearis. The sequence continues at coordinate 70,031,714 of CM044004.1, read as the reverse complement.
CAAAATGACAAGCACTCTTGGATCTTGGTGCTAGTGTAAGTATTTTACCGGGTAGCTTGTATGACCAATACGACTTTGGTCCACTTCAAGAAGCTAAGACCACCGTGGTATTAGCCGATTTAACACCCAGCTTCCCCGTGGGATAATTACTGATGTGATAGTAAAAGTTGAGAATTTTTATTATCCGGTGGACTTTTAGTACTTGATTATGTTTCCATAGATCAAACCAAACAACCTACGGTTATCTTAGGTCGACCATTTTTGGCAACTTCAAATGCTCAAATCAATTGTAAAACGGGAACGGTTGACATGACATTTGGTAACAATAGGTTGAGACTTAATGTATTTTCAGGAATGACTAACCCTCCCATTAATGATGAATGCTACATAGCCGACATTATTGATGAGTGTATACCTCTATGCGACATGGTCGTTGAAGAGGAAAACACAATGGAGGATTGTTTCATGTTTGACAGGTTGAGAGTGAAAACTGAAAAGCAATTAGAGGAGGAAGAAAAGGAGATAATGAGTGCTGCCATGAGGAGTGAACGACCCACCATGGTCGGTTCAAGTGGAACCACTACCCGAGAAGATTGACACCGGGTTGAAACCTTCATTGCAAGAACCACCACAAGTTGAATTGAAAGAATTACCAAAGCATTAAAATATGCTTTCCTTGGTAAGAATGAAACTTTACCTGTTATTATTGCTTCTAATCTATCTATTGAACAGGAAGGTGCGTTGATGGAAGTGTTGATTGCTAACAAGGAGGCGATTGGATGGACCATTGCGGATCTAAAAGGAATTAGCCCCTCAATTGTTATGCACAAAATCATCACGGATCCGGAAGTCAAACCATCACATGATGCCCACGAAGGTTGAACCCAACATGAGAGAGGTAGTCAAGAAGGAGGTATTGAAATGGCTAGATGCAGGTATCATCTTTGCAATCTCTGACAGTACTTGGGTGAGCCCTACACAAACTGTACCAAAAAAGGCGGCATCCAAATTGTTAAAGATGACTCAGGTAACGAGGTAGCTACCCGGCCAGTAACCGGGTGGAGAATTTGTATTGATTACCGGAAATTGAATGCTGCTACCTCAAAAGATCATTTCCCCTTACCATTCATTGATCAAATTGTTGAGAAACTATCAGGTCAGAAATTTTATTGCTTTCTAGATGTTATTCAGGTTATAACCAAATAGCTATTCATCCTGAAGATCAAGAAAAGACTACATTTACTTGCCCTTATGGCACGTTTGCATTTAGGCGAATGCCCTTTGGGTTATGTAATGCCCCTGCCACCTTTCAAAGGTGTATGATGAGTATCTTTTCAGATATGGTGGGGGAGTCATTAGAAATCTTCATGGATGATTTCTCAATTTTGGCACATCGTTTGAATCATGTTTGCTTCAATTAGAAAAAGTTTTAAAAAGATGTGTTGAAACCAATTTGGTCCTTAGTTGGGAAAAAAGCCATTTCATGGTTCAAGAGGGGATAGTATTGGGTCACGTTGTGTCTAGCCGTGGGATAGAAGTAGATCATGCCAAAGTAAAGGTTATTTCCACTTTACCTCACCCTACTAATGTTAAGGGCATTAGATCATTCTTGGGGCATGCCGTTTTTTATAGAAGATTCATAAAGGGATTTAGTGTCATAACCAAACCATTGTGTAATCTATTGTTAAAAGATGCCCCATTTGAGTTTAATGAAGAATGTGTAAAAGCCTTAACATATTGAAGCAAAAATAATCGAAGCTCCGATCTTGCAATCACCTAATTGAAATTGCCTTTTGAAATAATGTGTGATGCAAGTGACTATGCTATTGGTGCTGTCTTGGTCAACGGGTTGATAAGAAACCCGTTGCCATATACTATGCAAGTAAAACTCTCTCAGATGCCCAATTGAATTATACAACACTGAGAAAGAATTACTTGCGGTGGTATATGCTTTAGATAAATTTCGGTCCTATATATGGGGTAGCAAGGTTATTGTCTATTCTGACCATTCTGCTGTTAGGTACCTCATGGAGAAAAAGGACGCGAAACCAAGGTTGATTCGTTGGATTTTGCTATTGCAAGAATTCAATCTTGAGATTCGAGACAAGAAAGGGAGTGAAAATGTAGTCGCAGATCACTTGTCAAGAATTCAACCGGTGGAAGAAGATACCACACCAGAGATAAATGAACAATTCCCGGATGAACACATCATGTCTATCACCACCAATAACCCCTGGTACGCCCATTTTGCACACTATTTGGCTACAGGTACATTGCCGGAAGGATGGATAGAAGAAAGAAACAACACTTCAAGGCTCAAGCAAAGCACTACATTTGGGATGAACCGGACCTGTTCAAAGTTGGAGCCGATCAAATCATCCGAAGATGTCTACCGATGAGGAGATCCCATGTGTATTAAGCATGCTTCACGCATCGGCATGCGGAGGACATTTCAGTGGACAAAGACGGGTCACAAAGTTCTTTCTTGTGGTTTTTACTGGCCTACCATCTTCAAAGACTCCATGAATTTGCCAAGAATTGCATAAGATGCCAACAAATGGGGAGTCTGACAAGAAGAGATGAAATGCCTATGCAACCAATTTTGGTGGTGGAAATCTTTGATGTTTGGGGCATTGACTTCATGGGCCCTTTTCCAAACTCTCTTGGTAATCTGTATATCTTGGTGGCGGTCGATTATGTCTCTAAATGGATAGAAGCAATCGCCACCAAGACCAATGACCATAAGGTAGTATGCAAGTTTGTCCAAACAACATTTTTTCAAGATTTGGTATCCCTCGCGTGATAATAAGCGATGGGGGGTCACATTTCAAAAACTTCAACTTTGGCAAACTTCTAAAACGTTATGGTGTTGACCATAGGATTGCAACACCATACCATCCACAAACAAGTGGACAAGTAGAGGTTTCTAATAGGCAAATCAAAGAAATTTTGCAGAAAACGGTACGACCCGATCGCAAGGATTGGTCAACTAAATTAGATGATGCCTTGTGGGCGTACCGTACCGCTTATAAGACGCCTATCGGAACCACTCCCTATCGGTTGGTCTATGGAAAGGGTTGTCATTTACCTGTAGAGTTAACTCATCGTGCCTTGTGGGCAATTAAAACTGTTAATATCAATTATGAGTGCGCAGGTAAACAAAGACAACTGGCGCTGAACGAGTTAGAAGAGATAAGGGACGAAGCTTATGAAACCGCATCTGCATACAAGGACAAGATGAAGCGGGTTCATGATGCCAAGCTTCGTTTGAAGAGTTCAAGCCCGGACAAAAGGTATGGTTGTATAACTCACGTCTAAAGCTATTTCCCGAAAGCTAAAAAGTAAATGGACTGGTCCATATTTGATCATCCGGGTGGGCAACTTTGGAGACGTGGAGATTGAAGACTTTGATGACCATTTACGGCAAACGGTGAATGGACACCGCCTCAAACCATATTTGGAACCAAATGACATAAATGGGGCGGACAAACAATCCGAGTGCTTTGTTGAGTACTCTTGATGAGGTAACGATGTGATCACAGCACCACAAAGTCCGGCTAACGACAGGTAAACTTAGCGCTGCGTGGGAGGCAACCCACGAGAGGTAACGTGTACATATTTGTTGCTTTGCATTGGTAAGTTTAGTATAAACCTTTTCAGCCTTTTTAGAATTACCAAGCCAAATCCGAGACACAAAATCATATTGCGCGTGCGATTTGTGTGTATTCGGGACAATACACGTGTGTTCGAGGGGTGATATATATATAGGTATAAGGTATATATATACATTTATTTTTATTTTATTTATCCTATTTATTTTTTGTTTTATTTTATTTTCTTTTATTATTATTATTTTTTTTATGGTGCATGTGTGTTAATTTTGGTTTTTGTTTTGGTAACGAATGGTTTTAGATCATGTTGAGGACAACATGTGATTTTTGAGAGGGTAGGTAATTTTTTCTCAATCGATCGTTCATGTCTTACTAGGTTTAATTTAAATTTTTCAAAAATTAGTTTGAGTTAAAACGAAAAAAAAAAAAAATAAAATAATTAAAACCAAAGCTACCGTAATTTACGGTAGGTACCGTAAATTACGGTAGCCTTGTTTTTGGTTACGACAGCAACATACTGTATTACGGTGGGATTCGAGGCCAGACACCACCGTAATTACGGTGTCCACCGTAATTACGGTGGACCTGGGATGGCGTACGACCGGCAGTTTTTCTAAAAAAAAAAAAAAAAAAATTATTTTCCTATTTTTCAAAACCACGGGATTTCCTCTCCCATTCACCATTTCCCCATCCATTCTTCTCTCTCTCTTCTTCTCCACACCACCCCAACCTTCAATCTTCCATATCTCATTCAATTCTTAACGAAATTACGTGATTCTTGGTTCTATCTCGACTAAAATTTCGTGTGGATTCTGATTTGAGAAGCAAATTGTGAAAAAACGAAGTTTTCGGGATCGAATAGCAAGCCCTAGTTTCGGAATTTTTGGGGGTTTTCAAGCTTTGTTTTTTCTTGACATCTAACATCATCAATTGAAGGTATGTTACTTTGTTTCATGGTTTTTGATGGTGCATTGTGAAGATTGAGGTTATGCTTTGTTCTTTTCATTGGTTCATACATATTCACTTGTTTGGTTTATGGTTGGATGACATGGTTGTTTAATCATTCTTATGGACTATTTTGTTTATTTATGATGGAATGATCATTTGCTTGTTATGGTAGATGTAAGTTTGATGAGAAACTTGTGAACTTGGAAATCTTAACTTTGGGAACCTTTACATTGTAGAGGCATCATGCCCAATTTTCGTTAGAATCAAATATGCACATTCATTATTACTAACATCTACAACCATAGTAACAAGCAAGTGTGGGGATATTGTGGAAGAAGGATTGTACTTATTATGTTTAGTGTGTTGTTTGTTTTATATGTGCAGAAAGATGGTAAGAACCAAAGATAGAGCCGGAGCAAGTTCTTCCTCTTCCAAAGGCAAGGAACCGGAGCAACCTAGGAAGAGACAATACTTGGGTGGGGTTAATGAAAGTGAAAGTGAGGAGGAGGAAATGATGGATTTGGATCAAGGCAACAAACCAAAGTGGGAATCGGGTCCTCTCGAGGATCAACCAGAAAAGTGGCAACCGGTTCTGTTTCATGATCGAATGAACATGCTAAAAAATAAAGCTGCTGCGTTCATCTGTGAACGAGAGGTCAGAGAAGTTAAGTTTGGGCCGTTCAATGTATTTGCCCGATTTCGTGCTTTGGGATGGGAGGCAGCACTCAGCTGTATGACAGGGACAACAAAACCTGTTTATGACTGAGATTCAAGAGTGGATGGCGACGTTGAAATGTAACAGATATGATCGGCCATCACAGATGAAGCTAACGGGTGAGGTGAATGGGATAAAGGTGGAGATGTCATTCGAATCATTGCGAAGATTAGCCAAATATGACAGTTTACCTGCCCGTGACTACATGATTCCAAGCCTTGATGATTTGTTGCTGAGACCAGAGAAACATCCAAGGTGGAATGACATGTTAGCAGCGATATTCTTGCCCGGTACTTTTAGTGGAGTTTTGTACCGGAGGAATCTGAAGATTGAAGCAAAATTGCTGCTAACCATTTGTATTCTGAATGTCATTCCCCGAAGAGGAGATAAGGAGCAAGTGAGATATTCAGAGGTACCAGTTCTTTACTCGTTGCTCAACGGGTCGCCCCGATTTCCAATACGGTATTTAATCATGAACCACCTTTGGATATGCCGTAACAAAGTGGGGAGGAACATCATCCCATACTGCCGAATTATCACGGGACTGTTGAAGCAGTTCAGGGCAATCACAGAGGATGACAAAGGTGCATTTAAAAGACATAAACCTTTGGAGATTCGGAAGATGGGTACTGGATGGACCTACACTCAATCAGAAAGATATCACAAGTTGAAATCGGAGGGTCAGAGATGGAGAGTGTTGAAGGATGATGCGAGGGAACTGTTTCCGGGAGAAGAGGATGAGCCCGAAAGTGGAGATGAAGTCCCGAGTGGGGACGAGGATTATGCGGATGAGCCTCATGAGGAGGATGTGCATGAGGATCAAGGGGGTCCAGGTGGGGGACATGGTGGTGCTTTTTATGATTATACGGAACGATCGTACGCGCCAAACTGGGCATACGATGGTACCATGCAGGAAGTTATTGAGAACCAACGTCCTCCGGCACCCATTTTTGATTCATGGTCGGGTTCTGAACGAACATTGTTTGATCAGCACACAATGATGAGTGCTAGTATGGAACGAGCCTTGAAGCATAATTTGACCGACAGGAAGCATGGAATCGTGCACATGCTTATTCTCATGAGGTGGAGGTGAATCATCGGTATGAAGATGATCAAGCAAGAAGGATGCATGCAGACTGGCATGCAGGGCGGCCTGTGGTTGTGGATCCACCTCCGGTGGATTATGCGTCTCTACCACCTTACGATGGTAGTGTATCGTATCCGACCCCGCCGTTCCATCATTCGCAATGGGTAGATCCTCGTCAACAACAGGGAGCAGCGCAATCAGAGGGAAGTGGTAGCGGCGCGTTTGCTTTCGGAGAATGGAATGACATGATGTCTTCTATCTTCGGGCCTCCTCAGCCCCGCTACTATTAGTCAGGTTTGTGTTCTTTCTTTTACATTTTGTGAATATTTGTTAGTTTGTCATGTTTACGGATGGGTGGATGGGTGGAGTTAAGTGATTTTCTTTTGTTTTGGGTTATGCGAGAGTTGGTGGTGTGTTTCTTTTAAATAAAAAAAAAAAAAAAGAATTATCAAAAGGAAATCCACGGTTTGAGTTATGAACGTTTGGTTCGTTGAAGCGATCAAATCTTCTTAAAACCGTACATTGGGGTCAATGTACCTCAAGTGTGGGGATGGGGAGAAATTTTGAAATTTTTTAAAAAATTCAAGCAAAACATTGTGATAATTTGAACACCTTGGATTAAATCCAAGTGATGCATCGGCAACCTTTACTCATTTTTATTCTTGGTGAGAGTTGAGCCACACTTGTAGATAAATAACACATTTTCTTGTGAGAGTGGCAATAGGTGGGGGTACATTAGAACTTGTGTTTGAATACGATCTGAGACTTTAAGTTGGATGTGAATGTGTAAGGAATAAGGGCATTTAGGTAACCTCGTCTTGGATGTGTGCGAGTGTGGGATTTGGGAGGTTGGACCTCATAAATTATATATATGAGCTTGGTTGCGAGAAGGGCGGGGGTTTGGACATTTAGTTACCCAATTTGTGCCTAAAAGCCTATCATTTGTTACCCCTTAGCTAGTTACCTTAAAAATTTACCTACCTTGACCTGGTCTTTTAGTGTTATTAGTTGATTAGTAATTGTATTTATCTTCAATACTGTGTTAGATGTTTGCATGAAGATTTGTGTTTGTTTTATTGTTTTAAAAAAAAATATATATATATATATATATATTTATATAAAAAAAATTTATATATAAAAAAAAAAGAGGAGAAAAACAAAGAAAAAGCAAGAGAAAAATTACGAAAAAAAAAAAAAAAAAAAGGAATTGAAGTTGAGTACTTTGTTCATAGTATTAGGTTGGTATTTAGTTGTTTATGTTATTATGTAATGAAAGATCAGGTTAAGTCTTTGCTTCCTCATATATATTCCATTTCTTACCCATACACCTAGCCAAGTTACAACCTTGAAGTCCCTTTGATATGCATTCATGTTTGGCAATGTTGAGAGAACGGTCGATTTAAGTACAAGTTTATAGTTGTGCAACCGCTTATTTGCCTTTTGTGTGTCTAGCTCATAGATGCTAAAGCTTACTTGTCACCGAGAGGAGAGACATAGCGAGGGGTGTATCATTTTGGGTATTACGAAAGGGTTAGTAAAAGTATTACATGTTTATGCTTGAGTTGTACTGATCGCTTGTTTGAAATGGATTTGATATGTTGCTTGGGACAAGCAACGGTTAAGTGTGGGGATGTGACGGGTGGATCAAAGAACAACCCTTTATGATGATTAAACGCGTAACATTCTCTCTTTTAACCATGTAATTATCTTGAATTAGATAACTGCAGTTGCTTTTGTTTCAGGCACATTATGGAGCTTAATACGAGAAAACGTAGTGTTGGACGGACCATGACGAACGGAGTGGACGTACGTGGAAAGAAGAAAAGAAGACAAAGAATATTCAGGGCTCCACCGTAATTTACGGTGGCCACCGTAAATTACGGTGGACCCCAAAACTTGATTTTTCCATCGTATGACAGAAACTTTCCACCGTACAAAACTTGTGGCTACCGTAACTTACGGTGGCTACCGTACCGTAAGTTACGGTAGAGGTGATTTCCTGGAAAGTTGATTCACTTATTAAAATCACAAGTGGATGCTTTTTGATGAATAGATGGAAAAGTGACGATGTTTGGGAGGAATATGTGGAACTTTTGGCTGGTTGTTTTGTTTTATAAGCATGGGAAAACATTGTTATCATTATCATCTTCTTGGAACAACATCATCACTCTCTGGGAACAAAAAGACATTCGGGTATTTGAGATTCAAGATTTTCCTTGGTCAAGCTTTTGGTTGATATTCTTGGTTGTGTTGAAGAACAGAATATTGTGGTAATTTGATCCTTGTTATGTATTTGGTTGTTATGAATTATCTTTTGAATCTTGTTCTTGTGCATAAAACTATGAGAGGCTAAACTTCTTTGGGTTTTCCCCCGGTTTTCATATTGTAAGATTATGGTTTGTTAATGTTTGAAAACTAAATTGCATCATTGTGTTTTGTATTTGATTGCTTGAAACATTTATGTTAGTATTTTGATCTTAACTTGAATTCCCAAATTGCATGAATGAGTATGAAATTTGTCTTTGAGAAATGGAGTTGGTCATGTGTGCTATGTAGATGTAGAGTTTGAATGTTCATGTGTAATGAAGTGTATTATTGTCCGTAATTAACGTTGACAATTCTTGACACCTAAGCCTTGTAATGATGAACTCGTTAGCATGACTCACATCTTTGATGCAAATTAGTTGGATTAGTAGCACCATAATTTTATGATATCAACCGGGGTGAACCTTGTTATTAAATTTAGTATTGTCAACCATTGTTCTAAGTTCTCAAGTTCTATTAATCATTTTTAAGTAACCATTTTTGTATTTTGTTCATTTCCTTGTGTTGGACAAAATCTCAACACCATCTCAAGTAAACATATAAAATCTTTTATAAACAAAATAGCAAGCTTCATAATTAATTTGTTAGTCCAATTCAATCTAAACACAAACCACATACTCCTTGTGATTCGACACCCTTCTTACCATTTGCTACATAGTTTTGGTATTAAGGAACTATATAAATACTATCTTTGACTAGTGCACGCGACAAGCCGGTCAGACCTCTCCGTCTGTTCTCAGCTAGTTTAGCCTTGAGAGAGTTAATCTCAAGTTGCTGAGTGGCAGTCCTTGATTCTAAGATCTTCACCTGTGATTCCAGGTTGGAGACCTTAGAAAGCAAGTACTGAAGTGTTAGTTGCATACTTCCCTCATCATCATAGGAAGAATCACGGGAGATGAGATAACATACCTAGTATGCTCACTCTCACCACCAGATGTGGTTTCTTGGCACCCTGGTTTCCTTTGCTCAGAGTCATCTCTTTCAGAGATGTCAATGGGCAAAGTTGCCGTAGACTCAGTCCTAATTATGTTACCACTGTCCTGAGAGCTCAATGAGAGACTCTGAGTAGTGGCAGCTGAGTCTACATGAGTCCCCTCCACATCAGTGGGACTCACCTCAGTAGCAGGCTTCTGATGGGGGCTAGAGACAAGGATCCCTCTTGGCTCTGTTGATCTCTTAGTGGGTGTTTAGATCAACTTCATGGCCATGGAGAGATGTAATCTCTTCATCAGTTCGGTAAAGGTCAGTGAAAGAGAGGGTGGTTAGTCCTACTGACCCGGGACCTTGATCAATGTCTACAGGCATTGAGCCTATGGTGGGGCTGTCCCTAGAAAGCTGCACAGGGTGTAAGACTCACCCTGTGGGCTAAAGGCTTGGGGTTCGGGCTCAGGGGTTTGAGACTGAGGAGGCTCAAAACCCACATTGAGGTCAAATGTGAAGGATGGTGTGACCTCGGACTGAGTGGGAGCCCATGATTCCACTCTAGTCCTTTCGGTGTGAACAAGGAGCTTGTTCAATCAGAGTAGATTGAACAAGGGTTCGTTTGGGGCGTCTCTGATATGTGGCTTTGATGGGTAAAGAGGCTTTTGGTATTGTGGTGGATGTTGCTGGTGTGGGTTCATCACCTGTGGGGAGAACAGGGATGTCACCAGGAGCTATGCGCTCAGTCATCTCTGGAGGTAATGGAGTGTACCATCCAGTGAAGTTGGTGGACATCTTCTTCAGTGTTTGAAGATGGTAGGCCTCATGTGGGAACAGGAAGAGCAGCTGCACAGACAAGCTTGCTTGGTTCCATCTCACAGTTGATTATGTGTTGAAGGAATCGGGGATACATGAAGAATGTATCCCTGCTGAGATTGGCGATTAGGTTGTTCAACACGAATCGTGAGTAGTTGAATCTGAGGCCTCTCACCAACCCATGAACTAGGCATCCTAGTTCATATGGGATTTGATCCCAACCCCTGATTTGTTGGAGAGGCAGTGCAAAACAATGTGCAGCAGGAACTTCCAGTGGTAAGAGAAGTTGAACTTGTATACTGTAGACCTGCTGACATCGCCTCCATATCCCATGAGGATATAGGTGCCTTCCAAGTCTTCCTTGGGGAACTCAGTAGGAGCCCCATCATCGTGAAGCTCGAGATGCTCCCTGATGATCTTTCATTGATGACCAACTCTTGGCCACAAACTCTGGTTCTCAGGACTCGAACCCCATTCATCACTGTAGTTTCTCCGTTGCTCCAAAATTCTGACATATGGTTGGAGTATACGGTTGGGTTAACTGTGAGTGCAGTGAGGTAGGTGGATTCGGTGAGAAAGGTGATGATCTGGGTGAAGTCGGCATCCCTTGACGAGTCAAGTAATGCGACTTGATTGTGCTGAGGGTTTAGCGCCATTGTAGAGAAAGGTAGCTTGAAATTTTGAGTGAAATTTAGGGTTTACAGTGAGGGAACAGTTAGGGCTGTAAAGTGGTAAAAGAATGAAATTGATAAGTCAAGATATTTAAAAAGGGGTGAATAGTGGTATGGTGGGGTAATAGGGTTACTGTTTTGGGGTTACTGTGGGTGGTATGGTGGTTTTACGGCAGAGAAATGATGACGGCGGCAAGGATAATTTTAAATATCTGACATTATCAACAAAATCTTTACTTTTTACAGAGTGGGGCCCAAAATATCCGTTACATATGAAAACCTTTACTTCCGAGGGTGAAACATTTCCGAAGGTAACTTTCTTCCGAAGGCAATTTCTCTTCCGAAGCATATTAGTGCTTCCGAGGTAAAATTTTCCTTTGAAGGCACTTTATCTTCCGAAGCCAGGCATTGCTTCCGAAGGTAAAGTTGTCTTTCCGAATGGAGAGTTGTATAAGTTTCGGAAGTAGATCTGATATAAATCAATCGCTTCTTCCGAGACCAAAAACTCTTCCGAGAAAAAATTTCCAATGAGGAATTTTGACTTCGGAAGATATTCAAGAATATCTTCCGAGAGTTGATTCCTCCTCTTCGGAATTTATACTTGGAATAATTTAAAGATCTTTTGTAACAGGGCTTAAATTGTATTGACACAAGACATTACTCATTTAAAAAGGTTTCAAAAGAGGTAGTTATTCAATGTTTATCATCCCAATTGCTGATATGATACTTAAACCTTTGTTCATCAAATGCCTTTGTGAACAAATCAGCATATTGTTCATTTGAGTCAACTTTGATTACTTTATTAGCTGTTTCTCATGAATATCTCTAATGAAATGATACCTGATATCAATGTGTTTTGTCTTGGAGTGCTTCACTGGATTCTCAGTAATGGAGATAGCACTGTTGTTGTCAATATGGATAGGAGTAGTCATGAAGTTGAACCCATAGTCTAACATCTGATTTTGAATCCATAGCAGTTGAGCACAGCAGCTAGCAGCAACAATGTATTCAGCTTCAGCAGTTGATGTAGAGACACAGGATTGTTTCTTGCATTGCCATGAGATAATCCTTCCACCAAGAAATTGACATCCTCCTGATGTTGATTTCTTGTCAATGTTGCAGCCACCATAGTCACTGTCAGAGTATCCATAGAGATTGAAGTCACTATTTCTTGGATACCAGAGACCTAGTTTAGGTGCTCCTTTGAGGTATCTGAGGATTCTCTTTGCAGCAGCTAGGTGAGACACCTTCGGAGCAGCCTGATATCTTGCACAAATGCATGTGGCAAACATGATATCGGTCTACTTGCAGTGAGATACATCAGAGAACCAATAATTGCTCTATACTGATGTTGATCAGTATCCTCCCCCTCAAGGTCAGGGCAAAGATTATGGTTTCTGGGTATGGGTGTCTTGGCTGTTTACAGTCCTTCATTTCAAATCTTTCTAAGATGTCTGAGACATACTTAGATTGACTTATGAAGAACCCTTCCTTCATCTGTTTCACCTGGATTCCTAGGAAAAAGTCCATTTTTCCCATGGAACTCATCTCAAACTTCTGCTTCATAATGCTTTCAAAGTCTTTGCACATTTGGTCGTTTGAAGAACCAAATATGATGTCATCAACATAGACTTGTACAAGCAAAATGTCTTCTCCACTCTTTCTGATGAAAAGAGTCTTGTCAATGGTACCTCTAGTGTATCCATTCTTCAGGAGAAACTGAGACAAGGTCTCATACCACAGCCTAGGTGCTTGGTGCAGCCCATATAGAGCTTTATCCAGCTTGCACACATAGTTGGGGTGCTGTGGGTCTTCAAATCCTGGAGGTTGACACACATAGATTTCCCTATCTATATCCCCATATAGAAAAGCACACTTGACATCAAGTTGGTAGACTGTGAAGTTCTTGGATGCAGCATAAGCAAGGAAGATCCTAACTGCCTCAAGTCTTGCAACAGGTGCAAAGACATCAGTATAATCAATTCCTTCCTCCTGGGTGTACCCTTGAACTACTAGTCTTGCCTTGTTCTTGATAATCAAGCCTCTATCATCTTTCTTGTTCCTGAACACCCATTTAGTGCCTATGGGTACTTGACCAGATGGTAGTGGGCATAGATTCCAGACCTTTAGTCTTTTGAATTGAAGCAGCTCCTCCTGCATCGATTCAACCCAACTACTATCCTTTAAGGCATCTTCTACCTTCTTTGGTTCCATCTGAGACAGAAAGCATGAGTACAAGCAGACATTCCCATGATGAGTTTGTCCTCTTGTTCTCACACCCTCAGAGACATTCCCTATGATGTTTCAGTTGGATGAGTGTTGTGAATCCTAAGACGAGGAATCACTTCCAATTGCAGAGATAAGTCTAGGTTAGACATATTCTGATCAGGAATTGGATCACTCTGTCCAACTGCTGTTTCAGAGTCATTCAATGAGGACTGATTGAATGATTGAGAAACATCATCAATGGTTGGTTGTGAAGTAGTATTAACAGTTGCCTGTTCCTTCAGAATACCACTTCCCTCAACCTGGTGTTGTAGTGGATCACCTGAGGAACTTTGAGGTTGATCAAGTGATTCACTTGTTGAAGCTTCACTATTTCTGGAGATAGTTACACTGTCAGATCTGTGAATAGTTGAAGCTTGTTGCCCTTCAGCTCTTGGAGAATTTGGAATAGGTCTGGGAAGCTCATATAGTTGACCTGCATCAGCATCAGCATCACTTTGAGCACCTGTTCCAGCTGAAACATTCTCACAAGATAGTTTAGAATAGTTTGGAAACAATTCTAAATCAAAGATATACTCAGGTCCATTCCCCCTAACACAAGGAGTGTGCTCATTAACAACTATGTTGGATGACTCCTCAAATTGTTGATTCTTAATATTGTATACTCTATAAGCTTTGGAGCTAGAAGAGTATCCAATAAAGATAGCATCATCCGACTTCTCAGCAAACTTTGCCAAGTTGTCCTTTGTGTTAAGTATGGTACACCTGCAGCCAAAGGACCTTAGAAAGCCAATGAACGGTGGCCTCTTGTTCCATAATCATAAGGGGTTTTTCCATGGGGCTTAACTACAAGAACCCTGTTCTGCACATAGCATGCAGTGCTGACTGCCTCTGCCCAGAATGTTAGAGGCAGCTTTGAATCAGCTAACATGGTCCGAGCAGCCTCAATAAGTGTCCTGTTCCTCCTCTCAGCAACACCGTTTTGTTGAGGAGTTCTGGGAGCACTATATTGTCTGGCAATCCCTTTTGAGTCACAGAATGAGTCAAGAACGAAGTTCTTAAACTCAGTCCCTTGATCACTTCTAATAATCTTAACCTTATGATCAATTTGATTTTCTATTTTAAGAATAAAAGATTTTAAAGTTTCAGCAGTTTCATCTTTACTTCTTAAAAAGAATACCCATGTAAATCTTGTAAAATCATCAACGATCACAAGGCAGTATGATTTCCTTCCAATGCTCATTATACTTGTGGGACCAAAGAGATCCATGTGCAATAAGTGTAATGGAGTAGTGATAGAGTTAACACATTTGGATTTATGAGATGATCTGTGTTGTTTCCCTTTCAGGCATGCAACACAGTTATCTTTGCAGAAAAATTCCTTTTTAGGCAAACCATGTACCAAGTTATTTTTAGCCAATTTATTCATTGTTTTAAAATTCACATGACACATGCGTTTATGCCATAGTGTTGACTCATCACTATCAGCTTTGGAAAGAAAGCATGATACTTCACCCATAGAAGCATTGTTCATATCCAGCTTGTACATATCCCCTTTCCTGGGAGATCTGAGAAGCACCAATTCCGGAGGAATTGTCATCCCTGGTTTGAGGATAATGCACTCATGTTCTGTGAAAAGCATCTGATGCTTCTGATCACAGAATTGAGAAACACTTAACAGATTGTGTTCAAGCTGTTTGACAAAGTGAACTTTGTCAATGTTTATTCTGCCATTGGATATACTTCCTCTGCCCGAAATATATCCTCCGGCCTCACCTCCAAATTGGACAGGCCCTCCATCAAATTCTGGAATTGTAAAGGAGAGATCTGTTCCCTGTCATGTGCCTGGAGCATCCACTATCTACAATCCAGATATTGTTGTTCTTGTCAAATGGATGTCCCTGCACATAAGATGAGATGGTTAGTTTTGTTTGGAAGCCCAAGCCTTGTAGGTCTCGGGCTCTTCCAAAGATAGTGACATAATTGAACCAAAAGATATGCAATGGGGTTCAATAGAGGTCATTGTTGAAGAAGAGGTTTGGGCTGCAGCATCTTCCTTGATCTTCCAATCCATCCTTTGGTTGATCTTTGAGGAAGAGCTTGTTGAAGCTTTTGCAGCATGGTCTTCTTCCGAAGCTTCTCTCTTTTCGGAAGAAGTCTTCACCACTTTTCTTCCGAAGTAGTCTTCTTCTGAGATGGTTTCAAGGGAGCCTTCTTGTTCTTCCGAACCTTAGAAGGTTTGGCTTCCGAAGCTATTTTCCCTTCGGAAGAAGCAGTTTCTTCCGAAAGCAACTTGGCTTCCGAGACCAACCTTCCCTTTTTCATCATTTGGACCTTTTGAAGTGGTCCAACTGAGAAGCCTTCTCTGACTACTTCTTTTCTAACATTATTTGCATAATGTGTGCTCGCTGGATTGTAGTAACAATCTTTAGCCATGTGGTTGTGCAGACCACACATTATGCATGCAATGTTAGTCTTCTGGGAACTTGCAGGTTGCTGTTTCTTGGGTTTCTTCTCTTCCTCAGCAACTTTCCCTTTTAACTTCTGATTCTTCAGTAGGACAGGAGTGCTGGTACTACACTCCTTTCCTGAATCAGGAGTACCTACCACTTGAAATCCGGCAGAAATGAAGACACCCTTTTGCTTAGGGTCAAACTTAAGCTTGGACTCTGCAACCTTCTTAGCAGTCCTTCTAGCAGCTTTAGCTCTGCTTCTTCTTGCCTTGGTGGTCAGGATTTGGTCATCACAGGTGGAGATGGGTGTATCCTCCTGTTTCTCCCCTGTGGAGGCCACTATTTTGCTTCATCCTCTAGTTCCAATGGAGAAGGGTCAGCAGTTGGAACCTCTTGCTCTTCAGTACCACATCTAGGTAGTCTTATAGACTCATAAGAGTGTGGTGGAGCTATTTCACTGGTTCCCAACCCTTCTTTGTTTGATAAAACATTTTGGAATGAGAGGTTGATGCAAGAATAGTTTGGAAGCTTTGCTCAGCAATAGCTTGCTTCCTGGCCTGAGCCTCAGCTGTGACTAACTGGGCTTGAACCTCAGAAAGTTTGGAGATCAGATCTTTGATTTGAGTCTTGTAGTTAGTCTTTTCATGTTTTAAAAGAGACACAGTTTTCTCTAACTCATCAATTTTCCTTTGATAGTCAGATTCAGCTCTTTTAAAGTCAGATTTTAGCACATTTAAAGACTCAACCTCAGATCTGATTTCCGAAATGTAATCCTTATACAATTTAACTTTAGCAATACAGGCAGCAGTACAAAGATGTTCATATACCTGATCATCATCTGTTCCGGCCATGAGTGCTTGAGCGGGAGTCACATCCTGTACCATGAAGCTCCAGTCAACTTCCTGAGCAACAGCAGCTGTTTCAGTTGACTTTTCTTCATGCTTGGGAGCAGTGGGATGTGTGGAGGCCTGTGGGTTCCCGGGTTGTTCTTGGGAGCCTTGCATTCCCTAGCAAAGTGACCAAGTTGGTTGCAGTTGTAGCACCTTGCTTTGCTCTTATCAAACCCAAACTTGCTGTTGACTGGGTTTTGAGGGAATTGCCTTCCAGTTCTCTTGAAGAACTTCTTCGCTCTGTAAGTTAAAAGAGCCATCTGCTGGACAATGTCCATGTACTCCACATCATCTGGATTGAAGCACTCAAGATCATCAAAGCAGTATTGAAAATCACCAGAGTGTCCACTTCCAGAAACAAGGCACAACTATCCTGAAGGAGTTGTGTTGAACCTTTTGAGACTTTGGAGTCTCAGGTAGAGTGATGAAGGGTCCAGTGTGTGAGTTGTCAGGGTAGCATAGCAACTGATGTTGTGGTTCCATGCTTTCCCTTTCAACCACATGAAGGGCTGAACTCTGTTGGTTATTGGAGTGGTCAGAGGAGTTCTGCATGTTCATCTCCATCTGAAATGCACTTAGGATACCATACAACTCTGTGAGAGAAAGAGTCTTAAGGTCCGAAGTTCTCTTAATGACAACACAGTAGTGAGTCCATAGCTTAGGAAGAGAGGACATGAACTTCCTAACTATGTCTCTGTTCTCAAGAGCTACTCCAATATCCGCCAGAGTATCTACTAGCTCAACATACCAAGTATTGTTGAGTCAAGGTCTCACCAGCCTTGAAAGTAAAGTTCTCAAACTGCTGCTTCAAGAGATCTTTCTTGTTCTTTTGAGTTTCCTTGGATCCCTCATACATCAGCTTCAAAGCTTCCCATAAATCTTTAGCAGTCTTGCACTTCTTGAAGCGTCTGTAGACGGAGTTGGGAGAGCAGTTTGGAGACAAGTCATAGCCCTTTGATCTAGCTCTATTCTCTTCCTATCTTCCTCTGAGTAATCATCAACATCTTTTGGAATGATGCGATTACCAGTGGCAGATGTAGTGCTTGGTATGAAGGGACCATTGACAATGGAGTCCCACATCCTTGAGTCTTGACACTTGATGAAGCCTTCCATCCTGATACACCATGTGTCAAAGTCTTCAGGGGTGATCATAGGGGACTTGGTCAAGGTACCAGTTTCCATATCAGCCTTGGAGAGAGCAGCCATTTGAGTGAGTGGATTGTGGTGAGGAGTGAAAAACAGGTTGATTAGGATGGTAAGATCTCACAATCAAGAGCCTGGTGCTATGATACCAATTGCAGGATCGGATTTCGGGTGGTTTTCTCTCAACTCACTGTGAATCAACACTCGGCAAGCAGTCTATGAAGAGTTGATCACAATATAACAAGTAACAAGCAGTAAGAAAATCTAACATCAGATAAATTTTCAAGGTACTTTTATATATTGCTTCTCAACTCAAAGGATTACAAGACACTGGACTCAAATCACTTGCCTAAAGAGTTACAGGGAGAAGATATATATAATACTACCTACAGCCGGATATACTTTGATACCAGCTGGACACCTCTAACCTTACATCTATACTACAAGACTCTAGGTGAGGTCTTTCAGACATTTTGTCTGAAAGTTGGTAGTCAGGACATGTCCCCGACTTACCTTTTGTCACCAACTAAAGTTGGTAACATGTACTATCATAAAAGGTGAACAGTAGAATAAAGTATGGTCAACAACATGGCTCTTTAGGAAGATGCCATGCTGTATCAGAGGTCTGCAGCGGACTGTCAGGGACCATACTTTTATCTGCTGGACATAGCAATGTCTTCCGAAGGATAAAGTGCTTCGAAGAATAACTTCTTCCGAATGCACTTATACTTCGGAAGACTGCTTCTTCCGAGGCTTGGAGTCTTCTTGTCTTCGGAAGCAGACTTTGTCTTCGGAAGCTCTTTCAGACTTTGTCTTCGGAAGCTCTTTCAGACTTTGTCTTCGGAAGCTCTTTCATCAGACTTTGTCTTCGAAGCTCTTCATCAGACTTTCTTCGGAAGCTCTTTCAGACTTGTCATCGGAAGCTCTTTCATCAGACTTTGTCTTCGAAGATGTCTTCAGCTGTTGTTCCTTAGACTCTCGGAAGATCTCTTGCTTGGCTTCGGAAGCCCTTAATGTAGTACCAAAAGTGACTATGAAGTGAATTTGGTGCACCAGCCTTATCATGATCCAACAGTTTGTATGATTATTTGATATATGGTTTGTATGATTAGTTGGTATATGGTTTGTATGATTAGTTTGTATATGGTTTGTATGAGAATGAATTGGTTTAGTTGGTTGTTATAGTTTGTATAAAGAATTGTGATTTGTTTTTATTGTTTAATAGAAATGGGCGAGAAACATCAATGGTCAAGCGAGCAAATTCAATGTTTGTTAGAAACTTACGTTGAAGAAATAAATAAAGTGGGTAGGAAAGGTTTGAGTATGCAAAAAGACTCTTGGAATAGATTAGGAAAAGTTCTTAAAGAAAAATTTGACCTTGAATTGAATCAAAAACAAATGAAGAACGCCTATGATAATCTGAAAGCCAAGTACGTCGGATTTGTGTATTTGAAAAACAAAACAGGCAATATATATAATCCTCAAACCAATACTTTTGCCCTAACAAATGAGGAGTGGGAAGAATTTAAGAAGGTATGTTCACATATAAACATATGCGTATATATATATATATTTAAAGGCTACATATAAACATATACTTATAATATTTTGTATTTGGGTTTAAGGGCATCCGAAGGCTGGATCTTTGAAAACGACTCCATTGCCTTTTCCAGAACTTTGTGCAGAATTATTTGATGGTAATACTGCCACTGGAAATTGCAAGTGGACTTCAACTCAAACAACTTCAGTTGCTGGATCATCTTCTGCTCAACGTGTCAAACCACTTATGATTACAAATACAATTCCTCATGACATAGAATATGATGTCGGCTCTTTTGATTTTGAACAACACAATTTCGAGCCTATTCCGGAGGATACCCCCGAGCGTACCGAGGATCCGCCCCCGACCCTATTCCAAACAAAAGGGCCAGAACCTCGAAATCATCTATCACATCTGATGATTAGCATCTGACATGCAAAAGGCTATTCAGTTTTTGATTAAAGAAAAAGATGGACCAACAGTACTTGACTGTTCTGAGAGTTTAAAATTGATTGGGTTAGAACCGATAGATCCTTTATTTCTAGCTGCTTTTCATATCTTTGGAGTGTCGTCATCCATGAGAGAGGCGTGGATGACACTGCTAGAAATTCCAGAAGTATTAAAAGGGTGGATTACAATGACTGCTAAAAGTATGAAACTAATATAATTGTGCACGTGACGTTGTTTATGTTTGATGGTTGTATTTGGTTAGTGATGACGTTGTTATGTTTTGATGGTTGCATTTGGTTGGTGTTGACATTTTGTTATGTTTTATGGTTAATGTTTATGATGACATTTTTATGTTTAATGGTTGCCTCTTTATTATTAACACAGGATCATATGGATTATAATAAAAAATTACTTCTAGTAATTCTTATGTACTTGTATGTTCGCTTTTGCTAAGTTCGTGATCGTATCCATCGATGATATACTTATCTACTCCTGATCGAAAGAGAACCATGAGGAACCCTTCGGGTAATACTGAGATCCTGGAAAGATTAAAGTGGTGAAGAAATGGGATGCACCCCAGACACCTTCAGAAATACGGTAATTCTTAGGATTGGCCGGATACTATCGATGTTTCATCGCGAATTTTTCAAAGATCGCTCAATCATTAACACTACTGACTTAGAAAGACAAGAAGTTTGATTGGGGACATGCACAAGAACAAGCGTTTCAAACATTGAAGGAGAAGTTGTGCAATGCACCGATATTGTCCCTCCCAGACAGAACTAATGATTTTGTGGTGTACTGTGATGCTTCACATCAAGGATTGAGTTGTGTGCTAATACAGAAGGATAAGGTGATTGCCTACGCCTCACGACAACTTAAGGTGCATGAAAAGAACTATACGACTCATGACCTGGAGTTGGGCGCTTGGTATTTGCACTCAAGATATGGAGGCACTACTTGTATGGAACCAAATGCATCATTTACACGGATCATAAGAGCCTCCAATATATTCTGGATCAGAAGGAACTTAATATGCGTCAGCGACGTTGGGTGGAACTACTTAGTGACTACGATTGTGAAATCCGGTATCATCCGGGGGAAAGCGAACGTGGTGGCTGATGCTTTAAGCCGCAAAGAACGCGTGAAACCACTACGTGCTCGAGCATTAGGATTGACTATTTAAACGAATCTAAAAGCCCAGATCCTAATTGCACAAAGTGAGACATTAAAAGAAAAAACATTGCGAGAGAAGAATTTCAAGGGTTGGATAAACAGATGATTTGCAAGGAAGATGCCTTACAGTATTTCATGGATCGTATATGGGTACCCAAATGGAGAGATGTCTGTACCCTAATCATGGATGAAGCACACAAGACACGATATTCTGTTCATCCTGGTGCAGACAAGATGTACCACGATCTCAAAGATTTGTATTGGTGGCCAGGCATGAAGAAAGACATTGCTATGTATGTAAGCCGATGCTTGACATGCTCAGAAGTTAAAGCTGAACATCAGAAACCATCAGGATTACTGCAGCAACCTGAAATCCCTGAGTGGAAATGGGAAAATATAGTTATGGATTTTATTACCAAACTTCCTAGAACGAGTAGCGGGTACGACTCGATATGGGTCATGGTGGACGGATGATGAAGTCCGCTCATTTCTTGCCGATCCGAGAAGATTACAAGATGGATAAGTTGGCGAGATTGTACATAAAGGAGGTCGTGACAAGGCACGAAGTGCCGATGTCGATCATATCCGACCGTGACAGCCGATTTACTTCATGATTTTGGCAGACACTGCAGAAAGCGATGGGCACTCGATTAGATATGAGTACCACCTATCACCCATAGACAGACGGTCAAAGTGAACGTACAATACAAACGTTAGAAGACATGCTCAGGGCTTGTGTAATCGATTTTGGCGGTAGCTGGGACACTCATCTACCATTAATTGAGTTCTCTTACAACAACAGCTACCATACGAGCATTGGATGCGCTCCATTTGAGGCATTGTATGGGAGGAAATGTAGGTCTCCAGTTTGTTGGGCAGAGATTGGTGAAAGCCAGTTGACAGGCCCAGAGATCATTCAGGAAAGAACAGACAAGATCTTCCAGATCAAAGACAGACTAAAAGTAGCCAGAGATCGCCAAAAGAGCTACGACGACAACCGTCAGAAACCTCTAGAATTCAACATGGGAGATCGCGTTTTACTTAAGGTCTCTCCCTGGAAAGGGATTGTACGATTTGGAAAGAAAGGGAAGTTGGCCCTGAGATACGTAGGACCATTCGAAATCACGGAAAGAATTGGTCCAGTGGCATACCGATTAAGGTTACCACCAGAACTCGGTGGTGTACACGATACGTTTCACGTATCAAACCTCAAAAGTGCCTAGTGGATGAAACTCTTCATGTACCAATTGAGGAAATCAAGATCGATGAAAAGCTTCATTTTATCGGAGAACCTATAGAGATCATGGACCGAAAGGTCAAACGATTAAGGCGCATCAAGATACCGATCATCTGCGTGAGATGGAACTCCAAACGAGGACCAGAATTCACATGGGAAAGGGAAGACCAGATGAAACTCAAGTACCCGCACCTATTTGTGGATGACACTCTAGGACCTAACTCCAGCTGAATTTCGGGACGAAATTCTCTAAACTGGGGGATACTGTGACATCCGTCACCGAAAGATCCGTCATTTAACGTGACTTTCGTTAACCTTTCTGTGATCATTCATTCCTTATCTTTATAAACTTCGTGTGTACATTATTCTTGTTTATTATCTTGTTGCTTGTGTCCTCGTTGTTAGCGTTGCTATTATTTTAGAAATCTTTACAATCATCATTATCGTTACTATTAAACATATCATTATTTATTATTATTGTTATTAATAAGACCATTTTTAAGTTATTGATACCATTATTTACATTTTATCATTAATATAACTAACCGATTTAAGGTTGTTTTTAACTGAAAACAAACTTGGAACTCGGGGGTTAAGTGCAGGGACCAAATGTGACATTTTGCCAAACTAGGGCTGGGTATATATCCCCATTTCCAGCCCTAGCCTCCATTTCATCTTCTTCTTCATCTTCTTCTTCTTCCACTTTTCTCCTCCTCCTTGCACCAAAACCGCCCCTTTCTTCGCGTTTTCACCGGCAAGGCCTCGACTACAGCTGAGTCTACTCCATTCTTGTAGGTAGACGACCTGGTCGTCCCTTTTCTTGCTTGTTTTTCTACTGTCCTTGAAGGGTTTCGGGTGCTCGGGGCCAACCGAGCACATGAGGTCGTGTGGGTACTTGTGATGTCTTTCTGTACGTCCTTCTTGTTTGTGTATGTGTGAAATATGTTTCTGGAAGTGTTGGTGGTGTAGATCTTGTGCACGCAGAAGCCAAAGGCTGCTCTGCATTTCTCAGTACAGTAGCGATTTTTGCTGTCCTGGCGACTGAGTCCAACGTGCGACTGAGTTGTGCGACTGGGTGAGTCGTGCGACTGAGTCGTGCGACTGGGTGAGTCGTGCGACTGAGTCGTGCGATGGGTGAGTCGTGCGACTGAGTCTATCGTGCGACTGAGTTGTGCGACTGGATGTGTCATACGACTGAGTCGTGCGACTGGAGTATGCGTGCGATTGAGTCAATGCGAATGAATGTGTGCGATTGAGTCAATGCGAATGAATGCGTGCGATTGAGTCAATGCGAATGAATGTATGTGATTTAGTCATGCGATTGTGTGTGTCATGCGATTGAGTGCTGTGTGGTACGACTGGATGCCAAATCGCACAAATGGAGGCCCATTCGTACGAATGTAGCTGATTCGTACGAATGAAGGTTGATTCGTGCGGATGGAGTGTTGAGTCGTGCGTCTGGTCCTGTCGTGCGACGGAATTTGTTGTGTGTGAGTTTCTTCTTGTGTGTGGTGTGTGTATGTCGTGTGATGTTAAGGTGATATCGACACGGTTGCCATTTCTATTGACAATATTAAAGTTAACACTATCAAACTTACTAATGTTATCACAAATCAAATCAACTTTAACATTTTACAATTATCAATAACCGATTTGTAACCACTAAAATTTACTAAGTACTTCTCTAACAACAATGAAAACTTTACGCTAATATCATCGGCAATGATGACGATTCCAAGTACTTGGATCTATATAAGATCTAATACTTAGGTCTACTGGTGTGTCCGCGTGACCGAACCGATACAACTCGAACTGACCAAACATTACTATCTTCTTTAACTTATTATTAATGTTTAACAATAACTGATAATTGGTGTTTGGCCATTTATCGCTTACATCATTTGGAAACTTGATCATTCATACTTACCACCGAACAAGTGAGTTTCGTGGCCCCTTTTTATGCTTATTCAATACTTTAATCATTTACAAACATGGGGGAAGAGTATGCTCACCCATTTTTATGTTGTACAACTTACATTCTTGGAATCAACGTGTTACTGTTTTGTGAGTACTTATTGATACATATATGTCGCTGTGTGGTACTTTCTTTACAACCATTTAATTCCGGTGTTGGAACCGACGGATAGGTATTGGTAGTACTACTGTGTTGACACCACCACCCTTGTTTGTTGGTATACTAGTTGGTACCAACAGTGGCCAGGAACGGGCCCTTGGTGAATATATTCCGACAAGATTCTGTGTATACGTCGTTAGGTTTGGTTGTAAAGCTCATTGTTATGTGATTTTGCTTACTTATAACTGTATACACGGTATTCCACAAAACTATTATGCAGCATCAATTTACTTACTATTTAAACCTGCGAGCTCACTAACAATTTTGTTGACCATTTTGAGCATATCTTTTCAGATGATAATGCTAATTGAAGATCTAGGTGTGCTGCCTTAGTGGAGACCCTAGGATGTATTTTGAGACTATACAATACTTGCCAAACATTCTTTTGAAACATTATTGGTCTGATTACATATAATTATTCTTTTGGATACTTGTTCCCGGGTTGTGGGAATTACATTACAATGATACTATTTTTGGTTATGTGAATCATTTATAAGTTTATGCTTATAGCTATGTTGTCATGAATATTGACTAAATACGACACAAGTCTCCTTTGTGTCGGTGTCGTCATGACACGCTTTATCATCAATTACATATATTGCATCTCTATTGTTAACAATGTGTTATGACGATCCCGTCTCGTTACATCCCCGTGTTTCCGCTCTCCGGGGGTGTGACACTCTGAGCTGGAATTCTCAGCACTTCTGATGTATCAGCTTGATTTGTCATTATTGTGCTGATAGGAACTTCGCCTGTAGGGTTAGTTACAACTGGAGCTGAAGTAGTAGTCTTGCTTGGTCTTCTCAGCTCAAACCTTGGATTAGGATCTTCTGTTGATGTATTACTTGTAGATCCTGAAACATCTTCATAAGATTTGTTAAAACAGTTTGTAACTAAATCAAGATCAAATAGCCAATCAGGACCGGAACCTTTCACACAGGGTTTGTGCTCATTGAAGATCACATTGACTTATTCTTCAACAACTCTAGTTCTGAGATGTATACTCTATAAGCCTTAGCTTGGGTAGAGTATCCAATAAAGTGTCCATTATCTGATTTCTCAGCAAATTTGGCTACTTGATCTTTGGTATTTTAAATGGTGTAGGGACATCCAAATGACCAAAGAAACCAATGAAAGGTCTTCTTTTGTGCCACAGTTCATAAGGAGTCTTACCATGAGTCTTAACTACCAAAATTCTATTTTGTACATAGTAGACAGTGTTTACTGCCTTTGGTAGAAGGTGATAGGCAGTTTAGAGTCAGACAACATGGTTCTTGCAGCCTCAATATGTGTCATGTTTCTCTCTCAGCAACACCATTTCGCTAAGGAGTCCTGTGAGCACTATATTGTCTTGTAATATCTTTTTCATCACAAAATATGTCAAGTATTTGGTTCCTGAATTCAGTTCCTTGATCATACCTTATGGTCTTGACCTTGTGATCAATTTGATTCTCAACTTTCAGAATGAAATTCTTCAAGATCTCAGGAGTTTCATCCTTAGTTCTAAGGAAGAAAACCCAAGTGCATCTTGTGAAATCATCTGTGATCACTAACAATGTAAGGTCCTTCCTAAACTCATTATATTGGTGGGGCCAAAGAGATCCATGCATGATAAGTGTAGGGGAGTAGTGATTGAGTTTTTTTCCTTTGGCTTGTGAGACACCAAGTGTTATTTCCCTTTCAGAAAAGCAACACAGTGATCATAACTTATAAGCTCTTTCTTTAGCATTCAAGTTACCAAATCCTTTTTAATTAACTTGTTCATGTTCTTAAAGTTTACATGGTACATTCTTTTATGCCAAAGGAAAGACTCATCACTATTGGCCTTAGTCAGATTGCAAGAAACTTCTCCTGAAGGGGATGTTTCCTGCAAATCCATCTTCTACATGTTCCCCTTCTGGGCTGCTCTAAGCAAGATATAGCTCTTGAGGAATGACCACCTAGGGCTTGAGAACAATGCACTCATGCTCAGTAAAGAGCATGTTATGTCTCTGGTCACAGAATTAGGATACACTCAATAAATTGTACCCAAGCTTCTTAGCATAGTTTACCTTCTCAATGCTGAGCTTACCATTTATGACGTTACCCCTTTCTGTAATGTAACCACCAGCATCTCCTCCAAAAGCAACTAGCCCTCCATCAATTTTCTCAAAGTTTTAAAGTAAAGAGTCATTGCTTGTCATGTGTCTAGAACAACCACTATCAATGATCCATACATTTTCTTTGATCTTCAGCTGTTCCTACATAATAAGAGGAGAATTAGTTACATTTGAAACCCAAGCCTCATTGGTCTTGGGCTCTTTAAAATGAACTGAAGACAATATAACAATAATTGATCATATACTGAGACTATGGAGATCACTTGCTTTTATGAGTGAAGAATTTTCAATCACATGGTCTTCTTTTATCTTCCACACCATCTTTGGAAGATTAGACTTAACCTTCAATGCTTTGGAAGTTTTAATAACTTCAAAAGCTTTGGAGACTGACCTTTTGAAAGATCTTGCTCTCACTACAGTAAGCTTCAGTACTTCGAAAGCATTCATTTATTTCGAGACCAAAATTTCTTTCGAATGCAAATTTCACTTGTCTTCATTTTCATTTTGGAGTTTCCAAAAGAAACATAGATTTCTTCCAAAGCTTTCTTCTTCTTGTTATACTCAGAAGTCTTCTTCCTTGTTATGTTGACAATACTCTTAGGATTGTAGATGCAATCTTTGGCCAGACGAGAAGTACTGCCACACATAATGCAGTCCATGTGCTTCCTTATGAGTCTTCTTGTGAATGGAAGATTGAGTTTGATCACTTTCCATCTCCATCCCCATCTTTGCAGATGTTGTGGCAGGCCTCCTAAGGTGAAGCTTGCCTTAGGAGGTGGATGTTTCATGCTATGTAACAGTGTTACACTGCTGATCAGTCTTGATCTCTTGAGCTTTCTTTGATCTCCTCTTTGCTGCCCGGATCAAGTTCTTCCTCTTTGACTTAGTCAGCCCTGACTTCTTCCTCTCCTCAGGAGTGTAATGACCCTTGTTAGCTTGCCTTCACAGGGATGAGTTGAACATGTACTTGAACTCCTAGTACTAGAGTTCAAAATTATGACCACAACCTTTACCACTTCAAAACTGCAGAGATAAAACTTGCTTCTGCTTGGAGTTGAAAGCGGTCTTGATCTCTTGAGCTTTCTTTGATCTCCTCCTTGCCGCCCGGATCAAGTTCTTCCTCTTTGACTTAGTCAACCCTGACTTCTTCCTCTCCTCAGGAGTGTAATGACCCTTGTTAGGATGATCTTCCTCACTCTTCTCTCCTTCAATACCTCCTCTTCATCCTCTTCAGCAGTAGGATCTATGGATGGCAGCTCATCTTGACTAGTTCCACACCTGGGAGATCTTATAGACAATAGAGTGTATGGAGAAGCTATCTCAATAGATACTAGTCCCTGTTTATTCTGATAACATACTTTGGAGTGTAGGGATGAGGAGATGATGTTCTTGAAGGTCTATTCCTCAAGAACATACTTCTCCACCTTAGCTTTGCTGATCACTAGCTCAGCCTGACACTTAGTTAACTTAGTGATGAGATCTTTGATTTGAGTCCTGTAGTTAGTATGCTCATGTTTAAGAGTTGAAATAGTTTTCTATAAGTATACTCTTTTTAACTTATACTCATTTTCAGCTCTTCTAAAATTAAATTTTAATATGTTCAAGGACTCAAGATTAGATCTCATCTCTAAGTTATAGGACATATATCTGTTTACTTTAGCAATGCATTCAGGGGACAAAGATGTTCCAATACCTTGGCCTTATCAAGATCTGCCATAAGTGCTTGGTTTGGAGAGGCATCTTCTACCGTGAAACTCCAATCAAAGCCTCCTTCTTCAACAGCAACTGCAACTTGCTGCTTGGGCTTTTCAGTGTGAGGAGATCCTTCAGTATAGTTTGGCTTGGGTTGTGCTTGGCTATCATTTTTCCTAGGTTCCTTGCAATCCCTAGCAAAGTGACCCATTTGGTTATAGTTGTAACACTTTATTTTGCTTTTATCCAGCCCAAACTTTCCACTGGATACATTGCTAGAAAACTTTCTCCCTGTCCTCTTGTAGAACTTCTTGGCTCTGTTAGTGAGAAGAGCCATTTACTGAACTATCTTCATATACTTCAAGTCATCTGGATGGATACAATCCAAGTCTTTAAGGGTGAAGAGAAAGTTACATGTGTTTTCATTATGAGACACAAAGGCATGTGATGAGCTTGTCTCTTGGAACGGACTTCCTTAGATGTAGCTCTCCTTTGGTGTCTCAGGGAAGGTGATGAAAGGGACCTTGGGTGAGTTGTCAGGGTAAGAGATGAAATAGTATTGTGGTTCTCTACAATCCCTTTCAACCATATGAAGGGTAGAACTCTATTGATTGATAGAGTTGCCAGATGGATTTTGCATGTTCATCTTCATCTGGTAACGACTGAGTATGCCATACAACTCAGTGAGAGTGAGGGTCTTGAGATTTTCAGTCATCTTAATGACCACACAATAGTGTGTCTATTGTCTAGGAAGAGAGGACATGAACTTTCTTATAAATCCCTATTTTCCAATTTTACTCCAACATCCATTAGAGTGTCCACAATCTCAACATACCTGAAGTATTGTTGAGTTATCGTTTCACCTGCTTTAAAGGTGAAGTTTTCAAACTGCTGCTTCAGAAGATCCTTCTTGTTTTCTTTGGCATCAGAAGAACCTTCATGCATCAGCTTCAGTGCATCCCAAAGCTGCTTAGCAGTTTTTCACTTCTTGAAGCCTTTATAGATTGCATTTGGAAGAGTAGTTTGAAGGGCATTCATGACTTTCTGATCTATATCTGTTCTTTTTCTATCTTATTCAGAATAGTCAGCACCTCCTTTGGAATCATGCCACCTTGAGCAGCAGCTGAAGATGTGCATGGAATATAAGGCCCTTTAGTAACAGACTCCTATATCCCGCTGTCTTGTGACTTGATAAAGCCTTCCATTCTTAAGCACCAAGTATAAAATCATCAGGAATGCTCAGTGGGGATTTACCATGGTACCGGTTTCCATATCAGCCTTGGATGCTGCCATTTGAGATGTTAAGTGTTTTATGAGAATTAAGGTGATTTAAGATGGTGAGATCTTACAATCAAGAGCCTCAAATGCTCTGATACCAATTGCAAGTCTGTTTAAGGGATTGCCAATACAATCAGTCTTACAATAAGGAGAGTGTTAGAGCACTTAATAGTTCAAATAGGGAACTGGGTTTGGAGCAAGATACAAAGAATACAAGTAAGAATGAGACAAAGCTCAAGAACAATATATATAAGATTTTCAAGAATATTGTATATTAATCTCAAGTTCTCTTACAAGAGTTATAATGCATAAGTTTACAATACAAGACCTTGAGATACTTTATACTACATCCTACAACCGGTCATACTTGGAAAGCAAGTTAAAACATTGAAAGAAAACAAAATCAATGTAGAGTCATAAGGCAGATTGCCTTTTGACTAGTGCCTATGACATGTCATAGCTCACATCCTAATATATTACAAAAGGATAAAAGTACATAAAGTAGAAAGTTACAGACCCAAGACCTCAATGTATAGTTTATAAAACATGGACCTTTTTGCCAACTCTTGTAAGTTGGTGAGTCTTTAGAGTTGCAGCAAAAAGTTGGTCAGCTTTCTGTAAAAGTACATAAGAGAAAAGTATGTTCTTCTAAGTCTTCGGAAGTAATCAGTCTTCACTTTATTTGGCTTCAGAAGACTTTTTCTTTGAAGCTACGAAAGAATTCATCTTTGGCTTTGAAAGATTTGGTCTTTGGCTTCAGAAGTTTTTTTATACTTAGCATAATTCTCATGCAAAGTATAAAGCTTCCGCAGGAACTCTTGGCTTCGAAAGATTTTATACTTAGCATAATTCTCATGCAAAGTATAAAACTTTCACGGCAGTTCTACTTAGTACTTAGTGCATGCATGCAGGAAGCCCTTGATTGCTTTGGTTGCATCAGCCTTTATATAAACCTTACATGTCCAATGAAGAGACAATGAACTATGTTAATATCTCCAAGGTATGAAAAATATGAGTTTATATTTACTAACACATCAAAACAAGTTTAGTTAGTATTGCAGATGCAGGTAACATAACACAATTTTGAATCTTGTGGTTTTTGTTTATAAAGAAAGGCACTAAAGTTTCATTGAAGATGATACATCATTAATGAGCTTCAGCAATTGCACAGTAAGGGATCACCAAATAATTATCAACTTCACAGAAGATCAACACTTATTACTTAAATGATGCATATTTAAAAGGGGGGGGGGTAGTATTATTCAAGTTGCACTCTTTTTCTTTCACTAAGTTTTGTCCCATTGGATTTTCTTAGTAAGGTTTTTAACGAGATGAAATAGTTCATGCAAACAGGGGGAGTTAATACACATTGCTCTCTTTTTTCCTTAGTTATGGTTTTGTCCCACTGGTTATCTAGCAAGGTTTTTAATAACACAACATCTTCTAGCGTATTAAGTTGATAAACAAGGGGGAATGTTATAAATATTATTTATTATGGTTATCAACAATTAAATAGATAGACTTTATTAAAGATATATTTATCATGTTATTCAATGGTTTCCTACTCCTATAATACCCATTGTATCTTATTTGTAGAGATCATTAATAATATTACCTCTCCCCCTCTATATTTTTGTCTCATATTATTTTGCTATTAGGTTAGTTTTACAATAGATAGTGTAATTTTCATTATACTAATCGACCAACAGATATCTTGGTGATACTTTTCAACATTAAGGTATTGTTTGGCACACATTAATTAGAGGCAGAATAAACCATTGATCGTAAATGAAAAACATGTTGGTTGATGAATGTAATGAAATGAATCATAGTTGATTTCATTCCATCCACCCCCTTTTTTAAATTCCATCCCTTCTTATCGCCACCCACTTACCCACCACAACAACCGACACCGACCACCAAGATCATTTGTCACCGGCAACAACCCCAGGCATGACCACCACCATCATCGACCACCACCAACCATCGGTTGCTGCTGCCAACCACCGGCCACCGCCACCGCCGCCAACCACCGACCACTGCCGTCCCTGCCAACCACCGACCACCGCCAACCACCACCAGCCACCACTACCATCTCCGCCAACCACCGACCACCACCGCCACCAGCCATCACCACCATAACTAATTTTACATTTCATTCTTTTATTTTTTCATAGCTAACAACATCATAAAGTAATGATTCGTTTTATTTATAAAGAATAACCAAACATACAAAGGAATATAATGATTTATTTTATTCTTTTATCAATTCCATTTTCTTATTTAGTTCATTTCATTACCCCATACCAAAGAGACGCTAATGCTATGTTCTAGACTTCATTTAAAGATAGAAAAGATGGGAAGTGAAACGAACGTAAAAAAACAGTTGTGTTCCAGAGTTTTTTTAAAGAAAGAAAATAAAAAGAAAATAAAAAGTTGTGTTTTCGAGTTTACTTAAGTAGGAAAAAAAAGAAAAATGAATAGAAAATGAATCTAAAATCAATCCTTCCAATTGAAAGGAAACAAAGAGAAAAGAAAAGAAAGAAAAGAAAAAAAAGAAAAAGAATTTTTTTCTCTTGTTAAGTAAACTCGAGAACAGTGTAAAGAATTGTAACTTGAATCTGCAATGATCCAATTGGCGATTTGGATTGTGTGTGGTTGTACCATTGTTGAAAATCTCTTGTTTTAGCGACTGTTACCACCTCTTCTTTTTAATATATATCTTTGCTCATACGGTATGGTAAGTAGAAAAGCTACCCGAGATGAGATGTCACCTACTGAATTATTTCCTCTAAATATGAAAACATTCCCCCAAACTTGATGGCATTAAAAACCCTAGACCAAGGAATTTCACTGTTCCTTGGTTGAACAAAGAAGAAAATAAGCGATGTTTGGAAAATTTGATCCTATTAACATCATCCCCGTTTATGGGGAAAACGGGGAAACCCGAGAATCTGGCGACTCCGGGTCCTGTTACACGCACAAGTTTTAATACATTTTTTTATAAAACTTTTTTAGAAAATATGATATTAATTAACTTAAAAACTTAAAAATAATAATATTATATTTATTCTCTATTCTCTATTTCCAGTCTATTTCTATTATATATTTTCTACCATTGATCAATAATAGTTGATACTGAAAAAAAGATCTTTCTAAACTTTGTAACAGAGGCTAGAGCTTGCTTTAACCATTTGATGGCGGAGTGACAAAACTCACCCTCCAACCTCCTAAAGATGTAATCCTTCTTATTCGCAGTCGTATCTTAGGTCAAATCATTCAATGGGTAAATCACAATGGAGTTGTATATAGAGATAAAACTAGAACAAAAACACTTTGAGGAAAATGAAGGGTGAAAATACTACTCTTTTCTACATTAAAAGTAGGATTTTAGTTCAGTAAGCTAGAGCTCATGACAAAGTGATAGACCTCATTGACTAATGGATTGCATGGAGATTGATCTGAAGTTGCTTCTGAAGGAATGCATAAGACCCATAACATAGAAATTTTAAACTGAAAGTTGACAGGATAGGAATTAGTACTAGAATTAATATTTTATTTTAATTTTAATTTTCAGTTTAAGTTTAAGTTGTTAGAACTCATTATATTATGTTACATGAGTTGATTTGTTTTCATTTTTTTAATACTTACAACACTTAGGAGGAGATTGTTAGTCATGCTTTAGTGAAAGTTTTGAATGAATACAAACGAAAAGCTCTCAAGATCCAAAGGGAGTTTGATGTTATTTCACTATTGTAGGAGATAAGCCCGTACAATTGAATCGAGTACCCAAGTATGAATAAACAATTTGATTATTTGTTAATTTCTCTGCTATGACCTCTATTAATAGTAATATGTAAGTTAAGATATGAAACAAGATAGTTGGAGAGTTTGCTCGATTCGGTTAACTATCTATGGTCGTAACTCTCTTAACAAGCATCATCAAACCAACCCCATTAGAATAACTCTTGATATTCATCTTCAAATTTTTTAATGTACGTTAATTGTCTTGCATTCTACATTCATTCAACCTTGTTTAAACAACTAAATAACACAAACCATTCTATGTTGTGTTGAGCATTACAACACACATACACATATGTACTGATCTAGATTATATTCTTTTCGAAATTTAATTTTTAAAATTTATTATTCTAAAATAATAGTTATTTGGACTATTTCATAAATAATTTTACCTCATTTTTATTTCATGTTAGGACTTATTAACTCTTAAATTATCTTCTTTATCGTTGCTTATGACGTACCCCTTTTAGATCTTAAGTGTTATTAAATGGCGTTGCTTGGACATGTAAGTTCAACATTATTAGCGTGATTGAAGTGACCCTTACCTTATTAACAAACTCCATCCCATGTACGAACTTGAAATCATCAAACCATTGACAAGTCCGACTTTCATTTCCATTCTCCGATCCTAAGCTTCATGCTTGTGTCATCTAATCAATCAACTTGATGTCAGTGCTTACGTATTTGATCCACCCCATTTTTTTCTTCATCTTGAGCCTTACTCTTTTAACTTACCCTTCCATACAAGTTATTTCTTGGCCGCTAAGGCTTGTGTAGTGGAAGGATTGATTATATGCTAAGGGCATATTACTATACCTCATCTTTTAAAATCATGTTGCGTAAATAATACAAACGTACATTATATTTCTTATTTTAGACTAAAGCATTTCCTGTGCACGCAGTTTAAAATATAGGCCACTTAGTTTTAAGGACATCGAAAGCTCGTTACATGTGATTGCTTGCTGCTTCTTATGTTGTTGTGAACCATATTCATTTTTTCCAATAAGAGAAGAAAACAATTTTGTGTAAGTAGCCCAATATGGGTATATCCCTTCAACAAGATAATATCCGTGTTTGTAGTTACTTTGTTACCTCAAATGGAGCTGGGTGCAATTCCATGTACAACCTCATCAAACAGTGGCAACTGCCAACTGGTGGAGAACATTGAGGTTGTTGTTGGAACCAATGACAACAATAAAGGCATGCCAAAACTATAAATCTTTGGAAGCTATCGTTTTAATCATAGTCGTCGGAAACTTGTAGTCACCTCATAAATTAACCTCACCAAGCCGTTGGGTAAATATTGTGTCTATACAATTGAATAACACATTCACAAAATATTGAAGTCTTTCACATGAGGTTCTTTCAGATACACACACATACTCACCATACGCATCCTAAGGATTCCTTATGCTAGTTGATGTATGGCAGATATGCACTTCTATAATGCCTTTTCTTTTGTCTAGCATCCCAGCTAGTTTGAAATAATTTTAAGTTCTTATCCATATCTCCAAATACTTGTAGAATAGTTTTCTTGCTTCCGAAACTGTCTTCAGCATACCTTATCGTCATACATTGGCTTTCCCACAAAGTAATATTTTCCAACTTGTTTACATGCAGTTTGACCATCTCTAGCTAAAGTAACTATTGACCTTGCAGTATCTTAAACATCTTAACCTAATGAGCTGTCCTTGAACAATTTTACAGAGTTGTTGAATATGAAAGTATGAATTAAGAGCTTCATTTTGGAACTTGATTGATTTTGAAAGAGTTCTGACAAATAACTTTTGGGTGAAATTTGGGAGAGAGGTGGTTAAGAATAGTGTGATTAAAAAAACTTAATTTAATTGAGTATACATTAGTATATTCTGTTATATTAAATAGAAACATATATTTTAGTAACAGTAAGAGATAGGGCTGTTCACGAGCCTAGCCGAACCGAACGGACCTTTACTCGTGCTTGGCTCGTTTCTAAGCCGAACATA
Organism: Flaveria linearis; assembly: GCA_024085815.1. Classification (NCBI taxonomy): domain Eukaryota; kingdom Viridiplantae; phylum Streptophyta; class Magnoliopsida; order Asterales; family Asteraceae; genus Flaveria; species Flaveria linearis. The sequence continues at coordinate 69,996,513 of CM044004.1, read as the reverse complement.
GCCGATCGGCTCGTTTACAACCAAGCAGAAAATCGAACGAGCATTTTTCGAGCATTAAATTTTCGAGCGAGCGCAAACGAGCGGCGAACAATTTATACAACCCAACTATATTGTGTGTTATACAATTTACATTGTAGCGAATAAGATTTAATAACTTAAAATCAACCACGGTTCATTAGATAATATTTTCATCCAACAATACGTTGTGACTGATGATTAATCCAGTGTTGTAGCCGAAAACTGGAGAGCATATTGAAGATAATGATAACGGTGATAGCGGGAAATGATCGAAAAATATCTTTTAACGGTCTTGGATTTTACTTTTATGTTTATGTAGAAATCTTTATTAGGTTGACTGATCAAGTGTGCATAAATATAATTATATATTTGTATATAATGGGTCAAATCTACTAGAGTGTTACGTATAAACTATATATACATATATATTCGATCCGAACCGAACCAAGCGTACCTTTGCTCGTGCTTAGCTCTTTTACAAACCGATCCGAGCTGATCGCTCGTTTACAACCGAACAAAAATTCGAACGAATATTTTTCGAGCAAATTTCGAACGAATATCGAGCGATCATCAAGCGTCAAGCGATTTGAACAGCGCTAGTGAGAGATGAAGAAGACCCCCACAACGAACTTCTCCGGACCGAATGGTGGGTTACAGGGTGCCCGAACCAAATTTGTCAGGGCCTATGGAATTGGATGTCATTTGATTTTATTTTTTCAATTTATTTTATAAATATTTTAATTTATCCTAATAATCATTTACATATGTTGACTATGTTGACCATGACATTCTTACAACCACTTTTAGACTCTACCATTAATTTTCTTGCCTAAATTATTTATTCTATTTTAAAAAGTCAAATAATTAATTTTTAATTTTTTCTTTCCCTTAGTATTATAAATCCAAGTCCTTTTAAATCATTAATTAAAAAAACAGTTTTTTTTCATTAAATAAAACTATGTATTTTATTAAAAATTATATTTTTCTAAAATCAAAGTTGTCTAAAACTGTGAATTTTTCTAAAACAAAGAAACTTTTTTTAAGTATAAAATATTTTAAAATCAATCTATTTAAAAAATAAAAATTTTATATAAAAGCATTTATTAAAAAACAAACCCGGAGTTTTAAACAACGAGATATTGAAAAAAAATAAAACTTTTCCAAAGCAATAATTTTATAAAATGAAAATTTTAGCTAATCAAGTATTTACTTGTACATAATTTCAAACATATCTTATATTTAATGTTTTACAGATCCTAACTTTTTATTGATAAATATTCAGTATTTTTCTTATCCAATCTTTGTATATACGGAGTTATAGCCTACTACATATATTAAATTAAATATATCGCATGTAATGACAATACCTAATACTATAATATGATTGCTTTGAATTTCAACTTACACACCAATATAACATATTATTAATTGTACATTACGACTAATCTTGTGACAACCCTATAATTTCAGATTAGAAACGTTTAAGTTTATCATTTGATATGTTATATTATTATACCTTACATGTATATATTTAAGAAGACTATTACCATATATATTTTACAAATCTTTTCATATGAATACTCTCACCTTATGACTTTATTAAAATAACTTTTATGATAAAATTATGTATGTATATACACGCATGCATTTTTACGTATGCATGTATATATGAATATATATCTCTATAAATCATGACACACATATATAAGAACTAAGTTTAATCAAACATTATCAAAACAATACTTCATCAACCTTGAATCAAAACAAAACAAATCACATCTTAAATATCTAAACATCAAAACAAAACCCTTATGTAATCTCGAGTAACCCGATTAACAACCCCCAAACCATTAGTTAATCTTAGTTTAGTAACTAAACATGTCATTAACTACCAAAATCGCCACCTAGTTACTAACCTTCGGCAAGTTCCCATGCATCATCACCAAAGTTTAACACTAAGAGATCTTGTTCAAATGCCACATAATCTACCCTACTCCAAGGTCATCATTGCTAATGCATTGGTGGCAACTTCTTAACCCACTTAAACTCAACTCTCGGTACCTCCCAAGCACCATAACCGCCATCATCCATTACCATCACACTAATCTTCATCTAGGTTGGACACCTAGCATAACACACACTCATCATACTCAAATGTCTGACACCTATTAAAGCTAGAGGTACAAAACACAAACCTAGTGATAGAGTAATGATGAGCTCTCTCCACTACTACAAACACTCGGTTGATGGAACCCAAAACAACCACAACCGCAACCATAACCATCTTCCCTCTTGACTCTCATCTCTCTCTCGGTTTATTATATACAACCGCAAAACCACCACCCAACATAACCCTCTTTCTCTTGGTCTCTCTACACTCACCACCATTATCATCCGAAATCACCACCATCCTCACAACTCTCTCTCTCTCGGTTATACATCACCAATCACACACCATTATCATCCAAGCATCTATCACCTTCATTCACAAGTATTCACTTTCAAGGATCAAGAACTATCATTTCAAAGCTTTGAACATCAAGATTCAGGAAGCTAATCATCACCCTTCATCACCCTCTCAATCAAACAAGGTTAGGAAATCTTAATTGTAATAAGTATGTGTTTAAACAAACACAAACATGATCATTATCAAATAAAACCCACAGCCATGTGTTATTTATCTTTGTCACTCAGTAAGAAATAAATTAGAAGAACTAAGAAAAATAATGGTGTTAAACCAAGATGATTAAAACAAGAAAAATTACAAACAAAATGATTAAAATCTTAATATTTTGCTAAAATCAGATTTAATACTTAAATGATTGTGATTGTGGGAATAAATTTATAAATATCTCTATAAATACTAGAATTATTTATCTATAAATTTTGGTATATTAAAGTTAAGTAAATTGATTAATATGATTTAAATAAGGGAAAATAAGAAAATATAAATGGAACAACCAAACCTCATAAAAATATGTAAAAATTATATAATGATTACTATATGTTATATAAACTTGATAATAAATTTGATGACTAAATTCCTTTATATGACTGATATTTATATTTTATTGTGATCTATAATGGTAAAATCGAAAGAAATACCTAATCTGTAAAATAAATTTTGAAAAATTCACATAATTTATTATGTTTTGTATTTAACAATATGTGTAAATTTAGTAATGTTTGGAGATATGTAACTATTTGTATTGAATTTTGATAATTTTTGAAAAGTTACAGTAAATCATTTGCTATGAATTAAATACCAGGGAATTTATAAGATACATTGGACCACAAATAAACGTTATAGAAAAATTTGGGAATTTTATAATAACAGTAGCTATTTTTATCTATTGATGCTAAGTTTATATTAATTCTAGAAAATATCTGAAATTAGTTAATAGTTGAAATTTTTTTATGATTATTAATATTTTTAGATTATGTTTCTATTAAACTTTTGAAAAGTTTGAGTAATCATATGATGTTAGGACCGATTTCGTACGGAGTACTAACGGATTCTGCGTGAGATCAGATCAATTAGCGCGGAATTCTATTTGATTGGCGATCCAATCAGTGAGAACGAACAACCTGATCGATCTAACGATTAAACAAACATTAAGAGCGAGTTGGAATCGATCAGGAACGAACTATGAACTTGGATGGATGAACTTTGACGCTCTGGACGGCTAGGGTGTGATAGCATTCGAAGTGTTATGTTTTTCCACGAATTATATGGTATTTATAGGTTACCAGTTTCCATTCGTACGACTAAACCATTAGCATGTTTAGTCGTGCGACTGACTCATGCGGTTGACTCATACGCACGAATGAAGGTTCAGTCGTGCGACTGAATCAATCTTATGTCTCAGTCATGCGACTGATCCAGTCTCCTGGTTCAGTCGTGCGATTGGTCCATAAGTATGGTTTATTCATGCATATGGTCTATAAGTATGGTCCATTAGCATGAATTACCACACGACTAAGTTGAACACATTTCTAAGTTCTTATTGACTTAAAACTATGTAAAACAGCATCAAACCTATATATAAAGTTCATATATGTGAATCATACTCAGTACATAAATAATATGGTATAATCAACAATAAATAAACATCAAAGCATATCATATTTCATTAGATCATCACATTACATCAGTGTAAGACATGAAAGACTTTTACATTTAAGAACATAAACTAGGTACATAATATATCAACAACTCCCCCTTGGACCTAGTTTAGCCTATTGTCTAACATTCTTCACGTGCTCTTGGAATTTCTTGTACTTCTTTTCTATTGTGACTCCAGCATGTATCTCAAACGCGAAGCAGAGTCTTATAATGTGTTGGAATTGTAGAGCTTGTACAATATCCTGCATGTCATAGAACAATGCCCACTTGTAGAGTATGTAAACGTCATCAGCAGACAAGTTAGTTAGCCACATTGGGATAGTCTCTATTTTACCCTCTTTATACAAAACGATGACCGCTTCTCCTGTCCTCCAGTCATAATACCACCATTTGAAGTGTGGAGGGAAGTACTGAGGCATCTCCCGTAGATGGATCTTAGACATTATGCGCGGGGGACTCCACTTCAGCACTACTTTCGGCTTCCCAGTATTAGGGTCAACTTCAGTCCTATGAACGAACCTTTTAGGTTGTTGAGGTCTGAAGTTCACCCATCTGGTATGGTATTCTCTCTTAAGCACCATCTCGAACCAACCCGACATTTCCTAGGGTTGGCATACAAAGGTCCAAACAGGCTAACCTGTTGAGCTCAAAACCAGGAAGAGTCTTCAGATCATGAGGATATCTGAAGTACTCAATCCCCTTCTCCCTCTTGATAGCGTAGACATCCAAATCTTCAAAATATGCCCAACTTATGATCTTGCCTGTCACTTTCTGATGCTTCTTCACTCGGTAGAGTTTTGTGTGGGCATTTAACTTTGGAGGTACACGTTGGGCTTTCATTTCAGACAGCAAGCTGCCCATTCAGCTTTCTTAATATCAACATCTGCATCTGTAGCTTGGGCTTTCCCTTCATCTTTCTCTTTCTTCTTCTCAGTCTTATCCAACTTCTCAAAAGTATCACTTCCAAATGTTTCACCCAAGTTGGGGATAACATTGCCCTCTTGGTCAGTGTACTAAGGATAGTATTCAGACGTTATATCCTTTATCTCAATCTCATGCACACCCTGTAGCTCCTCATCACTCACGACGTCTACCTCAGGAAGATCCTTGACGAACTCATCTGGATTAATTCTGAACATATTAGCCCCAAGATACGTAGGACCATTTGAGATTACAAAAAGAATCGGTCCGGTGGCTTACCGATTAAGGTTGCCATAAGAACTTAGCGGTGTACATGAACTTTTCACGTGTTGAACCTCAAAAAGTGTTTGACCGACGAGTCTCTTCATGTACCAATTGAGGAAATCAAGATCGATGAAAAGCTTCATTTTATCGAAGAACCTATAGAGATCATGGACTGAAAGGTCAAACGACTAAGGCGCAGCAAGATACCGATCGTTCGCGTGAGATGGAACTCCAAACGAGGACCAGAATTCATGTGGGAACGGGAAGATCAGATGAAAATCAAATGTCCACATCTATTCGAAGATGACACTTTTGGACCTAACACCAGTTGAATTTCGGGACGAAATTCTCTCAACTGGGGGATACTGTGACATCCGTCACCAAAAGGTCCATCATTTAACGTGGATTCCATTAAGTTTTCTTTGAACGTTCATTCCTCACCTTTATAAACTATTTGTGTGGATATTATACTTACTTTATCATCTGTTACACTTGTGTTCTCATCGTTAGCGTTCCTATCCTTGAAACCTTTACAATTGTCCTTATCGTTATCATTAAATATACCATTTTTATATATTGTTATTGACATTAATAGAACCACTTTTAAGTTACCAATAACATTAATTACCTTTTTTTCATTATATAACTAGCTGATTTAAGTCATTTTCAACCGAAGCAAAATTTGGGAACTCGGGGGCTAAGTGCAGGGACCAAACATGACATTTTGCCAAACTAGGGCTGGGTATATAAACCCCCTTTACCAGCCCTAGCCACCACATTTCATCTTCTTCTTCATCTTCTTCTTCTTCCATTTTCTCCTCCTCCTTGCACCGAACCGCCCCGTTTTGTTCGCGTTTTCACACGGCAAAGCCTCGGCTACAGCTGAGACTACTCCTTTCTTGTAGGTAGACGACCTTAGTCATCCCTTTTCTTGCTTGTTTACTGTTGCATTTTAGGGTTTTGGGTGCTCGGGGCCAACCGAGCACATGAGGTCGCGTGGATGCGTGTGTTGCCTTTCTGCATGTTCTTCTTGTTTGTACATGTTTGAAATGTGCTTCTGGAAGTCCTTGCGGTGTAAATCTCGTGCATGGAGCAGACGAAGGCTGCTCTGCACTTCTGCAGTCGCGATTCTATTGTTCGGGCGACTGAGTCTGCCGTGCGACTGAGCCATGCGACTCGGTGTGTCGTGCGACTGAGTCGTGCAATTGTGTGTGTGTCGTGCGATTGAGTCAGGCGACTGTGTGTATCGTGCGATTGAGTCATGCGAATGAGTGCATTCATGCGATTGAGTCTATACGGATGAATGTGTGCGATTGTGCGTGTGTCGCACGACTGAATGCTGAGTCGTACGAATGAAGGTTCAGTCGTATGAATGAAGCTGGTTCGTGCGAATGGAGGTTGATTCCTACGTATGGATGTTGAGTCGATCGATTGAGTGTTATGTGGTACGACTGAAGGCCGAGTCGCACGAATGAAGGTTCAATCGTACGAATGAAGCTGATTCGTACGAATGAAGGTTGATTCGTGTGGATAGAGTGTTGAGTCGTGCGTCTGGTCCTGTCGTGCGATTGGAGTGGTTGTGTGTGAGTTTCTTCTTGTGTGTGGTGCGTGTTTGTAGTGTGATGTTAAGGTGACATCGACACGGGTACCGTTGCTAATTATGATCTTTAAAAATTGACACTATTAAACTTATTAATGTTATTCCAAATCAGATCAACATAACATTTTACAATTATCAACAATCGATTTGCAACGCTAATATTTGCTAAGTATTTCTCTAATAACGATGACACTTTTACACAAATATCATCGGTAATGGCAACGATTTCTAATACTTGGATCTACATAAGATCTAACACGTGTGTCTGCTTGTGTGCGTTACACGCGACCGAACCAATACAACCCCAACCGACTGAACGTTATTACTTACTTTATATGCTTAACAATAACTGTCAATAGGTGTTTGACCGTTTACTACATACAACATTTGTAAACTTTGATCATTCATACTTACCACTTAACAAGTGAGTTTCGTGGCCCTTTTATGCTTATACAGTATTTCAATCATTTACAAACATGGGGGAAAGTATGCTCACCCACTTTCTTATATTCCGACAAGTTGCTGTGTGTACATCATTAGGTTTGGTTGTAAAGCTCATGGTTATGTGATTTTGCTTACTTATAACTGTATGCACGGTATTCCATAACAATTACTATACAGCATCAATTATTTATTTACTATTTAAACATGCGAGCTCACCAACAAATTTTGTTGACCATTTTGAGCATATCTTTTCAGGTGACAATGAAAATTGAAGATCTAGGAGTGCTGCCTTAGTGGAGACCCTAGGAACGCAATTTTCAGACTAAACATACTTGACAAACATTCATTTTGAATCATTGTTGTAGTCTATTAAACGATCGTCATACTTTTGATAATTGTTCCCGGGTTGTGGGAATTACATTACAATGTTAATATTTTGGTTATGTGAATCAATTACAAGTTTATGCTTATGGCTATGTTGTCGTGAATATTGACTAAACACGACACAAGTCTCCTTTGTGTCGGTGTCGTCATGACAAGCTTTATCATCAACTACATATATTGCATCTCTATTATTAACAATGTGTTATGACGATCCCGTCTCGTTACATCCCCGTGTTTCCGCTCTCAGCGGGGATGTGACAACTGGTATCAGAGCCATTGGTTATAGAGAATTAGGCAAATCACTTGACCTAGATGATAACCTAGTAACCTTCATGTAGAATGCATGCTAGGATTGGCTTGCATCTGATATTACATGTATGTTCCTCTATACTTGTTCTTTATCTCTATACTTGTTCTTTATCTCTATGTCTTGTTATCTGACCATCCTGAGGAGGGCACTACTACTCTTACTTTTTCCTCATGGGATGCCTTCTACTGGAATCTTCCATTCCTATGCGCGCCGCATTATACTATTAGGTTGGGATACCCAACCTGAAGGGATCTTCACAGATCACGCGAAGCGTTGATCTCGGGTAATGAGTCCGACCCGAAGATAGTTACGCCTAAAGTCCCGAAAAAAGAAGAGATAGGCAACTTTTGTTAGACCAAGTGAGATTATATGCTTGGATTCTATTTGTTATGATGGACTACTATCGGAATACTATTGGTCCATGGACATGAGAACTTACACGATCTGTGCATGATGAATGGTGTCGATACTGTGATGTTAACTTGGGTAAGTGAAGCTGAGGGGGACCATGCAAGGCAAATTACCATTACGGGTGCACACGTAATTGCAATTTGCAGTGCATGTGAAGCCTTGCTAATCTTACCATGAGGTAACAATCATAGTTAGTACAAGTCTTCCATTTTATACCTTAGGACAGGATCATAATTCTAGTAATACCTTGTAAATGGTGATAAAACATTCATAACCTCTACTATCACTTAAGTCCTAATCTACTTAGATCCTTCATGGGATTTCAATTATGATATTGATTTATTCTCCATGAAACATTTCTCAGCTTAGCATTTTAGTAACTATGGAACTGATTAAATGCTTAGAGTATGTGGACCTCAAAGAGTTGTAGAAGAGTGATGATACTCTCTACACATACATTACGTTATTCATTGAGATGATTTTAGGAAAATCGGATGTTATATAACCGGTTTAATCATCATTCTCGGTACACCGTGGATGTGGTGGGAACGCTGCGGGGAACCCTATATATAAGCATCGTCGGTATACTAAGAACGTGCTTGAACTGGGCTACGTGATGATCTTGATTGACTGAAGCATGAAATGTTAGAACTTGATGAATGGAGTTATACGTGTATCTTAAAGTGACTAAAGTTTACATGTTTACTCCATTTATGATTAGAAAATGCCGCCTTGAAGAATCACCCACAATACAAATCGTGAAGGTGAGACCCCACGAGGCAGAGGTAGAGGTAGGCCACCAAGAACAGGTGGTGGTCTCGCCGGCAACAATCAGGGAACTGAAAACCCCGATATAGCTGCCACGATCGCTCAGCAGCTAGCCGCACTGATTCCTACAATAGTGACCCAAGTGAGCGACACCCTTCTGAATCATAATCTCCACGGGATAATGATACTAAAAATGAGCATAACCAAGGAGCAGGGGAGGATACGGAGAATGGTGGAACAGCGGGTAATGAAACTGGGGTTATGTTCTTATAAGGAGTTTATGGCCTACAAACCGAAAGACTTTGATGGGAAAGGTGGAGTGATAGCTCTAACTAGGTGGCTTGAAAAGATGGAGGCTATCATTGATATCAGTGAATGCTTAGACAGCCAAAAGATTAAGTATGCCACGTGTTCACTACAAGGCAAAGCAATAAGTTGGTGGAACACACAGATTCAAGCAAGGGGAAGAGAATTAGCAATGCAGATGACTTGGGATGAGTTTAAAGAATTGATCACTGAAGAATACTGTCCACTCAATGAGATGCAGAAGTTGGAGCAGGAGTTCTGGAATCATGCTATGGTAGGATCTGGGCACGCAGCTTACACTGATCGTTTTCATGAGTTGGCAAGACTGGTCCCACATCTGGTGACTCCGGAATCCAAAAGGATCGAAAGGTACGTTTGGGGACTGTTGCCTCAAATCCAAGCAATGGTAACAGCAGCTGCTCCTCCTACGATCCAGAGCGTAATTCTGAAGGCTGGCGCCCTAACTGATGAGATGGTGAGAACAGGGGTCTTAGGAAGATAGACAGAGAAAAGAAAAGATATCGGAGAAACGAGTCGGTCGACTGCTGGGAAATTTTATAAGAGGTCCAAAACAACTAGGAATTTTGTGGTTATGACACAAGGCAAGAGGGAATACGTAGGGCCGCACCCCAAATGTGATAGGTGTAACTTCCATCATCCCCCAGCGATGCAGTGCCGGGTGTGTGTGAACTGTAGACGCCCGGGGCACCTAGCGAAAGATTGTAGAGTAGCGCCGAATCTGGTTGCGCCTGTTAATGCGGTTAACCCGACAGGGAATGCTAGGGTCTGTTATGAGTGTGGAAACCCGGGTCACTACCGAAACATATGCCCCAGACTGAATCGGGCGCCGGGTCAGCAAGGGAACAACCAACCACCAGTGATGGCCAGAGCCGGTAATCAAGGCCAGGGGAATAAAGGAAATGCTTCCAGAGGACATGTGTTAATTATCAGAGCAAATGACGCCCATCAGGACCCGAATGTCGTGATGGGTACGTATTTTCTCAATCACCACTTCGTATCTATATTATTTGATACTTGAGCAGACAATAGTTTTATATCTTCTGAATTTGCTCACATGCTTGCCTTGAACTCTAGTAGGCTAGAAACTAGCTTCTCTGTAGAAGTGGCCAACGGTAGAGTTGTACAGGCCGATAAGATTATTAGAAAGTGCTCCATGATATTGGAAAACCATGCCTTCGACATAGACTTAATACCTTTTGAGCTGGGAAGTTTCGATATGATTGTGGGAATGGATTGGTTGTCGAAACACGGTGCTGAGATTGTTTGTCAGGAGAAAGTGATATGAATCCCCATGCCAGATGAGGAGGTACTCAGGATTCAAGGAGAACGACCGGGAAGAACCCTAAAGCTTATCTCTTGCATGAAGACGCATCGATGTTTGCGAAAGCAGTGTTACGCGTTTCTGGCCCGTGTAGTGGAAAAGAAAGAAGAGAACAACTAGTTGGTAGATATTCCTGCAGTACGAGACTATCCGGATGTATTCTCTGATGACTTGTTGGGTTTGCCTCCTCCACGACAGGTGGAATTTCGTATAGAGTTGGTTCCTGGAGCTACGCCGGTAGCAAAAGCACCGTATCGATTGGCACCATCAGAAATGCAAGAGTTATCTATCCAATTACAAGAACTACTGGAGAAGGGTTTTACTCGGCCGAGTCACTCACCATGGGGAGCACCGGTATTATTGTCAAAAAGAAAGACGGGTCGTTCCGTATGTGCATCGATTATCGCGAGTTCAACAAATTGAACGTGAAGAACCGATATCCTCTTCCAAGAATTGACAATTTATTCGATCAGCTGCAAGGATCCTCCTATTTCTCCAAGATCGACCTTCGTTCGGGATACCATCAACTAAGGGTTTTCGAGGATGACATACCGAAAACAACATTTAGGACTAGTTATGGGCACTATGAGTTCTTAGTCATGCTGTTTGGACTGACTAATGCAGTAGCTATGTTCATGGATCTGATGAATCGAGTGTACAAACCTTACTTGGATAAGTTTGTTATCGTATTCATAGACGATATACTTATCTACTCTCGATCGAAAGAGGACCATGAGGAACACCTTTGGGCAATACTGAGTCTATTACAAGAAAAAAAACTTTTCGCCAAGTTCTCGAAGTGTGAGTTTTGGTTACGGGAAGTGAAGTTCTTGGGGCATGTGGTGAACGAAAATGGGATTCATGTAGATCCCGGTAAGATTGAAGCGGTGAAGAAATGGGATGCACCCCAGACACCTTCAGAGATACGGAAATTCTTAGGAGTAGCCGGATACTATCGTCGCTTCTTTGCGAATTTTTCAAAGATTTCCCATCCGTTAACCCTGTTGACTCAGAAAGACAAGAAGCTTGATTGGGGACATGCACAAGAACAAGCATTCCGAACGTTGAAGGAAAAGTTGTGCAACGCTCTGATATTGTCCTTCCCAGAAGGAATTGATGATTTTGTGGTGTACTGCGATGCTTCACATCAAGGATTGGGATGTGTGCTAATGCAGAAGGATAAGGTGATTACCTACGCCTTATAACAACTTAAAGTTCATGAAAAGAACTATACGACTCATGATCTGGAGTTGGGTGTTGTGGTATTTGCACTTAAGATATGGAGGCATTACTTGTATGGAACCAAATGTATCATTTACACGGATCATAAGAGCCTTCAACATATCCTGGATCAGAAGGAACTTAATATGCGCCAGCGACGTTGGGTAGAACTACTTAGCGACTACGATTGTGAAATCCGGTATCATCCGAGGAAAGCGAACGTGGTGGCTGATGCTTTAAGCCGCAAAGAACGCGAGAAACCACTACGTGCTCGAGCGTTGGGATTGACTATTCAAACGAATCTAAAAGCTCTGATCCAAAATTGCACAAAGTCAGGCATTGAAAGAAGAAAACCTTGCGGGAGAAGAATTTCAGGGGTTGGATAAACAGATGATTTGCAAGGATGATGGTATATAGTACTTCATGGATCGTATATGGGTACCCAAATGTGGAGGTGTACGTACCTTGGTCTTGGATGAAGCGCACAAGACACGATATTCTGTTCATCCTGGTGCAGACAAGATGTACCATGATCTTAAAGATTTGTACAGTGGCCAGGCATGAAGAAAGACATTGCTATGTATGTAAGCCGATGCTTGACATGCTTGAAAGTTAAAGCTGAACATCAGAACCATCAGGATTACTGCAGCAACCGGAAATTCCTGAATGGAAATGGGAAAACATAGCCATGGATTTATTACCAAACTTCCTAGAACGAGTAGTGGGCACGACTCGATATGGGTTGTAGTGGATCGGATGACAAAGTCAGCTCATTTCTTACCGATCGAGAGGTTTACAAGATGGAAAAGTTGGCGAGATTGTACATAAAGGAGGTCGTGACAAGACACAGAGTGCCGGTGTCGATCATATCCGACCGTGACAGCCGATTTACTTCACGATTTTGGCAGACACTGCAGAAAGCGATGGGCACTCGATTAGATATGAGTACCGCCTATCACCCACAAATAGATGGTCAAAGTGAACGAATAATACAAACGTTGGAAGACATACTCAGGGCTTGTGTAATCGACTTCGGTGGTAGCTGGGACACTCATTTACCATTGATTGAGTTCTCTTACAACAACAGCTACCATACGAGCATTGTGTGTGCTCCATTTGAAGCATTGTATGGGAGGAAATGTAGATCTTCAGTTTGTTGGGCAGAGATTGGTGAAAGCCAGCTGACAGGCTCGGAGATCATTCAGGAAACAATCGACAAGATTTTCCAAATCAAAGACAGACTAAAAGCTGCCAGAGATCGCCAAAAGAGCTATGCCGACAACCGTTGGAAGCCTCTAGAATTCAACGTTGGGGACCGGGTTTTACTCAAAGTTTCTCCTTGGAAAGGGATCGTTCGATTTGGAAAGAAAGGGAAGTTAGCCCCAAGATACGTAGGACCATTCGAGATTACAGAAAGAATCGGTCCGGTGGCTTACCGATTAAGGTTGCCACAAGAACTTAGCGGTGTACATGATCCTTTTCATGTGTCGAACCTCAAAAGGTGTTTGGCCAACGAGTCTCTTCACGTACCAATTGAGGAAATCAAGATCTATGAAAAGCTTTATTTTATCAAAGAACCTATAGAGATCATGGACTGAAAGGTCAAACGACTAAGGCGCAACAAGATACCGATCGTTCGCGTGAGATGGAACTCCAAACGAGGACCAGAATTCATGTGGGAATGGGAAGATCAGATTAAACTCAAATGTTCACATCTATTCGAGGATGACACTTTTGGACCTAACACCACTTGAATTTCAGGACGAAATTCTCTCAACTGGGGGATACTGTGACATCCATCACCAAAAGGTCCGTCATTTAATATGGATTCCATTAACTTTTCTTTGAATGTTCATTCCTCGCCTTTATAAACTATTCATATGGATATTATACTTACTTTATCATCTGTTATACTTGTGTTCTCATCGTTAGCGTTCCTATCCTTGAAACCTTTACAATTGTCCTTATCGTTATCATTAAATATACCATTTTTATATATTGTTATTGACATTAATAGAACCACTTTAAGTTACCAATATCATTAATTACCTTTTTATCATTAATATAACTAGCCGATTTAAGTCGTTTTCAACCAAAGCAAAATTTGGGAACTCGGGGGCTAAGTGCAGGGACCAAACATGACATTTTGCCAAACTAGGGCTAGGTATATAAACCCCCTTTACTAGCCTTAGCCACCACATTTCATCTTCTTCTTCTTCCATTTTCTCCTCCTCCTTGCACCGAACCGCCCCGTTTCTTCACGTTTTCACCAGCAAATCCTCGGCTACAGCTGAGACTACTCTTTGTTACAAGTAGACGACCTTGGTCGTCCCTTTTCTTGCTTGTTTACTCCTGCACTTTTAGGGTTTCGGGTTCTCGGGGCCAACCCGAGCACATGAGTTCGCGTGGATGCGTGTGTTGCCTTTCTGCATGTTCTTCTTGTTTGTACATGTTTGAAATGTGTGTCTGGAAGTCCTTGTGGTGTAAATCTCATGCACGGAGTAGCCGAAGGCTGCTCTGCACTTCTGCAGCCGCGATTCTGCTGTTCGGGCGACTGAGTCTGCCGTGCGACTGAGCCGTGCGACTGGGTGTGTTGTGAAACTGAGTCGTGCGATTGTATATGTGTCGTGCGATTGAGTCAGGCGACTGTGTGTGTCGTGCAATTGAGTCAGGCGACTGTGTGTGTCATGCGATTGAGTCATGCGAATGAGTGCATTCATGCGATTGAGTCTTGCGAATGAGTGCATTCATGCGATTGAGTCTATGCGGATGAATGTGTGCGATTGTGCGTGTGTCGCACGACTAAATGCTAAGTCGTACGAATGAAGGTTCAGTCATATGAATGAAGCTGATTCATGCGAATGTAGGTTGATTCGTACGTATGGATGTTGAGTCGTGCGATTGAGTGTTGTGTGGTACGACTAAAGGCCGAGTCGCACGAATGAAGGTTCAATCATACGAATGAAGCTGATTCGTACGAATAAAGGTTGATTCATGTGGATAGAGTGTTGAGTCGTGCGTCTGGTCCTATCGTGCGATTGGAGTGGTTGTGTGTGAGTTTCTTCTTGTGTGTGGTACGTGTTTGTCGTGTGATGTTAAGGTGACATCGAAATGGGTACCGTTGCTAATGACGATCTTTAAAAATTGACACTATCAAACTTGTTAATGTTATTCCAAATCAAATCAACATAACATTTTACAATTATCAACAATCGATTTGCAACGCTAATATTTGCTAAGTATTTCTCTAATAACAATGACACTTTTACACAAATATCATCGGTAATGGCAACGATTTCTAATACTTGGATCTACATAAGATCTAACATGTGTGTCTGCTTGTGTGCGTTACACGCGACTGAACCAATGCAACCCGAACCGACTGAATGTTATTACTTACTTTATACGTATCATTAATGCTTAACAATAACTGTCAATAGGTGTTTGACCGTTTACTACGTACAACATTTGGAAACTTTGATCATTCATAATTACCACTAAACAAGTGAGTTTCGTGGCCCCTTTTTATGCTTATACAGTATTCAATCATTTACAAACATGGGGGAAAGTATGCTCACCCACTTTCTTATGCTGTACAATTTACATACAATTTACATACTTGGAATCAACGTGATACTGTTTTGTGAGTACTTATCTAATACATACATGAGTCGCTGTGTGGTACTTTCTTTACAACCATTTAATTCCGTTGTTGGAACCGACGGATAGGTATTGGTAGTACTACTGGGTTGACACCCCCACCCTCGTTTGTTGGTATAGTAGTTGGTACCAACAGTGGCCAGGAATGGGCCCTTGGGTGATATTCCGACAAGTTGTTGTGTGTACGTCATTAGGTTTGGTTGTAAAGCTCATGGTTATGTGATTTTGCTTACTTATAACTGTATGCATGGTATTCCACAACAATTATACAGCATCAATTATTTATTTACTATTTAAACCTACAAGCTCACCAACAAATTTTGTTGACCATTTTGAGCATATCTTTTCAGGTGACAATGAAAATTGAAGATCTAGGAGTGATGCCTTAGTGGAGACCCTAGGAACGCATTTTTGAGACTAAACATACTTGACAAACATTCATTTTGAATAATTGTTGTAGTCTACTAAACGATCTTCATACTTTTGATACTTATTCTCGGGTTGTGGGAATTACATTACAATGTTAATATTTTGGTTATGTGAATCAATTACAAGTTTATGCTTATGGCTATGTTGTCGTGAATATTGATTAAACACGACACAATTCTCCTTTGTGTCGGGTGTCGTCATGACATGCTTTATCATCAACTACATATGTTGCATCTCTATTATTAACAATGTGTTATGACGATCCAGTCTCGTTACATCCTCGTGTTTTCGCTCTCAACGGGGGTGTGACATAGGGTGAGGAACAGTGGTAGTGGTAGTAGCTGTGGTGGTGGTAGAAGTAATCAGAACAATCCTTTGTCTCTTGCCCTTCTTTCCGTAAGGCTGGGCCATCCTCTTCCTCCTGGAGACCTTGGCAACCGTGGCTCCCCCTGGGCTAATTCATTGGTCGGGTGTGTAAGTAGGATCAGTGACATCAATATCACCACCCTCAGAACCAACCTGGCGTCTCCTAACCGCCTCTTTCCCCTTTCGTTAGCCACGACTTGGCTACCGACTCTCCAAGTGAGAGGCTCATCATCTGACTCCTCTTCATCTTCTACCATAAAGTCCCGATGGATGGCATCCTGCTCAGATCCACCGGGAGTTGACGATCCACTCTGCTGAGGTGGTGGAGATATGGTCGACGTGTCGGTGACCCGTGTTTGACTGGATCCAGCATCTCCACCACCCTGACCATCATCTTAGTCATCATCATCATCGTCGGCGGCGGCTGGAACCACAATTGGCTCAGTATCTGAATTACTATCATCGTGACGCCACATCTTTCGAGCGGGCGCCATGTAGTACACGTTGGCCAAGTGGCCAAATAATCTCCTAACTGGGGCTTCACCTGCTTCCCCCGATACACCTTCATCCGTCCCAGTATGGTGTCATCCATCACCTCTAAACACACCGCATGGTCGTTCTCCTTTGGCAACCGAGGAAGCTTCTCATCAATAATCATCTGTAGAAACCTCGGGTACATGCAGAAGCCTTCCTTACCCTTTGCCTCGATGCTCTCCGTCAGATACGTGAAGAACATCCGAGAGAAACTAAATGGGTGGTTTAGTTTCAGTGCAACGTATGCATTCTAGATTTGGTCAGACATCTCATCGAATCCCCCACGCCGGGAGGCAATGCTCTTGAGGATCACATATGCCAGATACTTAAATTGTGGCCACATGTTACTCTTGTTTAGCATGCCGACATTGATGTCGTCGACGTACTTGATCCTCATAAAACATCCCCGAACGGTCAGGGGATGTAGCTTGGTTGGGTGGGCTCCGTCCTCACCCAAGTCCAAGACTCTCTGTAAGTCATCCTCCCCAATGTCGATGTCTTGGCTGAAGATGGAACTTCGGATCCTGTAAGGCTCCACTGAGCAATCTACCACGGCGTTTCCCCAGAATGCCTGCTGGATAGATCGTAAGGTGTGCAGGGGGTAGAAATGGCACGGTAGATCCTTGATCGACTAAGAAACTCAATGATACCAGTAAACTCTGAGGCATTCCTAGAATTCGTGTCGAGGTAAGCACATATATTGTGCTTTGTACTCATGGTCCATCTTTCAGCCATGTTGCTACAACACAAGAAACAAATATGTTAGATTTTTCATTAGAAAGAACAATTTAATTTGAACAGAATGTATCTAACTGATTCAATCATATGATTGAACCATACGACTGAGCTCAGTCATACGATTGAGCCCACGACTGAACTTAGTCGTATGCTATGCCATGCGGTTGAGTCAATCGTGCGACTGAGTCACCGATTGATTCAATCATGCGATTGAATCTTGCGACTGACTCAATCGTGCAACTAAAGTTCATCAGCATGTCCATTCGCATCTGCACTGTTCAAGTCCAAAAATTTAAATCTTTGTCAAAACAATCAATTTCACTTCAAGTTTGGATTCATTAGCCTGGACTCGATATAACACTTAATGTCTTTTAAATACACGTTTAGTTACATTAAGGTGTTCTATTTAGGGTTTTCAGTCACGGTTCTTGTTTTAACCCATTCGAACAGTTTGGTTCGCTTAATCATCCTCATTTGATAAGTTTTCAGTCTCTTAGTACCTGTAGATGAGTAAGAATCGGTCAATAATTCAGAATCAGTAGTAATCACAATGAAAATTTCAAAAAAGGTGACTTTGCAATTGGCGGTTTTGAGAGGTTTTTGAAGTCAAGTGAAAGGCTACGACCGACTGAACCCCTTTTATACTGATTTATGTTTCAGTCGTGCGTCTGGACCCATATGCATGATTCATTCGTGCGACTGAGGTTCAGTCGTACGACTGACTTAGGCTTCTTCATTTAGTCGTACGATTGGTTCATACTTGTGATCCAATCGTATACTTTGACCCATACTCATGGTCCAATGGTGTGATTGGCTCATACTTATGGTCCATTCGTACGATTGGTTTATACTTATGGTCCAATCGTGCGATTGGTCCATACTCATGATCTAATTGTGCGATTGGCTCATGCTTATGAGTTTGACTTCACCTTTCCCAACCTTTCAAAAACTTGAATTTTATATATGACATTATGATCATTGATCATCTCAGACATGATCCTTTAACTGAAACTTTTGATCACCTCAGACGTGATCTCTTAATCAAAATTGTTTAATCACCTCAGACGTGATTCTTTTACTTGAAACCTTGTGATCACCTCAGTCGTGATCATTTTACTTGAAAACCATTTAGATCACCTCAGACGTGATCTTTTTGATATTTCAGAAACAAGCTTTTATCAGATTAATATTAGGTTCAATTTATGACTATCACAGATTTACTCTTGTTACATAGTCCGACATCGAATCTATACAAATATAACTAAACTAAGAAAAACTTTAAACAAACTAAATTAAGACAATCTTTTTGTATTTTTCATTTGAGGTGGGTTGAAAACATTTTGACATTCCTTAAATGATTTCTCCCCCTGAGCAAAGCAGCTTAAAGCATTTTTCATCTTATCTATAAAGACTCTTATGGAATCATACAGGCATAAACATAATCATTTGGGACCTTTTATATTTATGTAAATACAAGGAATGTTATATTTACCAGTCATAGAGTCTTATTAATCTAAGAGTCAAGAGCACTAACAGGAAATCATGCTAGAGCTGTTATGTAGCACACATTGATTTTTACCATCGGGAATACTGCCACGATGATTGTCAGTATATTTGTCCACCTAAATCCATACACAGACTTTTGACATACATTGGTGATTATTTAGGTTTATTATTTCAACAAGCATTTGTGGATCCCACACTTATATGGTAATCAACATTACTCAGGAGATTTCTGAGCGATCTACGGGTTTGTTTACAAGAAGAAACTATTCTTAGAGCTTTCAGAGAGATGTCAAGCCTCAGGTCAGTGCCATCGCATAGCAGAGAGGCGCAAATAACAATGAATTCTAGAATATTTAGGTTGTGCATATCCTTAGGTCAGTGACATCACACAGCAGAGAGGCACACAACCTATCTTCTTGTTAGAGCAATTTTCTTTTACACAGAACGCACCAACAACATTAGTCATTAGCTTGATTGCGTTTCACAATTTTTTCATGTGCCTTGCTCATTTTATGGTTGTCCGCACACATTTGTGGCGTTTATTTTGCTCCTCACCCCTTATTGGAAATGCGTTGATTGTGTTAACCAGGGACAAGATGGAAACCCACAGCCTGTTGAATGATTTAGTTTCACAATTGTTCACCAATGAAGGGCTACTAGTCTATTGTGTTAAATCTACCGACACATCATATAATGGATTATCAACCCCTAGATCTACTTCTCTATGTAACCATAGTAGCAGACTTGCTTGCTATCATTTTTCAAATCATTAGCCTTTAAATCATTTTGGTGTCCCAAACAATTCGATGCCTGTGTACTATCATTTTCCATTAAGTTGAATCGATTTCACAGATGTGATGTCCTTGCTTTTCATCTTATCTGCCCGCCCTCGGTTTTTTTTGAGTAATTAAATACTAACTACTGAAACTAAAATATTCTCCCCCTAAAATTCTAAAACCGAAAATATTTTTGCATTTTTTTTGAATTTTTAACGACAGAAAGAATAAATGAAAATAAAGAAAAATAAAAATTAAAACATAGAGTCGGACTATGAACTTAATTCGTCTGGAATCACATCATCTTTCTTTTTAACGCCATTGACCTCTAATAGATACTGAAATCGAAGTTTATCAAAAGTATTTGTGTAGAGGTCTGCGTATTAGAAATCCATGTTTATTTTAACAACATCGATTAATTGTTTTTCAAAACAGTCACGTATAAAGTGATATTTAATACCGATGTGTTTAGTTTTGGGGTATTGGACCGATTTTTTGTGATAGCAATTGCAGCAGAATTATCAACAAATATAGTGGTGTTAGAGAATTTCAAACCGTAGTCTCGCATTTGCTGTTGAATCCAAATGATTTATGAATAGCAACTTGCAGCGGCAACGTATTCAGCTTCGCATGTTGACAGAGTAACAGACGTCTGCTTCTTACACTGCCAGGTGACTAATCGTCCTCCAAAGAACTGACATCCCGCTGGTGTTGACTTGTAATTCATCTTGCAACCACCATAATCTGAATCACTATACGCTGTAAGCTCAAAGTCATCATCATGAGGATACCACAACCCAAGTGTTGGAGTACCCTTCAGATAACGAAAGATCCTTTTTACCCCCAATTAGATGATTCACTTTTGGTTTTACCTGATATCTGGAATAGAGACACATGGCATACATAATATCAGGACGAGAAGCTGTGAGGTACATCAGAGATCCGATCATTCCTCGATACATAGTGGCATCTACCAGATCACCATTTTCGTCGGGTGCCACATCGTGGTTCGTGGCAAGTGGAGTTCCAGCAACCGTTGCATTCTCCATGTCGAACCGACTAAGGATATCTCCTACATATTTGGTCTGATGCAGGAAGATTCCATTTGGAGTCTGATCCACCTATAACCTAAGAAAGAAACTCATTTCTTCCATGGCACTCATTTCAAACTCAGCTTTCATCACTGATTCGAATTCTTTGCATAAAGCTTCGTTTTTAGAACCGAAGATTATGTCATCCACATAAATCTACACCAGTAGTAGAGAACCTGCTCCTCCTGGTTTGCACTCTCAGTTTCAACGGCTTTATCATTGGAGGAAGAATCACTTACCTCAAGCTCTCCCCCTGAAGGGCTAGAAGTATCTTCTAATGAAACCGATGATGTCGAGTCTTGTGTAGGAGTGTTCAGAACATCGTATATCATTTGAGCTGCTAATCATTCTTAGAATGGGAAGGAGGTAGATTGAAGGAC
This sequence comes from Flaveria linearis, assembly GCA_024085815.1. NCBI lineage: Eukaryota > Viridiplantae > Streptophyta > Magnoliopsida > Asterales > Asteraceae > Flaveria > Flaveria linearis. The sequence continues at coordinate 69,974,918 of CM044004.1, read as the reverse complement.
TTAAAGAATCAATCGTAGTCAAAGAAGATGGATGGTCATTTTCCAGCAAGGGGGGTGGTGTATCTTTGGACATCAATATTGCACCACACTTCTACCTGACCTGTTGAGTTGTTATAAACTCTCTTGTCTTGTATACTGTAGCCGAGAAAGATACCTTCTTCTGCCTTCTTGCTGAACTTCCCAGTCTAATTTTTCTTTAATAGTGTGCAGCAAGCTCCAAATGGTTCTAGATACTCCAAGTTGGGTTTACGTCACTAGAGCAATTCATAACAAGTTTTTCCATGACGTTTGACCACTAAGACTCGATTAAGAGTGTAGCATGCATTAGCCACTACCTCGTTCCAGAATTGAATAGGTAGTTTTGAGTCTGCTAGCAATATCCTTGCTGTCTCTATCAAGCTCTGATTCTTCCTTTTAGCAACACTATTCATCTGTGGAGTGTAGGCAGACGTAAATTGATGAACAATCCATTTCTTTTGACAGAATGCCTCCATCCACTGATTCTTGAACTTTGTCCCGTTGTCTGGCTGAATCTTCCTTACTTTCAGCTTGTAGAGTGATTTCAATGCAGTAACTAGATGTTTGAATGATTCAAATGTCTCAGATCTTGCTTTCAGAAACATCACCCAAGAGAATCTTGAGTAATCATCAGTCATTACAAAGCAGTATCAATTTCCAGTAATGCTCTTTGTGCTGACTGGGCCAAACAGATCCATGTGTAGAAGCTCGAGAGGAATGTCGATAGAATTAACTTTCTTTACTTTGTGAGACTTCTTGGTCTGTTTCCCTTTCTTGCACGCTATGCAGAAATCTGGGAGATAGAAATTCTTTACAGTAACTCCATCCACCAGATCATTCTAAACCAAATGATTCATCTTCATGGGATTGATGTATCCCATTCTCCTATGCTAGGAAACTGAATCCCTCTCTGTTGCCTTTAACAAGAAACACTAAGTAGTAGACTCAGTTGTGGAGGCTTTTGAAAGGTCCAAGACATACAGATCGTTATATCTTGAAGCCGGTATTAGAACTTTATCCTCCTCGATGACATACTCTTTCTTTAGTATGTAGCACTTCTTGTTGTCAAACACAACCTTGAATCCCTTATCACAAATTTGGGAGACAGAGGGCAAGTTGTTTTGCAATTGCTGTGTTAGGACCGAGTACGAACTGGTACTAACCGAATCTACATGAAACCAGATCAAATAGTGCGGAATCCTATTTGATTGGCGATCCAATCAGGGAGAACGTTAATATGATCAAAACTAATGATTAGAAAATGTTAAGAATGGATTAGCAATGATCATGAACGCTCTATGAAGTTGGAAGGGACGAACTGTATGTTCTGGGACGGCTAGGGTTGTGAATTCTTAAAGTACTTTTTTCCCACGAATTAAGTTATATTTATAGGTTACAGTCTTCATTCGTACGATTAAGCCATGAGTATGGCTCAGTCATGCGACTGAGTCATATGATCCACTCACACGGACTACTAACCCACACAATTGATTCATTCGTACGACTGAGCCAGTCTGATGACTCAATCGTGCGTTTGGCTCAATCAAATGGTTCAGTCGTGCGACTGGCCCATTAGCATGGTCCAATCGTACGACTGGATCATAAGCCTTAGTTAAACACATTCCTGAACCTTTAACGATACAGAACTATGTCTAACAACTGTAAACCCACATAACATGTTCATATAAGCATGTAATAAACAATAATATAAATAGATACGACATTCAACAACCAATAATCATTCAATAAAGAGTTTTCATTACATATATCAAAACATTACATCAGTGTAATCAAAGTGAAAGTCATTTACATTTAAGCACACTAGAACTAGAACTAGGGACATGTGTACCAACAAACTCCCCTTGGACCTAGTTCTATCTATTCTTTGACTTCCTTTTAAACTCTTCATATCTCTTGACTCTTTCTTCTTTTGAAACCCCAGCATGAATATCAAGTGTAAAGCATAAGCGTATAACATGTTAAAACTGAAGTGCTTACACGATATCCTGCGTATCAAAAATAGTGGCCACTTGTACAGCGTATATATATCAGCTGTTGACAAGTTCGTGAGCCACATTGGGTCAAACACCCTTATTGTCTCCAATGTCCCCTCTCAATCCAAAATAATGATTGCTTCTCCAGTACGCCAGTCATAATACCACCATTTAAAATGGGGTGTAAAGTCTTGTGGCATTCCCTCAAAGGTATACGTGTCATCGTACGTGGAGGGTGCCATTTCAAGACTACTTTTGGTCTTCCTGAGATAGTGTCAACCTCTGTCTTATGAATAAACCTTCTGGGCTGTTGAGGCTTGAAGTTGACCTACCTCGTGTGGTATTCCCTTTTCAATGCCTTCTCGAACCATCCCGATTTCTTTCCGGGAACTGCATAAAGCAGGTTCAAGTTAGCAAGACGGTTAAGCTCAAATCCAGGGAGAGTTTTCAGATCGTGTGGGAATCTGAAATACTCTATTCCCTTCTCTCTCTCTTCATAGCATAGACGTTTAGGTCCTCAAAATACGCCCAGCTTATGATCTTGCCAGACACCTTCTGATGCTTCTTTACTTTGTAGAGCTTGATGTAGGTGTTAGACTTCACAGGTCCTGCTGTTTCCTCATTTCCTCCAGGCAGGCTGCCCACTCAGCCTTTTTGTTTGCTAGATCATCATCATCCGCCTGAGGAACTTCTTTTGTAGCTTCCTTTTCAGCTACTTTTTCTTCAACCTTATTGAATGCACTACTGCCAAATGTTTCTCCCAGATCTGGTAGTACCTCGCCATCAGCGTTCGTATACTGGGGATAATGGTCAGCAGTCACATCCTCGATCTCCACCTCATCGACACCTTGTAGTTCTTCATCACTGACTACGTCAACTTCGGGAGCATCTTTCACCAATTCATCCGGGTTCTGACTGAACATCTCGGTAATTTGTTCATCTGTCAGATCATGGATGATCTCTCCCTCTTCAGGTGTATAGCTGACTGAGCGTTGTACAATCCCTTGCAAATCAAGAATCATTGTCAACTGAGTCTTGATTTGTCGAAGGGGTACCACATCATGCTCATCAACCGCTTTAGTTGAGCCTGTTATAGGAATAAACAAACACATTAAGAGTTAATAGACATTAAGCATATAACACATGACAGTTCAACTTTTCATTTATTAAATTAACATTAATACATAGATTTCAAGATACAAGTCTAATCAATCATTACTTTCATCTTTGGACTGTGTGTCTTGATCTTTGTGGCTGGAGGTCGATGCACCTCGGTTTGCGTTCTTCTTGGTCCTCCTTTCTCTATCCGGCTGAGGAGAAGGTGATGTCTTTCCTTCAGTAGGAGGTTGATCATCCTCATCAGCACCATCCTTGCCCTATTCTTCATCTGAGACATCTAATGTCTCATCCTCCTCCTTATTATCATCAGATTCTTCCTCACTGGTGTCATCATCATCATCTTCGTCATCCCCATTCCCTTTGATCTTCAAGGTTTCACCCTTCCTCCCCTTCAACCTCAGTAAAATCTTCTTATTTTCCTCTCTAACTCCTTAATTTTTCCAGTGGAGGCCAACAATAACTGGTTTTGAGTCCATAAGGCCTCGTGGGCAGATACCAAAGCCCTTTCATTGGCCTCGCTCCTCTCTCTAAGAGCAGCCATCTCTTCAGCTTGTTGGTACATCTTCTCAGCTTGGTGAGCTATCTGCTAAGCTTGGTGAGATATATGCTCAGACTGAGCAGCATTAACAGCCATCAGCTGCTGAATTTGCACAGTTCATGAATCCTTAGTAGCTAGCAGCCTCATCACTAGCCTGTTGACATTAGCTAGCTGCTCCCCCATCCCCACTGGTGCTGAAAAGAAACCTTGGAAGCTTGGGGTTTGGATAGGTGCGGGATTGGTTTCCGAGGTGGTTTGTTTTGGGGCAGATGTGGTGTATATAGATGTGGGAGTAGGTGTGGTAGTTGTGGTGGTTGTGGTAGGTACAGACATGGGTGTGGGAGTGGTAGTGGTGGTAGTGGTGGTAGTAGTGGGAGTGGCTGTGGTAGTTGTGGTGGTTGTGGTAGGTGCAGGCATGGGTGTGGGAATGGTAGTGGTGGTAGTAGTGGGAGTGGCTGTGGCGGTGGTAGACGGTGAAGGTCTAGGAGAACCCCCTAGGATCAATCTAGGACGCTTGCCCTTGACTTTGGCCATCCTCTTCCTCCTCTTTCCCACCGTAGCCACCTTTTTTCCCTTTAGAGCTGGAGGCTCATGGGTGTATGACGGATCCGTTACCTCAGGATCCTTCCCCTTGGAGCTCTCCGGTCGGGCTCCAACCTCTGCTAATCCGCGAGCAGTAGCAACAACCTTGCTGCCCTCTCGCCTCACAAGCGGAACCTCCTCTGAATCTTCAGAACCATCCAACTCATCCAGATCAAAATTACCTAGATCCTCCATTTTAGAGAAATCTAGGTGAGCGAACTCTCACCAGAAGCACCTACTGATGCCTCTCCACCCTGTACCTGGCCTGAGGACTCATCACCACCATGATCACTATCCTCATCATCATCGTCATCATCCACATCATCTGAAAACACTACATCCTCTACGTCGGTTGTGCCTCCATTTCTTCCCTCTCGGAGCCACATAGTCAGCTCTAGCAAGATGACCGATCAACCTTCAAACAGGAGGCTTTTCTGCCTTGCCCCTGTAGACCTTCATTCTTCCCAGCATAATGTCATCCATAATCTCAAGCTTTACTTTATCAGCTGGACTCTTCGGTAGGTTGGGAAGCTTGTTGTCAAATATCATCTGCAGGAAGCAAGGATACATGCAGAAACCCTCCTTTCCCTTTGCTTCGATTTTTTTAACAAGATAGTTAAAGAACATCCGAGAGAAGTTGAACCTCGTGTTGAGCACCAACGCGATAAACGCATGTTGCATCTGGTCGCTGAGCTCATCAAATCCTCCTCTTCTTGATGCAATGCACTTCAGTAGCACATGAGCAAGGTACTTGAACTGGGGGCACATGTTGCTCCTGTTTAGTACACCGGCATTTAGATCACCGACGTACTTGATGCGTAGAAAGCACCCTCGAACAACCCTCGGGTGCAGCTTCGTGGGATGATCACCATCATCACCCAACACCAAAACCCTCCAAAAATCCTCCTCACTAATATCTATATCCAAATCCAATGTCTTGCTCTGAATCCTGTAGGGCTCCACAGTGCGATCAATAACTGCATTCTCCCAAAACAGCTGCTGATGGGAGCGGTAATGAATGCAGTGAGTAGATATGGCAGTAAAAATCCTCGATCTAGTGGGAAACTCAATGATCCCGGCAAAATCTGATGCATTCCTCGATGTTGGGTTCAGGTGGGCATATATGTTGTGCTTGGGGTTTATAGCGCATCTGTCAGCCATCTGTAAAACACAATAGATAAACATGTCAGATCTAACAAACACAGACAAACGGTTAAACTTTAAAATTTTCACAAGTGTGATTCAATCGTGCGATTGAACCACACGATTGAGCCTAATCGTACGACTGAGTACCCGACTGAGTTAAGTCGTGTGTCAAGTCATACAATTGAGCCAGTCGGATGACTGGATGGACGATTGGTTCAACCGTGCAATTGAATCATGCGTATGACTCAATCGTACGATTGAAGTTCATCAGGGTGTCCAGTCGCACACTGACAGACCGCGTCTTCTAATTTTGAACATTTTGCAAATCAACATCATTGGCCTTGAAATTTGGATCCACAGACGCGTATTAACATCTTAAACATCATTGACATGATTAATTTAACTTTAATGATCGTTTAGGTGTTTATTTTAAGATATTCAGTTCGGTCCTCTTTATTGTACTGTACGATCGATTTTCGACCAAAAGGGACATGATTCCTGCGAATGTATACCTGCAAATGGTATGGAAGTGATCAGCAAACACAAGCGCACAGGAATATCAAAGGAAAAATTCGGCAAGGGGTGTTAGCAGTTTCGGGATTCAAACATGAGTCAGGTATGCGATTAGGGTTCGCGACCGACTCGCCTTCCTTTTATACCCGCTGTGATTTCAAGCGTACGTATGAACTCATACGCATGTTTCAAACGTGCGACTGAAGGTTCAGTCGTAAACATGAGTAATACGCATTCACATACGTGCGGTTGAAGTTCACCAACCCAGCCAATCGTACGATTGAACCATACTCATGAACCCAATCGTGCGATTGAGGGTCACTAACCCTGCCATTCGTACGATTGGTCCATACTGATGTACCAATCATACGAATGAGCTCCACTGATCTTGTCAGTCGTACGATTGGTCCATACTTATGATCCAATCGTACGTTTGGGCCATACTCATCCGTCATCCGTGTGACTAAACCATACTTATGGTTCAGTCGTACGAATGGTCTATACTTATGAGTTTGACATTTTCAATCTCAGTTAAAATCTTAGTTAAGTTAGATAAACATTAAGGAACATTTGATCATCTCAGACATGATCCATTTATCCACCTGATCACCTCAGACATGATCCATTTATCCACCCGATTACCTCAGACGTGATCCATTTATCCACCCGTTCACCTCAGACGTGATCCATTTATCCTCCCGATCACCTCAGACGTGATCTATTTACTTTTTAGAAACAAGTGATTTAAGATTTACGTTAAGTTCATTTGTGACATTCACAGAGATGAATCTCGTAGTACAGTCCAACACTGACACACTATACATAAAACTTGAAAAACTAGAAAACCAAACTAAGTAACAAAAATAAACATGTTTTTGTGATTTTGTTAGGGTACTGTTTAAACACTTTAACAATCATTTTAAATGATTCTCCCCCTGAGTAGAACAGCCTATTTGCATTAACGTCATTTTTAAGACAGATTTATATGGAATCAGACAGGCATAAACGTAGTTTCTTGGAACTTTTATTGATATGTTAAAAAGGAAACTACATATTTACAAATCACAGTTTCTCATTCATCTAAGACTTCTAAGTGCCAACTGGAAATCATGCTTGGTCTGTTATGTAACACACATTGATTTTGAAAATCAGGTGATGCAGTCACGACCATTATCGGTATACTTGTCCCCTTAAGTCCATACATAGATTTTTGACACACATCAGTGATAATTAAGTGTATTAGACTAACAAGTGTTTGTGCATCCCACTGGTATATGGTAATCAATCTTCCTCACGAGATTTTGAGCGGTCTGGTGGTTAAGAAGATTTTGGTTCTAAGAGCTTTCAAAGAGATGCAAAGCCTCAGGTCAGTGCCATCGCACAGCAGAGAGGCGCAAACAACAGTGAATTCTTAGAACGGATAGGTTATGTTAAGACTCAGGTTAGTGCCATCGCACAACAGAGAGGCGCAAGACCTATCTTCTTCTTAGAGCAATATACTATAATATACATTTCAGCAGTGACTTTTGTCATCTTTGCTTTGTTTTTCGGGTCTTTGCATACATTTGTGACATTTAATTGCTCCTCACCCCTTATTGGAAATTGATTGATTGTGCAAACCAGGGATACCATAGGAACCCACAACTTGTTGATAGATTCAGATTTAAGTGATTCACCAATGATGTCTACTAGTCTTTGTGTTGAACCTATCGACACATCGTATAATGGACTAGCACCTCCTTAGATCTACTTTCTCCGTTAATTATAGTAATAGATAAGCGTACTATCATTTTTCCAATATGTTAGACTTAGAGCTGTCAGACTTATGATTTCTGTGATTTAAATTAAACATTGCAAAAATGGAAAATCTTTTTGATGTTTCAAGTAACACGACGCCTGTGTACCATCACTTTCCATAGTGTTGAACTGTGCTGTGCGTATGAAGTTCAGTCGTACGATTGGATCAATCGTGCGACTGAGATGTCTGACTTCGAAATTTTTCAGTATTTTCACTCGATTCGACTAAAATAATGATTTTAAAAACCCTAGTCGGCTAGAACTCGAAAAATACGAACTTTTGAACACATGCACTCGTAAAAATCGAATTTTTAATGCAAAAAGAACGGATCTTTGATTGAAAAACGTTGACTTTTGTAAAAACGTGATTGAATTCATGTATAATCGAGAGCCAATGCTCTGATACCACTTGTTAGGACCGAGTACGAACTGGTACTAACCGAATCTACATGAAACCAGATCAAATAGTGCGGAATCCTATTTGATTGGCGATCCAATCAGGGAGAATGTTAATCTGATCAAAACTAATGATTAGAAAACATTAAGAATGGATTAGCAATGATCAGGAATGCTTAATGAAGTTGGAAGGGACGAACTGGATGTTCTGGGACGGCTAGGGTTGTGAATTCTCGAAGTATTTTTTCCACGAATTAAGTGATATTTATTGGATACAGTCTTTATTCGTACGACTGAGCCATGAGTATGGCTCAGTCGTGCGACTGAGTCATATGATCCACTCCCACGGACGACTGACCCACACGATTGATTCATTCATACGACTGAGCTAGTCTGATGACTCAATCGTACGTTTGGCTCAATCACATGGTTCAGTCGTGCGACTGGCCCATTAGCATGGTCCAATCGTATGACTGGATCATAAGCCTTAGTTAAACACATTCTTGAACCTTTAATGATACAGAACTATGTCTAACAACTGTAAACCCATATAACATATTCATATAAGCATGTAATAAACAATAATATAAATAGGTACGACATTCAATAACCAATAATCATTCAGTAAAGAGTTTTTATTACATATATCAAACATTACATTAGTGTAATCAAAGTGAAAGTCATTTACATTTAAGCATACTAGAACTAGAACTAGGGACATGTGTACCAACATGCTGAACGTAGTTGACCTTGTCAAACTTCAATTTCTCGTTTCCCACTTCACCTTGTGCGGTGATGTGACCTTCTTTATTCCCAGCGAATGATACGTGTCCCCCTTTAATTTTCTTGACGTTGAAAAGGAGGGACGAATTCCCGGTCATGTGCCTGAAAGCTCCACTATCGATAATCCAGGTATTAGTGATAGCGCTTTAGTGGACACCCTGCACATACAAAGGAAATGATTAGTTCAGGTTTGGGACCTAAGCCTTAACTGGCTTGGGTGTCCCAGAGGTATCACACATCATGAATTCAACCCACTAACCTTTAGAGGATGAGGACACATCTTTCTTCTTCTTGTCATCACTATCAGACACATTACTTGATTTTTCCTTCCATAAACCAGTTTTGTGTAAGGCCTGTTTGTGGTAAACAGACGACTGGCTTATGGTTTGAACTTTCGGTTCACTAATAATCCTAGGTTTAACCTTAGGTGGCACAACTTCGCTTTGAGCTTGTCTGTGTGGCCTTTGGTATCTTGGATGAGCATTAGATCTAATTTTTGAAAATCTTGATTTTTCATCAAAAGTTCAATTTTCTTTTTAAGTGTCTGATAGTAAGGACAATTTGGAGAAATATGTCATTGTTTTTTACAACTGTAGCAGGATCTCCCTTCGATAGTTTGATGAAAGTTTTAATATGGGGTTGAGTTTGGTCGGGGCTGGATAGTTTCTCTTCCTTTTTAGATGTTTCACCTTCTTTGACAAACTTAATTGTTTTAACATTTTGAACATCTTTTGCTTTCATTTTATTAGGATTTTGATGATTAACACGTTTAGGGTTCATTGATTTAGATTGTTTAGGTTCTGAAATAGACGTTTGTGAACTTGACCCTAAGTTAACCTTTTTAATTTTATCACCCAAATCCTCAAAGGGCATCTTATCTTTTGATCCTGAAATAGTAGCCTTCTGTTCAGTGGCAGACTTCACAGGTTTACCCGTAGAATCTGGATCACTAACCAGAGGAGTAGACACCACATGATCCTTGACTGGTTTATTATTAATTGGTCTACATTTAGTATTTAAAAGGATTGCATGTGGTGGCGGTACTACCTTATATCCCAGACCTTCCCCGCCATTTTGTTCTTTCACTAAGTTTTGAACTATGTGAGATGAACTTGCTAAACTGTGCAGTTTTTATTTTAAAGATTCAACTTCGACTTGAAAAAACTACTTTTTCCTTTTTAGTTTCTTCCAAAGTGGTTAAGTAGAACTTAATGTCATTTGATTGATTTAAGGCAATAACCTCGGTTTCCCTTAGTCGTTTCCCTAAAAGTTCTCTCTTTTCTTTGAAGCTGCACTCATTTTGTTTTAAAACACAATTTGCTTCAGTGCAGAGTTGTAAATCATTTACTAGATTATCATTGTGTTCTAATAACCTAGTAAATTTTAAATCAATGCTTTCTCTAAATTTATTACATTCAGCACAAGCATGTTTCTCAAATAATTCATCTTTAGAGTATACCTGTGCAGAGCCAGACGAATCAACCATCAATGCAGTGTCAGACTCTTCAGTAACTGGAGATTTTGAGTTTGCAGCACTTAGCTCTTCTTCAACCAAATGATCAACAACATCCATAGCTTTTTCAATATTTGAACGTGCTTGCTCAGCTATGATATCTCCTTCACTAGCAGATCCATCATCCAAGGTATCAACTAATGCAACATTTGATTCTCCCTCAGATACAAATCGAAAGGACCAGTCTTGTCCTTCATCTCCCTGAGCAAAGCAAAGCTTGGATTCTTTAATTGATGATGCTCCAGCCTTCTCTTTGTCTTGATGGTTGAATGTAGGAAAAGGATTTCCATTCCCAGTCTTCTTTGGCTTTACGCACTCACGTTTGAAGTGCCACTTTTCTCCACAATTTAAGCATGTGACCTTGGGTTTATCAAATCCAAATGTAGTATCTTTAGTAGCAATCAAGTTTTGCCCCGTCTTATTTACAAACTTCTTGGCTCTCCTTACTGCACTAGCCAAAGCCCACATAATATCCATGCGCTCCAGCTCAGTCTCATCAACCTGCTCGTAATCCTCGTCACCCAGATGATAGTTTCCAATCTTTCCAGCAACTAACCCATCATAAGATTGAACAACTGCAGCTAGAAGATCCATGTGCTCTTTTGCAACTTCCACAGTAATATTTATGAGATTCTCGGTCTTCAACTTAGTTGTATTGGAATCGGGGACAATTATTGGGTTCTTGATGAACCTAACGTTTCGCTTCCTGAGGAGCTGCTTGGGAAGGAGTAGATAAGTTAGACACAAACGCTGTTTGTAGCGGTGCGCCTGATGAAGCCGGAGTTGGAACCGAATTGTACAGTGCGGGATTCTGAGCATAGGATCCTTTCTTTGACTTGTATTTCTGACGTAGTTCTTCCTCTCTTAACTTCAGAATGAAATCATTTATGTCTAATGTAGCAAGAGTGTCATTTTGTCTCAGATTAGACACAAATGGATCCCATTTGTCTAGCAGACCATTAGCAAAACTTGAAACTTTATCTTCCATGGATGTGGTCATGCCATGATTGTGCAACTCACTCATTAAGTGATAGAATCTATCAATTATGTCATCTAAGCTCTCATTTTCTATCGGTGAAAAATTGTCAAATTCCTTTTAAGAGCTTTTACCTTCAGTTCTTTCAGAGTTGCATTGCCTTCGTATTGTTTTTCCAAGGCCTCCCATAACTTTTTTGACTGCTTGTTCTTAGAGAACTGATGGAATATTTCCTTAGGTATAGACTGAGTCAACAAGGCATGTGCTTTCTTTTCTGCATTATGCAAAGTCTTCTGGGATTCACTCCTTCCTTCGAAAGTCAATTTTACCCCATTAGCACTCACTGGTACCGTGTAACCAGTCTCAATATATGTCTAAAGGTTTGGGTTAAGTCCATTCAAGTAGATTTCAAACCGCTGTTTCCACTATGGGTATTCATCTAACGTTAACAACTTTGGCGGTTTGTTGTGGTTCCCTATCTCATTTCCAGAAGTAGAAGATTCTGGACACGCAAGTCCTTTCCAGCAGTGAATGCAGCAACTGATCTTCCATTGCTTTACACTTGATGAACTTAGAACAGGACATATTCAAACGAGTGATTGAGCTAGGCGACTGGTTCAATCGTGCGATTGAAGGATGCGAATGAATTCAATTATGCGATGGATTCAGTCGTGTGAATGAGCAGGACGATTAAGATCAACCGACTGAAATAGCTTAATTGTGCGAATGAGAGATACGACTGAGGTCAGTCGTGCGAATGGAATATACGAATGGGATTTAGTCGTACGAATGGTCGAATCGTGCGACTGAGGCTGCTGTGTTTGAAAAAAGTCAAATTTTGAACACTTTGACACAAAATGCGAACTTTTCCGGAAACCCTAATCTGCCGTATGATGAAAAAACTAAACTTTTAACACATTCACTCGTCCAAAACACTTTTTGAAGAAAAAAGGTGAATCTTTTGATTGAAAACATTAACTTCAACACCAAAACTAATCGAATCCACATAAAATCATGAGCCTAAGCTCTGATACCACTTGTTAGGACCGATTTCGTACGGAGTACTAATGGATTCTGTGTGAGACCAAATCAATAGCGTAGAATTCTATTTGATTGGCGATCCAATCAGTGAGAACGAACAACCCGATCGATCTAACGATTAAACAAACGTTAAGAACGAGTTAGAATCGATCAGGAACGAACTATGAACTTGGATGGACGAACTTTGACGCTCTGGACAGCTAGGGTATAATAGTATTCGAAGTGTTATGTTTTTCCATGAATTATGTGGTATTTATAGGTCATCAGTTTCCATTCGTACGAATGAACCATTAGCATGGTTCAGTCGTGCGACTGACTGATGCGGTTGACTCATACGCACGACTGAAGGTTCAGCCGTACGACTGAATCGATCTTATGTCTCAGTCATGTGACTGACCCAGTCTTCTGGTTCAGTCATGCGACTGGTCCATAAGTATGGTTCATTCGTGCGTATAGTCCATTAGCATGAATTACCACACGACTAAGTTGAACATATTTCCAAGTTCTTATTGACTTAGAACTATGTAAAACAATATCAAACCTATATATAAAGTTCATACATGTGAATCATACTCAATTCATTAATAATATGATATAATCAACAATAAATAAACATCAAAAGCATATCATATTTCATTAGATCATCACATTACATTAGTGTAAGACATGAAAGACTTTTACATTTAAGAACATAAACTAGGTACATAATGTATCAACACATGATATTTTACGGCCCGTATTGTCCATTGCGGCCCGTAATGATAGGCCGTAATGAGCCTTATGACCATATATAAAATTCTGAATTTTTTGTTATTTTTTAATATTTTTCATTCATTTATGATTTATAAATTAATAATATTTTTTGGTTTATTTTTCGTTTTTATAAAATACTTATTTATAAGTTATATAAATAAATATTTAAGTTGGAGCATTCACATTCCGTTCTCTATAAATTCATGAGTGTAATCTTTATATTATATGAAATGTTTGTAAATGAATTATAAAAAAAACATTAGTAATTTATGTTATTAGAACATCATTCTTCCTCTTTTTTTCTCTCTATATGTGTGTGTATAGAGGATAAAAAAGATATACCACTAACCAATATATGTATTTATAACATATAAAAATAATAGAATATCTCAATAACCGATAGGGACATGTTATATTTTAAAATTAATTAGGTTATAATAGTTTTTGCCCTGGTAAAGCCCCCAGGTGATGTATTTTTTTAAACGAGGACCGCAAATTTCCTCTGCCCCTACCGTACTCCAGCTTGGTAGTTTTTGATTTTCCTAGAATGTATCCTAATTTTCAGCCTAATTCTTCTTCTTTTAGTTTACTTTTTTTACTTTTTATATACCTTTACAGTAAATCCAAATTCTTTATTTTTATTTTTTTGTTTTTATAAATTATTAATTTACAAATTTTATAATTAATTTATATTAAACTAAAAAGTTCTATAACCTAATTAATTTTAAAGTATTAAAAAACATTTATTAAAAAATAAAATTTAAAGCTAAAAATTAAAGAAAATATGAAATTTTACTTACGGTCATAAGCCTTGTTACGACCCCGTAAATTAAAGTTATTAAGGGTTGTAGCGATCCATACGGTCCGTAACATTTTATAAATTGACTGATATGGTATTTTACAAACCAATACGACCCGTAAGGGTCTTTACGGCTGTGAAAATTCTTGTAAGGGTGTTCGCATAACACCCGACAGTGTATTCGTATATCGGACCCCTTAACATTTTATATTAGCTAGTCAAATATCGATGCACATTATTTCTTCACTTAGTTTAGAAAATAGTGATACATCGTAATAAACAAACCATATATGCATATTAAAAGAAACATAGCGAGATAAATAATTAGTTATAATAAATTCTTTGACCTGGTTTTGATTTTTATTATTTACCATACAACTTAATCGTTACGGGTCAAACATTTGTTCTTCGTTTTTTTTGTATATAAAGAACCAATTATCTATTTATTTCAAGTTTAATTTGAGAATTTGAAAACTAAAAAGATATTACAATTTCAAACATTCCATATTTGAAATCACAAAATACAATTGATAAATTGATTATTCTAGTGTAAAAAATGACAACAAATATCCTTAGAATTAATTTGTAGAGGTATAGTAATTTGAAAAGCAGAGTGAATGTAAAACATGGTGTCTTTATTCGTTAAAATTGAAACGAAATTAGCAATGGCGCAATGCCATGTGAGAATTTGATAATACACTGGTATAATGATTATACGTAAAAGTTAAAAAAATAATTAATTTACCAAATTAAAAAAAAAAAAAAACAAGCATGACCAAATCTTTGGATTAAACCAATGATTTCGAAACCGGACCGGACCGGCCGGTCCGACCGGTTCGACCGGGAACCGGTGCCGGAGCCGGTTCGGTTCGGTGCTTTTGGACCGTTTTCCGGTTAACCGGCCGGTTCGCGCGGTCGACCGGTCCGACCGGAACCGGTGAACCGGGTTGAACCGTTTTGGTATATTTTTTTTTAATTTTAATAGAAAAATATTATTGGATATGAATTAAGAAACACCGGTTCGTTAATTTGGACTATATTTACTTGAATGGTATGTATTTTGGATGTTGTTTTGGATTAAGGAACACCGTTTAACATGATATATTGTTTAAAATTGTTAATTTTGGTATGTATATGATATATGTGTTAATTTGGACTATATTTACTTATGTATGTGTTTGTAGTTTTTTAAATATATATGAAGTTTTATAAATATTTAGAATATTTTTTTAAATATTTATGACGTCATCCGGTTCGTAATCCGGTCCGACCGGTCCGACCAGTGAACCTCTAGGCCGTCCGGTTCGCTTTCCGGTCCGGTTTTGAAAACATTGGATTAAACTCTAAAAAAAAGTCAGATCTTATCACTGACTTTTCCTACCGCCACTTGCTTTTTCAAAAGATTTAATAATGAAATTTCTAGAAAATTTGACTCCCAAACATCTATTCAACTCTTGTATTTATATTTTTTTATGGGTGATCCTTTGAGCTGTGTTTAAAGCTACAATTTGGTCATTTACTCATTTGTATTTCTTCATCTACTTAAGTAACTGTTAGGCTTTAGCTTGATCCATACAAGATCCGGATGTGGCAAATGGGTCGGATCCATCCTCTGAAGTCAACTTATGCTCTCTTGTTTATTTTGGTATCATATCATGCATCAGTTGTTTATGGGAATTCTGAAGGTATGTGTTTTATTGATGCCAATTTTAACTAATAAATGCAGCACTTCAACTAGTTTTTTGGTCACCATGAAACAGTTAAGATCTACGCGTGTGTTTAAAACGTCCTATAAATTTACTGGCAATGAATCTCATGTACGTCCAAAGAAAAGAAAAACTTAAATATAGATTTATGAATATTATAATATTTGGATTAAAACTTCATTAATTTGATGTTTGTAAGATGAGATAGTAACCGAGTTTATGTGCAAGACAGGCGATGCATTGTACGCGTTTCAAGATACAGTTACGCGATCCTTACAATGTTCTAAAAAGTTGGGATCCAACTCTAGTCAATCCATGTACTTGGTTTCATGTTACTTGCAACAATCTTAATTCTGTTACCAGAGTGTAAGTTTATCAACAATTTTGAAATGATAGTAATTTCTTGAATGTTTAGGCTTGCAAAGAATTTTTAATTTTATGTCATGGGGCATGTTAAATGCAGTGATCTTGGAAGCGCAAACTTGACTGGTCAACTCGTGTCGGAGCTTGGTCAACTCGCGAATTTGCAGTACTTGTAAGTGTTTCATGTTACATGTCTAGTTTGCCACCTCTACTTGTTGTTACATGATAGAACAGGGTCCTAAACCAATGTTTGTGTGACAGGGAGTTATTCGATAATAACATAAGCGGAAAAATTCCCGAACATCTCGGGAACTTAACGAGCTTGGTAAGCTTGGATCTTTTTCAGAACAAGTTAGAAGGTCACATTCCGAAAACATTGGGCAAGCTTCAGAAACTTCGCTTCCTGTATGATTTCGCATCATTCGCATTCTTTTCTTGATGAAACGTTGATCAACATTCACACTTACCTCAATGACTTCTTGAGATTGTTAATTATTTCTTAGAGGTGTCAAAATATGGGTAACGGGTCATTTCTCTAACGTGTTCAAATAGTGAGAGAATCTAGTTTTTAAAATTCATAACTAATAATTAGTATGTTAACTATCATTACAACAACATTAATATTACAGTGATAATGTAAATCTTGGAATAAACCATTTGAAAAGTTTAGCTGATTTTCAATCTATTTGAACCGTTCTCTTTTAACTATTTTTAAATTTTGATACAACCCGTTTAAGATAACACATAATCTAAATTAATCAATCCTCTGCTAGTAAATTATCGTTATAGTAATATGAAAATTCACAGTGTTGTTTCTCTGCTTCTTGTGCAAGGATAGTCGTCTCAACGACAACCATTTGACTGGAACTATTCCGTATTCATTAACTACCATAACTACATTACAAGTTCTGTGAGTATTAAAGTTTGTTGATCTGGGTTTTCATATTTTATTATTGCAATAAAGGTAAATGAATATCTTGTTGTCTTTAATTTCAGTGATCTTTCAAGCAACCGTTTAAGAGGATATGTTCCTAACAACGGCTCCTTTGCACTATTCACACCTCTCAGGTCCAGCTATTAGTCGTATGATTTGTGAAATTATATATCTGCTAATGAAAACGGGTTTGGGTCAAATGGATAATTTTATGTACAGATTGAAGAAAAGGTCGGTCGGGTTGGGTTGGTTAACCCAAAACAGTAATTTGTTTGTTGAATATTTTATTTTATCTTTTTTACAGAAACTGTGTTAACTAAACAAACAAACAAACAAACAAACCCAGTATATCCCACTCAAGAGCAGGGTCTGGGGAGGGTAGGTGTAGGCGAGTCTTTCCTCTATCTTGTTAGGTAGAGAGACCGCTTCCAAAGAGACCCCCGACTCGATAGCAAAAGCCATACTGATAGCAAGATCACATACAATAAATCATACAACACATAGCATACAGTATACAAACAGCCATATCGATAGCAAGACATCATACAATAAATCATACAACACATAGCATACAGTACACAATAAATCATACAACACATAGCATACATAATCCTAGGTGCATGTAGAATCCCCGTTAAGGGCAGATATGGGCTACTGTGTTAACTATGATTGTGAAATATATATTATCTCAATAATTCATTGTTAATTAATGTTTGACACGGTCCTTGTTGGTAGGTTGGCAAATAGGTGTTTTGACTGGGTAAAATGGAATACTAAGTTGGGGGTTAGTGGTCCACTTCTAATCATGAGAATGTGTTAGAGTTGTTTTATAGTTTCATGCAAGTTATTGTTATTTTCCTTTGAAAAAATAGAGTTGAATAGTACGGAAAAAAACAAGAGAGAAATAGTGTTCTTAGTTTCTTTGTTAAACTTATTTGAGTTTAAATATAATCCTAGAAAATTGCCCCAAATAGTTTGTGTTTTTTATTTGTTTTGTATCTTTGATTGTCAACGTTTGGTATCAGAGCCATGTTAGTGTATGCCAAAGTACCTCCGATTTTGTTGTCTACCTTAGCTACCACATCAAACCCACCTAAAGAAACCAGTTCGGTTTCTCTTCAGGTCCCGACTTTGTCAGCAACAAATTACGCCACTTGGTCTATTAAGATGGAGACTATAGTGGATGCCCAAGGGTTATGGGAGTCAATTGAAACACCGGTTGGAGTAACGGTAAGGTGGCAAGAAGAAGAGCAGCATTCTTTTTGAAGCAATCTCGAAGGATGTGATGTTACAAGTAGCGAAGTAGAAGACCCCAAAAGAGGTATGGGAGTCTTTGAAGTGAGGTACTTGGGAGCCGATAGGGTCCAAAAGGCCTGGTTGGCTACCCTCAAGATGGAGTTTGAGGTTCTTCGTATGAAAGATGGGGAATCGATGGATGAATATGCAGGGAAGTTGTCCTGGATGGTTTCGAGATATAGTAGTTTGGGAGCAACATTAGAAGACAGTGTGTTGGCTTAAAAGCTTCTTGACACGCGTCCGGATGACTACCTTCAATCGGTTGCTTCCATAGAGCAAAAGTTGATTTGGAGAGCATGCGTTTGACAAAGCCATCGGTTGTATGATCAAGGCGTATGAAGATCGTTTAAAGTCTCAAAAATTAATAAAAGCAGTGATAGAAGTTTGCTACTCACAAGAACAGTGAACTACTCAAACACAAAAGGTCCGTGGAGGACTCAATCTTCTAGTACTCGGGGCAGAAGTGACCGGGGTGGTCGAGGTGGCTCAAGGGGACGAGGCAGTAAACGAGGCGGGGGTAACCGAGGTGGCTATAACAGGAATCAATATACGGGCTGATGAAATCTTAACAAGATTAACAATCAATTGATAACACAATCAATATTGAAAATACTTCAAATGCTTTATTCAATCAATGATTAAGAAACAATTACAAAGAAATCAAGAATCAGGAATTATGAACTGTGTAAACTAAAATGAGGGATTAACTAACACTAACGATAACCCAGCTATTAATACCCAAAAATTAACCAAAGTTACAAGAACAGTCCCTGTACTATCAACAAGTTATTAACTGCAGCAGGAACCTTCCATCTCTATATAATACTTTCCATATTGACAAGTTTGACCCCTGAAACTTTTAACCAACTTATAACCACCAACATTTCCAACAATCTCCACCTTGGTTATAAGTCATTTCACATTCAAAGACTCCAAACACCATTCAAACTTTGATCCGGGTAAAATCTTGGTTAACATATCAGCCATGTTTTCTAAAGTATCAACCTCTCCCACTTCAATTTCTTTAGACTTAACCAAGTCCCTAATGAAGTATAGCTTTACCCGAATGTGTTTAGTTCTTTCATGATGACTAGGATTTCTAGTCAACTGAACAGCTCCTCTATTATCACACAAAACAGTAGCACCATCAATCTGTACCCCCAAATCTTCTACAAGCCTTTTAAGCCATAGACATTCTTTTGCAGCCTCTGTCAAAACTACAAACTAAGCTTCAGTAGTAGATAGAGCCACAGTTTGCTGCAAGTTAGCCTTCCAACTAACTACACTACCCATCAATATGAAAATGTATCCAGTCATTGATCTCCCATTATCTAAATCTTTTGCAAAATCACTGTCAACATAGCCTAAAAGACTGCTATTTGACCCACTACCTTTGCCAAATACAAGACCAACATTTCTAGTACCATTTAGTACCTGAAAATCCACTTCACAGCATACCAATGCTCCTTCCCTGGGTTAGCAATATACCTGCTCACTAAACTCACAGCATATGCAATATCTGGTCTGGTATAGACCATTAAGTACATTAGGCAACCAACAGCATTTGCATATGGTACTAACCTCATATACCTGATTTCTCCATCATCCTTAGGAGCACAATCAGCAGACAACTTAAAATGCTGTCCCAAAGGTGTTATCACACTTTTACTTCCCTGCATACCATACTTCTGAATGATCTTCTCCAAATAACCAGATTGAACAAGCTTGATCTGTTTCAGCTTTCTATCCCTCTCAATCTCCATTCCAAGTATCTTCTTAGCAGGACCTAATTCTTTCATATCAAACTCCCCTTTTAATATCACCTTTGTCTTATCAATCTCAGTAACATCCTTACAAGCAATTAACATATCATCTACATATAAAAAGAGATAAACAAATTGACCTTTCTTATACTCCCTATAGTAGATACAGTTATCATAATTGCTTCTTTTAAAACCATTTGAAACCATATGTTCATCAAATCTAAGGTACCATTGTCTTGGTGCCTGTTTTAATCCATATAATGACCTATGTAATAAGCACACTTTGTCTTCCTCACCCTCCACCTCAAAACCTTGAGGTTGTGCCATATAGATGGTTTCATTCAACATCCCATGTAAAAAGGCTGTTTTTACATCCAACTGCTCCAATTCATAATCAAATTGTGCAGTTAATGCTAACATTACTCTGATAGAAGTGTGTTTCACAACAGGTGAAAAGATCTCATTATAATCAACTCCTTCTCTTTGAGTAAATCCCTTAGCCACCAACCTTGCTTTATACCTGAGCCCATCTTTAATTTTGAAAATCCACTTGCAAGGTATTATCTTTTGCCCCTTTGGTCTCTCCACCAATTCCCAGGTTTGATTAGAATGCAGAGATTTCATCTCATCTTTCATTGCTTCCAACCACTTATCCTTTTCAATAGACTGCATAGCCTCTTTAAAGGTAAGTGGTTCCTCTTGACTTTCCTTTTCAGCTGTCATAAAAGCATAGGCAGTAATATCACATTCACTATCAGTTCTATACCTTGATGGAGGCTTTATTTGTCTCCTAGACCTATCCTTAGCTAAGCTATAGGATTGGCTAGTTGACTCATGCTGTGCAGTTCCTTCGGCATGGCCATCAGAACTGCTGCTTGAAAGGTCTCTATCAAGCATTGCATGACTAGTCATTTGATGACTATTATCAACATCCTCCACCTCAAACTGAATACCCTGTACCTGCCCTTGTTGAGACCCATGTACAACATCCTTGTACAATTTCCCTTCATTAAAGGTAACGTCTCTGCAAGTAAAAACTCTATTGGACTCATTATTCAGCTTCCACAACCTATAACCTTTTGTTTCATCTGAATGACCAAGAACAATACACTTAATAGCCCTTGGATCCAACTTATCTTGTTTGACATGGGCATAAGCCATAGAACCAAACACCTTTAAGTCTTTATAGCAATTGATAAAGTCTTGAGAGCTAGCTTTAACACCTGTCCACATTTCCATAGGCACTTTCATGTTAATGGCTGAAGAAGGGGATCTATGATTAAGTACACTGCAGTACTTACAGCCTCAGCCTAAAAACACTTTGGCATCCCTGATTCAGACAACATACATCTCACTTTGTTAAGAATGGTTCTATTCATCCTTTCAACCAAACCATTCTGTTGAGGGGTCCCTGGTACAGTTAAATGCCTTTTAATACCACTGTTCTTACAAAACTGATTAAACTCTTGACTACAAAACTCTAGCCCATTATCAGTTCTGACTTTCTTCACCTGTTTACCAGTTTGAGCTTCCACCATTAACTCCATTCTTTAAACTTTGAGAATGTCTCATACTTATGTTTCAGTATGTACACCCAAAGCCTCCTAGAATAATCATCAATTATTGACAGAAAGTAATGACCACCCCCTAATGATGCATGTTTAGTTGGACCCCAAAGATCAGCATGAATATAATCCAAAACACCCTGTGTACAATGCACTCCCTTTGAGAATTTCACCCTGTGTGATTTGCCCATCACACAATGCTCACAAAATCCAAAATAACAATTATCTACATCTATCAACACATTTTGTTTCTTTAATTCCTTCATACCTTGGGCACTCATATGTCCTAACCTTCTATGCCACAACATAGCCTTATTTTCTTTTTCTTCAACTACAAGAGAATCAGATCTACATCCTGCACTTCCATCTAAGAAGTACAAATTATTTCTTTCCCTAGTTCCTGAAAGAATTATCATGGACCCCTTAACAACCTTGGCTCTACCATTTCTAAGTATCACATTGTATCCCTCTTTTTCATAAGTACCAAGGGATATAAGGTTCTTTTTAAGTTCAGGGATATACCTTACATTCTGCAAGTCAATGGCAGTCCCATTATGCAACTTGAGTGTAACAACTCCATAGCCCACAACTTTACATGGTCTATCATCTCCCAACTGAACTTCTCCAAGATCCTCCATAACAATGTTCTTGAAATACTCCCTATGGGGAGTCATATGGTAGGAGCAGCCCGAGTCCATGACCCATACATCACTCAATTTTCCCTTAGAAACAACCAGCACATCAGAACTTTCATACCCTTCTGAAACTGAATCTGGAGAATTATGACCCTGATTTCTTGAACTAGAAGATTCCCATTTCTTGTTCTTCCTCTCCGGGCATTCTCTTTTCAAATGTTTCTCTGAGTGACAAATATAGCACTTCCTCTTAAATCTTGACTTTGATCTGTGAGTAGGCCTAGTCTTTGAACCTCTTTGATCAGTTCTTCCCCTGGCCATCAAACCACTGCTACCAGAATCATCTTGACTTTCAGACCTCCTTTTCAGTTCTCTTGAATTAATTGCAGACAACACTTCTTCCATAGAGAGTGTTTCCCTCCCATACATGAGCGTATCAACAAAATGCTCATAGGATGGGGGTAAAGAGGTCAAGAAGATGACTGCTTGATCTTCATCATCAAGTGTAACATCAATGTTACCAAGATCAAGAATTAACTTGTTAAATTCATCCGTATGATCCTTTATTATCTGCCCGGATGTCATATGAAAAGTGTACAGCCTCTTTTTCAAATAGAGGCGATTGGCCAATGACTTTGTCATATACAATCCTTCAAGCTTCATCCAAATTCCGGCAGCAGTAGCCTCTTTTGAGACTTCCCTCAAAACCCGATCTCCAAGACTTAGTATTATAGCACTATGAGCCTTTTCTTGTGTTTCCTTCCACTTCGCTTCGATTTCTTTTCTTTTAGCCTCTGAGGCTTCCTTGTTCTTATCATCAATCGGAGGCAACACCGGTGATACACCGGAAAGCGCATCCACTAGCCCTTGATGAACTAGCAGAGCTCGCATCTTTACCCTCCATAGCCCGAAATCATTGCGTCCATTGAATTTCTCTATCTCAAATTTCGTAGACACCATCTTCTCTTACTGATTGCAATTCGCCAATCAATCAATTGCAAATCTCCAATTTCAATTTGAGCGGAAACCCCCAAACGAGGCTCTGATACCAAATGATGAAATCTTAACAAGATTAACAATCAATTGATAACACAATCAATATTGAAAATACTTCAAATGCTTTATTCAATCAATGATTAAGAAACAATTACAAAGAAATCAAGAATCGGGAATTATGAACTGTGTAAACGAAAATGAGGGATTAACTAACACTAATGATAACCCAGCTATTAATACCCAAAAATTAACCAAAGTTACAAGAACAGTCCCTGTACTATCAACAAGTTATTAACTGCAGCAGGAACCTTCCATCTCTATATAATACTTTCCATATTGACAAGTTTGACCCCTGAAACTTTTAACCAACTTATAACCACCAACATTTCCAGTAGAAGACCACAAAAGAGGTATGGGAGTCTTTGAAGTGAGGTACTTGGGAGCCGATAGGGTCCAAAAGGCCTGGTTGGCTACCCTCAAGATGGAGTTTGAGGTTCTTCGTATGAAAGATGGGGAATCGATGGATGAATATGCAGGGAAGTTGTCCTGGATGGTTTCGAGATATAGTAGTTTGGGAGCAACATTAGAAGACAGTGTGTTGGCTTAAAAGCTTCTTGACACGCGTCCGGATGACTACCTTCAATCGGTTGCTTCCATAGAGCAAAGTTGATTTGGAGAGTATGCGTTTGATAAAGCCATCGGTTGTATGATCAAGGCGTATGAAGATCGTTTAAAGTCTCAAAAAATTAATAAAAGCAGTGATAGAAGTTTGCTACTCACAAGAACAGTGAACTACTCAAACACAAAAGGTCCGTGGAGGACTCAATCTTCTAGTACTCGGGGCAGAAGTGACCGGGGTGGTCGAGGTGGCTCAAGGGGACGAGGCAGTAAACGAGGCGGGGGTAACCGAGGTGGCTATAACAGGAATCAATATACGGGCAATAATAACACGAGAAACAAAGACAGAAGCATATAAAGTGCATTAAGGGGGTGTTTGGGATAGCTTTTTAAAACTGACTTATTAACTTATTGACTTTTCTAATAAGTTAATAAGTTAGTATGGAGTGACTTATTAACTTATTCCCTCACAACACTCACATTGCCAAACACTATAAAATGACTTTTTAACTTTTCAAAAGTTAAAAAGTTAAAAGTTGATAAAAATAAGCACTACCAAACACCCACTAATTTGAGCAATATGGCCACTATGCCTTGGAATGTAAAGACACAAAGGAGAAACTAGATGAAGCTAATTTGACTCATACTCTAGAGGAGGAGCCTGCCTTACTTTTGAGTGTGTATGGTAAAGAGTCATCGAAGATGGTTTTGTTAAGTTAAGACAAGGTATTTCCAGATAAAGACAAAAAATATGTTAGAAAGAACCAAGAAATGTGGTACCTAGATAATGGGGCAACCAACCACATGACGAGTCGAAAAGAATTATTTATTGTTTTAGATGAGAAGGTGACCGGAATGGTGTGTTTTGGTGATGGATGAAAGGTGTAAATTGAATGAAAGGTGTCATTTTATTCAAATGTAAAAATGTCCAACAAGTAGTTGAAGATGTTTACTTTATTCCTGCCCTATACAACAACATCATAAGTTTGGGTCAGATGACAGAGATGGGATATAAGGTGGATTTGGTAGAAAATTACCTTCTGATACAAGATGAATCTTGTCGTCTAATCATGTAGTTTCAATGGGGATCGAACCGGCTTTACAAGATCGCTCTAAAAACTTCTAAACTGGTGTGTCTACTCGTGAAGTTGGATGTTGAGGCATGTAAGAATGGGACACGTGAATTTCCAAGTACTAGATTTTTTTTATCAAGATCATTGATGTTTATATCAAATACTTACAATAAAGAGGCAGGTAAACAGGCAACAAGTTGCGCCACAACCTCTTTTTGAATAGCGAAACCCAGAGGCGATGGTGAAAAAAATCACGTGCGTGGTGTACTGATTATCAAACACCCAAAACTAGTCTGTGAAGGGTGTGTGGCAGCAAAACAAACCAGACAACCATTTCTAAGAAAAACTCAGCGGCATGCTAGTCGGCCACTTGAGTTGATTAATGGCGACTTGTATGGCCCGATAACACCACAAACCCAAGGAGGAAACCGGTATTTTCTATTACTTTTTGACATTTTTTTCCGTTATATGTGGGTTTATTTGATAAAATCAAAAGATGTAGCTTTTGACATGTTTAAGAAATTCAAAGTGCAAGTTGAACAGGAGAGTTCACATGAAGTGAAGATGTTTTAAACAGATCACGGTGGGGAGTTCAATTCAAGTTTATTTGCTGAATTCTATGAACATGAAGGGATCAAAAGATAGTTAACCGGTCCCCATACTCCATAACAGAATGGAGTTGTGGAGTGCCAAAACCGTACCATGCTCGAAGTGACTAGATCAAATTTAAAAGCTATGGATGTATCGGAGGGTTCCGGTCGATTCAAGGCATTTATCAAGAGACAACTGCAATGGATGAAGAGGAGGTACATATAAGTGGATATCAAAGGAGATGAACTAAACAGCGATTGAATGATCTGAACTGTATTATTGAATGAATTTTGTGATGATGAAGATGTTAACATCACCAACTACTTATAACAAACAAGTAACAAACAATTAAGAAAAGTTACAAAACAGTCCCCAGTGTTACACATATCTACCAATATAACACCAAAACTTTTAACAAACTTTCACACTCTTGGAATTACACTAACAATCTCCCCCTTAATTCCAAGATTCTCCCTGCAAATCTTCAACTCCAAGAATCAATCTCATCTCTACAAACTTCATTCTCGGAAGAGCTTTAGTCAAAATATCAGCCTTTTGTCTACTTCCACACACAAACTCAACTCGAATTTGGTTATTCTCTATGCAATCCCGAATAAAATGGTACTTAACATCAATATGTTTTGATCGACCATGAAAAATAGGATTTTTCATCAAGGCTATGGCAGATCGATTGTCTACATTCAATACAACAATCTCTTGTTTCTTTCCAGTAACTTCTTCAAGTACACCATGCAACCATAATGCTTGACATGCAGCAGTTGTTGCTGCCATAAATTCTGCTTCATAACTCGATAAAGCAACCGTGGATTGCTTCTGAGAATTCCATGACACTGGACTCCCATTGTGATAGAACACATTGCCTGATGTACTCTTACCATCACTTTCCCCAGTTGAGTAATTACTGTCACTGAACCCAACCAATCCTCCATTACCAGCACTACTATACTTGATTCCATAGTGCATTGTCCCCTTAACGTACCTTATAATATGCTTTACTGCCATCAAGTGTTCACTCTTAGGATTTTGCATGAACCGACTCATGTAACCAACTGCATACATAAGATCTGGCCTGGTCTGGGTTAAATATCTCAAAGACCTAATCAACTTTCTGTATTCGGTTGGTTCCACTTCACCTCCAGTTGACCCCTTTCCCAACTGTAAACCTGGTTCCATTAGACTTTTGGTTTCATTACAACCACTCATACCAGCCAATTCAACCAACTTGGCAGCATAGCCAGCTTGCTTAATACAGATTCCATCCGGTCTTTGTGACACCTCAATTCCCAAATAGTAACACAATAAGCCAAGATCTGTCATTTCAAACTTTGTTCTCATCTGACACTTGAACTCTTCAACCTCTCCTGGATCACTTCCAGTCACTATTAAATCGTCCACATACACTCCAATCACAAGTAATGAGTGCACCTTCGATCTTACATACACTGCAGCCTCCCTTTGACATCTCTTGAATTCTATCCCCTTTAACACTTCATCTAGTCGTTTGTTCCAAGCTCTAGGTGCTTGTCTTAGACCATAAAGCGCTTTTGTCAACTTGTACACTTTATGTTCTTCACCTTTAACTTCATAACCCTGAGGTTGTACAACATATACCTCCTCATTCAACTTGCCATGAAGAAATGCTGCCTTTACGACTAAGTGATACACATTCCACTTCATTTTTGCTGCTAGTGCAAGCAACAATCTGATAGTTTCGATACGTGCAATAGTGCAAATGCTTCTTCAAAATCCACCCCTTGCTGTTGCACATAACCCTTTGCAACTAATCTTGCTTTATGCTTAGTCAAATTTCCTTGAGCATCTTTCTTTAGTTTATACACCCACTTTAACCCAATAGGTCTTGCATGTACGGGCTTATCCATGAGTTCCCAAGTTTCATTCTTTTGAATAGCTTTGATTTTTTCATTCATGGCTTCTCTCCACCTTTTATCCTTGGCTGCCTCATGGTATGTAATGGGTTCCCCTGTCTATGCTAGAAGCAACTGCATATCATCTTCATTAGTATCTTCCAGCTCATCCTGTGAATGATTGGAGCTTCTCAGCCCTCTCCCTTCCACCACATAGTCACTGAACCGTGATGGTAGTACTGATCTCCTATCTGACCTTCTCAATTCAGGTTGTGGTTGGTGTGTGAGCCTGGCTTCGGATGGTTCATGGCCACCATTGTGAGTGTCTTCTTGTAGGGAATGACTCTCTACAGTGAAATCCACCCAGTCTGACCCATAGCCTCCTTGTTGTTACAAGTAAGATGACCAATTCCATCTTCTCCCTTCTTCAAAATGAACATCTCTACTCACAACTATCTTTCCACTTGCAACATCATAGAGTCTATAGGCCTTTGATCCTGGTTCTACTCCAAGATGTACCATTGGCTGACTCCTGTCTTCAAGTTTCAGTAGATGTGGTTGCACTCTTTTCACATGTGCAACACAACCAAAAACCCTTAAGTGAGAGAGATTTGGCTTTCTCCCTTTCATTGCTTGATAAGGGGTAGTATTTTGTAGGGCCTTAGTGGGTATTCTATTCAGGATATACACTGAATGTTTCACTGCCTCAGCCCATAAACTCTGTGGTAAGTCCATGGCTTTCAACAGACTTCTTGTCATATTGAGAATTGACCTGTTTCTCCTTTCCACCATACTGTTATGCTGAGGTGTATAGGGGTGGTCAACTGTTTAGAGATACCTTTATTCTCACAATAAGAATTAAGTGAGTTGAGGTAAACTCTCCCCCTCTATCAGACCTTAAAGTCTTTATCCTTGAGTTACACTCATTTTCTACTTGTTTCTTGAACACCTTGAAGTAATCAAGAGCCTGATCTTTGGATTTTAACATATACACCCACATAAACCTGGTATTATCATCTACAAGTAACATAAAGTACCTGTTCCCAGCAGCAGTTGTGGGTGATATGGGGCCACAGAGATCAACACAAATGAGTTCCAAAGGCTTAGATGATCTGTAGTCGGATCTTACTGGAAAGGGCTGTCTAATGTGCTTACCTGCCAGGCAAGCTTCGCACACTTTCTCTGGCCGCTTTATTGCTGGTATACCAACAACCAGTTCCTTTGTGGCCATCTCTTTTAGTGCCTCAAAGTTCACATGGCCCAATCTTCCATGCCACTTCCATGCGAGATCATCTATACTACTGAGTAGGCATTTTGGTTGACCAATCTTTAACTCTACCTTATAGAGTCCATTTTGAGATCTCTTTACTTTTATCAACAGCTTTCCACTGTTTTCAAACATCCACAAATACTCCCCTTTCATCTTTACTTCTGACCCAGTTTCGGTTGCTTGGCCCAGGCTTAGTATGTTACTTTTTAACGTGGGAATGTAGTACACATCATGGAGCACTCTTTGGTCTCCATTTTTACATTCCAACACTACCGCTCCTCTTCCTTGTATGACCACAGTGGATCCATCTCCGAACCTTATTCTTCCACCAATGTTCTTGTCTAGATCAGAAAATATTGACTGATTCCCAGTCATGTGGTTTGAAGCTCCGTTATCAAGGTACCACATATTATCACTTGCATCCTCTCCTGAGTACTGTGATGGAATCACATTCGACTCATTCAAGAACACAAGCTCCTTTTGCAATTGGTGGGATGTGACCATTAGTAGTGTTGGTTCATCATCTACGGTCTGGGTCAGATTTGCCTCCGGATCCTTATTTCTCTTTGTGCACTCCGAAGCATAGTGCCCAAGTTCTTCACACTTGAAACACTTTATGCGAGACTTATCCTTGACAGGTTTTCCCTTCGTCTTCGCTTGATCACGATCAGCAGCCTTTTCTTTTGATGACCAACTTCTGGTCTTGCTGGATTTTCCACCTCTATCAGGATTCTTCTTGAATCTTGGCTCAGAATTCTTCTGTCTTGCTTGCCATTCGGAATATGTGAGTAATAATTGTTCGTCTTTTGCATCTTTAGTGAGAGTCTTATTTCTCATACCAGTTCTCTCCTCAAATGCCTTCAATCTACCAATTGCTTCTTGGAGGAATAGAGTTTCAAGGTCTACAAATTGCTCAATCGATGCTACAATTTGGATGAACTGTTCCGGTACTGCATCAAGAAGTTTCCTGACCAGTATGGACTCCTTCAACGGTTCCCCCAATTGAGTCGCTTTTTTGGAAATTGCACTTAATTTTCTGGCGAAGTCGTCAATGCTCTCCCCTTCCTTCATCTTGAGAGCCTCAAACTCATTTCTTAAGGTTTGTAATCTCACCTTTTTAACTCTATCAACTCCGACAAATCTGGTCTTCAGTGAGTCCCAGATTTCTTTAGCCGTCGCCCAATCAGCAACTTGAAGGACTAACTCCTCTGGGATTGCCTGATACAAATAGGCAATCACAGTGTTATTCTTCTTTGCATTAAGAACTGCACCTTCGGGTGGCTCGATCAAATCCCACAGGCCGTGCACTTTGGAGATCGCCTTCAATTTTACCGCCCAGATTGAATAATTCGTTGCCGAGAGCATCGGACATTGGAGTGGTATGGTCATGTTATCCCGAATGGTAACCAACTGATTTTGAGGTGCCGGTGCCGCCATCTTCGTTCTTCTTCGATGAAACTTCTTCCCAACCTTCGGATCAAGATCCAGTCCTCCGGATCGCCTCTTGTGAGGATTATAGCGTGTGAATCAACTCGGTCCTTTGAATCCAAACCTTTCTTGCTTGTATTCTCACCGAAGCTCTGATACCACATATAAGTGGATATCAAAGGAGATGAACTAAACAGCGATTGAATGATCTGAACTGTATTATTGAATGAATTTTGTGATGATGAAGATGTTAACATCACCAACTACTTATAACAAACAAGTAACAAACAATTAAGAAAAGTTACAAAACAGTCCCTAGTGTTACACATATCTACCAATATAACACCAAAACTTTTAACAAACTTTCACACTCTTGGAATTACACTAACAGCACAGGCCCTTTATGATCAAGAGCTGCTGTTGGCAGATGATGAACCCACAACATTTAAAGAAGCAATGCAGTATAATGATTGGAAAAAGGCGATGAAGGCTGAATTGGAGTCGATTGAAAGGAACCAAACATGGTTTTTAGTTGATTTGTCGGTTGGTCAAAAGGCGATAGGTCTTAAATGGGTCTTTAAACTAAGAAAGATGCAACTGTAAAACTTTCTAAATGTAAAGCTAGACTCGTTACAAAGGAGTATGTTCAGAAGGAATGAATTGATTTTGACAAGGTTGCGAAGTTGGAGACTATTCGATTACTATTAGCAGTTGCAGCAAAAGAAGGTTGGACTGCGCATCATCTCGATGTCAAAACTGCCTTTTTGAATGGAGAATTAGCCGAGGAAGTATAGTTTTCAAAGCCTAAAGGTTTTGAGGTGAAAGGAAAGGAAGATAAAGTATACCGGCTCAAGAAAGCGTTTTATGGATTGAAACAATCACCGAGGGCATGGAACACTTGTCTTAATAAATCACTTAAAAAATTGGATTTTACTAGATGCGCCCAAGAACAAGCAGTATACATAAGTAAGTCATCTGATTCACTACTTATTATAGGAGTATATGTTGATGATTTTATTATGACCGGGTGGAATGAGAAAGTTATTGATGATTTTAAAAGGTATATGATGTAAATATTTGAAATGGGTGATTTGGGGATGCTGTCGTATTATCTTGGCATCGAAGTTGACCAACAGAAGGATGGAATTTCTTTGAAACAGTCCGGATATGCTAAGAATATTCTAAAGGCAGTAGGTATGTTGGATTGAAACTCATCAAAATGGCTAATGGAACAAAAATTGCAATTGACAAAGGATGAGAACGGTGAGTTTGTGGATCCAACAACTTATCGTCGTATGATTGGGAGCCTCTGATACCCGCTTCATACATGACCTGATTTGGTTATTCCACGGGTGTATTGAGCAGGTTCATGGATATACCAAAGCAGTCATCTCCAGGCAATAAAACACGTCCTAAGGTATGTTAAAGGCTCTGTTGAATATGGTCTGCGATACCAAAGAGTCGGTGATGGAAAGTTAGTGGGTTATAGCGACAGTAGCCATGGACTAGATGTAGAAGACCGGAGAGGAACACAGGTATGGCGTTTTATTACTCGGGTAGTTTGATTACTTGGGCATCACAGAAACAACGTACAGTCGCGTTAAGTTCCCGCGAAGCTAAGTTTATGGCTGCCACCGAAGCTGCGTGTCAAGCCTTGTGGCTCATATACTTGGTCAGTTACCTGTTGGGTGTAAAGGTGCGGATAGTAAAGTTGTTAGTGGATAATAAGTCAGCCATCGCATTGATGAAGAATCCCATGTTTCACAAACGCAACAAGCACATAGACACTAAATATCACTTCATACGGGAGTGTATCGAAAGGGGGCAGATTCATGTACAACATGTCAGCGGAGACCTACAAAAGGCCGATATATTGACCAAGGCGCTACCTCAGATCAAGTTTGGGGAAATGAGAGCTTTGATGGGCATTGAAGATCTTGGAGAACCGAGTCAACATTAAGGGGGAAATGTTAATTAACGTTTGACACGGTCCTGGTTGGTAGCTTGGCAAATAGGTGTTTTGACCAGGTAAAATGGAATACTAAGTTAGTGGGTTATTGGTCCACTTCTAATCTTGGGAATGTGTCAAAGTTGTTTTCTAGTTTCATACAAGTTATTGTTATTTTCTTTGAATAAATAGAGTTGAGTAGTACGTAGAAAAGCAAGAGAGAAATAGTGTTCTCGGTTTCTTTGTTTACATTTTATACTTGCCGAAACTTATTTGAGTTTGAATATAATCCCAGAGAATTTCCCCAAATAGTTTGTATTTTTTCTTTGTTTTGTATCTCTGATTGCCAAAATTCATATCATTCTTTGAATAATATGTTTTAACGACAATAAACACATAATTTGAAAACTTTTCTCTCTTTTAGACATGCTATATATAAACATAGCCTGAATAGACTCGTTAATAATTAAATAGGTTAAACTGGCAGCTGTGATGAAATGACATTGCTCCTTGCTTTTGACTGTAAAATTTTCTACTCTTTCAGTTTTGCGGATAATCCGAAGTTGATATTTCCCGTGGTTAATCCTCTTGTTCCAGCTCCGTCCCCAGCTCCATCTCCACTAAACTCATGACCTCCTTCAGGTATTTCAAGTTGGTGTTGTTATTTCACACCCATAGTTGCATGTAGTGTTGGTCGTTTCGATCCGCTATGATTTTCTAACCACCTCAAGTTTACATTAAACACGTTAGGTCGGGTTGGGTTGACATTTTTTCCACTTCGTTTGAGATTTGTAGAAGTTTAATGTATCGAACGTTATTAGAAAGTCTAACTTATAAAATAATTATAATTTCTTTATAAAATAAAAAATCAAGGGGATTTTAGTATTTGATCACACTTTAGAAAGTTTTTTACTTGTTTCAGTTGAATTGTTATTAATTAAATACAATCAGAATCTAACATGTTTTTATATAAATGGGTTAAAATTGTCACCTCTATCGCTATTCAACTTTAGGACATCCCTGAATAGATAAGCCCTATTTGCAAAGTAAAATTGTTTGTTATGTTAAAGTTCTTTATAATATTGTTATCCTATGCAAGTAGTTCCCATTTGGTGTCATGTGTTATTCATAAGGGAAATGTGTAGCTAAGATTTATCTTTTTTGCAGGTAATGATACCAGCTTATTGATCATATGTTACGTACAGTGTCTCCTTACAGATGTTTGGATCTTAAGTTTGCATAAGTGTGGGGGTTGTATTATTGAAACATAATCAATATTGTTATCAGTTGTGTGCTTTTGTCCTCGATCTTCATTACTTATCGTCTATCAAATGCTTCAATAACAAAATACAAAAAGTTTTTGAAACGCGTTTGCCTTTTTTTTGTTTTTTACTTATTGGAACATAACAGATGAGTATCGCTAACGCTTAACGGTCAATTGGCAATATAAATAGGAATCTGGTAAAAAGAAAATATATGATTTGGCTTCCGGATTTCGTTGGTTTGTGTGAGAACTCATTACTGACGTCATGCATTCGGCATTCTTTCGACACCTTGAGGATAGGATTTCTAATAATTAGTCGTTTGTCACTGTGCTAGTCAAGAACATAAACATGGTAATAGGTTAAGCCTCATCTAGCCATTTGCATAGTTTTTTCTTACCATCGTCTTTCCACATGCTCACTTTTTTATGTATGCCAACAGGCAACATGCATACACGAAGAATGTAGACATTAAGTAGAAATTGAGTTTAGAGGTATGTAAAAATATATGAATTCTAAACCGAACATGAATTATCTAAAATTTTGAACTTGAAATCTTCGAAAATTCGGAAATCAAAAATTTTTGGATTTGGAATCCGATCGTGTGTTTTGGAAAATTTTGAATACTTAGGAGTTAGGATATCTGAATTATTAAATATTCTTTAGAGTATTAAATAATAAATATTAATTCAAACTTTTGGATATTTTCAAATATTTTAATTTTTTTTATAAAATGTTTGGATATCCAAAAGAATTTTCAATAAAGATTGTTAAATTTTTATAAAAATTCTTAAATAATAAATATACATTTTAGAATTTGTATTTCCCGAATTTCAGAGTCATATTCAGATATCAAAATCACTATTTGGAATCCAGATATTTAAAATTAAACATCAATCATTGAGTCCAACATGCATTATATTATAATATCTATTAAACTCTTTGGTCGGTAGGACCAGTAGAGTTTTTTATATTTATAGATTTGCGATAATATTTTTGTGGTGTTGTAGATTTGTTGTCCTATATAATCATATAACATAATGTGACAGACATGGTAAATTGTAGAGAGAAAGTAAAGAGAGATAGAGAGGCGGCGGAGGACGACGATTTGTGCTCATTTCCGGCCGCCTCTGTCGCCGAGGGCCGGTCGTCTCCCATCTCCATCTATGCGATGATCTCCGTTTTTAGAGAGACAGAAAAAGTAGAGAGAGAGAGATCTCGAAAGTAGAGAGAGGGCGGTGGAGGACGGCATTGTGCACTCATCTCCGGCGGCCTTTGTCGTCGAGAGATGATCGTCCGGTCCTTGGATCATGACGCCCGGTGTCTCTCTGTCTCTATTTCTCTACTGGTCTTGTAGCCTGACGTTGTCGGTCGCCGATCACCGACCTTTTCTAGCGGCGGTGGTTAGGGTTGTGCCTTGGTAGCGTCGAGTGTACAGGGGTTTTCAGTCGATGAACGGTCGTTAGGCCCCGTTGGTTTCTCCTCCTCTCGATGATGTTATCTGAAGATAGAGAGAGGGAGAGAGGCGGAAGAGTCACTATTTCCGACGGTGTTGCTGGTCGCCGACCACCGCGCCTTTCCTTGCAGCGGCGGTTAAGGCTGGCCTTGGTAGCGTCGCCTGTACACGTGGAGACATCCCGTGGCTGTAGATCTGTCGATGATTATTCTAATTGTAGGCTTGAGTTATCGGCCGCCTTTCGTCGATGATGACTGGGGCCGCCTTGTCTGAGACTTGGTTGTGCATGTTGTTCTTTGTTGTTGCATGTTTTTGTGTTTGTGTTTTCAAGGTTGAGCTTTAAATTTATTTCATGAAACGTATTTTTGGGGGTTGTTTCAGATCTATCGATGTTATGTGGTTTAGGTTGATCTTTGATTTAGGTTTTTATGTCTATGGCTCCAGCTCCAGATATGTTGATTTGGGTTAAGAGTTGTATAGTTTTGTGTTTTACGGTTGGACATTGATTTACTGTGGGAGGTGGTGCTCTTGGCAGTTGTTGATGATGATGATATGATGATATGGGGATAGCGGTTGATGAAGCGGGGGTGATGCAATTTTAGTTTTTTTAGCTCTTTTCTATTTTGGCCAGTGAAGTTCTATGAATTTATAGATTGACTTCTAAAGTTTGATATTATAGTAAGCAGCTGAACTTGACTTCAGACTTTTTGTTATTACATATCTTTAACAGGGACTTGAACTTTACTTAAGGTTTTGATTAGTTTGATATAATTGAAAGATAAATGCATGTTTTGCATTGAGTTTTTTTGTTTGGGGTTTCTCATATGGAGTATAAATTGGTGGTATGGTCCTTAAGTTTCGGTTTCAGTTTCTGTATATATGCATTATGTTTGCCGGTTGCATTTAGTGAAACCGCATGCAATTTGGTTACGATTGTCTGCTATTGTCGTGACTATCCAAGTGGATTAAGACTTATATATCGTCTAGATGAGTCTCGATTCATTTGGCTCTGATAACTTTGGTACAAACTAGGTTTTTGGCGAAGCATTTTCATGGACAGTAAGTACACTTTTGTGTACTTACGACCTGAGTTTCAACCGATACTCTCCGGGATCAAACGCTGAGCCTAATCACAATTGTATTAATCTCCCCGTGGCAACGTGCGGGAAAAATACATAGTTAGTAATTAAAGTCTTCCATTTACTTCTTTTCATATCTAGTAGTGGTAGAGGGTAGTTACTTTTTAGTGGTTCATGGGAACGTTAAAGAATAGTCGTGTTTATCTTTTATGCTCATTAAATTGATATTGATTGACTTTAGTTTTCTTTTATCATCTTTGTTCTAATCTCTTTTTTCCAATTTGGTACTTATCATGTTGTTATCTCTATATTTGATTTTCAACAAAGCAACCCACTTTGTATCTTTGCAATCTTGATTTGCATGTAATTCGATATATAAAATAACTATTTTTTTCGGAAGGAAGTGCGGTAAACCCAGAACAACAACCACCCCTTGACCCAGGTTCGACTCCGGAACAAACCGGCCCATTGCAACCGCACCCCAGAGGGGGGGATTAATTTTGCTGCCACACAGAGTCGAACCTGAGACCAAGCCCGGGCGGGAACCCCACATATTATGGGTAAACCCTCCCCCCCTCAGGATCGAACCCGTAACCTTTAGGCCACTGAGCTCTATCCCTCATTGAGGTGGTCAACTGAGCTAGCCCAGCTGGTTGATATATAAAATAATATTATATTTATTAAAATAGGTATATTATATTTAAAAAAAATATAACAATATAAACATATGACTGTCATCGCACCTGCCGCTACCAGCACTGTTGCATTACCTACTGCTTCTTGTCCTTGTCTCCATCATTATCTTTTTTTTTTTTGAAAAATATCTCCATCATTATCTATAAGGCCATGTTTCGAAGAAACCGAATTTCAACATCAGAAACACATGATTCTTAAACTTAAAACAACTATCACATATATAGTAAAGAGATAAAATATCATTAAATCACTCATCGTCTATCACTATTACATTTGAACTTTAACTAAGATCTCCCATCAACAAAATGTCACCCTTGAATTAGTTGGGTAGGTCCACCAATCATGTCTATAACATTCTTTATTTAATCATCATATTTATCAAACTAATATCTATACTATATATAAAGTATATGGGAGGGGTATTTTAAGATACCCTAAATTTAAGAACATATACAACAATCAATGCATAGGATACAAACATTTATAAGGGTAAAATAGTACTTAAAAGATTATTTACAAAATAACCCCTATGTTAATTTCCATAATATCCCTACACATTAAAGTTGTTACCTTTATACACATAAACTCACGGTTAAATACAATAAAAAACTACCTGGAAAATTTAGTATACGGAAATCCTGCTGTGTACAATCAAATCCATACTTTTTGGGTTAAAGCAAAAAGTTATTATGAATTGCTTGGGAAAAACTATTGATGGCTAAAGAATTCTGGGGATTAGGCATTGAATGTTTCAAGTTGCAAGCTTATCATTCTTAGCTAAATGGATTTAAAGATCAAATTTAGTTTTAGACCTGCAAATTTGGAAATGGAGTATAGCATGTTGTTTAGGATCTATAACCAATCAAATCAAGTTGCCACGGTTCTGGGGATTAGGCATTGAAGATTTCAAGTTGCAAGCTTATCATTCTAAGCTAAATGGATTTAAAGATAAAATGTAGTTTTAGATCTGCAAATTAGGAAATGGAGTATAGCATGTTGTTTGGGATCTATAACCAACCAAATCAAGTTGTGCTCAAAGACTTATTTCCAGCCCTATTCAACCATAAATTGAAAAATAATCACTTGTTCTGACAAATGACATTAGAAACCACTATAGGCATTAACAATTTGCAATTGCATGAATTATAAGGGTAGAATAGTACAACTCACGATAATATACAATAAAAAACTACCTGTGTTTTATTCCATATTAGTTTGTTACAACTTTATGGGGATAATTAATTTGTTGCATCTTTATGGGGATAAAATTCAGTTTAAATTTTAATCTTTTGCATCTTTTTAGGGATGAAAGCCAGAATCATCTTCTATATAAACATTTCTGGAACCAAATCAAATTATATGTTCACTTGAATGTTGGTAAAATACACTGCAGAATATTACAGTTCCTATAGTTCACGGTAGATTGGAAAATTTTGAGGATTTTGGTTTCCATTAAGGTAAGGTAAGTATTATATTAGGTAGGGAATTAATCTGCTAATACAATCCTTTGTTCATGGCTTTGAGAATTTAAATAACTTGATTTCTGATTTGATTGTGTATTTAGGTATGGAGCAGGGTTCAAAGATGTTGAAAGACCAACCATTCAAGGTTAGTCATGTTACCTTAATAGAAGTTTACTTTGATTCATATGTTACTGATAAATGTAATTATTTGTTTCAGTGTGAATTGAACAACAAAAAAAAGACTGGTGTGGTGACTTGAGTCAAAAAATGGGGACGCTTCTAAGGTTTGTTTTCTTGATCTTATGTATATATTTACATTGGCTAAAATAATTTTTCAATTATACTTACATTCATATTTATGTTTTACTTGTGTTCTTATGCATTTTGATGACCAAAAGCGGGAAACTCAAGCGAATAGACGCAAACGGATGGCTGAATGGAAATGGGATGAAGTTATTATTATAGAGAGTTCAGATGAAGAAGAGAAAGATGACAAGTTACTTGATACTGCGGATTCAAGCCAAAAGCTTAAAAATCCGATTAAGATTCCCCGGGCATCAATTCAGAAGCGAACTAGACCGCATTTAGTTTAATTTTCAACCCACCACTAAATAATTATGTTTTGCCTTTTCTATGCATTTTATTCTACGTAAATGAATTCGTCGTCTTTATGTTTGAAATAAAAGATTTATCTTTTTTGTTAGTACTTAAAAAGTTGACTTTTTTTTACTTTATGAATGTCGGTGTGAGAATGAAAATTGTATTAGCGTTTATCTTAGAACAAGTACGAGCTAAGAAATAAATATTTAACTAACTTCCAAATTAATTATGGAACACCTAATTAATAATTTTACACGAATTTATAACCAAACCTATATTTCTAAAGTTTTCAACACCATACACACATTTATAATAGAAAAAAAATTACCTTACTTTGAAATATTTATCAAACATACATTCTGATGCAAATCGTTTTTTTAAACTAACAGTAACAAATAACTATCAGAGCTCCACTCCCCTAGAAACTCAGTTTCTCTCTCTCTCTCAACATACATTTGTTTTAATTTTACTATACTTAAACATCATCATTTAGCATAATTATAAAACTAAAAGTTTTATAGAAAGATCTAGCCTTACAGAAAGATCTAGCTTTTAGGTATATCTAAATCAAAATTGGAACAAATTATCATGCATTTCATAACCATCCTACCAAACACAACTAAGTGTTATGACATCTGATTGAAGATTATGTAGACGTGCAAAATACTTTAATTGGAAGATGTTATACACTTGATTCAAAAATCTATTCAGTCATTATAAACAGCTTCTTCCTTTCAGTTTTTCTATAACCTATTTTCTAGCAATTAAGTTAAAAAGAACATACAAACTAACTTCAAGATAGAAGTGTCTTATCCTATAAATTTCAATTTATAAAAAAAACGCAGGCTTGACTTTAGACCTAAATTTATCCTACAATCTAGGTTGTTGTAGCAGCTCAGAATGACTTTAGACCTGATAGCATATTAACTGTTTTTTAAAAGTAAAAACTAAGAAAGCTTATATAAAATAAAAAAATACATACAACCAAAAGCATATTAAGTTTGATGTGCTTATGCCAAAAAAACATAACCTGCTGTGTATGTTCCATTTGTTTGTTTTTATAATAATAAAAACTAAGAGGCTGAAACCAAATTGTAGATGGTGTGCTTCTGCGTTTTATTAAATATTCATTTGTTGCAACTTTATGGGGTTAATTAATTTGTTGCAACTTTATAGTGATAAAGTTCAGTTCAAAATTTTATCCTATACATTTCAATTAAAAAAAAAACGAATGCTTGATATTAGCAACATGTAGCTGACTTTAGGCCTAACTTTATCCTACAATCTAGGTTGTTGCAGCTTTTTAGTAACTTTAGACCTTATATGCTCCTAAAATTGAAGTTGTTGCAGCTTTTTAGGGATAAACATCCCCTGTTTTATATACTATATATTACCAAAAGTCGACATTCACATCAACCGCATCACAAGAAATATCACTTGCAGGTTGATATTCTTATGAAAGTTTGAAACTTTTCAGCCTGATATATTATGTATATGTTTGCTTTGTTTGTGTATTTAGATTCCTAACCAAAAGCTAGTTAATTTTTCAGTTGTTTGTGGTCCAAGTTCTCGGAAATTAGGTTTTTTGTTCCAAGTTTGCACATTCACATCAACAACATCACAATAAATAACACTTGCAGGTTGTGTTTCTTATGGAAGTTTGAAACTTTTCAGCCTGGTATATTATGTATATGTTTGATTTGTTTGTGTATGTAGATTCCTAACCAAAAGCTAATTCATTTTTCAGTTGTTTGTGTATTTATTTTTAATTTTATCATAGTTAAACATCATTATTTAGCATAATTATAAAACTAAAAGTTAGTTAAACAGCAACTTAATTTATTTTAGTGTTTTATAAATAAAATTTCTCTGAATCTACAATATAGACAAACATGGTATTATCCATAACATGTTTCTAACCTTAAGCTATTTAATTTTTTTAGTAGGTTGTGATCAACTTCTTGGAAGCTAGCCTTTTGTTCCTTTAAGCTATTGATTTAATTTTTTGTGGCTTTCGTTTCTCCATAAAGGTATGTCTTCTTTTAAACATATAA
This sequence comes from Flaveria linearis, assembly GCA_024085815.1. Classification (NCBI taxonomy): domain Eukaryota; kingdom Viridiplantae; phylum Streptophyta; class Magnoliopsida; order Asterales; family Asteraceae; genus Flaveria; species Flaveria linearis. Next base: position 69,934,268 of record CM044004.1, on the reverse strand, counting down.
GTATTTAACTATAAAATTTTTAATTGTTATCGTGTTTGATTGTAAATCAGTGTGTTTTTTTATGTTGTCGTGAAACTGCCCAATGGATTTAACTAATTTAGTGTGTAACGTCTATACTATTTAATCAGTGTGTATCATAATATCATGAAATTAACAAAACTCAAAATTATTATAATGGAATTAGGTGCATATATAACTGTATAGGACATACCTTATTGCAAGCTCCCATTGTTGAGAAACCATGGTTGCCAACTGTGTAAAAATAGTGCCTAATTCATGAATAGTTGACTCAACATTGTGAAGAGCCTCAGCTCTGCTCTGCATGTAAAGTAGCATACAAATCTTCAATCTTTTAAAATCAAAATCATAATTCATACAAGATTACATTTAATTGTAAAGTAACATGAGACTCAAGTATATAAACATTCACAAATCAGATCCATTTTGCTACATTCACATTCACAATTCATAAACTTAGTATATAAACCTTAAAGTCTTAAACCCATACACATAACACACTAATTCTAAAGTATATAAACATTCACAAATCACATGATAACAGGCAAAACATCAACCATTCACAAACCACAAACATCAACCATTCACAAACCACAAACATCAACCATTCACAAACCATAAACATCAACCAGTCACTGTTCATAAACCATTCACTAATTCACAAACCATTCACTATTTGGTTGTTCACATACCATTCACAAACCATAAACCTTAATCCACAAACCTCATGTCCCAAATCAACAAAACAAACTCTTGAATCAAATATACAAAACTAACATTAACAATATCAGAAAATCAGAAAGAACCTTTGAAGAACCTTTACGGAATATCGATCCATCACACGGTCTATGTAATGGCACACGGTTGATATGTAGAGGCTTCCAACGAAACGTTATTGATGCCGAAATAGCTGTCGGTCAACATACTGGAAAAAGAGTATTTTTGCCTAGAATCCCTCTATCACTTTCTGAAGAAGACATGTTCCCATTCAAGTTGAAGCGAAAACAGTTCCCCATTCGACTTAGCTTTTCCATGACAATTAACAAAGCTCAAGGTCAAACGATTCCGCATGTTGGTGTTTATCTGCCGGAATCTGTTTTTTCACATGGACAACTTTATGTTGCTTTATCAAGAGGGATATCACGGGAAAATACAAAGGTGTTAGTACACCCTTCCAAAAAATTCAAACGAGCCGGAGTGTACACCTCAAATGTTGTATACCGGGAAGTGTTACGTGATAGGTGAAATGTACGTTTGCCAAAACCTAACACTATGTTTTATTAAATTAAATGGCTTATGTTTATGTTCGTGATGTCTTTTTCTGTAGTAATGTTTTCTTTTTTGTACGGATAAAATTTTTAATCAAAGTAAACACGTGATGTTTCTAATGAAAAATACGATCAATTTACTACATATTAACTTATCATATTTGCTTTTGCATAATATAGAATCTAATATAAACAATAATAATTTGAAAATGTGTCGGGTGTTATTTTAACTTCTAAAACTCTAATTTTATTTCCTTATCTATGTTATTTAATATTATGAGTTATGATAAATTCAGATGTAAAAACTTAACATTTACTTGTTTTTCAGTTACCAAACATGCTGCGACGAAGGATGAATCTGTCAAAGTGAAGAGTATTTCTAATAACCAAGCTACATAAGATATGTCATACAATCAAGAACAAATACCTTATATTCCAAAAAATCATCCTTCATTAGATTTAGCGGTGAATGAACAAGATATACCGGATGTTCATGGGCTTGCTCCTGATAACGAATGGTGATTACCCAACATACTTTAGATCATTCAAATGTTTGAGCCTTTCGATTAAAATGATATCATCATGATGAGATCACTTCACCACTGAATAAAAATGAGTACCGGATAACTTTGCTTCAACTTTAATTTTAAAAATTATATTTGTTTATTCGTGTATTACTTTGTTGTAAAAATGATTTTCTTGAACTAATTGATAATTTCAATTCATATATATTACTTGCTAGGTGTGCGTATTGCATATCACGTATATCAACCACGATAATTATAGTCACGTAAGAGGTTACGAAATACTTAATATACTTTTATATAGATAATACAATAATACATCATAAACCATGTTGGATGAAAAATGTCACCCCACCACATTACGCCCGCCGCATCGCGCGGGCACCTACTAGTGTATATAAAAATCAATATATTTGAGTTAGTTCTGGTTATTTTAATTTTATTAAAATACTTTAAAATGTTATCATTAACATTCTTCACTTTAAACTTTAATTTTATTATTAACTATCCCTTTACCTTTGTGTGTTATTTTTGCATTAATTGTCAATCTTTAATAATAGTTTGAAAAGTATTATACTTTATCCTTTCATTAAGCTTTACTTTACCTTTTGTTTTATCTTTTTTTTTTGAGCTTGTGCTCATTTGACCCGTGAGCTAGCAATAAATTGCTAGGCTCTTATCAGGTGAGCTTATATAAGGCATAATTCCTATCAACATAAGCTATGCATAAGACAAGTCTCCTATCAGGTGAGTACTGCAAGGTAACTTTTATTAGGTGAGATTGTACAAGGCACGTCTCCCATCAATGTGCGAATGCAAAAAAATTTAAACTTGTATAAGGTGTGCAAGTTTTTTGAACTTTAACTTTCCCATGTGAACGTAGGATTTTGGGCACATTTAGGTTCTTTAATTACTATTATCTTTCTTTATCATTCTCTTCCATTTTATCATAATAGTAATTTAACTCTAGCACTTAATATTTCTTTCTTACTCTATCAATTTCATACTTTAGCTAAATTGGCATTCCATAAAACTATATATTTATGATACTTTACTATTCATACTATCATAGACTATACATCATATTATACACATGCAAGTCACATCAAACATAGAAATTTTCTATCATAATAGATATTATCTTGAAACTTCTCCAAGTAAAATGAGATGCTAGTGAAGGAACCACATTCGGGTGTAGGGATTTTCATACAGGTGAATGGAACTCACATTTAGGGGTATTAACACTTAGAGAGAGTATATTACATGCAGGTGACTATGTTCACCTTTGATGAACAATGTCAGGTTCAGTCAACAATACTATGTTTGGGTGAACTATCTCATTCGGTTGAGTTAGGGCGAGAGAATTCAGCTAAGAATGATCTGGTGTGGGAATTCAGATATGGGTGACCAAGGTCACCTTCTACAAACAATGTCTTCTATGGGTAAGTTAAATATTTGAATCATATTAAAACAAATCCAAGTGAAGATCATATACGAGTGGGTTATCACATTCGGAAACTATCATATATAGGTGACCAAAGTCCACAATCAGTGAAATAGTGGGATGTTTGGATGAACTTTACATTTAGAATATGTTCAAAATAAGTTCACATGCAGCGGACTATCTTCTTTGCTTATTTCACATACGGTTGAGTGATCTAGATGTGCGTGAGTGTGATCACTGCCCAAATCTAATAACACTTATTCTTGCTATTCATAGTCACTTTTTAGATCAAACTATCTACATATAGGGTTAATAAAATAAATTAACTATGCATCTATGCAAACATAAATAAACATGTAAAAATATAAACTTTGACATTCAAATCCCTTTATACTTAAAAAAATCTATCATAGTATGTATACTAGCCTCAAAACAACGTAAAACATTAGAAAATAGGGATCTAGAATTCATATTTTGATGATGTTTGTAAGAACCTTAAAACTAAGATTAGTATAAATCCAAATCCACATCATGCATACCTAAAAAATACTAACTTTAGCATCACATTTGATGTATAATCACCATATTAACATAGATCTATGAAGATCAAAGGTAAAAATCTTACCTTTCTTTGACTTTTCAAGTTTTACTCTTTCTAAAACCGGTAACTTTCTCACACTAACCATCTTTGGAAACCTTTGATCGCAAGAAAGGGGCAAGGGACACACTCCTTTTCTTTTATAGTCACTTTTAGGTTAGCAAAGTTTAAGTTCACCATCTTTATTCCTTACTCTTGATTTGACAACCATATTCATCCTTATTTCTTTGTAACGCGACTTTATCCCAAAAATTCAATATGTTACATCATCTTGCATCAACTTCTTTCTTTTAACTAGGGTCCTAATGGGGACACCGCATGGGGTTTTGGGGGTAGGCCGGTTCAAACGGTCACGGTTAGGTCTAGGGGTCACATTTTGGCACCTAACCGTGACCGCATGGGCTTGCTGTCACGGTTTGGGGTGGTTGTCCCCGTGACCGCATGGGCTTGCTGTCACGGTTTGGGGTGGTAGTCCCCGTGACCTCGTGACAACAAAACGACAAATGGCCTGGAAAAGTTGAAAAGCGGTCACCAAACCGTCACGTGGAGGCCAAACCGTGACCTCTAGGGTACGAGGTCTCAGTTTAAGGTACGACGCAGACGTGATTTTGACAAAAGGCCGGGATTCGCGCCATAAACCGTCACGTGGAGGCCAAACCGTGACGGTTTGTGCACCAGAATTTTGACAAAGGGCGTGATTTTGATAAAAGGCCGGGATTCACGCCACAAACCGTCACGTGGAGGCCAAACCGTGACGGTTTGTGCACCAGAATTTCACCTTAAATACCTTTCAACTTAGAACAATCGGCATATCCATTTCTAAACTTTCGTTTCGCAATTTCATAATCCAAATTTTCAGTTTTTAATCGACCTTGGATTTTGAGCTTTCATTCATCCAACACTCGAGATTTTTCAGCCTTCGTCATTCCAAAAACGCGTTAATTCGAAAACAATGTCGGGTTCGGGAGATCATTATCAAAAGCCGAAGCCTCCAGATTTGAATGAGGTGCCACATATCGAAGATTCGAACCAGGTTGAACTAGTATATGTTTTATTATAACTTATTATTTGAAATATCTAACCATTATCTTTTTTAGGAATATTACGTATACGGGAGTCACCCTCCGTGGGGGGCGGAGGAAACCAACTCGTCGAACACATTTGCTCAAGAGGCGTACAACTCTTTATTTGAACCGACATGTTACGGTGAAAGGTACAGATATCCCCCTTGCAATTCTTACGGGCATGCCCCGAACACGTACCACTCACAAACAGAGCTGGATTACGGACATCTCCCGTACCAGTCAGAACTAGAAATTACACATGTGTCGGATACTTTTAATGGGAATGACACAGATGAGAGTGACGGTTCGGTTCACCTCAAAGAAAACCATGGGGACACCGCGGAGCATGATGGGGATGAGGATCGGATAAGAAAGGCTACGGTTTCTTATAAAACCAATCAAGTATGAAGAGTTTTTATTCTTTTGTTTATTTTATTTTTTTATTTGTTTTATATATTGTTTTTTTATGTCTAGCTTTATCATTTTTTCAGTATTTTGATTCTCGTGAGGACTTGGAGAAGTGGGCTAAAACGAGAGGACGCATGAGTGCGTCATTGTGATGGGTCGGTCACGAAAAAAGGATGTGGAACTAATATGCAATCGTAGTGGTGAACCTAAATTCACTGGCACAAGTAGACGTACTGGGAGCATAAAGAAAGGATGTCCCTTTAAACTCGTAGGGAAGTACGTAGGAAAGAGTGACAGTTGGATGTTAGAGGTGAGAAACGAGACGCACAACCATGATCCTGTTGTGTACGAGGAGGGCCACGCGCATCTTAGGAAGATGACCGCCGAAGAAATTGATATTGTCGAGAAATTACACAGGCAGCACGTGCGGCCACGACATATCCATTCAGCCGTAAGGGAGCAGTTTCCCCACAGCGTCTGTGTTGTTCAAGACATATACAATCTGACGTCAAAGTTTAGGGCTGAGGGGAGAGAATGCATCACACCAATGCAGGAACTTGAAAACCTGCTACAATCTAAAGAGTTCGTGTATGAAACACGAACGAATGCAACTACTAAGATCGTGGAAGATGTTTTCTTTTGTCATCCTACTTCGTATAAAATGTGGCGCGCATTCCCGCACGTGATGTTGATAGACACGACATACAAGACCAACATGTACAACATTCCGTTTGTTCAGGTTATTGGCGTTACGTCGACGTCGAAGTCGTTTTGTATCGCGCATGCATTTATATTGAGGGAACGGCAAGACAACTTCACATGGGTACTGGAGCAGATCAGAGATATGCTCGATGGGTGTGTGGAGCCCCGCGTTATTGTCACAGACAGGGACCTGGCCCTGATGAGTGCGTGTGACACAGTGTTCCCGAGTGCTACTAAAAACCTATACAGGTGGCACATTCGGGACAATATCAAAAGACGGTGGAATATCCTTTTCAAAACCGACATGTTGAAGGATTTTTCATACTGGTGGAAGACCTTGTGTTCGTCTCCCACAGAGGCAATGTACGATTACAATTGCAGGAAGATGGAAGAAAAGTTAAATGAAGATGATAAAAGTGGTAAGAATTTCATATTTATTTTTACTCTAACAATTTATTTGTTTATTTTCTAAAATTTGTTATTTTCTTTCAGAGGTATGGGAATATATTTGGAATAATTGGTTGGTGCCGTACAAAGAGAAAATTGTTACTTGTTGGATGTACGACCGCCTTAACTTTGG